>CAWUFW010003028.1:47500-660000 GCA_963921515.1 Calotriton arnoldi
GGCAGGAGCTCAGCCACAAACTGTTGAAGTATGGCACAAACTGGAGAAACACGCGAAGACTGCAGAAGCACAGCAGTGGAAGCGACTTTTGAAGAAGCATAGCACAAGCTACAGGAGACTGTTATAGACTGGAGGAGCACAGCACAGACTGCAGGGGCATAGGAGAGACCGTAGGGCCACAGACTAACTTGTAGGAGCACAGCACACTTTAGGAGCATGGCACTGATCTAATAGCAGGAGCACAACACTCATGGTAGGACTATCAGAGGCCGCAGGAGTACAACGTAAAAGTGAGATAAGATTTAGCAGGCCCCAGACTGCAAGGCACTGTCTGTCAGATCAATGCAGAGAATTTAGCAGCACAGCCTGCATGCATTGAAAACACACATTGCAGATGCACAGCAGTGGAAGAGACTTGAATAGTAATGCAACACAAAGAAGACTTCAACGGGCCTCAGGAGCCCAGAAGTAGGGAACAGGGAAAGAGGACAAAATACAGCAAAAATTCAGCAACATCTCTGCGAGCACTCCACCAATATTTACCCTTTTTAATGTCTTTTCTTCCTAACCATTCCTTTCCCATTTTTTCATATTTTACCCTCCTCCAGCTATTTTCTCTTTCTCCCTCTTCTGCCTCTCTAACTCTCTTGTCCTCTGTTTCATCCCCTGCCCCTTCACTGCTTTTCACCCTTTATAAGTCTGGCTAGGGACAGTTTAAGCTGTGTTCCACAGCTGATCTCATACCAAAAATAACATGCATTGACATGGCCAATATGTCATTTATAAGTGAAAGTGCCTTGCAGTCACTCATCCATTCATCCATCCAGAAACTCAATCACTCATCAACCACACACTCAGTCACCCACCCTTTGACTCATTCTTGCATTCATCCACTTGCCCAGCCGCAAAATCACACACACAAACCCAACTTTTTCAGCTAAAAGGCAGATCGATTGAATTTGCCAATCCCTGTTTATATAGTTATAGAACCCCAAAAGTTGCTGTTGCTAATAGCAGGAGCTGCAATCACCCAAATCAATAGTATTCTCCTTATCACCCTAGAAAAAATTATATAAGGTGGAATTGGCTTTACTAAGATTTGAACTCAGGACCTGCTGCTCACCGGGCTGCCAGAGGTTGCTGTGTTCCTCATTAAGTCCTTAGGTACTATTAAAGTGATCTCCACGTCAATAGCACTCACATCTGGGCACTGCTGACAAGGAGGTCACATGTGCCAAAAGGGAGGTATCACTGAAAACCTGAGAAACCCATCTTTCCAGCAATACCTCTCCTGACATACAAAGTGGTAAGCAAACGCAATGGAATGCGATCATCTGGCACTTCCACTAGATATCAGGGGGGAATGCAATCTTTCTGTTGCCCCAGGAGGCAGATTGGAGGGTTTGCCCGCAATCTGACCCCTCTAGGGGAAGGGGAGTAGAACGCTCACTAGATGCCAGGGATTTATTTGCCCCAAAATAAACAAAGCGGTGGGGGCAATACAGTTTTTTAGCCCCCTTGGAGGCAGATTGGGAGTTTCCCCACTAGACACCAGAGAACCATAAAAACACACTGGCATTGGGCATGCCCATACACCAAAAGGAGCAAACCGGGAGCAGTAAAGAGGGGATTTGCCCCAATTTGCCCACTGGCTGCCAGGAATATTTTTAATAAAATAAAAGGATGGGTCTGGCTCATCTTGACATCAGGACTTACTACCACACCTAAACTCTCAACATTCTTTCTGCTCCCCTGGGGACTAAATCATCTCCATCCCTATGGCAAACAAGAGAAAATGTTGATTCTTCCGGGGTTGTTTTTATATATGGGACAGGCAGTGTAAATCCAAATTTCATCCATGTTGCTATGGTAAATGGCTGCACTATTCAGGCTCAGTGTCAGTCACCACCCATGGCAACCTACCAAACCCATACATTTCCCTCACAGAAGCATTGGGAAATATGCATTTTTAGCCAAAGTTTGAGGTTTGCAAGGGCTTCTGGGTAGAAAACCTTCATGAGAACCACACAAGTCAGACCACCCTGGACTCCCCCGGGTCTCTATTATTTAAAAATGTCTGTATTTGGTATGGGTTGGTTTATGTCCAGGTTGCTAGGCCTAGCCACAGATGTCAGATACCATTTAATCAGGAGATATGTGGAAACACAAAATAGTAGGACATTTGTTATTACCAATTAAATTCATAATATGCATTGCTGGCTTCCAAATGTAAGCCAGTTAATAAGAAAGAAGACATTATGAAAAACGTACTCTGAACCACATGATAGCATGGGTAACCCCAAAATTAGAGTTCTACAAATAACCACTGTTCCTAAATATGCCTCTGGGAAATTTGAATTAAGCATTGTAATTTGCATACTTTAGGGAATTTTGCATTGAGCTGATTATGTGAAATTCCTGAAAAAGCGGCATTATGCCAATTTGCAGTAATTCGCTGTAAACATTTACTGCAAATTCATGGGAACAACAGAACATGAGCAAGTCGGCATTGAGAGACAGGGAATGTACAATAAAATAAAAAGTAGTACTTGATAAATCAGAAAAATACAATGAAAGAAAATGTAGATATAGGTAGATTGGGAGGGTGCAATAGAAGGAAAGGTATAAAGGGCAGGCACTGAGTATTCAATGCAACAACTAATAGACAGAAGAAGCTGGTATATACACAATGGAATAACCAGTAGAGAAAAGACACTGTATACACTTGAAAAACTAGTAGCTATGAAGACACCTGAAGTGCACACTGCAAAGACAGGTAGTGAAGGGACGACCCCGGGTATACAAAGGAAAGAAGAAAGAGATGGGGAGATTGGAAAGATACAAGGGAAGAATGGTAGAGAGGGGTAGACCGGGTATGTAAAATTAAAAGAAATCTAAAGATCAGGAGCCAGAGCACACATCACACAAACACAATGGAATCCAGGGCAAGAAAACAAGTGCCTTACAGGTGGGAAGTAACAGAACATCCTTTGAAATTAAGTGGATGTTCCATCTGTCCTCCTCTCACTCCCCCTGACTAACTTAGAGGTTGGAGAAATGCTGTGTTTCTAATGGCAGATGGCTGCAGAACTGCTGGTTCCAATGTATCGGAATGCACATTCAATTTAGGGAGGGCCAGCATGTCCACTATATTTTACCATGTCCTGGTCTGGCTTACAGGGCATGGCGATTACAGGCAGAGAAAAACAAGAAGTGACCCCCAAATGAAAAGAGAAAAATCCCAGCATACTATTAACATTGATTTAAAAATGTTCAAAGACAAACCCTACTTTGGACATTTGACATTGAAAAATATTTTTTAAATGCTGGCCTGTCAGTCATGCCTCTATGGCATAAAGGGCTGGCTGGCACTGGAAAATTTCACTACCAGAAACAAATTAACAAAACATCCCTGTCTACCTGGAGGGGAAACAAATATAGAGGATAGGTCCCTGCAGGGCCTGCAATGGCCCAGTGGTTTGGCAATGAACCCACCAGGCATTAAATGAGCCCCAAAGTGTTTTGTAAAAGGCTGCAATCTAAGGTTACTTATGGTTAAAACGGCAGTGCATTTTTGTGTGCTTTTCTTACATTTTTTACTGTCTTACGCAGTACTTTGTAAAATAAGACAGACAGTGGCCTTAGACAATTCATACTCAGATTTCTTTTGCTACCTCTTTCATCCAGCCTATCAGTGTTTACCTCTATTCTTCCACACAGGATCCTCCCTCAGCCTGACCCTCTTCAACGCATACATGATCTCTCTAGCCAGGACCATCTGCTCTCACGACAACGACGTCCTCTCCTATGCAGGCAACATGCAACTCATTCTCTCTATCACGGACAAGTCGCTCAGTACCCGATCAAGTTCATTGCCTGCATGACTGAAATCGCCCACTGGATGAAGATCAACTTTCTGAAGCTGAACACCAACAAGGCCAAAGTCATGACCTTTTGGAAACGTATTTCACCTTGGGACTCTGTGTGGGGGCCAACTGAGCTAGGACCAGCACCCACCTCCACCACCCTCGCCAAGAACCTAAGTATCGTCATCAACAGCAACCCCGACATGACCGCCCAAGTGAACGCCGTCACCATGTCATGCTTCATTACCCTGAAAATGTTGAGGAAGATTTTCAACTGGTTCCCAATCAGCACCCGGAAAACCATCAAGCATGCCCTTGTGACAAGCAAGCTGGACTATCCGAACAGCCTCTATGTTGGGATCAACAAAAAACTCACCAGAAGGCTACAGATCATTCAGGACTCAGCAGTATTACACTTAACCTCCCATGCTGCACTCACACTGCACCTGAAGGAGCTCCACTGATTCTCCATACACAAGTGAACACAATTCAAACTTCTCACTCACCCTTTCAAGGTTCAAAAACAGAAAGTGGCAGCAAGGCACAAGGAAACTGCACCACCCAGTCTAGTCACTACTGTGTTACAGCACAAGTATTGCCCACCTCAAACGACCAGCTGCCACCTGGTAATAAATAAATACAGTTTTAGACAGAAAGATGAGAGGCAATACACATATTACGAGATGTTACAATGTTTAATAATGGTTCCTGCACTGAATTCTTGTGTACGTAGAAAATTCTTTATTTCTCAAATTTCATTGGAACGTGGGCACAGCCTTCGCATTTGGCCCTAGCAAGGGCTTCTTCAGGGCAATCCGTTATTTAAGCACTTTCCAAGAAATCCTGGAGAAAAGACCCACAAGCATCCAGCTGTACTTGCACCGTTCCTTGATCATTCGTATAATCCCGGTAGCTCAGCATGTGTTGTACTTTCTTTATTTAAAAGTAGGTCATCATTGTGTATTGCCTCTCATCTTTCTGTCTAACACCCTTTCAAGGTTCTACGTTATCGTGGCCCAGCATACCTCAATAATCGCATCTGCTTTCACAATCCTTCCAGACACCTCCGCGCATCCGAACACCTACTTAAACATATCCCACGCAGAAGGAAACCAGATCCAACAGTTAAGACTTCTCCTGCATTGCTTCTGAAGCATGGTCCAACTAGGCCCTAGGTTTGGCTAGACTCACACCTGCTCAGCACCAGGATACACTCCCGGGTGATAGTGCACTCTACAAATCTGCATAACACAGAACAAAGGCATTGATTAGACCTAAAGACCAGTGGCGGCTCCTCCGCTAAGGCAGAGGAGCGTCGCCCCACTGACCAGGTTAAAAAGGAAAAAATAAAATGATAATGGCTCATTGTTATTATCATTTTTTTTTTTACCCTTGCTCAGCTGTGTATAGGCGGGGCTGCTCTGCTCACAAAGCAGAGCAGGGGAGGATTGGTTTGCCCACTCCAAGTTCGTATGATGCTTTGGCCGGGAGTCTCAGGCTGGTCAAACAGTCATGCGCACTTTGTATGTTCTCCATGCAGGCTGCATTACAGTCTGCATAGAGAACATGCCCAGCCTCCCATTCTCTGGCTGAGCGCCGATCCACGGCGCTCAGTCCGATCACAATGCTGCATTGCAGCGTTGTGATTGGCTATCAGGAGGCTGGGAGCCGGGTGTTTCCTGCCCTGGAAGCAGGCAAAGAGGGCAGAGAGGAGGAGGTGGCGGCTGCGGCAGAAGACAGGTAAGTGTTTATTTTTTCATTCTCTCAATCCCCCCCACCCCTGTGACCCGCCCACCCAACGCTGTTGAATACCCGCTGCCACGGCTAAAAACACCTATTAAACATGGGTTTCATTCGGATGCAGGGGCCATACTTGTCAGTATAGCAACCAGGCATACATACCTATTAAAACACACCAGACAGGGTTGGGGAAGAAGTTTCATGCTTGGTCAATCTGACCCTCTGTGTGCCCTATCTGGATAGGGCCTCTACCTTCTAACTGACGTATTCATCAGTGCACTCTGGAGAGTAGAGAAGTTGGGCCTGCCTAGATTTGATGTGTGAGTTATAAGAGGAAGGGGCAAGTTTTATCAAGCCAGTTCAGGGAATTTTTAAGTGTGCAGTTGAAGCTCTGCTGCCGAGGAGCTGGTGAGAAGCTTTGGATGTCTTCCATCCTTCCCATGGAGAGAAAGTCTTGTGTCACCAGCATGTGCTACAGTTGGTGCTTTAGGTGATAAAGGCAACTCTTTCTTAACAATTTTACCTGTTGTAGGGTAACATCCTTGCTTAAATGAATTTCTAATACTCAGGCCTGATCAGGTTGGTATCTGAAGCTATGTAAGAGGTGTACTATTCTGCCTTAAATTCGTATCAATGGTGAATCAGTTTGAAGTATTTTTTCATGCTTATTGATTTTATAATAAAAAAGGTACAAAAGCAGTTGATCTACACTCGACCATATCCTAGTTATGGGATTTACAGCATAATTGCAAAGTATTAAAGTTTGAATGACAACTCAACATCCATTTTGGTTAAATCCCCTAGCCTCGCCTTCATCATGGAAAAAAACAATAATGTGGGTACGAAATAATCTCTAATTATTTAAAGAAACAATTGAAGACGGTCTATCATCTGGAAGCAGGTAAACTAATTCCATGCAATCATTTAAATCTTAAACCTGGGAGCATTTTTCCAAACATATGTCGGAGCGCGGAGCTGCACCAAAATCAGCAGCACTGTGCTCTGACATTTTTAAAATTCACAAGTATACGGCGCACCCCTGTGTTTACCCTAGCACTGGTGCAAAAAAAGCTGCTTAGCGCCAGCGCAGGAACTCTGCCGCCATGTTGCAAGGGTGCCTGAACTGTTTATGTACAGGAAGGGACACCTTCCTGCACATAAACAATCATTCATGGCCATTTGCTCTTTCTATGTGTGCTGCAGAATGCAGCACATATAGAAAAAGCAAAAACGAAGAGAAATTAATAATTTATCCTCGTATCGCCATTCTAACTCCTGCTAATCCATGATGTTAGAACGGCACTGTTTTTGGCACAGCCTCAACCTTGTAAATCTGGGGCAGCGTCAAAAAGCAGTGGGTTTTGCGGTGGAACACCCACAGCAACACCCATTGCACGCCCCTTTGCCGCAAGGACTGCGGCAGAAAGGGGCATATTTGCAAGGTGGCGTTAAGCCACGTTACATGGTTTAGTGCCACCTTGTAAATATGGGAAATGGCTCTACGCCACCAGAGCGTCAAGAAAGGTGACGCTCCAGTGGCGATTGGGGCTTGTAACTATGCCCCCAAGTTTTTGTCCCGTTGGGAGTTCTACATGGGCAGATCTTTGGAAAATATCCATTCTTGTTCATCTCGGAGCTAGCATTCTAAGCTGGGCTTGTTCGGTTGAAGCTAGTGTATTGCAATTGATTCATGGAAAAGATATTAAGGGGGTCATTTAAACCTTGGTGGAGCACTGCCAGCCCTACTTGACAGCCAAGGCCCTGGCCTTCTCTTCTCTAGCGGCGGATTGTCCTCCCTATTTAAAGATCCTTGCCTACCTGTCGCAATCTCTGGTTTGAAAGAATGAAGGTGCATCCACCACTGCAGTGGATGCACTTTCATTATTAGTGAATGCTGGGCGGGCTCCCGTATAGAAGTACTCTGATCAACATTTTCTTTTGCTTTGTAGCAACAAACCCAAAATCAGGATTTTGTTGCTGCAAAGCAGGGAGTTTTCTCTTTGCACGTCTGGGCTGAGCATTTTCCTCCCTGGAACTGCCATGCCTTGTACAGAAATCCTGGGAAGGAATAACAGTAACCTGGTAGGAGGGCTGTCTTCAGGCATGGGCAAGCTGGGACAGTGCTTAATTTCTGCCAGTGGTTTCCGGTGCTTAGCACCGGCACTTAATTGTCAACCCCAGGACTTATGGCAGTGTGCCACATGGTGGCACTGTTTGTCTGATTTAGAGATGAGCACAACAACAGTTGTTTATTAGTTCAAAATACATTAAAAATGACTAATACCTGCTACCCAAGCCATTCTTATAGCTTTGGGGTCCTGAAATAGTCTGAAATGTTACATTTGTAGGATGTGATGGTGAGTAGTTGTGTTGTTACTATCACTAGCAGCATGGCAGGGGCAATGTGAAGTGCAAGCTGTGGTAGCCTCCTGAGGAGGGCCCTGGCACTTATTGTTTTACAAATTAAGCACTGAGCTGGGACCATGTCCAGGACAGGGAGCCTAATTTCAGAAGGGCGCACTGAGCATTCCTAGAAACCTGCTTTTGATTATTATTTTTTCTTGCAGGTCGCCAGCACCTGTTCCCTCTCTTCAGGCACTGTATAAATGATCGTGTTCCCTTCCCTTAGTCTCCCTCCATTCTCCCTTCCCGTCTTTTTCCCACTTGCTCACAGCCCCCTTCCATGACCTCTCACTTCTAACTTAGCACCTGAGCAGGTGATTTAGGTGAAGGAAGGCATGGCCCTGAACTATGAACACAAAAGCTCCCCGCCCCCACTAACTAAGTGCGCAGGGTATTCCCAGACGTGGGTCCCATGTTCACTGTGGCACTGGAACCAAGCTATACTTGGCTGATGAGCCCAGAACTAGGGCGAAAGCTGTACTGGTTACTTGTGTTCCGGTTCAGGGAGGACCAGGCCCGGCAGTTTGGGCTGGTCTGTTCCCATGAGGAACAGGGTCAAGATGCATTTGCATACGGCTGGGTCCAGACTCAGGTGGCATGGTGAGCAAAAGAACGATGGGTTGGAGTGCTACCCCGAGCGATTGCCAGTAGTTAGACTTATTGCAAGCAGTCTCTCATCCCCTTTTGTGTGTTTCACTAACATCACCAGCAGCAACAAGGAGAAGGAGGCACATAAGGTCAGCACCAGACTTTCCATAACTCTTTGTCACCAGCCAGCTACCCAGCTAGATAACTCCTTCCACCTCTACATCCACTCACAGACACTAATGTAAGAAGTCAATCTTCTCAAGCAAGTGATAGACATAAAGTTCTACAGCTGGGATGGCAGGAGTGATTATTTTCCTCACGCAGACTTAATGGACACAACAGTGTCAGACAGCTCAGCAAACCTTTATCGTTCATACCAGAGCCCGCTTTAGGGCAGTGCGACCGGTGCGGTGGGCGCTGACCTGTGGAGGGGGTACTTTTGCCCTGTGGTAGTGAGAGAATCCGAGGAGTCGGTCATGGGTTGTGGGGGCGCCAAAAATCATTGTTGCACCGGGCGCCACCAGAATTAAAGCCAGCCCTGGTTCATACCAAGAAAGTATAGCGCAGGAGCAGCACTCATTAGTAGTGTAAAAGTAACTCCCTTTATATATATCAATTAGAAATGCATACATTGAAAACCTTAGGGAGAGAGGAGAGCAGAGGGGAGGAGGAGCAGGAATAGCTCCATATTTTATTTCGCCCAAGTCGTTATCTTAGCAAAAGCCGGCCCTGCTTGGTAGATACCAGTTTAATGGCTTCCAGCAGCGGAGCTAGCTGAGACTCCACCAATGGAAAGCCAGTAGTAAAATGAGAAAAGAAACCATTGGTTGGGCAGGTTTAGACCATACCTATTTATGACAGTGCTCCCATTCTGCCAAACTCTAGATGGTACATTATGTCCCTGATTACAGGGGCGCTACTAATCCTGTTTAGGATGGAAACTCCTGATTCGGGTGTCATTTACATCCACAGTGAGTCTTTCCTTACTGATTTTCATCTAGGGGAAACTGATAGGACAAATAGCCAAAAATAACAGTTTGCGTCTAGGATTGGGAAGAACCATTCGAATCTCGGAATTGGGTGTAAATTGTGTACCTACTAATTATCATTATTATTATTATTACTAGCAATTTGTAAAGTGCATCGTTCACCTGACAGGTATCATGGTGCTAGCAACCACCAAAACGCAGGAGACCTTTCTTAATACTGCAACAGAGGGCACAGTGGCTTAGTGGCTTACATCCTCTATTTCAGGAAGAGCCAAGTTTTTAGGTTCTTCCTAAAGCTCATCAGATTTCAGTTAGCTCTGCGGTAGCTTGGCAGACTGTTCCAAAACTGAGCTGCCCTGACTTGGAAGAATCTCCTGTACATCCTTGTTTTCCTGAAGCTTGGCACATAGACAAGGATAGCTGACAAAGATCGTAGGACCCTTAGAGGTCTATAGTAGCAAAACTTCCTTTGTAGTGAACTCAGTCCTATTCCATTTATAGCTTTGTAAACCACAGACATGGCTGTGAAAATACTTCTTTCTTCGACTGGTTACCAGTGGAGCTCCTTCAAGGTGCTTGAAGCCGAGTCAAGTCTGGATTTGTTCAGTGCCAGTTTGGCCTCTATCACTTGTATCCTGTGCAACCTTTTAAGCAGATAATCTGGGACTCCCAGCAGAAGTGTGTTGCAGTAATCGATTCTGCTTAAAACTATACATTGCACATAACCAGTTTTCTTTCCGGCTGTGGTAATAGTGGAACAATAATTCTTATATTTCTCATCAGTCCATGGCACCTAGCCACTGTTTTTTTAATATGGGTTTCCATGGATAGCTTCTCATCAATATAGACCTCTAGATTTCGGACTGACTGGGCTGTTATAAGATCCTCCTCACTAGTCCAGGGCAAAAAATTGTTCGGGAGAGTATACGGCACTTTGGAAGGGTAGGAGCACAGAAACTCTGTTTTGCTAATTGCTGCAGCGCACTCAGGGGCAGATTTACAAGCCCCTTGCGCCACCCGTACATCACTTTTCCCATGTTAAAAATGACGCAAAAGTGGCGCAAGGGGCTTGTAAATAAGCCCCTCAATTGGTAATTAGTAGCTGTCATATTTGCGCCCAACTTGTAACAGGCTCCAAGTGTACATGTTAATAAAATGTTATTAAATCTCAGAGCATGTTCCTAATAGAGAAAATGAAAGCGGTGTGCTAAAGGAAGAGGAACTGCGGTCTTTCTTGGGATAATTTATCAATGCACCTTCCTAGTTCAGACCAGGGCCGGACTGGCCCTACCGGGCATCAGGCGTTTCCTCGGGAGGCTGGAAGGGTGGGGGCCGGTTTTGAGATAGTGGGGACCATTTTTTTAGGTCTCGCCTAGCGTTGCAGCGCATGCGCTGCTCGCTCCGCGAGATTTATTGTTAACGAGAAGTTTGAGAAGAGGGCTTGAAGCCCCGCCCCTTATTTCCATTGGCTGGCGTCACCGTTTATGGTAAACGGTGGGCTGCCATTGGAAATTAGCTGTTTGGGTTGCCTCCCTTTGGCTTCCCATCCGGACTGGGTCGCCTGCTTTGCTGCTGTCGCAAAGCACTTTCTTATCTTTATGGGGCCATGTGTTTCTAATTAGCGTGGAAACACATGGCCCCATAAAGCTAAGAGATCGATGCTTGTTATCCCTCCCCTCAAAGCGCTCTTTTTGTTGTCTTTGTGTACTTGAGCACGTGTCGTGTTTCAGGTCTATGGTGGGTATGCCGGCCTGTCCCTGGCGCTTCAGTCGTACATGACCACCAGCAAGGCTCCGTTTAATGGTGCTGTGCGTCTTAATCTAAATGTCTGTCCAGCTGCAGGGTTGACTGTGGCATTACAACCAGAACTGCAGAATTTGGAATTTGAGAACCATGATTGAATCTCGGCATGCTCAAAATTCTATGATTCTGGGCACGTCACTTCTCCCCGTGCCTCAAAACATGAATGTGATCTTGTGTAATTTAACTGGTGCTCATGCACAGTGATCCAATATCTTTGTGTGGAGTTCGCGCTATATAAAACTGCAATAAACGCTACTCCATCATGGTTTTACATTTGTTTTCATCTTGTTGGTTGGCCTGCTGGGGTTGCCTTCCGTCCTGGCTAATCTTGCTTGTAGTAGCGTGCGCAGAGCTCTGGGCCTCTGTGTGAACTGACCTGCACCAAAACTGACTCAGTGTCGCCGTTAGTTGTCCCAGTCCCCCACAGATGCAGGGGCACAGCCGGCTAGGGCATGCTTTTACTGCCAGTGTTGTGTGTGCTGCGTGATCACGAGTGCGTCAGGAGCTGTGGTCCCTGCTGGGTTCCATCCTCCTACAGGTGAGAGCCAGGGCTTTAAGTGGGCCGGGTACTGCCGGTGCTCTGCATTGGCAGTTCTATAAAGCAGTTGCCAAACCGGGTCTCTATCGGGCTCTCCATTTTTGCCCTCGGGGTGAAAAAAAAAATCTTGCCTCTGCAGCAGTGCCACTCGTCACTGCTTTTGAGGTAACTTCAAGGAGACGCGTTATAGTTTTTTCAGTCTCATCATTTCAGAACGGAAGCATTTTCAATGTTATATACAAGGAAGCCGTAGTTGTTGCTGATTTATCTTACACAAACAACAACCATTGGCAAAGCCAATAGCCCTGGCTTGTTGTAGGTGTAATGTTACTTGCTTTATCAGTATTATATATCTGTATGCAATGACAGAAGCAGCAAAATACAAGTTGTCGAACACGACCACCAGCAAGGCTCCGTTTAATGGCGCTGTGCGTCTTAATCTCCATGTCTGTCCAGCTGCAGGGTTGACTGTGGCGTTACAACCAGAACTGTAGAATTTGGAATTTGAGAACCATGATTGAATCTCGGCGTGCTCAAAATCCTGTGATTCTGGGCACATCACTTCTCCCTGTGCCTCAAAACAAGAATGTGATCTTGTGTAATTTAACCGGTGCTCATGCACAGTGATCCAATATCTTTGTGTGGAGTTCGCGCTATATAAAACTGCAATAAACGCTACTCCATCATGGTTTTACATTTGTTTTCATCTTGTTACTTAGAGGAGTCGAGCGAAATGCTGCGCATGGGCGGCCTGCTGTGCCACTTCTTTTCAATCTCCTAGTACTTGGGCCGGCTCCTCAGGCGTCGCTCCCGGCCCCAACTGCACGAAAAACCTCTTGTGTACCTGCGCAAGTAGCCGCTCTTCCTCACACTTTTCAGGTTACTGCTGCTGCACTTTGACTCCAGGGAGCACTTCAGCTGCATGCTGCCGATCCTCGCTGCCCCCCCTGCTACCCCACTGCCGGGGTCTTTAATGGTGCACTCGTGTGTGCCCCCGACCGAGGCTAACAGAGGGCACCTTGGCCCCAGCACTGCAGCGGTTCGTATTCCTCGAAAGCGTTTGCCTCGAGGTTAACTGCAAACGTGAAGCACTCTTCAAAATTTCACCACGCAGCACGCTGTTTATTTGCAGTCTGCACCCATTATTGTGTGACACTGTGCTTGTGCAAATTAACAAAGCAGTGCTTTCTTTTAGCTACATAAATAAAAACATTCCGATTTTGAAACGCAATGGGCACTTTATTTTCAGGCCACATTTACGGGTGCTTTTTGTTGTACATGTTTTGTGTTTAGCGCACTATTAATTTATTTATAGCCTGTAAGATTTATTGCTCAATGTTTCTCATTTTTGTGCTGGAATGAGGGAAAATGACTTAATTGGCGTTAGTTCAACCCCGATGGGCAGCGGCAGGACTGTTTCAGAGGTCTCCCTTCTGTTGCTCTTCCCCCCACATCTGTGCTTTTATGGCTCTCTCGCCAGTGTGCATCTCTGCTCCGTGCACTTCCCCCACATGATGGACCTGGCATGCTGTCCTACTCCTCTGTATTCTTTCTGCTCTGCCACACTTTTCACACACAACAGCTATTTATTTTCTCACATGAGCGCCTGCCAAGCTGGGCCTCTTTGCTTCGCTAGGTGGCTCTTTTCCATAAATGGGCTCCCTGCCGAGATTTATGGCTGCGTCTGCTACTCCACCCTCTTACAGTGAGCCATTAGACTTCACATGTAATGTCACCAGGGCAGTGTCATAAACCCAGCACACTAGCAGATCATGACTTTGTATTTAGATTACTGTGCACTTTGTATGTCTGGGTTCTAATCCTGTTTCAAGAAACATGTTTAGAGTTTGCATTTTTAAACATTTGAAATGCAGCTGAAGCTTTATTAATTAAATCTGCATTCGCCACCTAAATTATGTTTAAAAGTTATTTCTTTTCCAAGTCATGGGCAAGGGATGGTTTAAAGTGCTGCATCCAAATTGTAATATCACCTGAAACCCTACATTTAAGTACTCTTTCTGGCAGCATCTCCAGGATCTGTGTTTATTTATTTTTGGGAAATGTTGTGGCGGTTTCTGTCTGGTAACTTTGCATCCAACAACTTACTAAGGCTAAAACAGGTCCTGCAAACACATATAATTTTGACAGTCCTCCTGCAGCTGTTTTTACCGTTATTCATAAAGGATAATAAAATACATTCAATATAGCCTTTGCACATACGTGCACATTAATCATTGCCACCTAATTACACTCTACTAAATACCAGATAAATACATCCCACATAAAACCACTATGCCACATAGCAACCATCCATACAAATACACTCCACACCAAGCCACATAATTCCCATCAGCATAATTTCACTCAAAATACCACAGTTCCACGCCACGCAATTCAGCTCCACACATTTCCATTCTGCACCACATAATTCAACAACAAACCACATAATTCAAATCAACACACTTACACAACAAATGCATCCAATCCACACCTCAAAATTCAACATCATGTCACATAATTCAACAGCTCACCACATGATTAAATTCCACTACATACCACGCCACAAGACAACATAACAATACACATATGTACACTCCATAACACTCAATCCCATTCTACATAATTCCTGTTAATTTAATACCACATAATTACTATCCACATAATTCCACTACACAAATACACACACACACACACTATTCCACCCCACACAATTTCACAACTAACAAGTTCAATCCAATCCATATAATTAAACTCCACACTACATACATCCACTCCATAAACAAAAGACATTGTCATTTACAACACCATTAGCTCCAACTTTCACTAATGGGAGACCAATTGCATTGCAAATGCTGGTGTTATTGTACTTTGTGGCAGATCTGCTCAACTGTATCTCTTGGGGCTCTACAAACAAATTTGGTGATGAAGAGTAAATTGTATTTTTCTTAACAACTTTTTAATTAAAAAGTTCTTCTCTTTAATTTCCTGTAATTCCCATAGTTGAAAAAACAAGCATTTGCAATGCAATAGGTCTCGCATTTCGTGAGTTTGAGCTATTGGCAAGTGGGCTGCTGGATGCTGTTGGCGTAGGAGTGGTTGATCATAAGAACTTGCAGGAGACACATGTGAACTCTCGTTCAACGTTGTGTGGTGCAGTGTGGCAGCAGTGCGGTGAGCTGCAGCTAGGCCTAAAAGCACAGAGGAGTGCAGCACGGTAGCGGGGCTTGGGACAGAACCAGGGTCCCTAGTGCTGGACACGGTGCAGGTGCAGATAGGCGCAGCTGTGCCTGCTGCACGCATCCTTTCATCATCCGTTTTGCAGCTGCCATTAAGTAGTTTGTGGGAAAGAGGAGGAGTGCAGGGTGCCGTGGGCGGGAAACGGAAACCAGTTATGTCACTTCCTGTACGATGGATGATCGGAAATCCAGTGACGTCCCTTTCTGTGCAGATGGTTGATAGGAAATTAAGTTATTTTTGTAGGTTTCTTCTACTGCCTAGATATAAGCCCTCGTTTATTCCCCATGCTTGCAGTGCAATACAGCAGGTTACACATTCACACTACACATATAGCCAGCGCACCTTTGTGCATGACGGCGTTTACATGCATGAGCACATTCAAGCTTGGTACAATCAGACTACAGCATTAGTTCTGTATTGAAGAAATAAAAGTTGGAGAGATTGCGGCTCTTCTCGAGAGTACATATGGAAAGATAAACTGTTTTCAAAGCCTGCGTTCTATACGTTTTATCTTGAGTAACACAGATGCAGGCCATGGAACTGCTAAGCTCGGCGTTTCATTATTGCAAAATATCCAAGATGAGGATTGACTGAAAACTGGTAAATATAAAACTTTGCATCACTTTGCAATTAACACGAAGGTGTGTTATTACCATGAGTGCTTGGCGCTGTACCTGTGTGCGTTCCATCAGTGCTTGGCGCTGCACTGTAATGGCATTCTTGTAAAAAAAACATCTCTGGGGTAAAAATATTTCACAAGAGGGCACATAATTTGACAGAATATTTTCCCCTTCTTACTACCATACTCCCGTCGGTGCACTGTAGTCACCAGCAAGCCACTTTCGTCCTCATGAGAAGGAATGACGGCAGCCGTTTCACCAACTCTCTGAGGAATACGGCTGGGTTTGGCAGGTACCATGCATGCAGCCGGAACAACTCGCAAAAAAAAAAAAGCATTACAAATGCAATAGGTCTCGCCTTTCATTAAGTTAAAGCCATTTGCTTTGCTATACAATACCATTAGCAAAGCAAATGGCTTTAACTTAATCAAAGGCGAGACCTATTGCATTTTCAATGCTTGTTTTTTTTACTGGAGGCCGGTTTTGCTGCAGTGCTGCAATATCGACCCCCAGTAACAAAAGCAGCTGTTCTTCACGCTTGCAGCCCCCCCCCCCCCACTCCACCAGGGGGGGCTGGTCTGACAAATTTGCCAGGTCAACTTAGTGTTCCCAGTCCGGCCCTGGTTCAGACTGTGTCTTGAGGGGGTGATTACATCTTCTTTTCAGCATTTTTAATCCACAACAATAACCCTCTGTTAAAGTCACTATCTCTTGATGGCACTGATTTAAATGTGATGAAAAAGGCGGGCTCTCTGACGTGGGTGCGGCCTTGGAAACATAAGTATGAGCCACTTACAAGAATCATCGCTTCTGTAAAAAGGGACTTGCCTAAACCTATGTGGCCTATAATCACACTGGCCTCACTCATCAGGAAGTGATGTGGATCGAAAACAAACATATCAGACATTAAATTTTCATTTGAAGAACTGTATACATCCCTCTGTAACTGCTGGGAGACCACCCCTTATCCATTGCCTGGCTGCCATTTTGAATATGCCATCCATTACTCTGGAGGGTAATGAGCAAAATAAACATTGACAAACTGAAAGCTATCCTTTTCTGCCCAAACGTAGACAAACCCAAGGTGAACTGGCTAGCTTCCCTGACTGGAAGCAGTCAAATTTCCCTTGAGTGCTATAAACGTTTATTCAATCACACCCAGGCCTGTAATAAAGTTCTTTCTTATGACAGTCTGTTGCTGTGTTTTAATTTTTTGATCTCAGAATAGGCAGACAAGTCAATAATTTAGACACCAAGCTCTTTTGAGTGCAAGACACGTGCAGGAGATGACCACCTTCATCAGAGTCTTAACTTACACTGTTTCCAGTCCTGGACTTTTGTGTGATACCCTAAGGCATTCTGGGTGTTGCAGTCCTGTTTTGCTTTCAATGTCCTGATTAAACTAACACACTTGAAATCAGTGATCTGTAGGTGAAAAGTTCAGGAGCCGAGAGATAGTCCAAAATGACATGGAGTGAGATAGTTGCCTGACACGTGCTGTGTAGCACCTTCTGCTTGTAATGTATTTCACTTTTATTGATGTCTGCTACAGCCCTGAAAACAGTGACCCTGTGATTTTAGGAGCCTGGTCTAACCTTATTTATATAAACCAGGGCAGCAGCTAGAAAGTTCAAACAATGCCATTAATATATCTTGGCTCTGAATCTGTTTGCTACTCCAGAGCATCCGCCCATTTCTCAGTGGAGTTATACAAATGAATGCATGTTTGCACTATAATGTTTGCGTTCCTTTTTTATAGTCACTGAGCACCCATAACCAAAAATATCTTCCTCTGAACTGATTCTCCAGGTTTTATGCTGAGGTCATATTTATGGCATAACACGCCTGTAAAATTAGTGATTAAATGCACCTGTTGAACAGATTTGTGTAGTACTTGCAGGTTACAGGTTAAAATTCTGGCTCTGTTGACTCACCTCATCATCACTCATGGATTGATAGAATGCAGAATTATACCACCAATTACCAGGGATTCGGGACTTCAGTGAGGTATGTCAAGTTATTTCATATTCTGAGAGTATGCTGAGACTTCTTGGCACTATAAAATAAAGCAACACGACCACATAAAAGAAGCAATCAAATTAAATGACCACACAGAAAGATCTCATGGAGTTAAGTAATTAATGATCATAAAGCAAGATCTTCAATTTTCTGCCAAAGAGCCGAAGGGAGTGGATCATCCCTAACTCAGGTAGTGGATCATCCCTAACTCAGGTAGTGGATCATCCCTAACTCAGGTAGTGGATCATCCCTAACTCAGGTAGTGCATCATGCGTAACTCAGGTAGTGCATCATGCCTAACTTGGGTAGAGGATCATGCGTAACTCAGGTATATTACAGATATTTCATCAACAAAATCCAACTGGCATTAGACATTTTTACAAGGACAATATACCAGCAGCCCTTAATTGAGTCCAGAAGGTGGGAGCGGAGGAACATAATTGAAAAAATATCCAAAGAGACCTTCCTTCCAGAAGTTGTAATGAATTGTAGAAGCATAGTAAATATGCCAAAAGATGGGGGGGGGGGGTGTCATGTTTCCTTTGACGGGAAGACCTCCCAGCCTGAAGTTTGGATCTGGCGAGGGCCGCCTGCCATGCTAAGAGGTCTTTACCTGCCTGCTGCGGATCTCTTTGATGAAAGTGCAGCTGATGATCGATTCATCCCTGTTGAATGCCGAGAGGGCATCATTTTTTTGCTTACTCAGCATTCCTTTGTGCGCTTCAGAAGAAAAAAACTCCCAAAGCAGGGTTTTGTTTCTGAAAGGCAAAATATCACTAACCGTGAAAGGCCGGGAGCTTCTCCCAAAGGATGGGGGCTACTGACTGTTTTCCGAGCCTAGTTGCACCATGCCTGCATAGAAGATCCGAGGCTCTGCTGACAGAAATCTACTTGTGCCCACCCCCAACTCTATACCGGGCCGTGAGGGTGATGGACGGAGCATCTGATTTTTTGGGCAAGTATCTACCAACTTCTAAATGACCCCCTTTGGTTTCCTTATCCTTGGCTGTTAGTGGATCAAATCCTGACACCTTGTGGATTTTAGGCATGTTTATTCATAACATTCATACCAGACGAGTAGTTCTATAGACCCAACTTTATCAAGGTGCTGCAGGACTTTCAAACTATCAGGAAATGACTTAAATAGACGAGTCTTTCAAACTCTCCTGAAAGGGAGAAGCTGTTACATCTGTCTAAGGCCTCCTGGGAGTGAGTCTTACACGGAGCTTGCAGTAGATGGAAATTTCTCCTTTCTTTCTTAATAAGGACTAAGGGCCATATTTACAAGCCACTATCACCCCAGTAACATCACTTTTAACGACGTTCCTGTGGCGATACGGGCTTCCCCTTATTTACAAGGCGGCGTTAAGTCACTTAACGTGACTTAACGCGACTTAACGCCACCTTGTAAATAAGGCACCATTTCACGCTAAACTTAGCGTGAAAGGGGTGGGCAATGGGTGTTGCGGTGGGCGTTCCGCCGCAACACCCATTGATTTTGACTCTGCCCCCTATTTACAAGGGTGGCGTAAATAGGAGGCAGCGCCAAAATTAAGACCAAGGAAAACCTGGTCTTAACATGGCAAAACGAGGAGAAATGCTTTATTTCTCCTAGTTTTTGCTGTTTTAATGTGTGCTGCATTGTGCAGCACACATAGAAACAGCAAAACGCCATTGATTGTTTATGTGCAGGAAGGTGTCCCTTCCTGCACATAAACAATCGTTCCCTCAATGCAGGCACCCTTGCACCATAGTGCAAAGGTGCCTGCGTTGGCGCTCGGCTGCTTAATTTAGCGCCAGTGCTGGGAAAACCCAGTGATGTGCTGTATCTTTGTAAATACGGCTCATCCCTGCGTTTTCAGAATGGCGGAGCATGGCGTTAGCAGCTTGTGCTTAACGCTAAGCTCTGCCGTTCCCTTGTAGGTAGGCCACAAGTCTCTGCTTTGTGTAAACATGGGCATTTCCATGTAAGGACTTCTCGAAGCTACTGGCAGCCAATGAAGACTCTGGGGGGCATATGTTCAAGGAAGTGGCGGAGTGAGGCATTAGCCGTCATGGCTTAACGCCTCACTCCGCCACTTCAGAAATGCAAGGCTGCACCATATTTACAACGATATGGTGCAGTGTTGCATTTCCACCTGCGCTGGCACTACACTTAGCAGTGTAGCGCCAAAGCAGGCATCCTTGCACTATAGTGCAAGGGTGTCTGCGTGTAGGGGAAAGATTGTTTATGTACAGGAAGGTCCCCCTTCCTGTACATAAACAATCTCTAAATGCCATTTTGTCACTTCTATGTGTGCTGCTTAATGCAGCACGCATGGAAGTCACAAAATGGCATTTTTTTTTAAAGATTGTTTATGTACAGGAAGGGGTACCTTCCTGTACATAAGCAATCCAAGGCATTTAGCTTTTTCCATGTGTGCTGCACAAGGCAGCACACATGGAAAAAGCAAAAACGAGGAGAAATGATGCATTTCTCCTCGTTTCCCCAACTTTAGATCAGGTTTTCCCTGGTCTTAATTTTGGCGCTGCCTCCTATTTACGTTGCCCTTGTAAATAGGGGGCAGCGTCAACATCCGTGGGTGTTGCGGTGGAACGCCCACCGCAACACCCACTGCACACCCCTTTCACACTAAGCATAGCATGAAAGTGGGCCTTATTTACAAGGCAGCGTTTAACGTGGCTTAACGCTGCCTTGTAAATAAGGCAATGCCCCTATCGCCACCACAACGTTGTAAAAAGTGACGTTGTGGTGGTGATAGGGGCGTGTACATATGCCCCTGAGTGTCTCAAACATATATTTGGAGTCGTAGAGAACAAGGACTGCTCTCACTACCGCGTTTTGCAGAAGTTACAACTTTTTTATATTAGTTTGCGAAGTACCCGCTAACAGAGGATTGCCATAGTCTATTTTGGAGCAGATTATCGCTGTTGCAGTGGTAACCCTTTTCTCCTACGGGAGCAGGTGCTTGGTTTTTCGTAGGAGTTTAAGATGGTAATTCGAAGAACACATTTTCTGATAATTTGTCCATCAATTCTCATCCATTCATCAAAGACTATTCCGAGGAATTTTACCTAGACTTTTTTTTCACTTCCAAGGAATCAACGAAGAAGGAACAATATTCAGTTTATTGCGTTCTGGACTATGTTCAGTAGTAATCAACAAATTCTTGAAGTATTTGCCGCAATAAGAGCTACTGAGTTGCCTTCGTTGGCGCTTGAATAGCCTCAAGACCCTGGCTACATTCTATCTATCCGCATAGCAGAGAAAATTGACATCCAGCTGGATCAGCAGTTCATGCAGTGGTTGTACACTTACATTAAAAAGAAGAGGAGAAGATTTGATCCCCAAGGGAACCCTCAGGTGATCGTCATGGTCTCCAGCCTGGCACTGGTCCACAGCCATTCTAGTTCTCGGGTAAGAGAAAAAAGGAAACCATCCAACATTGGGGCATATTTACAAGGGGATATCGCCAGCAGAGCATCACTTTTACTGCCGTTCTGGTGGCGATATTCCCTTCTTCTTATTTACAAAGTCGCGTTAAGCCACTTAATGTGGCTTACCGCCGCATTTTAAATAAGGCCCCTTTTCACGCTTCACTTAGCGTAAGAGGGGCATGCAATGGGTGTTCCAATGGATGTTCCGCCTCAACACCCATTGCTTTTTGACGCAGCCCCATATTTACAATGCTGGGACAGGGCCGAAAACTAAAACAAACATTGGCAGAGCCAATAGGTCTCGCTTTTGGGACCTTGTTGAGCCAGAGCTATTGGCTTTGCCTGCACTACCAGTCTCTAATGTCAGTCTTTTCAAAAGTGGCACAGGTGTTCTCACTTGCCTCTGGTGGTGGGTGCACTACCTTTGATGGAGGTTAACCCTGCTGTTGCCACCGTGTTTGATGAAAGGGAAAGGGCTTGGGTGAGAGAGGGGAGAAATTTGTTTCATGCTCCTTGGCGGATGAGTTCAGAGCTAAAAGTTGTAGAAATAATGCCAGACGTCAGTAAAAATGTAAAATGTCTAAAAAGGAGCATCTTTCTATAGTAACATAGGAACGGCCACGTACAGCTTTAAAGGTTTCCACATCCCACGCTACCATCGCTTCTTTGTCTCAACCACCTCGATAGTTGGGAGAGAAGTTTAAATAGAAAGTTTAATATTTTTACATTAAGAAAAATGTATTGCTTACAGTGAAACTAACAAAATGCTGCCTGTGTACTTCGACCGCCTGTCTCCTCCGGTCTTTCAAAACGATTGCTATGGATACAGTGCAATTATCAACCACTATTAAGCGTTGTCTTTGTACCATTATCTCACTGTAGGTGCTGTATAAATGTGAGGGGAAAAGACAAATTGGAAACCCTTTAAAGACAGCAGGGGAAAACAGTGTTTTCAGGGCTCGGCTTGTGCACGGGCTCTAAGATCCGAGCCAGACCATTGGATTGGCTCTGACTCGGCTATCCCTGTATATGGGTTGGCTCGCCCATCTCTAGTTGTTACCCGGAAACACTAATGTTAAAAGGTTGGCCTTGCGTGACCTTGTTATATTGCTGATTGATAGATGATAGCGTACTGGCAGGTGATTTTTTGTAAAGGCTCCTTTCTAAGCATCCTTCCTGCTTTTTATCACGACCACTCTCATGTCTCATTCACAATTGTTTTATCCCTGTAACCTCTTGTGATATTTTTAAAACTTAGATGTGATTTTCTCCTGAAGCCAGACGGGTAATAGGTGTGGAAAGAAGGTTTGTGCATCAGCCCCCAAGTGACCAGTTTCTCTGAAGTCTTGAAATCAGTGACACTTTAAAAACACATCTTTTTACTTGAATGAGTTTTGCACAAAACTCATAATTACCTGGCTGGAACTACGCCCAAAATGCAGGTTATTGTGTATTGACATCCCGTTCTGTAATTTAAATTACGTGGAATGTTGCCAAAGTCTCAGTAGATTCGGGAATCTCGATTAGAAGGGATAATTCCACTCTAAAAAATTCCTGTGCTGCCACAGATGAGAACGGATGCACAGCTGCAGAAGTGTATGCTTAGAGCAGCCACAGGTTCTTGGGCCGGTTCACAACACACAGAATATTCACCAATAAGATGGAACAAGGACGGGATATGGGAAGGGGTGAAGGAGAAAGTAAACCAGTAATAGAGGCAGAACAAGTCAATTAAAGCAACGTGCTGATCTAATAAAAGCATGTTTGCTAGTGCGTGGGTAAGCTCATGTTTAAAAGCTTCTGACCTAAGTGGAATGCTGCCAAAGTCCCTATAGGTTCAGAATTGGTTGCCGTCTGCTACTGCTCCTGTGCCTCAGCCATGGCCATGACGGGCTGTCGTTGTTGAAGCTAGAATCTCTCTATGAACAAGGGGTTAACCCAGTGGTCTTCAAACTTTTTGATGTCGAGACCCCCTTGTCAAACCTTTTTAGGCATAAGGACCCCTTCTGACAAAATTTTCTAGAAACTGGTTCTCTTCATCATCAACATCTATCGACAACCATAAATGCCCCTGTTAGACCTGGCATCTTTTGGCATGTTTCCCCTGTTTTTTTCTTTCTGACCTCCTAGTTTAGGCTCTGTTTTTGCTGGTTCAGTGTCTCTGCACACTTTCTCACTGCTTTTCAGTGTTAAAGTGTAAGTGCTCCTATTGTAAATTGTATTATGGATTGGTGTTTCCATGATTGGCATGTTTGACTTACTAGTAAGTCCCTACTAAAGTGCACTGAGGGTGCCAGGGCCTGTAAATCAAATGCTGCTGGTGGGATTGCAGTACTGATTGTGCCACTCACCCATGCAGCCCTGAAAAGGGTTATCAGACCTGCCACTGCAGTGTCTGCGCGGTTTGTAACTGCCATGTCGACCTGGCAAGTGCACACACTTGCCAAGCCCTAATCTTCACTTTTCTTACATGTAAGTCACTCCTAAGTTAGGCCCAAGGTACCCCTGTGGGCAGGGTGCCGTGTATATTAAAGTTAGGACATGTACTGGTGTGTGTGAGACATGTCCTGGTAGAGAATTACAGTGTGTTTCGTTTTTCACTATGGAAAGGCTATCTGTCCCATAGGATAGAATGGGAGTTTACTTATAACATCTTATAAGCATATCTTCCCATTGGGACAAGATTGAGAAATGGGGTTTAGCATGCCTGAACTCAGAATATAAAAATGCATCTTTTAGTAAAGATGATTTTTATGTTCTGTGTTTGAAAATACCACTTTTAGAAAGTAGGTATTTTCTTGCTTAGCCATCCTGTGTGCCTCTGCTGGGTTTGTGGATTGACTGTCTGGCTTTGGAGTGACAGGGGCTGGGGATTTGCATTCTCATCAGACAGCCACTGGGGGGTCAAGGTGTGTCCTGCCTTTCCTGGATGAGTCAGGGCTGGGCTGAATAGACCTGGGCTGTATTTATAGTAGTGGGAGGAGATTTCCTTGCACCTGAATGGGCCTGGTCTGCCTTGGACAATGCTGTCTCCACCTCCTGCCAGGAAGCTGGGCCAGAAAAGATGGAACTGGTTTGGGCTGGGCACAGGCACTCTCTGCCCAAAAGTACAAAAGAAACTGAGTATAAATATTGGGGTCCAGACCCTAGAACTTTAGAACTCGCTGGAATCAAGGAACCTGCCAAGAAGAAGAGCTGGAAGAACTGCCAAGAGGAGTACTGCATCTTTGCTGTGTTGTTGCTTTGTTGGTTTGCCCTGCAGTTGCTGCTTCTGCCTTGGGCAGTGAAAGGACTGGACTGAACTTTCTTTACTTGTTGCCTCCTGTTCTGAAGTCTCAGGGACCGCTAAGACTTCACTGACCTCTGAGTACCGCCTCTGGAACTGTGGTTTCAGTTGCCACAGAGGGGGAAAGCAACCGACTCCGTCCCTGACTCTGCTGCTGGCTCCGTGTCCAGAAGGCACCGCAGAGGGCACCGCTGCATCTCGAACCGCAACCCTTGTCTCACTGATGACAGCCGCCAAGCTGCTGCTTGCACCGTGACCTGTGGGCACCGCACTCCGCACCGCCTCGCTTCACTTCGCCGCCCTGGTCTCACCGATGCCGTCACTGACTTCGACAACCGTGACCGCACCGTGGGTTGGGGGCACTGCTCGTACGTCTTGCGACACACTGCCCCGTCCCACACCGCAGTCCGGACCGACCGACCCCAGCTCCCCGCAAGTACTGTATGTTGGATTTTTATCGTTTTAGTCTTGTTTTGAATATATAAAGTATTGGATATTTTTCTAAACTGGTGTGGTGTCCTTTTGTAGTGTCTTCAGTGTATTGCTGTTAGTTATGTGCAAATCCTTTACACACTGCCTCTGAAATAAGCCTGACTGCTCGTGCCAAGCTACCAAGGGGGTGAGCAGGGGTTATTTCAGTAGTGTATCCCTCTTACCCTGACTAGAAGGAAGGGTCCCTACTGGACAAAGGTGAAAACCATTGCCAACTAGAGACCCCCATTTCTAACAGCCCCAATTACCACAGCAAATAATTTTTACGGTGGGGAAATGATATTAAATTAGCAAACCAAAGGTCATTGAGCGTAGGGGTGTAGCCAAAGGTGTAGCTAAAAACAAAGGGCCTCATTTATGAGGGATTGGTGTAGGGCAGCGCTGCAAGTCTTCTTGCGGCGCTGCCCTATGCCAATGTGAAAGAGCAGGAATGCACTGTAATTATGAAATACGGTGCATTCCAGTCCTTTTCCCTTCACAAATTGCTACCTAGCACCAACGTAGGCAGAATTGTTTTGTACGGGAAGAGGCACCTTCCTTCACCAAAACAATCCTGAGGCGTTTTCCTATTTCTATGAGAGCTGCAGAATGCAGCACACATGGAAAGAGGAAAAAACGAGGAGAAATGTTTTAATTTCTCCTGGAGAGGCGTCAATTTTTGGAGCTGCCCCAGGTTTACGTGATTTTGTAAATATGGGGCAGCATCAAAATCCATGGGCTTTGCATGGGAACCCCACGCAAAGCCCATGGAACACCTCCTTGACGCAGAGTAAGGCAACGCAGTGACTTGCGCTGCTATGTCTTACTCAATATCTATGAGGCAATGCAAAGCCATGCAGGGTGACTTTGCACTGCCTCATAACTATGGTTGAGATGCTTGCGCCACCGGAGCATCAAAAAAAGTGATGCTTTGGCGATGCACGCCTCTCATAAATAAGCCCAAAATATTCTGTACGTTTTTAGGTCTTTCACCTTCAGGTATCTACATATAAAATAATGGGCAGCGTAAATGAAAAATAAATTTAAAAAGTTATTGCTCAGTGGGAAATGCACTGTAGTACATTATGAAACCTCTATTAGTTAATGACTGCAGAGGTCTGTGTGTAACCAGAGAACCACAGAATTAAAACTTGATTGGTGCAGTGGAGAATAGTGATGTGTATTTTTAGTGCTACGAAGTCACAGTCTGTGACGGAAAGCACTGTGAATATGTAAGTCAATTTTTTATACTTGCATTACACACACGGTAAGATAGAATGCTGCAAAACGTGCGCATAGTTTTACAATAAAATGGTGCTTTCAAAATGTAGGTTTTAATAATACCAGAGCGTATGTAATGCAGTTTTCATTTTTTACGTAACTGTCCCTTCAACACCTCTTTAGGGGCACTAAGGGCTGTGTAAATGCAGTTAAAATTAAAAGCAAGAACTTCCCAGCCCAGTAGTTAACTCTTTGCACTTCCACTAAAAAAAACACGCATCTTTGCCTTCACAAAGAGCCAGAACTGCCCCCAAGAATCCTTTACACTTTCAGATTACCAGATAAGGCGCATTTGCCTTTCATTCAGGCAAGCAGCTGATAACGATCTCAATTAGCCGTCCCAGGCTGGCTGTATTTTTACAGGGACAAGTGAAGCTGGGGAATCTGCAACCCCCTTCCTAGGACTCCACGACCCCCCTGGGGGTCGCGCCCCACAGTTTGAAGACCTCTGGGTTAACCTGTTGAAGTGTTTTCCTTCTAGGAAGAGGCTTAAATGTTCTGCTAATGCCTCCAGAATGCACCCGCTGCCATAAATGTACATAACGGCGTGGGTTGCAGGACCGAAAAAGCAATCGCATCTAGATTTCCACATCAGCTGTGCATGAGGAGAGCCTCACCATGCAAACAAAAGAAAACAAGAAGAAACAAATAGTGCACCAAAACTAACACAAATAGACAGAACTGGAGGAGTAAATGTAAGAGGGGCAGTCGCCATGGGAGGGAACCAAGCACACAAAGGAGGGACAAATTCTAGCAACGCACGAATGAAAAGCCAGCATTTTACAACGTCACACAAAATAACGAATGGCAAGCATGGGTGTGCTAAAATGCCCACAGAGGGATTACTGCATGCCTCGCAGAGCAACGCATGCGCGCTGCCTCTAGGCTCGACCTAACCAGGGAATACCTGTTCTTAGACTGGCGATACGAGAAGAAATTATAAATTTCTCCTCGTATTTTGCTCTTCCCATGTGTGCTGCATTCTGCAGTACACATAGAATGAGCAAATCGCCTTTCAAGATTGTTTATGTGCAGGAAGGTCCCTTCCTGCACATAAACAATCGCCCCTGCAGTGCAGGCACCCTTGCAACATGGCGCAAGGGTGCCTGCACTGGCGTTAGGCAGCTTTATTACCGCCAGCACTAGGGGAAATGCAGGAGTGCACCGTTTTTTTGTAAATACGGCACATCCCTGCGCTTAAATTTTTTTGGCACACAGTGTTACCAATTTTAGAGTAACACCACGCTCCGACATTGTGTTGTAAATATCCCCATAAGTGCCTTCTCATTCAACCCTTCCACTCCAGTAAATCTTTCTAAAAGGTTAGGGTGGTTAAGAGTGTCGAACGTGTAATAGCATTAAAAGGGCCAGGTCCACAGATCAAAAACATATAAACTAGTGGACTGAACATCAATCAAAGCAGATTCTGTACCTCTATCTGGACAGAAACCCGATTGTCCATCCCCAGGGGTGCCCAGCTTTTCAATAAAATGCTCTAGCTGTAAAGGGGACGCATTTTGCAGAACCTGCGAAGCCACAGAATATTCAAAATTTGTAAGGTACTATTTGCTGGCTTAATTGTCATTCTTTTTAGCTGCCTCCTATTTGGTCACCATATGCTCCACGTCACTTCCTTTTATTTCCCGGAGCATAGACTAAGTACTAATTCATTTCGTTTTATTTCTGTCCTTCCACTGTCCATCCGCTGTACGTGATGTGATTCGAGGTACTATTTTTTCCATTGTATTATGGCTAGCATTTTTTTCTCTACAGTTTTTTTTTTTTTTTTTAATTGGAATTCGGCAACTTTTTTCACAGCAACAAGCATATACCACGGACTCTTCATCTTGAAGCAGTTCATGACTTTGTTTTACAGTTCTGTGCTTCCTTTGGGTTGTTTGTAACTTACGTCCCGTTCCTTTTCTGAGATGCAGGTTTGTTTCTTTATTTGGGGGGTGAATTTGCTGTTTCCTTATACAATAACGAATACATTCCATGGACTCTTAAAGTAGTCCTTGTGGCTATATGTATATGTAGGCTGTGTTTCTTGGCTTTTTAAAGTGCCTCAATTTTGGCTAGTGCTGCAGTTAATCCATTTGTCTTTAAAACCTGTGTCCTTGGTCTCATATGTATTCCACCTCTTCTCTGCGGATACAAAGTATGTGTCCGTTTAAAGCTCTTCAGTTTTGTGCACTGCAGCAACTGCTGAATTTTCCTTAAAACCTATGCCTAGGTCCTTATTCTTATATGTATTTCACCGAAAGCGCTTTCGTGTGCCCTATATTCATATGCATTTATGTGCAAGGGATATAGCCTAACAGCCACAGCTACACTACACTCCAATCTATCCCAATCAACCCCTCTCTACCCCAATCCACTCCACTCCAGTCTACCCCACTCCACTCCAATCTACCCCTACTCACTGCACTCCAATCTAGCCCACTCCACTACAATCTACCCCACTCTACCCTAATCCACTCCACTCTAGTCTACCCCACTCCACTCCAGTCTACCCCACTCTACTCCAATTTACCCCCTACCCACTCCACTCCAATCTAGCCCACTCTACTCCAAGCTATCCCAATCTACCCCACTCCACTCCAATCCACCCCACGCCAATCTATCCCACACTTAACTCCAATCTACCCCAATCCATGCCACTCCAATCTACCCCACTCTACTCCAATCTACCCCAGTCTACCCCAATCCACTGCAATCCATTCTACTCCAGTCTACCCCAATCTACCTCACTCCACTCCAATCTAACCCACTCCCATCTACCCCAAGCTAACCCACTACACTCCAGCCCAATCTACCCCATTCTACTCCAATCTATCCCAATCTACCCATCCCCTTCCAAACTTCTCCAATCTACCCCACTCCACTCCAATCTACCCCACTCAACTCCAATCTTACCCAATTTACCCCGCTACACTACACTCTACCCCACTTCAGTCTACCCTACTCCATTCCAATCTAGCCCACTTCACTCCAATCTAACCTAATCCACTCCAATCTACCCCAATCTACCATACTCCAATCTACCAACTCCACTACACAGCAGTCTATCCCAATCCACCCCAATCTACCCCACTGCAATCCATCCCAATCCATCCCACTCCACTCCAATCTACCCCTCTCCACTCCAATCTACCCCCTCCACTCCAATCTACGTCAGTCTACCCCACTTCAATCTCATTCCAATCAACCCCAGCCCACTCCACTCCGAACTACCCCAATCTACCCCACTCTAATCTAGCACAATCAAGCCCACTCTACTCCACTCCAATCTACCACAAACTACCCCACTTCAATCTACCCACATCTACCCCACTCCACTCCACCCCAAAATACCCCACCATTCCATATCCGTCCAATTTAACCCAATCTACCTCACTCCACTCCAATCTACCCCCCTCCACTCCAATCTACCCAACTCCACTCTGCCCACCACAATTCACCCCAATACAACCCACCCCACTCCAATCTACCCATCACACCCAAATCTACCTCATTCCAATCTACGCCTTCCTATGCTTCCCGCTCCAATCTACCCTAATCTACCCCACTCCACTCCACTCCACCCCAATCTACTCTAATTTACCCACTCCACTCTGCCCCAACCTACCCCACTCCACTCCAATCTACCTGACTCCACCCCACTTCACTCCACTCTACCTCAATCTATCCCACTGCACTCCACTCTACCCAATCTACACCACTCCACTCCTATCTACCCCACTCCTCTCCAATCAACCCCAATCAACCCCATTCCAATACAATCTACCCCACTTCACTCAATCTACCCCCTTTGCACGCCACTCCAATCCACCCCAGTCTACCCCATCTATTCCACTTCACCCCAATCTACCTCACTCTACTCCAATCTACCCCAATCTACCCCACTGTACCCAAATCTACCCCACTCCAATCCACTCTAATCTACCCCATTCCACTCCACTCCAATCTACCCCTCTCCACTCCAATCTGCCTCAGTCTAACCCACTCTACTCCAATGTACCCACTCCACTCCAATCTACCCCACTCCACACCACTCTAACCCAATCCACCCCAATCTACCTTAATCTACCCACTCTACTCCAATCTACCACAATCGACCCTACTCCAATCTACCCCACTCCAGTTTCCCCCTCTCCACTCCAATCTACCCCACTCCAATCTACCCATATCGACCAAACTCCTCTACACGCCATTCCACTCTATTCCACCACAATCTACCCCATACCAATCTACTCCACTCCAATCTACCCCACTCCAGTCGCCACCTCTCCATTCCAATCTACCCCACTCCACTCCAGCAGACCCAAATCTACCTCACTCCTCTCCACTCCACCGCAATCTATCCCAATCTACCCCATGCCAATCTACCCCACTCCAATCTACCCCACTTCACTCCACTCCAACCTACTCCAACTTATCCCAATCTACCCCACTCTACTACTTGTACCCCAATCTACCCCACTCAACTCAAATCTACCCACTCTAATCTACCATTCTCTACCCCACTCCACTCCACTGCAATCTACCCCAATCTACCACACTCTAATCTGTCCCACTCCAATCGATCCCATTCTGCCCAAATCTACTCTACTCCACTCTACCCCACTCCACTCTACTCCAAACCACCCCACTCCTCTCTATCCCAATCTACCCCACTCCAGTCTAACTCAATCTACCGTAGTCCAATATACCCAACTAACCTTTATCAATGCTGAACAGCACCCGCACTGGTGCACAACATGGCTAAAACACATTGACAAAGCCAATAGCTCTACATAGGCGAAACCTATTGGCTTTGCCAGCGATTGTTTGCTTTGCCGTTGTTGAGCATTGGCAAGTCCTGTCCCACTTAACACACTTCTCAATGTTATTACATCTTTTTTTAATTTTTGTATTTCTTTGCTTTTCTTTTAAATTTTTACTTTAGAAGTGTTGTACATTACAATGGATGGTACGTAAGAACATTTGCAATTGGGGTGGTTACATAGAGTTAAATTGTGAGACATTATACTCTGAGTAGCGGAACATGAATAAGGACAGTAGATTCACAAATGATAGCTAGTACTGTGCCTGCAATGTATTCCTCCAATGAATCCTGCCGAAGCTTGCTGAACAAATTCTGCTGACAGACTTTGGGCCTGATTTTGAAGTCAGCGGAGGGAATACTCCGTTACAAACGCATCCACCGTATTACGATCCCCATAGGGTAGAATGTGAGCGTAACAGGGCAGACGGGATATCCTTCACATTTGTGACAGAGTGTTCCCCTCCACTAACTTCTAAATCAGGCCCTCTTTATTTACTGTTTAATATAAAACCTTCAAATAAATGGGGTTAGAATATTGTGTTGGTTTTTGTAAGCTCACTGGTGAAACCCTGAAAACAAGATGCAACAGAGGGAAGGGAAGAGAAATGAGGCCAGGAAATGGAGAGGAAAGAGACAGAGGAGAGAGAGAACAAGAGAGTGAAATAGAGCAGCAGGATGGAGGGGGTCATAAAGAGAGTGAGAAAGAGTTTAAGAAATAATCCAGAGGGACGGAGAGAGAAAAAAGAGAGCGAGATGAGAGGGCAGTGGCGGCTAGTGGAATTTGAAAATGGTAGGGCATTTGCGAGCACATGCCCCACCATGAGCACATGTGAGCATAGCGTGTAAGATGGACATCTTCAGGGCAGACACGGGGAGCGCAAGGGGGTCCTCCCTGAGAACATTTTGAAAATTTGGTGTAAAATGGAGCGTTTTCTGGCACCATTTCTGTTTTAAATTGACCAAAAGCACAGTATTATAGGAATTTTTAAAGGAAATTTCATAAAATGTTTCACAAAATTTCTGGTTTTCCAAGCTCTATATGTGAGAGTTAGAGGTGGATGAGCCACTTAAAGCTCCATCCAGATGCATGGCTTTGTCTCAGTTCGAGATCTTTATGGTCTCCAGATCTTTTTGGTCTCTAGTCTCTAGCCCAAAATGAGTCGAGCCTTCATGTGGCTTTTGACTTGCTGCTCACGCTCTAACCTCATTCGCCATGAATTAAAGATAAAAACATTCACCTTCTATGTAATAGGGGGCATGGAGAGATTCCCATGTAATGGCTGAATTGCACATTGTGAAACCAGAAAATCTGGAAGCAATCCTGACTTCCCAACATGATCAATTGTGTGGTACCAGGGAATTATTTTATTTTATCATGTCTCATTTTTCTTCAATGTCACCACTACCTTGACGGGATGGCAGACTGCCCACCGGGATCTAAATGACACCATATGTGCCAAGGTAACTTATTCCACTGGGTCTAATCTTCCATCTGTGGCCACCTGGATGCATTTGCTTCTTAATCAATCTTGAGATGCTGTTGATGTTGAAAACCCCCTTAAAGGGAATTTGTAATTTCATCTCATAAAGCTCCTGGAGCGGCACATCTTGTGACTTGCAGCCAATCCATACGAATAAACAGAGATGCATGTTGGGCCAGTGCTTTGTCCCTGGCATGTGGTCTGTGTGTCAGTGTTACCAGCAGTGTTCCTTGATTGTACTTTCTTGGTGCTTGGTGTTGGGTTGGCTGCCATCACTTTCCTTGTGGTCTGGTACAGGGTGGCCACCAAGGGTCCAGTTGTAGGCATTATGCATGAATACATGTTGTGTGGCTTGTTTCCACTTCTATCCCTCACACATGGACTTTGCTCAGAAAGCATACGTTGAACAGTGAACTTACGCACATGAGTAGAGAGTAAAGTAATCCGTGTGGCGGTAGGAGAGAGACCGAGAAACAGAGAGATAAAAGAGACCCGAGAGGGAGAAAAATAAACTAGGAGAATGAGGGGGTGGGAAACAGAGAGCAAGATAGAGCTTGATAAAAAGAGACAATTGAATGTGGAGGGAAGAAAGAGACAGCAAGTGTTAGAGAAACACAAAGAAATAAAGAAGAACAGAGGGAGGAAAGGAAGGGAGACTTTCGGGTGAGGAGGAGAATAAGAGAAAGGGCGAGAGAGAGTGATAAAGTGAACTAGAGGACGAGAGACAAGGGTATGGTAAAAGAAAGAGACCAGGGAATGAATAGGAAGGAGAGAACAAGACCAGGAGACTTGGAGGAGAAAAAGAGAGTGCAAAAGAGAGAGATATGGGTAATGGGCAGAGGTGAGAGTCAAAAGAGGGGATGGGGAGGAGAGAGTATTGAGGTTGATATTGAAAGTATTTATAAAGCGCATCGTATACCGGAGGCATCATGGCGCTAGTAAAACACATAGTATGAGAGGGAGTGCAGTAATAAAAGGAAGGGAGAAAGAGTGAGAGAGACAGATGAAGTGAGAAGAAAATACTGGGGCATGGGGAAAAGGAAGAAGAACAAGGTAAAAAGAACCCAGGATAATGAGTTGGAGAGAGGGAGTGGATATGAGAAAGAGACCAAGAGTTGGGGAAGTGAAAGACATGGTGAGAAAAAGAGCCCCGGTGAAACGGGAGAGAGTACGTGTGTGAAAGAGAGGGTGGGACAAAGAGAAACTGAGATACACAGAAAGACTGAGACTTAAGGTACACTTATATACTCCCAACAATGAATGTAGAGCGAAAGTAGGGTGGCACCAATTACTACTTAACAAAGAAAAACAAACTCTGCAAAATTACACAACTGTTAGGAAAATGGGTTTGAAACCATGAACACTCAGGGCTCGATTCACAAAGGGCCTCTGCACTCGTGGCGGAGGACCCCCGCAGTCATGGCGGGGGGCCATGCACTCATTGTGGGACCTCTGTACTGCAATGATGGCCCCTGGGGGAAGGGACAGTCGCAGACTAGTCTTCCCCCGGGGTACTTTGTGATAGGGAAACAGGACGTAGGCAGGATAGGCTAGGATTGGGAGAAAGGGTGGGCTAGTTAGCTTGGTATAAAACAGTCAGGAAGGGCGTGTTTAGCCTCTTCCTGACTCCAAGCACCACCGGGAGGGTTTCCACTGGGGTCAATTGAAGATAGTGGATATTGGGCATAGAATTGTATTGGTATGTTGGCGCCTAACTCTGAAGAGTTGGGGGTGGCCTTACAGACCCTGGTGGCAGCAGGCAGGGCTCATTTGCTCAGGCCTGACATCTTGAACCAGGCCTGGGTTGGGCTTCGGTGCCTGACGCGCACGCATCGGGCAGAGTCATGGAGGCCGTTATGGCTTGTGTTTCCCCGCAGGGGGCAGTAAAAGATTTGGAGTGGGCCGTGGCAGAAGCGTGCAGTGCTCCACTGGGGCCTGTAAGAAGGCGGGGAGGTTGCGCAGCCTCCCAGCCAGATTGCAGGCCCCCTCGGAGGAGCAGGATGACTCTGAGGAATCAGAGGGGGCTAACTCGTGCTGATGCCACGCATATGCGCTATGAGCTGGTGCAGCACATATACACTCCTGACCCCCCCAGGGCCAGGCCTGTCCCTGAGGGTACTTACATACCAGTGGTTGGGGTTAAGAGACCAGCCACTAAACTTTACAAGCAGGCTACAGGGGAGGTCGCAGGCTTGGGAGAGGAGGGGAGTGCAGGAGTGTTGAGGCCCCCATGGGCAGTCTGAGATCCAAGTGCACAGGTGCCACTAGTAGTAGGTGGCAGGGGAGGACATTGAGGCCCGGATCAGGGAACAGTGCCTCCTTATCCAGAAAACTGAGGAGAGATGGAAGCGCATGTGCAAGGACAGGGAGGCTGCACTGTGCACAGGTTCAGCTGGGGAATGGGGTGTAGTCCCGGGCAAAGAGTAGTGAGTTCCAAGGTCACAGGTACAGGGAGAGGGGGTTATGGCTCTGGGTGCCAGAAAGGGAAGACCTGGGTACAAGCAGGTAGGGAGCTGGTGCGGCTCGGGGGCCTGGTTGTGCAAGGGAGCCCCCAGGGTGGTGCAGCTTGGCAGGGGATGGTGCGACAAGGCCAGTGGGACAGGCTGGCAGACAGGGGGTGATGCCAACGGGGCACCTGACGGCTCCTGGACATTGGCTTGAAGAGGTGGGGAAGTCCACGGCGGCCATCCCTACACCGAGGGCTCGAGCCTTGAAAGCACGGCAATACCAGCAGTCCCTGCCGGATAAGGATGTACCTGCTAAGAAGCGTGGTGTTGCTGTGTGTAGGACTGTGTGTGATGATGGTGAGAATGACGATGAGCTGGTGCTGGACTATGATGATGGCAGCAATGAATGGAAGGAGGGCAAGCTGCGTGATGAAGTGGTAATGCCAGAGGCATGGTCAGAGGGGAAGGAGCGTGGAACAGTAAGTGCAGTTGGTGTTTTGCAGAAGTCAAGTGCGGACAAGGGCAGCACCATGGGCAAGGCGACAATGACAGGTGGCGGACGTCACAGAGAGAAGAAAGACGTTGACCTCTTGCATTCAGGTAATGGGGATTGGTGGTCGGTGTGGGGCGTGGGGGAACAAAAGGCTGGGGATAAGTCTTGCAAGTCAGTGGGTGTTGGTGATGGGGTGATTGGCAAAAAAGATAGGAATGTTAAGAGTACCTTGAAGGGGAAAGGCACACCCAAGTGGTCCATCAGCGGCAAGGCTGCGGGTGGAAAAGGGGGTCAGACAGATAACTCGGGAGAGTCAGATATTGCTGTGGGTAGGATGCCGCTGAAGAGGATAAGCATAAGAAGAGGCTGCCGTACATGAGGTTGGCAATGCCCTTTGTGTCCCATCTTTCAGATAGGACTAAGAACAGGATTTGGAAACACAAATATGTTGATGTATTCAAACCATTACATGGCGAAATCCAGGCTAAAGAGAGGTCTAAGGAGGAAGAGTGGGAGTTGACTAGGAGGCCCAGGGCCCCGATCAACTTGGAAAATTGGACTTCGGCATTCTTGATATATGCCAGTATTTACTGTGAACGGCACACAGACTAGGCCTGGGTTTTAAATTCCGCTCTGCTCCATAGTTTTCAGAGTTTTTCCGACTCTGCGTAGAGCGTGGAGTTCCCAAAAACTCCATTTAGTGACATGGAGCGTAGTTTTTCCTCTCTTGCACAACTTTAAGTTGGCAAGCACAAGCAGGGAAAATCGTACGCTAGCCCACCTCCTGGCGAGATTTCTCAACACAGGCAGTCGCGGCAGGCCGCTACCGCTCGCGTTGAGAAACCTACCGCTCGCGTTGAGAAACCTGCTGCTCGCATTGTGTAAGCTGCCGCTCGAGTAGAACATCTAATTGAGCGGCAGAAAGACACCCATGTAAATTTAAACATGAATGTTCCAAGTGTGGGTGGAGGCATCCCATCACAAAGTGCTTCACCTTGGCTAGCCCCATGGAACACTGGAAGATATCTAGACAACAAGGTCAACAGGGTCACCTTGGGCCCAAGGGCGCCTATTAACCCTGGGCGTAGTTACGCTATGCGAAGCGGTAAAAAAACTCCGCCGCGCTACGCAGAGCTACGCGAGCAGCGTAGTGCGATAGGAAAATGCTGTTCGCTGTGATTGCACAGTGCCGGATGCTTGTCCGCACTGTGCAATCATTGCAAACGGCATCATGCACAGTGCAAGCGGTCGTTTTCTGCCGCTCGAGTAGATTTTTACTCGAGCGGCAGCTTTCTCAACGCGAACGGGCAGTTTCTCATCGCGAGCGGTCGCGAGCATACGCGACCACTCGCAATGAGAAACCTGACCCCCCGCGTTGAGAAATCTCGCCGGGAGGTTTATTTTCCACGCTCGCGCTTGCCAACTTGATGTTGCCGATCGCGAAGGAGGAAAAATCTCGCAGGGATGTTGATTTTGCTCGCTCGCGGTCGCCAACTTGACGTTGAGGAACGCGAGTGAGCAAAAATGTAGCGTAGCGGATTTTTTCTGCACTCCGCGAGATCCGCGTAACGCGGAGTGCAGAAAACTCCGCAAACTCCGCGAGCGGAGCGTAGTTCACCGCCCAGGGTTAGCGCCTATGCCCATTAGGGTGGAGGCCATGATACCATGGCTCCCTGCTTACCCGCACAGAGAGGCAGCTTTGCGGCTGGAATGGGGTTTCATGGAAGGTTTCAGGGTTGGTTACCAGGGTGCTAGGGGGGCACAGGTTGGCAGACAATTTGCAGTCTGCCCAGGAACTTCCTGGAGTGGTGGCTGCACAACAAGAAAAAGAGGTGTCAGAAGGGATAATAGCGAGCCTGTATTTTGAGTGGCCCCTCACAGAATTGATCATTTCCCCACTGGGGTTTGTACCTATAAAAAGCAGCAGGGGAATTTCCGTTGATCCATCACCTGTCGTGGCCAAAGGAGCTTCGGTGAATGGCTTCATTGCAGGGTGCTGTATGCATCAGTAGATGACACTATTCGTTTGGTGCGACAGTGTAGTCAGGGAGCCGAATTTTCAAAATGTGACATCACGTCTGCCTTTCGGCTGCTGCCGATACACCCCTCTGATTTCTCTTTACTGGGCATGCAGTTTGGGGGTGGCATGTATGTGGACAAGGTTTTGCCAAAGGGTTGTGCTATTTCCTGTGCCTTGTTTCAAGCCTTTAGTACATTTTTGCAATGGGCGTTCACTAAGTTCAGCGGTCATCGGGAGTTGTCTCACTACTTGGAAGATTTTCTGTTTGTGGGCAGGAGGAAGTAACTCTGGGAACTGCCTCAGTGCATCTCAGCACTTTCAATCCATTACCCAGGTATTCAGAGTGCCTTTGGCTCTGGGGAATACTGAGGGTCCTAGTACGGTTTTGACATTCCTGGGGCATTGAGTTGGACACATTACAACTGGTGGCTCAGTTGCCACAGGCAAGGGTGGTAGGGATACAAGGGTTCCTGTCTGAAGTGATCAGTGAACAGAAAATTGAGATGAGAAGCATGCAAAAGTTGCTTGGTTTCTTGAATTTCACCTGCAGAGTAGTGAGGGCAGGTCAGAACTTTTTGCAGCTGTCTGGACATGTCAGGGGCGGTTTTGCCTCATCATAGTGTGTGGCTCTCATTGGCTGTCAGGGCAGACCTATGTGAGACCTTCTTGGATGACTTCAATGGAGTACCTATGCATTTCTTGGATAAGAACACAGTTTGGCAAGTTCAGATTTTTTCAGATGCAGCGGGCGCTCAGGGTTATGGTCTTTTTTGGGAAGGGAAGTGGTGTGCGGAGCAGTGGCAGCCACACTGGTTGAGAAACAAATGTAATACCTCTATTCCGACCTATTAACTTTTAGTGTGACCTAAACAGGTTCTAGCAAACCAGTACCCCTCATTGATTCTACAGGCTTAACAAACCAAAGAACAAATTTTATTACTTTCTTTATTTTATTTATCACAAATTTTCTTTAAGCATTAAATACTTTTTGCCTGTTATTATTTTTGTGTCTTTTTTAAATACATGTCAATAAAACTTTATGCAAGCATACATAAATATATACAGAAACTATGATATATTTTTTTCAAAAACAATGATACCAAAATTATCCATGAATCATTTCTGTGAATACAAAAATACAATTGCCCCACAACAACCTGTAACTGCGAATTCATCACAAACGTTCTCACTCATTCACTCCACATTTACACAATAACACACTTTGACCAGACCATATTACCCTTGAGGAGTGGTCCCTGAGAGTTAATTCCATCTATTTGTTTCTGCGGGAAACATCTCACACTGCTCTCTGAAATACTACTTGGGGCCCCTCAAAGGGTCGAATCTCTCTTTTTTGATTAGTGTGTTATTGTGTAAATGTGGAGTGAATGAGTGAGAACGTTGTTCTTTGGTTTGTTAAGCCTGTAGAATCAATGTGGGGTACTGGTTTGCTAGGACCTGTTTAGGTCACACTAAAAGTTAATAGGTCGGAATAGAGGTATTACATTTGTTTGTCTTGGTTTTTCCCCCCTCCTCTTGGACCTAAAAGTATTTTAGGGGGGTCCTTTTTCCCCTAACAGCCACACTGGTTGAGACAAGAATGAAGCTTAGCCTTTCTTGAGTTTTTCCCATTGTTGGTGGCATTGTCAGTGTAGGGAGGTGAGTTGGCACATGTGGACAACATGACGGTGGTAGACTTGATAAACAGACAGAAGGCACAAGACTTGAGGGTGCTGCATTCGCTGAGATTCATGCTGAGTTTCTTACGTTTGAACATGTTTTCAGTGCTAAGCATGTACCTGGTGTTCAGAATGATATACCAGACTCATTATCTTGTTTGCAGTGGCATCAATTTCGAAGACTGGCACCAGGAGCCGAGAAGGGCAAGACACTGTTGTCTGCGGACATTTGGGCTTTGGGGGAGTGAGAGTAGTGGATCTGGTTGAGGGATCGTTGGCTGAGTCTACAAGAAGGAGCTACCATCTGACATGCAGCGAGTTTAGGTCATTTAAGGGCTGTTCGCTGTAGGCTTTGGCACCGGATCAATATCAAGCAGAAGGGAGAGTGTTGCGTTTTGTTTTCTTCTGTATTGATAAAGGTTTATTGCCCATGACCATTGCAGGCAAGCTGGCAGGGGTTTCATTCTATGGCAAGCTGTACTGGGGTTTTGATCCTGCCAGGGATGATGTTATGTTATGTTATGTTATAACAACTTGTATAGCGCACTACTACCCATAGGTGTCTAGGCGCGTTGCGGACCACACACTGACGCAGGAGACTAGTTTTTAAAAAGCCAGGTCTTGAGGTGTTTCCTGAATTCAAGCAGGGATGTAATCTTCCTAAGAGAGAGCGGAAGTGCGTTCCAAATTCTAATGGTACTGTGTCTAAAGCTCCTACCCCCAGTTCATAGTTTTAACTCTGGGGGTAAGCATTAAAAGGCGTTAGCTGATCGTAATGACCTACTGGGAGAGTACCAATTAAAAACGTGATGAAGAAATTGTGGGCCGTCACCATGAAGTGCCTTGTGTGCGATGCAAAGTGCCTTGAATTTTACACGCTGGCCAACTGGAAGCCAATGCAGATCTTAAATCCCGGTCCTGATGGACTGGTGCTTAGGGACATCCAGAATCAATCTGGCAGCGGCATTCTGAACTGACTGTAACCTTCTGAGCTGGTTGGACTGCAAATTAATATACAAAGCGTTACAATAGTCCAATTTAGATAAAACCATGAGATGAGATCTTGGGGCAGGTTCTAAAAGGGTTGGGTAAGGAACGGGGTGGGGGGAGGTCAGCGTTGCGTGATGCAATTACGTTTGAGTTGTTGCAAGAGTTGCTGGCGGTGTTGCCTGCCTGTTGTTATGATCATTTTGAGGAGTCTTTTTTTCTGACTATGCATGATTTGGATGTTTTTTGGGGTCGTTTGTGTATCTGAGCTTTTGAGGTCTGCATGAAGAAGTGTGTTTGGACCCAGGACGATTGGGCATTTGGTTGCGGTGTTCTAAGATGGATCAGAAGGGTAGAGGGAAGTGGGTATGGTTATGTGAAGGGGGGAGTTTGGAGGTTTGCCCTGTGCGAAAATGGCGCAGCTTTCAGGCTTGGCCTGGTCAGCGGCAGAGGGTTTGTTTTTGTCATGAGGAGGGCAGTAGGGTGACAACTTTTCAACTGTTGGTGGTTCTGCAGATGGCTCTGCCGCATCTGGGGAAGGACCTAGCTGTTTTTGGGATGCATTCCTTTTGATTGGGGCAGGGACAGCGACGGCAGTGGTGGGATTGGGGCCAGATCCACCAGTTTGGCAGGTGGAGATCGAGGTGCTGCAAGCACTATGTGAGGAAGTGATGGGGTTTTTCCACAGGGACGGATGGGGGATCTAGGGTATGTTGCCAGTGCTTATTGCTTGTTTCTTTTAATGCAGGGTGTGTGAGCAGTCCATGGACCAAGACGGTGACCTGGATTATGAGAAATTCATTTGTGCACTGGGCAGCAAATTATGCAGACCTACAAGTATTCGGACGGAGCCTGGGACTGCACAGCAGCCGGCACGAGGTGCTATGGTGGGGTAAAGGGGGGAATGCATTGGGGTAACTTGTTGCCTTGGTTGAGGAGGCTGGTTCAGCAGAGGGGTTGCCCGGACTGAAGGAAGTGGCCCGAAAAGGGTCACCCGGGTTTTTTACACCTCCTAATCGCCTTCCACAAAATGAAGAGTCGGTCAGACAGTAGAGAATACAAAACAATTGTTTATTACCAATACTCTGCAGAGGAGTCCAATCTGACCTGCACCCTAAGATGTCTGCAGAGGGACTGGCCCCCCAACAGTCTGCAACGCATAATCATTCCTCCCAAGGGCCTCCCAACCACACCCACAATGGAAAGTTACCGGCTTGGGCCGAACATGAACAAAGAAGGCACAGAAGGATGGGCTACCACCTGCTAGATGGGTACACGCTATCACTATCTCAAGGTTGCCGTGCTGGGTTTCGGCGTCTCCTAACGTGGGAGCAGAGCTACACACAAGGATAGGTATGCGAGGGCAGAATGGCCTATTCATTAGCAAGTCAGAAGGCAACCTTGAACAAAAGAGAAAATAATAGCTGAATACAGTGTTCTGCTGAGGCAAGCAATACGAATAATGAGGCCTAGTACAGGCACAGCCTAGTAGGGATTACGAAATTCAAAATGGAGTCACACTCGCTAACTGAAGCTCGCACATTGCAGGGATAACTCAGTGGGTTGCATGACGTGAATACGAATGGTGTGCAATTTAGCCGCACACTGCTAACCTAATATAACGTAGAACAAGTGTATAATGAGAATGGGATTTTCAAACCTAACAGACCCTCCTTTTAGCAGTGGAGGCTAAATGCTTTATTGACGCTATCGGGTAGGGTCTTTACAATTCTAAGCAGGGAGAAGTGGAAATACATAGTCGCTTTAATATCAAAGGAAAAGGAAGCAGCACATGTATAGCAAGATACTTTTAATACTCAAAGATACCCTCATCTATCTGCATCATATCCTGTATTTCTTGCTTCATCATATTAGAGACTTTATCATTACGTCCTGGCAATTTAGGGGTAGGGGTGAGTTTACTCACACAATAGGTGCAGCATGCTGGAAGGCAATTGACACATAAGCAGCATGTGAAAATGACACCTGCAATAGCTACTAGGAAAAGAAGTATCTTCCAACCCCAGGATGATAGCAGACCCCAAAACCACCCTGTGAAGGACCATGAACCATTATCCTGATGAATATCGGATGCGAGCCTATGTAGCTTCTTGATAGCTGAGTATACATTAGGGGCGTGGTCTAGGATGTAAACGCAGCAACTGCTGCCTATGAGGCGACAAGCTCCACCCCTATCTGCAAGGATAACGTCTAAAACCATCCGATTTTGAAGAGCAACGAGTCTGGTAGCCTGGAGCTCAGCCGTGATGTTAGTGAGTATGTCTGCTGTAGTGTTGATAACCCCTTCAACAACCCTGGTGAGACGACGAATGCTAACACTGTTGTACATGGGTCCCCAGAAAGGGACAATACCCTTCATGGCATCCATGAATTGCTGTAGGGTAGTATCAGTTTGATCGATATCTGCTGTGTCAATAACTCTCCTTACCCGGGACAAGTACACGTTTCTCCGCTGCAGCCTATGGTCTTTGTGATAGTTGGACGGTGCAATGTAAACGGGAGGTAAAAGGAAAGAGACATAACACCGGCCAGACCATCCCCTAGGGAGCCATGTATAAGCCTGCTCCCCACAAACAAAGTATACATTTGGGGGGGTAAGCAAAGGTGGGCTACTAGTAGTGTTTAATCAATAGGTGTAGTTGCAACTGCTCTGTCCCACTGGAATATTCCCAAAACCTTCGACACAGAAACTAGCTGCTGTATGAACTACAGGTACGGGCATGGTTTTATCTTCAGTGATATTTCGTGCATGGAAACATTTAAAGTATTCAGTAACATTGAATCCCTGAAAATCCAACATTTCATTTTGCAGCCATGTGGCATTCTTGTTACCTTCGTAAACATTCATGCAAGCATGTGGATGTAAGGTACCCTCCTTTCCTCCTGTCCCAGGTGTATAACCCTGGTGTACCACAATATATTCCAACACTGCTTCATAGTCAGACTTTGTCATATTCATAGCATCAGTATGGTAATGCATATACACCATGGAAAGCAACAGGAACCATGCCTCACAACTACTTAGGTACGACAGGGGTAAAGACACCAGTAAATCGTTCTTGTGCATAACTGAGGAGAGTAACCCACACACCCAACAATTCGTGGCATTTGTTGTATTATGTACCTGGTGAAGCATTTGCAAGAAAACATTTTCAACATATGTTTGTCTATGTCTCTCTTTATGTGGGGCCAACGTAACGAACAGATGCTCAGGTGGAGACGGGGTAGTCCCTATCAAAGTGTGCACAGGATGCTGTTCTTCTAAATACCATACTACCCCAAACAGTGTTATCATTACTATGAGGATGAACACTACCACTACTATCTTACTCTTAATAGACCAGCTAGACCACACAGGACTACTCTGCCCTGGTGGTGGTGCCGCTAGGGGCTGTTCTTCCTCCATGACAGCACGGACAAATAGGAACATGAGAAGAGCCTTATGAACTGGAGCCACAAGAATACAACTGACCAGAGGGGCACTGTTTACCCAGCGTCCTTTTAGAGCCTCGCTGGCAGGCTCCTATCATTCATCAACGATGGTGCTCCGAAGCACTCCCTCGAGGGAGTCGCGCGATCACGGCCCTTGCTGGAAACAAATCCTTCTTCTTGTAGGATAGGGCACCCTCTCTCCTGGGCAAGTACCCTCAACGATCCTGACCAGTGTCTCAGGCAGTGCACCAGTGTTGTTCACCCTAATATGATGCAGGCACTGCAGACATAGTACCTACACCCTAATCTCAAGTCCTTCCCTAACTCCTGGACTATCCCTCTGGCGCACTGTCCTTCTTGCGGGGCACAAGTTATACCTGTCAACTCCAGGCACTGTTTCATCAACAAAAAGGGGGTGAAACTCAGGCTCAGAAGGGCATGGGGACTCAGGTGCCAGTGGATCAGATGGGGCAGAAACCGGGGCTACCCTTATCTCCGGAGGGACTGCCTCAAGCAGGGCGGCGTCACTCTCTGCTTCCGTCGGCACCCACCTTAGCCGGGCGTCAGAGAAGGGAACAAAGCGGGGCACCCTTTCCCCTTCCTGGTCAGCAATGCCGTTGAGCACCCACTTGTCGTAGGGAATTGGGAGAGGAACCCTCTTGCAGTGTGTACCATGCACCCAGTTTTTCTGGCCGTCGAGTTTCACCGCCGTTCTAGTGGCAAGAAGGACCAACAGGGGGCCCTTCCAGCGGGGCTCCAGGCAGCTCTTCCTCTGGAAGTTCTTGGTGAGGACGTAATCTCCGGGCTGTAGCTGATGCCCGGGCCCCTCTGGTACCGGCTGCAGTGTCTCCTGAATCTGTTGATGAAGAGAACGAAGATCTTTAGTTAACTCATACAGATAGTCTATAAGCAAAGGGTGCTCTATCTCAGAGAAGCGCTTTGGCCTTGGAACGCCCCAGATATTGGCAGGGCGACCAAACACTACCTCATACGGTGACAACCCTGTCCTAGAGTGTGCCGTCGCCCTGGTGGATAACAAGGCCAGGGGCAACGCATCTGGCCATCGCAATCCTGTGCTTTCCTGTATTTTTGCTAACTTCAGCTTGAGAGTGCCATTATATTTCTCAACTAGACCTGCTGACTGGGGGTGGTTAGCTGCTTGCAACTTCTGCTTGATGTGCAGACCTTCGTACACCAGTGGGTTGACCTTGGAATTGAAGTGACTTCCGTTGTCACTCCAGATCACACGTAGCAATCCGAAGCGCGGGAAGAACTCTTTTATGAGTGCCTTCGCCGTCGCCATATTCGTATTCTCTTTAGTGGGGTAAGCTTCAATCCATTTACGAAATGCACAAATCACTACCAACACATACTTCAGATTGTTGACTCGTTCCATTTCGATGAAATCCATCTGGAGAACCTCGAAAGGGAAGGAAGGCGGTGCAAAGTTACCAGAGGGTGTAGGGGTACCTTTCCCAGGATTATGTGTCATACAAATCATACAGTGTTTTACTAAATGAGTGGCTGCTTTGGAAATATTGTCATTCTGCCACACTGGGTCCAACACCTTACATATTCCCCTGGTGCTAATGTGGGCTGGGCCATGGGCCATAGTAACCACAGGAAGTACATAGGCATTAGGTAACATCCATCGCTGTTTCTCGGACTTATCGGTCCAGCACCCATCCTCATCCAGACGCCCTGTACTCTCCTGCCATATTGCCAATTCGTCTAGAGTCGCCTCACTTTGTATCTCTTTGACGTTTTCTAATGTGTCCTCAAACATTCCATTGTCTGGGACCCACGTAGCAGGACCTGCCACAAACATCTTTTTCATCTTTGATCTCGCTGTCTCTTTAGCTGTTTGATCTGCAAACGCATTTCCTCTCCCAACATCATCTGTTATTGCTTTGTGGGCACTACATTTTATTATTGCTAACCTTTTGGGAAGTGTTTGAGCTGACAAGAGTCTATGTATCAATGGGCCATTTTGTATTCGTAATCCATGTGATGTTAAGAACTCTCTCTCCGCCCAGAGGCGTCCAAAAGTATGGGCGACCCCAAAGGCGTACTTGCTGTCAGTATAAATATTGACAGCCAGTCCCTCACTCAACTCACAAGCCCGAAGAAGGGCAACCATCTCCACAGCTTGGGCTGATTGGTATGGGACACGGGATGTCTCAACTATAGTGTGTAACGTTGTAATTGCATATGCTGCAGTGGTGGTGCCATCTGATAGTTTGAAACAAGAACCATCGACGTATAGTTCCCCTTGGGGTTCAGATACTGGAACATCAGTCAGGTCTACCCGTCCCTTCGTCTCCTCTTCTGTTCTGTACACACAATCATGTACATCTGTGTCATTACTCGTCGAAGGGAGGGGTAGTAACATGGCTGGGTTCAGAGTGGCACATCTTTTGATGGTAATGTGCGGAGCAAACAAAGTTAGTTCATATCCAGTCAGACGTGCACTAGTAAGGTGCTGTGTCTTTGTCTTATTCAAAAGCGTATCCACAGCATGGGGTACCATTACCGTGAGAGCAGTATCAAGAATGAGCCCTGTCGATTGTCTGATAGAAACTGCCACTGCCGCGGCAGCTCTCAGGCAGCTCAAGAGTGCTCTGGCTACGTTATCCAGCTTCGCAGAAAAATAAGCGAAGGGTCTTTGCTTACCACCAAAACCCTGTGTTAAAACAGAAAGCGCGCAACTGTCCGCCTCATGTACGTAAAGCACAAAAGGCTTCTGGTAATCAGGAGTACCAAGCACAGGAGCAGAGGAAAGCGCAACCTTTAATTGCTCAAAAGCTTGCTGGCATGCGGATGTCCAAGGCAGGGGTTCATGCACTTCTTTGGTGGTCAGGTAAAGGAGGGGTTTTGTTAGTAAGGAATAATTGGGGATCCAGTGTCGACAATACGAGGTAATACCAATAAATGCATGTACTTCACGTTGGGTCTTAGGAACAGGAATATTATTGATAGCAGCTATGCGCTCAGGTGTTAGTCTGCGACCCTCCTTCGACAGTAGGTGACCTAAGTAGGTGACCTCCTGTCGACAATATTGAAATTTGGAAAGGGACACCTTATGGCCATGGCGCGTCAAATGTAACAACAATTTAACAGTGGCATCTTTACAGCCATCCTCAGTGTCAGAGGCCACAAAAAGGTTGTCCACGTACTGCAATAGCACATTACCAGTGGGAAGTACCAAAGAATCCAATTGAGTTTTTAAGGCTGGACTATAGATACTAGGACTTTCTGTATAGCCTTGAGGAGCCCAACAGAATCTGTCGGCTAGGGCGAATCCAAACAGATATCTGCTATCTGTATGAATAGGAATGCTAAAGAAAGCATTCTTCAGATCAATCACGGAAAAGAACTTTGCCGATGGGGGAATCATTGTCAATATTGTGGTAATGTCTGGGACTACAGGATATTGGGGTACTACGATTTTATTGACCTCTCTGAGGTCAATTACAAAGCGATAAACATCAGGATGAGCATCAGAAGAGTCCAAGGGTGTCTTCTTGAGAATCGGAAGGATAGGGCCATTGCACACATTCACCACTGTCTCCTCAACCACGCCAGACTCAATCAAATCCTGTATTATTTGCAACAAGGCCTTTTCTCCTGCTTGTGAAATCTTGTACTGGGGAATACGTGGCAAGACAGCATTGTCTTTAATCTGAATAGAGACCGGCGGGATCTGGAGTAACCCCACATCCGTGTCTCCTGTTGCCCATAGACTACGGGGCACCTCTTTGAATTCAGCGGGGAGGGGTGCGTCCTTTGCAAAGCATTGTTTGGCACGAGCCACTTGTGGCCCCACGGTCATGTAAACACCATCTGGAGAACAAAAGATGGTGGCATGTAATCTCTTCAACAAATCCAATCCCATCAAATTCTCCCCACAATTTGTCGTTAACAGAAACGGTGAATCCACTGTAAAGGGACCAATAGTCAGAGCAAGAGGTTTGGAAATGGGGTTAACAACCGGCATGCCTGAGAAACCTACTGAAACATTGTTTTGGCCAGACAGAGCTGCCCCTGGGACCAGCGAACGAGAAACAGAGCTATTCATAGCACCCGTGTCAAGTAAGAACGTCTTGGGCGTACCCTGCAAATCCAAAGTGACATAAGGTCCCCGCTGATCTACAGGCACCGGAACCGGTCCCTTACCCTGTCCCTGGCTGTCCTAGCTGTGGGACATCCCCGTCACTTCGTCCATGTCATAGTCGTCATGATAGTACTGCCTTCCCCGGGGTTCGTCGAAATAGTTCTTGCTCTGCTGAGCATACGATGTATCCTCAAACTGTCTCTCTCTTCGGCCCCCTCCCCCTCTACCACGTCCTCTAAAACCCCTACCTCTCGGGCCTCAACTTTCTGCAGTAACTCCGGACACTCACTTCGCCAATGCCCCTCCTTTTTACAGTACGCACATTGGTTGTACCTCACGGGCACACCCGGTGTACTGTTACGGTCAGACCAGGACCCCCGCTGGGCCAGACCCGAACCCCTTCCTCTTCCGTTTCCCCTCGCCACTTGCTGCATCAACACCCTTGTCTTCAACTCCTTTGACTTTTTCTCCACCTTCTCTTTGTCCTCATTCTCTCTATGCTCGTAGTACTGTGCCATACTCAATATTACTGACGGGGAGGAGGTGGCCCAAGTACTTTCCGAAGCCTGCAACCTAGTCGCAATCTCGGGAAGCAAATTAGTGACACACCTGTTGACAAACAAACGAACACCACCATCCAGTGACAGATCTTGGCCACTAAAATCCAGAAACACCCCTTCAAACCTAGTAAAGAAATCGGACACACTTTCATCCTTCTTCTGACGACACGCAGTCAATTTGTCCCAATCCACTCGTCTCGGCAGAATAAGGGAATGCATGTAAGTGATAATACGCCCGACTAGGCCAATAACTCCGCCTTCGGTTTCTCGCCGGGCTTGCACTCCTTATCCCATGCCCTGATCTCATCCCATGTTCCACCCAATTCCACCACTTGATCCTGCATATGCACCTGCCTCCATATGTCTACCGGTACCAACAGACCGAAGAACAACTCTATATAAGCTAATGTCATCACTGTGGAGGAGGCCGCCTCCGTCAATTCTTTATAGTACGCAGTTGGATTTTTCCGAGGGTCCGGCAACTGTCCTTTTAGTGATATTACCTCACTCCTCTTCCAAGGAGTGTAGATCCACTGTTCCTGGAAATGGGCCGCCACTCGTGGGCGACTAACAATATTATTTCCATCTCGCAAATCTGGTATTTCGGGGTGGTAAATGGGATGAACTTCCCTCATGGGGAACTGTGACGCTGTCGTCTGGACCTTCTGGAGCAATCTACCCCGATAACCCACCAATGTCGTCACATTACTGAAAACCTCATTTGGGGCCATATCTGTAGTATATACCCTATCCCGAATGTCATAAATTATCTGCGGTGCAATACCCTTGAAACACTGTTCCCACAATTCTTTCAGCGTAGCCGACATATGCTTAAGCGCATGTTGCTGTATAAACGGCTCATAATCTTTTATCACGCTCCACACATCTTCCACACTATAAATCGGATTCCGGGCCCACTGTGCGGCCTGGTCAGCCACCATTCTCTCTTCCTTATCACCCACAGCTGAGCACACCAACACTTTATCCATGCGCTCACGTGCCGCTGCCCAATTTACTTCATGCACTCCACGCACAGGCATCTCAGCATTTCGCAATGCCTGAGGTAACACACTCAAAGGGGAAAGAGCCGAGGAAGAAACAGGTACCATCGCTGTGTTGCAGGAGTAAGAGGAGGCGTGACCACAGGTGCGGAGCTGGGAAGCAGAATAGGGGAACTGGCGGCTTCCGCCCCTGTAACTTGCGAAGATGGGGAAGAAGCAGGTGGGCCCGGGGCCGAAGCAGTAGAGCCAGAAACAGGAAGGGTAGGAATAGCAGAACCAGAGGCCGAAGACTGAGGTGTTGGGATTATGGGATATATCCGCTCGGGGGCATAAGGAGGTGGGGTCGAGAATCCAATAACTCCTCAACGAAAACATCACCTTCCTCTCTAGCAACATAACATTTATCACTCTGCAATCGAAACTTCCTATCTGCACACTCTATGCCTTTCTCGATCTTTTCCCTTTCATACGCTACTGCTTTCTGCATTATCGTTTGCGTCTGTTCCCTCCGAGCTTGCTTCTCTGCCCTCATACGACATTGCTTCGCTTCCTTCTGCCATGTCCTCAGAGAATCAAACATCGACTGCCTGCTCTTTTTGGCGAACAATTTGTCCTGCAAGTAATTCAACTTTTGTTCATCAAATGTGCCAGTAAGCGGCCACTGTAACTCAACATTGTCCCTCGTATATTTATTCCACAACGTGCTAAACATAATAGGGCCAATGCCATGCTTGACGTATACATCAAAATTTGGGGTACCCTCCGGAGGCGCCGGCTGCCTTTCTTCCAATCGCGCTTCGGTGGAACAACACCGACATCCAAAACACCCTAACTTACTTAGACAAGGCATCTTAATATAAGACACATACACTGTCCCCAATGGACAAATAGAACACCAACCAACAAACGGTCCAAGAACCAAATCAAAGCGGTCCAAAACTGCACAAGACAGTCCGCAGACTGTACCAAGACAAGACAGTCCGCAGACTGTACCAAGACAAGACAGTCCGCAGACTGTACCAAGACAAGAAGACAGGCTCTAGCCCCAGACCTTTTCAAGAATAAGCCGAATTTCCAGTTGGCCTGGCAGATTGTTCGCAAACAGCCCCAAACCTTTTCAAGAATGGGCCGAATTTCCAGTTGGCTTGGTAGACCGTTCACAAACACTCTGGGGCAGATTTACAAGCCCCTTACGCCACTTTTGCGCCGCCGTTGCGTCACTTTTGTGACGCAGCGGCGGCGCAAATCATGCGCCATGCTGCGGGGGATTTACAACGTGACGCATCTAGGGAGATGCGTCACGTTGTAAAGCCCTGCGCCACATGAAACCTGCGTCAGGTTTCATGTGGGCGTGCTGGCGCAGGGGGCGTTCCTGCGCAGGAAGCCCCGTAAAGTGACGCAGTGAAATCTACAAGATTTCACTGAGTCACTTTTACGTCCCTGCTGCGTCAAATCCTTACGCCTGCTTCAAGCAGGCGTAAGGAGTGATGCAGCATGTTAGGTATAGGGCACCCCTGAGCAGTACTGGAGTTACGTCGCACTTGCGACACGACTCCAGTACTGCGCCACCCTTCCGCCGACAGATGCGTCACGCATCTGTTTATCCTTGCGCCATGAAGCGCTGCATTGTAAATGCGGCGCATCTGTGGTGGCGCAAGGGTAAACTTGCGTCACGCATCTTCCCTGGCGCATCCCTGCTGATTTGCAGGGATGCGCCAAGGAACGTAAATCTGCCCCTAAGTGTCTTTTCAAGGGTCCGCAAACCCACCAAGTTCAAGACAGTCCGGAGACTGTACCAGACACAGCCCGTAGGCTCGTGCCGTTCAACCATGGCGCCACATTTTCCAAGAATTCAAGTCACTCACCTGGTGCACTCAGGTCAAGCATTATTATTCTCCACTGCCGACGGTCAAATCCAAGGTTCCGCCTTCTCAGGACTCCGGCCGGTGACCACTAGACGAGGAGTCGCCCGATCAGACGGGGCAGCCAAGAGAACCGGGCTCTTATCGTGTGGGGATCCCTGATCCTCCCGACCGACCGGACGCCACCCCGACCCTACAACCCTATTACGGGCGAGTCGCGGAGTCCCTGTTCGGGCGCCAACTGAAGGAAGTGGCCCGAAAAGGGTCACCCGGGTTTTCTACAACCTCCTAATCGCCTTCCACAAAATAAAGAGTCGGTCAGACAGTAGAGAATACAAAACAATTGTTTATTACCAATACTCTGCAGAGGAGTCCAATCTGACCTGCACCCTAAGATGTCTGCCGAGGGACTGGCCCCCCAACAGTCTGCAACGTATAATCATTCCTCCCAAGGGCCTCCCAACCATGCGCACAATGGAAAGTTACCGGCTTGGGCCGAACATGAACAAAGAAGGCACAGAAGGATGGGCTACCACCTGCTAGATGGGTACACGCTATCACTATCTCAAGGTTGCCGTGCTGGGTTTCGGCGTCTCCTAACGTGGGAGCAGAGCTACACACAAGGATAGGTATGCGAGGGCAGAATGGCCTATTCATTAGCAAATCAGAAGGCAACCTTGAACAAAAGAGAAAATAATAGCTGAATATAGTGTTCTGCTGAGGCAAGCAATACGAATAATGAGACCTAGTACAGGCACAGCCTAATAGGGATTACGAAATTCAAAATGGAGTCACACTCGCTAACTGAAGCTCGCACATTGCAGGGATAACTCAGTGGGTTGCATAACGTGAATACGAATGGTGTGCAATTTAGCCGCACACTGCTAACCTAATATAACGTAGAACAAGTGTATAACGAGAATGGGATTTTCAAACCTAACAGGGCATGCTCTTGATTCATCGGAGTGAAAATAATCTGGTTCAGTTATCAGGTTTGACGCTGCTGCATCATATGCAGAGGGATTTGGAGGTGATCAATGTGAGCTTTTCTGGTACATGTCTATTATGGACAGAATTTTTGAAACGCAGAGTATGGAGGGGGCTTTGAAGCATGCACCAATGGATAAAGCTTGGAGGAAGCTCAACAAAACCATGAGGGTTTTTTGCATGGCAAGGGGCATTACAGTGATCTCACATGGGGTCGTAAAGGAAGAGAAGCAGTGTCTTTTTCGAGATGATGAGGTTCACCTTTAACGAATGGGAAATGTGTATTACATGATGGAGCTGAGGGGTGTGGTGAGCCGGTTGTAGAACAAAAGCATCTGGTGCAGGAGAGATTATCTTTGATGGGGCATGGCGGGGGGGTCTAGAGGGGCAGTATAATGCCCTCTGGGGATTTTCTGGTTGGCGGTATCTTGTAGGGTGGAGAACGGAGCACAGGTGACAGAAGACGGTGCACAGGATTTCATCGAGCAGGAAAAGGGTTTCATTGGAGGGTGTTTGGTAGGAAAAATGAAGGAGAGTCTGGAGATATGGAAGGAGCTCAGTGAGTTGAAGAGGGAAGAATGAAACAAGGCATGAGGGCTTGGGGATGAAAGTTGGGATGAGGAGTGAATGGTTAAGGGAGGTATTGGAGTGTCGTATTGATAAAATTTAATGTTATTGGTTATATGTTAACAAAGTTCAAATAAGTGTTTGCAACCCTGTCCTAATAAATGGCCTTTTATGCTAAATGGACATGGACATAGAGTGTGTTTTTTGCACGATTACCCATTGCAGAGGTCCTGCCATGACTGCAGGGCCTCCGCCACGAGTTCGGAGGCCCTTTGTGTCTGGGCCCCTCAGTTTTTCACTTTTTGACCTCTGATATTTCGACCTATGCTGTGATGTAAGCCTGCCAAATACCATCCAACTACTGCAAGTTCTGTTAAAATTGGACCAGGAGCTGCAACTTATAATCACTGCCTTTTAATATCAGTTCTATAGCAACAAATGATGGACGGAATGCTGAGTAAATCAAACATTCACCCCCAGTCAAGAGATCTGGATTAAATCCATTGTTCTTTTGCTCACTACGCCACCCCAGTTTGGACGCAGCCATATGCAAATCAGTCTTGACCCAGCTCCTCATGGGAACAGTCCAACCCGAACTCCGAAGCCGGGTCCTCACTTGACCGGAAACACGCATTCTGGGATCGGTTTCGGGATTTTATCCCTCATCAGCTAGGGTGAATGTTAGACATTGTTCAGCATTCAGTCCATCAATTGTTCTTTTTGCATTTGTCACCCCGAGTGGGACGGATATGCCCAAACGTGGGTCCCGTGCTCTTCATGCCACTGGAGTCAAGCTAGCCTGGCTTATGAAGGGTAATACCCCGAAACCGGTCCCAGGATGCTTGTTTCTGGTCCAGGGAGGACCTGGCCTGATAGTTCGGGCTGGACTGTTCCCAAGGGTAGCAGGGACAAGACTGATTTGTATATGGCTGGCTTTAAACTGGAATGGCATGGGGAGCAAAAAACGATGGATTTAGGCCCAGATCTCTGTACTGGGGTGAATGTTAGACATAGTTCAACATTCAGTCCATCAATTGTTCTTTTTCCATTTTTAATATCAGACCAGCTGCTTGTGAACAGCGAAGGGTAGAGGCTCTAGGTAGGTTGCAAAGGACATGTATAGAGAATATGTTTGCACTGTGAGTGTTGTGTGTGTGAAACTACGATGAGCATGAGAGGGTCTGTTGTGATTTAATGTATGGGGACATGGATCCATTTTGGAGCTCTTGCCTGTGATTAAATGGTACACAAGGTGGAGGATGGGGAGAGCCTGCCATACAGAGATGTAGATTGTAGGAATATTCCTGAGGTCCTTTGAATTGAACAAGGCTCCTGTGAAAGGAAGGAAAGTGGCAAATGCCCCTTGGAAGTGTAAGGACAGTTCCTGTACCATTCCAGATAAATTATTTCCCAGAGGTGTCACTGAAGTCACACTTGTGTCGTAGCTGAGTAGTAAGGTCTTCCTTTCCTGTGTAGCTTTGTCTCAAGTTCCCCGTTTTCAGGTCACACCCGGCTGCAGCAGACTTCCTGCCAAGTTTGAGTGAAGAAAGCCCTTTAGACTGGCCAATCTGCGGCTAATAAACCACGTATCAGGAACTGAACATGTCAGGAACTTCTGACCTGCTTCTAAGACTGATCTCTGTGATTAGTATCTCATTTTTAAAGCTAGGATAAATAATGGGTAGAAACCTAGGTCAAAGTGCCAGGGTTCTCACTGACTTGTCACTTACTAACTCAAAAAATCTCTTCTCAGGAGATTTTAACATCCACTGGAATGATGTCGAGGGCCCCACAGTCAACCTCCTCTCTGATCTTCTAGAGATTAGTGACCTTAAACAACTACGTCATACTCCAACCCACACCAAAGGGGCCACTCTTGATGCCATCATTGCCAACAGTGACTTGGCCTCCCTTTCCAACATCATCCCCATCGACTTGTCTGACCATCACCTCATTTTGTTCAAGATCGCTACCACGGCCCTACTCCCCCCACTAAAAGTATCAAACCCATGAAATGGACCAGAAATCTTAATCTTATCCCCCCTGGTGAACTCGAGTCTAAACTCCAAGCACAACTTCTTCTCACCCCTCTCTCCCAAAATGCAAATGAGCTCACCGAACATTTTAATAAAACTGTCATTGATGTCCTAGACCAAATAGCCCCTCCTAAACTAAAAAAACAAAGAAATATGCCATCCAAATCTTGGTTCATCTCAGATCTCAATAATGAAAGACGCTCACTTAGACTGACTGAAAGAACATGGAGGCAACACCCCTCTCCCTCCCATCTCACCCTCCTCAGATCAGCAAGATCTACTTACAAGAAACACATTTTCAATGAAAAGGCATCCTTCTTCCGAGCTCCACTTGATCGTGCTAAAAGTAGACCCAGAGAACTGTTCAACATTGTTAGAAACCAAACATCCTCTGCCCCCCCCAAAGCTGACGGCCTCAGCAGATAGATGCGAAGAAATTGCTAACTTCTTCTCCGAAACAATCGCCAAAATAGATCAATCCTTCCATTTAACTCAGATCCCACCCAACCCCCAACTTGCCGTTGACGGTACTCCAACATTACCCTCCTTATTAACTCTACTCCCTGATCCCTCCTCCCACCTACTCGCCACAACCCCTCCGGAAGCAAACCTCTCCAACTTACAGCTAAAAAACAATGCCTCCTGGCATAATTTCCACCCCGTAACTGAACTTGAAGTCTTTAACACCATTGCCAAAATAAAACCGTCCTCGCACACCAAAGACCCTCTCCCTTCTAACCTTGTCCAAGATCTAAAGCACATCATTGCCCCATACTGGACTACTATTATCAACACCTCCCTTGCCACGGGTTGTGTCCCTGCATCCCTCCAACTCGGACAAATCACTCCCATTCTCAAAAACCCCACTGCCAACCCTAATGACCTTAACAATTTCCGCCCTATCTCTAACCTCCCCCTTCCTTCCAAAGCCCTTGAAAAATGTGCCCTGCTCCAATTGGACAAGCACATTGACAACTTCAACCTACTTGACTCCTTGCAATCCGGCTTCAGAAAAGGCTGCAGTACAGAAACCGCCATGCTAAATATAGTTGATGACATCCACTGCTCCCTTGACAATGGCGAGACCTGCCTACTTATTCTCCTCGACCTCTCTGCTGCATTTGATACAGTTAACCACTCTTCCTTACTCAACGCGCTCAAAGTTTGCTTTGGCCTCAATGGTCCTGTCCCCAAATGGTTCGCCTCCTACCTCCAACATAGAACACAACAAATCAAAATCAATGACTGCCTCTCAAACCCTACACCTGTCTCCCTTGGTGTCCCCCAGGTATCCATTCTCTCCCCCTCCCTCTTCAACCTCTTTATGGAACCCCTTACCCTCATTCTACAACAAGCTGGAATCAACTACCACCTCTATGCTGATGACACCCAACTTTACTATAAAATTAGATCCCACTCTGATGTCCTTCACCTTAACAACACCCAGAATAAGATCCAATCCTGGTTCCACTCCAATCATCTCAAACTCAACCCTAAAAAAACTGAAATCATTCTCTTCTCTCCAAAAAACAACCCGCTCCCCATCCAAACCTGGACCTCCGACCTTAATGCCCTCAACTGTTCGCTCTCCTTATCCAACTCAGTGAAATCTCTTGGTATCACCATTGACAATAACCTTACTCTTAATGTCCACATAAAAAACTCGGCTAAAGTTGCTATTTTCACTCTCCGTCATCTCAAGAAAATTAAACCCTTCATTCCAGCTGACGACTTCAAATTAGTTGTCCAATCACTTGTCCTCTCGAAAATGGACCATGGTAATGCTATCCTCTCCGGAACCCCCAAAGTTCACCTAGCCCCAGTCAGATCTGTGTTCAACCTAGCGGCCAGGCTAATCATCGACTGTAAACGTTTTGACCACATCTCCCCAGCCCTCAATGCCCTTAAATGGCTTCCCGTTGAAGGAAGATCCTCCTACAAGACTCCATGCATTACGCACAAAGCCCTTCATCAAAATACCCCGTTGTACCTCACAAATAAACTCAAAAAAGCGGGCCGCTCCCGACCAATGAGAAGCACCAATGCTCTACTCCTTGTCCCACCTCTGTTAAAAAAGAAAACCACACAATCTCGCTCCTTCTCAGGGAATGCCCCAAACATCTGGAATGCTCTCCCCAAGGACCTGCGATGTAACCCCTCCTACGTCAGCTTTAAAAAAGACCTCAAACTTCACCTCCTCAACAAATATTGGGGTTCATAACCTCGCCACTTGACCCATCACTCGGCTTCCCCCGTTCTTGTTCCCCTCTACTACTCTCCTCCTGTCTCTCACCCCCCTCTTTTTCATATCTCACCTATTCTACTCTCTCCCTAGCCCCCTCTTTCCCGTCCCCGCCATCTCCTACTTTCACCCATCCCCTCCCTTTATCTCTCTCCATCTATACTACCTCCTCCTCCTCAATTTGTTTTTTCACCCACCTATTTTTCATCTAAAATTATTCACCACACGCAGACCATTGAGCTTACCTCCGTTTCTTGCTACTGTATAAAATTTGATTACCTATATCCATGTATATAGCTCTCTTTTTGCCCATTTGTTAATTAATTTGTGTTTATTCTGACCTGACTGAATGTTATGCTTCTGAACAACTGTTTTATTCCTGTACTGTCTTTATACTCTTATAAAGCGCTCTGATACCCCCGGGTCTAGCCAGCGCTATATAAAACCTTTTAAATAAATAAATAAGACCACTAAGCTGAGTGAGTGAGAAATACTCAGGAAGGAGCCCTCATTTCTGACTTTCTTCCCAGTTGGGGCCAGCATGGACAAGGTGCAAAAAGAGCGGTAGTCCCCGCTTGACAAAGTTTCATTGTAGGTGATTTGCACCTTGGAAATTCTGCAAGGCCCCACTATTGGAGGGGTGTGACTTAATATTCCGCCTTAGAACTTGTCGACTAATAAGTATATTGGGGTCAATTGAGGTAGTAGTGGTCCCCAATGGGAAAATTACCGCACCTCAAATATTAATAAGTCGTTTTCAATCAAGTCATGTGTGAATATATTGGTAGAGCGAGTTCTAGTCAAGTTGAGTTGCTATATAGGTTCAGTTCACCTACTACCAAAAGGTGCTAATTGCACATTAGAGATCTAATGTGCACCAACATATATAGAATAGAACCTTGTTCAGCACTCTCATAAATAATTGCAATTGACCATCATGTCATGGATAAGTTTTACAACATAAATATAGTAAATAACAACTTCATGTTTGGCAGAACAATTCAAAGGTTAATGATTTCTCTTCTCGAAATATAGACAAACGCAAGAGTCCATCAATTTATATTCAACTTGTTGGTTTATTCATTTAGTACATTCAGCAAGGATTCAGCCAACACGTGTTTCGTCTATCATTGACTTTTTCAAGGCAGTTCAATGTTAGATGTCTAGACGTCCCTTACGTTTGGTTATCACCGCCGCAATGTCATAAAATAACTCCCGTAAACAAATAGATGTCAAAAGGAATCGTTTGAAAATATATATATAATCCTGTGGTAGTAATAGCTCGTGGTGTAAAACCACAGTCCAAAGAAATGTAGTCTGGTGGAGAGGAGGTCCCTGATAAGCTTCCTCACCGAGAGAAAATGTCAACGTTACCCGAACGAGAGTCCGTGCTCCCTGCAAATACAGCATGACCAATAGTGACCCACACGGGTTTCGGCTCTACAGCCTTCATCAGGAAGCCATGATGAATAACATCTTAGTTAATGCACAATGTAGTAATACAGGGTGGGCAGGAAATGCCAGCGCCCTCTCCCTCTGAGCACGTTATGTCGAGATTGTCGGCGAAGAATATTCGGAGCAAGGTGTGTTATTGGACTTTGTATTGGTAATGCACTATGCCCGCATGTACCGGGTTGATGAAGTCTCAAGTGATTGAAACTTAGTTCCGCGGTGCCGGCGCTGTTGCCGTGTCGTCCCAGTGAATTCGGGTAAAGACACCGCGCACCACGAGAAAGAATCCCTAGTGCGTGTTGCCTGGGTCTCAAAGAATCGAGAACCGTTTCCCCCGATGTAGGTCCCGATGCTGACAGTGTGGAGATAATCCACGAGTGCCGAATCTGTGCTCAGCCAACGCGAGTTAGCTAAGATGTTATTCATCATGGCTTCCTAATAAAGGCTGTAGAGCCGAAACGCGTGTAGGTCACTATCGGTCAGCCATGCTGTATTTGCACATGTTTCAATCCAATTAGCCAAGCTGATTTGAATCCATTCCACCTGATTGTTACAAGCCATGAAGAACTAGAATGTTTGGCCAGTGATACATAATGAAACAAATGTGATCTTAATTGGGCCACTAAAATACAATCTATCAGAAAGGGAATTGGTATATATCACTGTTTATTAAAAAATGAAGATGTATATGCACACTCCATAGGTTTGTTTTTTATACAAATTCACAAACCCATTGTATCCATTTTAGAAGTTTGAATGTGGAAATGTGACTGAATACTTAGGCTTGTTCTATCATTTCTCAGATGGAGGAACATATTGCTCTTTTAAAACATTTACAACCATAAAGAACGTATTTTGTATTATGTAATTATTTAATGTACATTGATCATGTTTTTTTTATAACTTGCCTTTTTGATACTATTAAATTGTTTTTGATATAGATCTTGATCTGGGTTTTCGTTTTTCCATTTGTTTGCCCATATTTTCAACAGATGCCTAAGTAGTTATATATACATCAATGCTCAACTGACCAGAAGACTCCAAACCATACAAAACTCAGCAGCCAGGCTCGTGCTCAACCTCCCACCCCACACTTATATCTCCCCGCACCTCAAATAGTCCCACTGGCTCCCAATCTACAAATGATCACTCTTCAAACTTCTCACGCATACATACAAAGCTTTACACAACATTGTCCCCCACATACCTAAACAACCGCATAAACTTCCACAAACCTACCAGACACCTCCCCTCAGCTGGACTCCTACTCGCACATACCACCTGCATAACGCAGAACCAGATCCAGTTGTCGCGCCTTCTCCTACCTCACTCCTAAAGCCTGGAATGACCTTCCCCTGCACATCAGTTCTTGAATTCCACAAGAAACTGAAGACCTGGCTTTTCACCTATCCCAACTCTGGCTCGGCCATACAGCTCCTGCTCCAGCTCCAGGAGATACACTCCCGGGTGAGTTGTGTGCTATACAAATACATATAGAATAACATAACATGTTGGTGGTCTCATGTTAAATTGCAATATTTCTAGCCAAACTTTGCATCTGAAAGGTTGTGACTAAGTTACTATGCTTCAGTTCCTCCAGCCTTTGACAAGCAGCTGTCCTTCTGTGTAGTCTCCGTATGCAACCACATATGCCTGCTTTATATAGCAAACATACGAAATAACCTACTTAATTGAAAGGCAAACAGTTAGGCTTGAGAGTGCTGTTCGGAGATGACAAATAGAGTAGAAACAGGAGAAGTTGGTAAGGAAGTGGTGTCTGGAAGAACTGTGTGTGCCTCACCCAATATATGCATAAGGCCAAAGTTCAATGCACACCCTACCAACCATGGATTCCAAGGGACACCAAAACCCTGAAGCTAATGGGAGCACTTTGTGGCCCCATTAGGGGTATAAAGTGCTATATAACTCATATAATGCAATACAATGCTGGACGATGAATGCATTTCAGGTGTCCCTTTCAGGGTAGAGAGTGCCGTCAGTGTAGTTATTCAGCCATTTACATTCCTGTCAAGTGGCCCTTCTTCAGCCCGGTCCTGGCTTTTGGGCAACCTTACTTTGCATTCTGGGACTTGTAATCTATTTTCAGTAATAGAAGCATCCAAAAACGCAAGATGCTGCTAGGTAAAAAGGCAGATCTACTTGAACGCGTCACTCATGACATGGGGCCACTTGACACCTTTGCGTTTAAAGACAGCTTGTGCCAGTCAATGCGTGGGATAGGGATAGAAAGCAAAGCTGAGGATCCTGGCAAGGCATGATATGAAAGAAAGGCAACTGATCAGAGTGGTTGCTAGTGCTGTGTAGAATGCCCATCTCATTTTCCATGTTATTATGGTCATGATTTCCAGTCCTCGGTATTCATCTACAAATCATTTCTATCAGGCATTACAGTCTGATTAGTTCAGTGGAAGCGGACCAAGACTAACGGGGCCATGATGCCCTAGGATGTCACACAAAAGCCCACAAGTGAAAACACTTCCCATAATGACATAAAACGAGACAACATCCTATTGCAAAGTTATGTGCTCATGTCAGGATGTAGTCGGAAGTGAGAGGAGTGCAGTGAAGATGCAAGTAGTTGATGAGATCAGAGATCAAAATGTGGGTAGTTACATGCATGAGCTGGTTTGTATGCTTTGAGTGTTCATGTGCTACATCAGGGGAATAGGGTCCAGGCGTAAAGAGATGTGAACACTGAGTTGGGGGCTAAATCTATATGATATGGGTGCAGGAAACATGTTTTGTAATCCCAGCTTTTATGTTATACTAAACTGTGTGATCTAATGCGAATGACTCTGCTTCACTAGACCTTAGCTTACATACAAGCTGTTAGCCATATCTAACTGTTGCATGCGCTCGTACGTCATTGCAGAGTTTTTTCTTCTGAGCTGCTATTTACCTTGCGCTCGCTGCATCGCCGGCGATGCAGCGAGCGCAAGGTAAATAGTTTTATTTATTTATTTACTTACTTTACTCCTGCCCGTCGTATGTCCGACTCCACTACCCCCCCACCCAGCCCCTCCCCCGCCCGCAGCACTCCCTCTGCGAGCCACCACTGTTGGCAGCTATGTATATTCTTTCCTGCCTAACTGCTTGTACTCCCTTCTGCCGTCCAAAAAGACAGTCTCCCACACATCTCTTCATTCTTGTTAGTTTAGAAAACATATCCTCATGTCTTTTCTGAGGAAGTATTTAGTGAAATAATTGGCTTGGGGCGATTACTGTGAAATTTCTGATCCAGGATGTTTTCACTTTCCTCTGTGGAAGATCAAGTTTGTTATTACATTATTTGAAAAGAATGTTACGGTTTTATAAGGGCAAGTTCTGGCAATGACTTGCAATTAATTACACTTTCAATTTAAAAGCACATTTTAGAACCGATTGTATTAAAATAATTTGATTCAAATATATTGTAATTCGAGCACAAATCATGTGAGCTATTCACAGAATCAGATGCCAAACCATAGGGGGGAATGCTCTTTGTTCATTTTTTAGTTATAACCCTGTACATCTGTTGGAAGCAGCGAAAGAGGATGAGAACTAATGCTGTAAACAAAGGGTTGCTGCTAACAAAGGACCAGAGTTATGAGACCCACAGGGACATTTTCTAATAGACGTATGTAAACAAAACCAATGGTCGTGGAGTGCTGCTGCCCTCTTGTGGTGACTGCAGAAAGTGATCCGTTATTAATGCAGCTGATGCTCTGTTACACTGGAAACTGACCCAGGACCTTACACATATGATGGGGCAGCTTTACTAAATTATAATAAGGCAGCGCAGAGCAGCAGCCAAAGCTGTGCTAATGGAAGACAGCATCACAGGGCCATATTTACTGCTGCTGCTCGCTTCCCCCTGCGGTGAGGCTGCCGTGGCGCTATCCTGCAAAGGTGTGCGTGAAATCTAGCGTAGGTTTTGTACTGGAAGACAACCCTTCAAACACAACATCCTATGTCAGTACAAACATCTCACACATTTGATGTGTGCTGTTCAGTGCAGCACACATACATTGTGTGAAATGTTAGGACACATAAAAAGACCTCCAACTTTGCGTCTGCCTCAAGAAGCTGTTAACTTTTGTTACAATGACCTACCTAACAATTTCAGTAGCTAGGTCTTTGCATCAAAAACCATGGGTGGTTGTTCTGCAACACCCAATTATCAGCCATGGAACGCCCTCTTGACATAGGGTAGCTCAAGGCAGCGCAAAGCAGAACAACGGGCCATTTGGGCTGAAAAAGTGCATTTTTCCACCACAAAAAATGTTTTGTCCCAGAAAGTAAAAACCCAATCAAGACTTTGTGCTGGTTTGCATCCCTTTGTGCGACTTTGCAGCAGTGAATAGTCTTGATAAATCTGCCCTGTAGATTTTCCTAGATAGACAGTGAAAGATAGTTTCAGTTGTTTTAAAGACAGGGAGATAAGCTTATCATTTCTTCATTATTTATAGCCTCCAAGTTAAAAAAACAACCTTCATTTACTAGGAATCTCTGGGAGAGAACCTATGAAAAAAACAGAAACTGCACCAATCGCTTTACCTAAAAGCGGTCTTATGGCCACATCACAAGTGGGCGAAACAAAAAAGAGAGGTAGGGTTTTTTTATATATTAGAAATATATAAAGAGGGAGTACTCCTAATCCCCAAAAGGTAATGATAAATCAACAACAAGGAGGAGTCTACCCTTAAGGACAGAGAAATCTGCTTATTCAGCACGGAGGATGCAGAAGGGAAGCAAAGAGTAGAATATTTTCTAAGAAGACCCCTCACTCACCAACCTAGTTGGTGACATGCTTCATCATTGGGGTCCCACCCGAATAGTTGGGTGTACAGGCTCTCTACACAAAAAGAGGGACTGAACGATGGTATCCCATGGAATTCTGTATTGAATAGATAAATCAACTTACTGTCATTTCTGTACATTCTAACATCTCATATTTGCCTTTCTTTTGTGTCAGTCTATAATAACCACCGTTTTTTCCAATAGCTCTTGAATTCAATTTATTGACACTAGCTCCATTAGGAGTATCCCCTTTTCCTTTTTCCTCTGTTGTACTGTGCTTTCATTTAGCCAATCACCGCTGCACTCTGGTTTTAGAGCGCTTACAAACCATATCGGCTGTTACCAGCCACATCGTTCTAACATCAACACGGCGGGCTGACGTCACCGCGCGCCGCGCGTTGTTGTGGGCGTACCCGGAAACACCACTCTAACGCTCATAAGCCGCCATGCCACTTACCCGGTTAACCTCGGAGATCCGCGAGGGACTACCAAGTAGGTGCAGACACAGGTGGCATGGTTTGATGAAGTAAGTGACCTCTCAATCTGCGGGTGGACTCCGCTGCTCCATGATCTCCTTCACAGGCAGGGGCGCCCCTTTGTAATACTTTTTTATTTCCTCAGTGTTTGACTAAGAGCCAGCGCCTTCCCCTGGTTCTCATGGGGCACGGCCGATTCAAGCCGCTAGTAAGATTTTAACCTTTTTCTCCCCTCCTTTGTACATAGTTTTGCAGTCACTTCGGCTTGCTTATATCTAAGCATTCGCCGCTTGCGAATAGGCACGGTCTTATATAATTTTTTCCCACAACTGATAGTGTGAGGGTTTTGCGGTATGCTTATTTGTAAGCACCTGTTTTTCTGCTAATAAGCTTGTTTATTGTTTGTTCCCTCTTCCGGTCTCAGCGACCTTTCGAACTACTCAGATCCAGTTATTTCTCACATTCATTCATCACAGTGACACCGCATTAATTTGTTGGTTGTGCCTGTGAGTCAGCACGTTACACTTGAGTATGCATCATTCGTTCACTGGTGTTACCTCGTGTGTGAGAGGAGCATTTTGGTTCATGCATTGACACATGATTGAAGCGTAAAATGTACTTGTGAAATTTTTCTCTTTCAGATTTCTCCCTAGATTTGACTTGATGAGGGAATGCCATGCAGTGAGTAATACTGGTGTGGCTTTTTATCCATGGGCCCTGGGTTGGGTACACCTTAGAGTGTGTAGACCACCCGGGCTTTTCTTCCGGTCCTGACGAAAACCTTGCAATTCCATTATAGGTTGAAACATGTAGACCATCACCTTTTTCACTTAGACACTACAGGTCAATCTAGCCTGATTAGGGTCTCATACTGTTTTTAATATTGTCGAGTTACTCCATATTAAATTCCTGTAGGGAGTCAAACTTTGACAATTTTTAATTATTCACCACCTTTTGGCACTCACTTTGCACTATCACTGCTGTTCAAACCAACCCGCTCCACTGTAATCAGGTGTCGCAGCACACCCGGGTAGCATTCGGCTATTCGGGTGGGACCCCAATGATGAAGCATGTCACCAACTAGGTTGGTGAGTGAGAGGTCTTCTTAGAAAATATTCTACTCTTTGCTTCCCTTCTGCATCCTCCGTGCTGAATAAGCAGATTTCTCTGTCCTTAAGGGTAGACTCCTCCTTGTTGTTGATTTATCATTACCTTTTGGGGATTAGGAGTACTCCCTCTTTATATATTTCTAATATATAAAAAACCCTACCTCTCTTTTTTGTTTCGCTTACTACGGCAGCGCATGGCTGCGAAAGTGTTTTCCTCTTAATTAAATTCATTTGACTGCTTCACTATGGGAGAGAATCAAGGACTATCTTACACCACTGAGGAAGTTGATGCCCTTTTAGGCGATTCTTCATTGTTTGCTGATGCTAGCATAGCACAAACAATATCACAGACAACTGATTGGGAGAAACTCACAGAGATGAAAAGAAACAGGATTAGGACAATACTCCATGGTACGATTCTGAAGGAATACTTAAAGACTAATATGGCACCTAAAGGTCTACTGGTTACGAATGCCCCTCGAATCTTTCTCAATGACCCTGCTTTCAGGAAGGACTGGGCTCAGATCGCATGGCATTGTACCCGTGACTGGATAGTACTTATTCTTAAGACAGCCCTGAGACTCTCTGAGGCAATAATGATCGAAATTCAGCTCACAGAGAGTCATATAAAGACTACCATTACTGGCTATAAAAAGAAACTAGATGAGCTCAATAAAGAGATTAATGAGTATAAAGACAACCTTACTCAACAGAAGGTTCAAAAATTTCAGAAGGATCTGAAACGGTTTTCATATGTGAAGACCTACCCCTACTCAGATCCAGATTTTGTAGCCCCAATTAGAGCCGAGAGAGAGTCCGATATGTCCAGCAATGACTCTATAGCCAGCAGTGACTCAAGTACAGGGAGTGAGAGATCCAGACAAAGAGGTAGAAATAGACCTCAGAACGGGTGGCCGCCATATAATAATCATCCAATGGGGGGATACCAACAACCCTTTAATCCACACCAACCACCCTTTAATCCACAACAGCAATACCCCATCTACGGGTGGCATCCTCCTTTTGGACAGCCCATATTTCCCCAAAACCCCTTTAGACTGCCTTTTTTAGGCAGGGGCGGAAGGGGGCGAGGGAGAAGGAAAGGACGAGGCCAAGTCCAGTGGGAGGACGAGAACCCGGTGGGCAACTACACTCGGAGCAAAATGAGGGAATCCCAGCCAGGGACAAGCAACAACAGGGTCTAGCCAGGGACAAGCAACAACAGGGTCTAGTTACCAACTTGGCCTCCAGACCACTCACCACACTGGAAGAGAAGGTGCTCAATAGAGGCCTGGGTTTTGTTCCCACCCAAAAACTAGACAAATTCAATCTCCAATGCGAATTGTCCGTTTTTTTTCGGAAACTTAAGCTGAAAGCTTTTTTGAGAAACAAGGTAGTAATCCTTCCACTAATGACCAATGTACTACGGGTCTACGTCTGAAATCTTCATTCATCCCACCCCCCCACACCATCCCGGTGGAGGTTTCTGCCTTTGAACAAGCTGTTTTCAACCATGTGGAAAAATTGGTAATCAAACAACCATTTTTTAATATGAGCAAGGCAGAGATCACGGCATTGGAAAGCCTTAAAAACTGTGAGGATATAGTGATAAAACAAGTAGATAAGGGGGGCGGAGTTGTCGTGCAGGACAAAAATGCCTATCAGGCAGAATGTCTTAGACTACTCTTGGACGTGAGTAATTATCTTCCACTAACATCTGACCCCACAATGGACCTTCAGGTAGAAATCAGGTCAATGGTGAAGCTGGCTGAAGCTAATGGTTTCATATCCCAACATGAATCGGAGTATCTCACCAATACCGAAGGGAAGGTCCCATACTTCTATACTCTCCCGAAAATGCACAAGGATAAGTTTCCTCCCCCTGGCAGACCCATTGTCTCAGGAATAGGGTCCCTACTGGAACCCTTGTCTAGGTTCTGTGACTTTTTTCTAAAAACTATGGTCCAGAACACCGAGACCTATCTACAGGATACTAAGAGTCTCCTCAATCTACTGAAGGAGCTGACGGTCAATGACTCCACCATCCTAGTCAGCATGGACATAGAAAGCCTTTACACCAGTATCCCTCAAGATGATACCTTGGAAGTATTGAGAATAGCATTAGATGAGACAGAGTGGACTTACACTACACCCAGGGGCTTCATTCTTGATTGTGCTAGACTAGCCCTAAAAAGAACTACTTCGAATTTGAGGGTAAACTGTACCTTCAGATTGGAGGAACTTCTATGGGTAGTACCTTTGCTCCGAGTGTAGCTGGACTCTATGTCTTTAACTTTGAGAAGAAATTTATACTCAATGACTCTAATCCTTTCTCGTCATATGTCAAGTTCTGGAGAAGGTACATTGACGACATTCTTGTCATCTGGCAGGGCCCTGATGTTGTTTTGACTGAATTCATCGCATGGGTTAACACATGTGACCATAACTTGAGGTTCACCTACACGAAGGACCCTGACACCTTGGTGTTCCTCGATGTAGTGATCACTAAAGAAAATGGGGGTCTTGAAACCAGGACACACCATAAGCCCACTGCCAAGAATAACCTACTCAGATTTGAAAGTTTCCACCCGAGGCCCCTCAAAGAGAATTTACCATATGGCCAGTATCTTCGGTTGCGCCGCAACTGTAGTAAGATCAATGATTACCGTACCCAGGCTAGGGACCTGACAACCAAACTTACAGAGAGAGGTTATCCAGAAAAAAAAATCCTCAATAAGTGTCAAAAGAGGGCCCGGAATCAACCACGGGAGGCCCTACTAGAAAACAAAAACAGACGGGAAGAGGAGATACCCCTAACATGTGTCACTACATACAGTACAGCTTCTAATCTGGTGACCCGTTCCATCAATAAACACTGGGGCATCCTGGGCACGGGGAATCTACATTGGGAAAAACCTCTGTTTTCATTTAAACGTGCAAGAAGCCTGAAAGATTCCTTGGTCAATACATGCCCAAAAAAACAAACCAGGGATAACACACAAACTGTTCTTAATGCTTGGGGCCTTCCTAATATTGTGGGACATTTTCCCTGTGGGAATTGTAGCGTCTGCCATTTGACAAGTCACACCAAAACACTTAACTTAGAACTTGGTAAAGTCTGTACCCAACGAGTCCATACCAATTGCAACAGCCAAAATGTAGTATACCTCATCACATGCCCATGTAATCTTCGGTATGTGGGGATGACGAGTAGGAAAATTAAGCAGAGAATCTGCGAACATCGGAGTACAATCAGATGTAGAAAAACCACTACAAAACTGACAGAGCATTTCTTAAGGGTGGGACATACTCCCAATGATATGCAATGGACTATTATTGAACAAATAAAACCTGATCACAGCACGCAGCAGCGTCTATTCGAGAAAGAGCAGCGTTGGGTGTACAGGCTCTCTACACAAAAAGAGGGACTGAACGATGGTATCCCATGGAATTCTGTATTGAATAGATAAATCAACTTACTGTCATTTCTGTACATTCTAACATCTCATATTTGCCTTTCTTTTGTGTCAGTCTATAATAACCACCGTTTTTTCCAATAGCTCTTGAATTCAATTTATTGACACTAGCTCCATTAGGAGTATCCCCTTTTCCTTTTTCCTCTGTTGTACTGTGCTTTCATTTAGCCAATCACCGCTGCACTCTGGTTTTAGAGCGCTTACAAACCATATCGGCTGTTACCAGCCACATCGTTCTAACATCAACACGGCGGGCTGACGTCACCGCGCGCCGCGCGTTGTTGTGGGCGTACCCGGAAACACCACTCTAACGCTCATAAGCCGCCATGCCACTTACCCGGTTAACCTCGGAGATCCGCGAGGGACTACCAAGTAGGGTGCAGACACAGGTGGCATGGTTTGATGAAGTAAGTGACCTCTCAATCTGCGGGTGGACTCCGCTGCTCCATGATCTCCTTCGCAGGCAGGGGCTCCCCTTTGTAATACTTTTTTATTTCCTCAGTGTTTGACTAAGAGCCAGCGCCTTCCCCTGGTTCTCATGGGGCACGGCCGATTCAAGCCGCTAGTAAGATTTTAACCTTTTTCTCCCCTCCTTTGTTCATAGTTTTGCAGTCACTTCGGCTTGCTTATATCTAAGCATTCGCCGCTTGCGAATAGGCACGGTCTTATATAATTTTTTCCCCACAACTGATAGTGTGAGGGTTTTTGCGGTATGCTTATTTGTAAGCACCTGTTTTTCTGCTAATAAGCTTGTTTATTGTTTGTTCCCTCTTCCGGTCTCAGCGACCTTTCGAACTACTCAGATCCAGTTATTTCTCACATTCATTCATCACAGTGACACCGCATGAATTTGTTGGTTGTGCCTGTGAGTCAGCACGTTACACTTGAGTATGCATCATTCGTTCACTGGTGTTACCTCGTGTGTGAGAGGAGCATTTTGGTTCATGCATTGACACATGATTGAAGCGTAAAATGTACTTGTGACATTTTTCTCTTTCAGATTTCTCCCTAGATTTGACTTGATGAGGGAATGCCATGCAGTGAGTAATACTGGTGTGGCTTTTTATCCATGGGCCCTGGGTTGGGTACACCTTAGAGTGTGTAGACCACCCGGGCTTTTCTTCCGGTCCTGACGAAAACCTTGCAATTCCATTATAGGTTGAAACATGTAGACCATCACCTTTTTCACTTAGACACTACAGGTCAATCTAGCCTGATTAGGGTCTCATACTGTTTTTAATATTGTCGAGTTACTCCATATTAAATTCCTGTAGGGAGTCAAACTTTGACAATTTTTAATTATTCACCACCTTTTGGCACTCACTTTGCACTATCACTGCTGTTCAAACCAACCCGCTCCACTGTAATCAGGTGTCGCAGCACACCCGGGTAGCATTCGGCTATTCGGGTGGGACCCCAATGATGAAGCATGTCACCAACTAGGTTGGTGAGTGAGGAGTCTTCTTAGAAAATATTCTACTCTTTGCTTCCCTTCTGCATCCTCTGTGCTGAATAAGCAGATTTCTCTGTCCTTAAGGGTAGACTCCTCCTTGTTGTTGATTCACATCACAAGTGGGCCAGTGTAAAAAATTGCATACATTTTGGTGCGGTCTCCCAATTTTCTTCATGATTTTTGCAAGCTTTAGAACTCTGTGCACTTTATCAATAGTAAACAGCACTAGCATGCATGTGCGTCCCCCTAAACCATTACCTGTGCAATCAGAACTCACTGATTGGCCTATTTTATTTTTTTATAAGTCCATTATAAATGGTGCCTAAAATGCAATAGGGCATGGAAGGTTAAATCTCATATGTGGTCTGCAGTGTGCAATTACAGCACCCATATTTATGACATAAATATATGGCTGCAAGCAGCACCACTGTGCTCTGGTTGGCCTGCAGTTTAAAAGCACTGCAGTCACATATGGTAAGCAAAAGTGTATTTTCCTAGTAGGAAAACCTATTTTTATGTATTAATAAGATGCCTCAAGTATGCCCGGTAAGCTCACAAGAGAGGGTGTCACACTTCACCTTTAAAAAGTTTGTCCTCACGGTAGCTGAAAAATAGAGTAACGAGGGAAACCTGAGAATCACTTGGGACTTGAGCAATTTTGTAGTAAGGGAACACAATCATCCCTACGTAAATAATCACAGCAAATGAAAAGGAAGTGGTAATTTTATTACAAAAAATTGTATACAATAAAACAGATAACGACGTAGTGGGTGCTAGTGACAAACGTGCTTGGTGTTCTCTTATACATAATACACGTGTGATAAAAGTGATCAAGTGCATATCAGATTTTCAAGAATAGTACAGTCCGTTATGTAAAAGTGCATCATTTTCAGGATCTGCGATATGGTCCAGGACGTTTCGATCCCTTTATAGATGTGGGATCATCACAGTGGCGGCTGGTGACATTTGAAAGTGGTGTGCCGTAAAACAATTGTCGTACTTCATTGTGGCGAGCGAGCGAGCCTAAACCACCTACGTGGGATCAGGGGGGGGTTCTCCCCCCGAGAAAATTTTGAAAAAAAGAGTGGGCAAATGGTGCATTTTCAAGCAAACCAGAAGGTGTGAAGAACAGCTCAGTCAATACTACTGTTTAGAGTTGTGGGAGTTAAGAAACCTTATAGAAGTTTGACACATAATGAGAATGCTCTGGGAATATGGAACTAAAATGAACAACAATTTACTGGTACCGCAGTAGCACAACTATTCTTAATCATACTGGATAGAACCACGGTACATCCAACATGAAATAAATTCCAGTTAGGAGTCTCATATAGCTGTGAATAGTATGCTTTTCCTGCTTCCTGGTCCAAGCCTCTATTGATAGCATTGATAAGGATCCCTCAGGTAGGCATGTGTTGTTTTGTGTATCTTTGCATATGTATACTATAAATGGAACATTTTTATTTAAAACACGTCTTCAGCCCTCGTGGCTCTCTCCTCTCTCACTCCTGCTAGTATGATCGACTCTTTCAAAACTGAGAATGTAACCAACTGCCTGGTCCCAAAGATACTAACGCTATCGTTTTTCTTTTCTTCAAAGATGAAATACAATAAACCCGTAGGCATACATACTGACATGCTTGAGAAATAATAAAGCTAATATTGAGGAAAACAGGCTCTGCGGTTGGTAGAAAACCTCACAAGTAAACAGAACAGACAGGCATGAAAATGCATATAAAGTTCCACACTCTAAAGTAGCAGTGGTGTACAAGAGACTAAAAGAGAAAAGGGAAACACAGTAGTATAAACTTCAATTCCTATCACCAGGAACCGTTACCAATGTCATGCAAACATAGTCACACTGCAACTAACAATATTTTGACTAGATGTCAAATGCTTGCTATGATTCAGCAGTTTGGTGTATAAAGTGTACTCGCGCTCCCTCTCTCTTTCTTTCTCTCTCTTTCTCTGTCCCTCTTTCTCTCTGGAAGCCGTCAGCCATGTACAGCTTCCACTTTGCGAATGGCCCCCTCCTGCTTCCGGTAGTGTGGAATGATTCCATGCCTTGCCACCCAGGAGAAGTCGCTAAGCGTTTGTCCATTTCTTGAGGAGAGGCAAGGAAGGTGGAACACCCCTGCAATGTCAACTGTTGATGCAAGTGCAGATCAGTGCATTGCAAAGTTCCACTTTTCAGCCGGCTTAGCGAATGCAGCCGGGTCAATGAATGCAGAGACTTTTGTGAATCAGGCACAACACATACTTATGCAATGAGTACATTTAAATCTATACATATACGCAGATTAGTACGTTTTGCTAATTTCCCTACATTGCAGTGCAAGCTGTACTCATTGTACAGGGAACTTCCCTGATGCCCTGCTACGTGGCTCAGTATGACTTTGGTGCAAGTGCATCTTGTGAGCTGTCTGTCCCTGCACACCATGGCCCTCCTGTCCCCTCCTTTCCTCTGGTGTTAAATATGAACCCAGATCGTACAGCGTGCCAAAAAATGTCTGGTGGGGTTGGCGCTATATCAGAGACTAAACACAGAGTTATGGCCGACACTGGCACACAGCTCGTACGGAGGACAACTGCCAGGCAGTCAGAGGTGCCCCTTCAAAAGCAGGCAGAAATAGTGGCAGGCAGGCAGTGAGCGGTGCGGCGGGTGTAGGCAGGCACACCCAAAAGGATGCAGTCAGAGGGCAGGTGCCAGGCAGTCAGAGGTGCACCTTCACAGGTACGCAGAAAGAGTAGCAGGCACGCAGTGAGCGGCAGATGTAGGCAGCCACACACAAAGTGATGCAGTCACAGTGAGGAGCTGCCAGGCAGGCAGAGGTGCACCGTGACAGGCAGGCAGACAGAGTAGCAGGCAGCACTGAGCGGCGCATGTAGGGAGGCACACACAAAGTGATGCAGTCAGAGTTACAGGGAGCAGCTGCCAGGCAGGCAGACTTGGGTGCCAGGACGCAGCACCAGCAAACAGAGCCTCAGGGAAAGGCGGGTGGAGAGAACACATCAGAGGGTGAGGCGGGCTGAGACTAACAATACAGGCATGTCTCGAGGCAGACACACGTGGTTACAGGCTACAGACATTCATAAGAAGGCGTAGGCAGAGGGGAGGGGAGGACAGGCACGCCTACAGAGATACAGGCTGGCGAACAGGCAGAGGGAGGTGCAGGCGAACAAGGAAGATACAGGAAGAATGCAAGGATATACAGGCAGGTGGGCAGTCAGAAGGCAACAACCAGGGAAGGTACAAGCACCAGGGTTGTTTAAGGAAGAGCAAACAAGGCAGGGCAGTGAGAAAGAAGAGTTACACGCAGGCAGACTGTGGACAGGGGAGGCAGTACGTCACAAGCAGTGGCAGGCACAGGGAGGGAGGCGCAGGCATATCATGGGCAGAGTGGGGAATGGGAGGCAGGCAGGCATGGCTACAGACTTGGGGGAAACAACCTCCTCCGGTAGACGTGACCATTGGACGTCCTCCTGCCTCACCGATAAAAGCAGTGCTCAGACGCTAGAACAACTGTTCCATTCAGCACTGCGAAGCAAAAGTAAGGAGCAACGTGGCGCTTTGTAAAAGTCCTCAGTAGCTGCTTGTGCGACTAGAAAAAAAATCGCAAATTCCTGAAACTTCAATTTCCTTCAGATTTTTAAAGCACACACAACCCCCACTGCACAAAATGTAGCTTCACTTCAGTGGAGCTGCACGGCTGTGTGTAAACTCGGAGCAGCTGCCACATAATCTAGTAGTTCCTGTTTAATTTGCGGAGTTTAACAAACTAACCAGAACTAAACATTGCTCCTAGCTCGGATTATAAAGTACTAAAAGCCAAGGCCACCCAACTACAGAGAGGTTTGACTTTATACCCACAGTGGAGGGAGAGGCGCCGACCCTATGTGGGGACATCCTAGTAGGGTTCGGAGGGCACAGCCCGCAGACCACCCAGCACCACATGGCCCGTCACCGTACCAACAAAAGGGACGCTCTGTTTCTTAAAAAAAACACACACAATCTCAGTAAAGAAAATAAAAATATGCATTCTTGCGAGGTCTAAAAAAAGGTGAATCTCTGGGCAAGGGCCTCAGCAGCGCATTTAAGCTTAGTTGATAATACACATACACACACACATACACACACACACACACACACACACACAAACACACACACACACACACACACACACTCGCGGCTCGCAATACTCGCGGGGGGGTCGGGTGGGGGCCGGGGGGGTTTAAAAAATAAAGTAAAAAAAGAAAACTTACCTGACCCGCGCCGCCTCTGCTGCTGGGCAGGGGTCCCGCGTTGGCGCCTTCAACGTCTTCTGCGTCACTGGAGTAGCTGGCAACCCCTCTCAGCCAAGCCAGGATTGGCTTGAGCAGGGATACTCCCCGCCCATTAGGAGACCGGGGGCTGCGGCATGAAGCAACCCTCGCTCTCCTAAAGGGAATGCTAGTGTGCATGTTCGGGCTGGTCGTAAAAGTGACCAGCCCAAAACCGAACATGCGCACTATTGCTGTCTAGTGCGTTGTCACTCAAACCCTGAGTGCTGCCGCAGCCCCACCCCCTTCAGCGTCCATCGTTCTACTTCTGACGCTAATTCCAATCAGGAGTCCTGATTGGAATTAGCGTCAGAAGTAGAACGAAGAATTTGTTATTTGTAATTTATTTAAACGATGAATGGGGCCGTGGCATTAGTGGGGCAACGCCCCAGCGCCCCAATGGACGCACCACCACTGGATCATCATCAGGATTAAAATGGATATAGAGGCCGAGAAAGTACTGTAAGTAATAAAGAAGAGAAAAAGAGAGGACTCATTCAAAGGTTTAAGTGAAATATTCAACAACCAAAGGCGTGGCTAAAAAGAACAAAATAATATGTAACTATTTTGTTGGTCTTTCACCTTCAAGTAACTGCACATAAAATAACACACACCTTAAATAAAAAATAAATGCAAGTTAAACTAAACAGTAAGAGATTCACTATTTTACGTTGTGAAACCTCTACTAGTTAATGCAATCACTGCGGATAACTGTGTGTGTAACCAGAGAGTAGCAGAATTGAATTCTGGTTGGTGCAGTGGGGATAGTGATGTTTGTTTTTAGTGTTACGAGATCTCAGCACTGTGAATATATACAGTGTTTTACACTTGCTTTACCCACAGTATAAGATAGGCTGCCACAAAGTGCATAAAAAGATTTAGCTTTAAGATAAAAAAGTGCTTCTAAACTATAGATGGGAGTAATTTGCAGACTGTACCAAGTGCAAACATATTTTAGAACTGTCCCTTCAGGCCACCTTACAAAACCTCTCAAAAAGAATGCTCTTCAAGCGACTCCATCCATTTCATCCAATACCAGCTTCCAAGCAGTCTTTACATTTGCAGATTAAAAGTGCATATTTGCATTATTTTTCAGGCAGCAGATAACCCGGCAAGAAGGCTTGTTTCTTGTTGAGCTGCCTGTCCCTCCCTGGGCTTCACAGCACAGGAGACTCTCTCCCCTTCTACTTCAGCTGAGGCAACTCAAATGTTGGAATTAACCTTTTTACATAAAGTAAGGGAACTGTTTTTGTCAAAATAAAAAAGTATGGGCACGTCGCAACCCTCAGAGGAAAATGTAACCTCTTATGTTACGAGAATCAAAACAAAATGCTTCAACACAGCGCCTTGGGTGTAAACAAAGTCTACGTTATGGAGTGTTGCTGCCATCATGTGGTCAGTGGAGAAAGCGTTCTGTCATTAATGCAGCAGGTGTTCTGTTCCCGATGGAAATATTTGACACAATCTTTCAAACATGTACATTTTTCTAAATAAACAGTGAAGGGAAGTCTGTATTTCCCCACTAATTCTACGGGTATGGGCGATTCCAGGGACTGGGAAAATCTAGCCCATTGTGGATTGGAACCTGAGAGTTTTCCAAGAAATCAGGAAATACCAGGGGATCAGTAATGACCAGTCTGCCCCAGTAAATCCTCATTTTGCCTTGGACTTTAAACACAGATGTTTCGGCTGCTTTCAACAGCAGCAGTCAAAAACCCAAGAGAACCTCAGTGTAACTCATGGTGGTTCTGCTAACTGCTGTTACCGCCCACCCATCTGAATTAAGTGACCGCTCCGAATAAGGGCCAGAATCATCCACTGCAAACAGCAAGCACTCTTCCCAATACAATGATGGACTATTAAGTGGAATAAAACACTGACAACAAGAGAAGCAATAGTAAAACAACAAACAGGTGGCACAATACTCCAAACATACCCCACATCCCTACAATCCCCTCCAAAGGCTCCCATTAGGAGACTTCTGGATTTTGGTTACATGATGTTTGAGCTCACAAAGGGAAAATATAGGGTCATACAGAAAAACGACGCAGGACAGATCAGCACAGCTCTGCAAACTCATACAGAGACCCTACAGAAGCCCCTCTTAGAGCAGACTGATTGGGTCCTATTCTGAGGTAGGCGAGGTTCAGACATCTTATTGGGTAAACCAATGAGAAAAGCCCTCTGCATTCCCATGCACCATCTCTGCCTTGTGCTCCACAGTGAAATCTAGCCCCTGTAGGGAAACAGACTTCTGGACCACCTCAGGGTCCTCACACGTCATCACCAGCAGTCTCTTGAGACATTTGTGATCCATCTGTGCAAGTAAATTAAGAATCTGCAGAGCAGTGGCGTAACGCTCCAGGGGCCCCTCAGCACAGTACCCTAGCCTGAGAGCTCCTGGTTAAGTCTGGAGGGGGGGCCCCGCCATGTACATTGCAAGGGGGACCCTTACGTTTCGTTACGCCACTACCGCAGAGGCCCACACAATGGCACGGCACTCTTTCTCAATAACAGACACTTCTGGGGAAGTAGCCTGCATCTGATAAAAGCCACCAGATACTCCTTCCCTTTCTCATTGAGCTGCGCAAGAAATGCCCATCATTTCTTTTTTTTTTTTCCAGAGTTTTATATAGCGCATACTTGACCCGAAGGTATCAGGTATCAGAGCGCTTTACACGAGCACCAGTTGCATTACACAAGGACACATTCATTTTTGTTAGGCACGGGGAGATTAAGTGATTTGCCCAGAATCACAGGATGTTGAGCGTCATTGCCAAGACTCGAACCCAGCTCCCCAGATTTGAGGTCGACCACCCTAGCTGTTAGGCCACATCCTCTCACCTATTTCTTGTCCGAAGTATCTTTTGAACAATGAAGGTCTGACCATAGGAGCCTTCCGAACAAGAGCATGAGAAAGTGCAGCCTCACATAAGCAAAAGCTTTATGACACTTCTGAGTCCAGACAACCTTCTTTGGGTATTTCTTCAAGGTCCAGGCTGTTACGGGGGGGGGGCAACTATGGCCCCATTAAATGAGCACAAAGTTGATATCAAGAAACCTCTCTGCTGACAGGGGGCACCTTACAGTCCACAACTGCTTAGGATCTTCTTCCCAAGGCAAGCATTCCCAGAGCGCACTGCATGTCTACATTAGACGGCAGAGGACTAATCCACGTGGCGCTTGGTTGTCTTGGTGGTAAGTTTGGCACCTGTATCCTGGCCAGCACCTTCCTATGTGCCCCACGGGTCTTCCTAGGAACTGCTGTACACAGAAATGTCGTCCTAGAAAGACACACAGTAGGCCTCCAGCCATGTCTGATGAGACACTGGAAGAGTAGCGAGAGCATTCTTGAACCAAAGTGCTTAACTTTGGTCTGTTAGAGGAGTGGAGAATGGCACACTCTGCTTGGCACCAGGTATCAAAGCAGTATGTCAGCAGCCATGGGCGTAGGAAGTGTGGGGGACGCGGGGGATACATCCCCCCCAGATTTTGGAGTGGGGGGGACACGGGGGACAAGGGTGGGGGGGACGAGGGGACAAAAGAATTTCCCCTCTCCCTTCTGTTATTCGCAGGGCCATTAGCGCGCGAAAGCACGACCTAATGGCCCTTCACTTGACCTGCCTGGAGTCAAAGAGGCCACCCGCCCTCTACCTTTTGTTATGCTGCAGTAAGCCTCTGCGTTCTGGGAAGGGCAGAGAGGGAGAAAAAACCCTGTCTCTTTTCCTTCATGGCCAGAGAAGGCAAGGACAGTGTCCACTTCTCCCGATCTGCCTCGGGCAGCTGCCCTCCTCCCCGCTCTCTCTCTTTATTCCTCCATCTCTTTCTGTCTCTGTCTCGCTCCTCCTTACGTGCTGATTTCAAGAGACAGCTCTTACGAACTCTCTCTTGAGCCTCTCCTTTTCTTTATTTGTTCCCCTGTGAAATTGATCCAAAAAAGGCGGAACACTTTGGCTGGAAATGTCCTCATTTTCTGACCGTTTTCTATTCCAAAGAAAAACCTTGGGACGGAGAGAAAAAATAATTAAATACCTAAATAAAGCAATACAGAGTGGTCAGCAGACAGGCCAGATTGTTATTTACACCCAAACACATTAGCGCCACTTTACAGAGTTTGCCAGTGAAAGCGCTACTTTCTTTTTATCTTCTTTCTTTGAAAAACATAGTTTTCCCAGGGTGGGGAAGTGCACCATTCCTAAAGGGACTCAATACCTGGTTGATGGGTGGAGTGGAAATGTTTAATATGATAGTTTTCAACTGTTTTAATTATTTTAGCTTATAAAATGTGTACTGCGGCTCTGTGTTCGGGGATGTGGTCTTTTTTAAACCAAACTGCTTACATTTTGAAAGGATATAAGCAATGGACATTGAAACGGGTGCCTTCCTGGTCGTGAAGTCATGTCCTGAACTTTTCAGGCAAAATCACTTACTGATTTCTGAATAATGAGTTTAAAACCGTTAAGGTAACCATGTTGTTCCTGATTACATTTCACATGCTTTGCTTATTCTTCCATTCCCTATGAGTGTTTGCTTTTTCCAGGGTGTTGTTCATTTTTTTCAGGCAGCATTTTACTGTTGTCTAGTGCATAATTTGAATTTAGTCGCAGAACAATTGAGTTGTAGCTGAAGGCAGTGCGAGTTTCTCTCAGTGGGGCAGTATGGTGTTCAGTGTGGGAGAGGATGTGGCACTCTGGCCAAAGCTGCTGAATTTGGAACTGGAGAACCATGTTCATCCTTCATGACCAGTCCACCAGACCACACTCCTGACAGAGCTCATTCCGATTCTACACCTTAGAAGGCCCGATAGACCTTAGAAGCCCTGGTGTCTTAGTACCCGCAGGTGGACCCTAACAGTGGCAAGTGTGAGTTAACCTTGAAGGCCTGTCCACCACAATCCATACTGCAGGTCACCTCCAGTCTTGCGAGCAGGCATACGAAGAAGCACACCCTAGATCGACAGTGACTCTGTCACTGAGGTCACAAGACCCTTGAGGCCAGTCCACCTCACCCATTGGTACCTCCATTGGCCTTTTTCAGCAGTAGTAGTGCAACTTACCAGGGGTTGGCAATGTAGGATTTGCATGCACACCAAACTTAGGGGTGATTATAATGGCGGTGGGACCGCCACGTCACCCCGTCAGTGGCGGTCCCACCGCCATCGGTGACTGCATCACCGCCCGCCATATTACAATGGTGGGTGGTTCCCTGGCGATCCGAAAAACCAATCGCCACGCACCTGACTGGCTCCTTGAGCCCGCCAGTGTGGTGGAGGGGCTCGTGATTCCTACAATGCTGGTGGTGCCTACCAGGCACCGCAGTAGGGATTACGATGTCCCTTACCCGCCAGCCTATACATGGCGGTTCACCCACCATGGAAAAGCTGACGGAAAGGGACATTGGGGGCCCATAGCAGGCCCCTTTCCCCCAGACATGGGACCTGGGGGACATCTATGATGCCCCCCTACATATCACTGCACCATGTGGCAGGCACCGCTTTGTGCCTGCCACGTAGTGCAGTGATATATGTAACATGTCCCTTTTTTACATTGCCGCGGATGATGTAGCCAGCAGCACCTGCTGCAATGTAAAAGATAGGCACTGCGAACGCCGCAGTGGCGGTCGCATTGTAATGCCTATCGTGGGGCCGCCGTCTTGAAGGCCATCGGTCCCATTCCCTGATTCGATGGCGGACGGACTGAAGTTCGCCTGCCATCGTAATCAGCCCCTAAGTTTTCAAACTTCATGGTCTCTGCTTCATGCACAAACACTTTTAACATGTGCAGCCTGCTTTCGGGCCACTGGAGTTATGCAGCAATGGAGGCCAAAATTATGTCGCAGTGTTGACTAAATTATGGAACAATAAAAAAGCTGCAGAGTAATGCGGTACATTTTATGATTCTTTATTATCTTGACATATTTATACATACTAACAGCCTCTGCAAAGCTTTTGCCTCAATAGTACCTGTGTAACATACAAATGCAGCAGTGGGAAAGGTGACCAGTCAACCTTTGCAAAGGGCCCTACACTTCACAGCAACATAAGTCACATTTCTTTTAGTAATTTTTGATCCGTTTGAGCTACAAAATTGTTTTGGGTGAAATCGTTTGATTATGCAGCAGATGATGTATTATGTGGCAAATATGATACAGCCATAGTTAAGTGGAAAACATTTTTCCACTTTACTTAATTTTGCCCCAACATTGTAGTTGATCAATTTGTAAGTTCCCCAAACCCAAAAGTCGAGTTTGGGCACAATTTGCATTTTTAAAAGCAGTCCTACAACACAGGGTTACTTTTAAACTGACCTCAGGCTTCAGCAGTGCACACATGCAAGCGCAGAAAGGGCTGCTGGCCTCTAAACTGCCATGCCCTATTATATTCTAGGGACTTAACGGTAGTTCTAATCCCCCTGCCCTATTATGTACTAGGGCCTTATAGGAGAGGTCATGCCAATCATAGGGGTACCCTAACCCATAGTGCACCCTAGTGTATGTAGGGGTTTTCACAGTATCTTTAAGTGTCTCTTTCAGAATAGCACTGGCCCTGGGTCTGGTTAGGCAAAGCCCAGGGTCAGTCAGAGTCAGTTACCACCAGTACCAGTCAGCAAAAAGTTGGGGAGTGCCCAGGGCACAGGATGGCTTTGCAACACTAGAGAAGCACAAACTCAGAACACCATGGTTGGGGGGTTCTCTTTAATAATCAGAATTGATTTCTATCCTAATGGACCCATTTTCCAACATTAGGATAAGGAAAGACTGGGGAAAAATCATAACGTTCTAATCTATACCTTGAAGTTTTCATGCAGCTCTTTGATGACGGTTAATAGCTCACTGTTCAATTTTAGGATTTTAACTTATAAACTGCAAATACCAAAAGAATCTCTCAGACAAAAGCAGTAACTCACTGACCTATTTACATGATATACATTTTGTGATCTGCGTGGTACACGTTCTTTGCAGCAGGCATATTACCCCACTGTGGCTACCTTACCATGAGTAAAAACTTCCACTAGACAAACCTCCGATCTCTCTCAATAAAGAACATTAATCACCAAAGTTATCTTCACATTTTTATTGTTGCCTGAAAATTGCTGGAGACCAGGAATGCACAGCAGGTACTTTTCAAACCATAATGCACTTGCAAACACGATGCCCCCACCCTAAGTCAGCGACCTCTGTTTGCTTGGTGCATGAAGATGCAAGATTCATATACATGTTTTTTAACATTTGGTCTGATTACTATATGGATGTAAATAACAATAAAGCATACATGCAAACTGTGACTACATGCCTGCTTTTCTCAATATTTCACTTCGAAAGTATGTGATTGTATTTGTTTAACGGGCGGTGATTTGCATAGGGTCACTGGAAAGTCCACAAGGTTGTCCCTGTCCCCCCCAGAATTTTAGTGTCTCCTACGCCCCTGTCAGCAGCCGCTGGTCAGATCGAAGGTACTTCGCTGAACCCAACTCGTCCACATGCTCGCCATTTCAGTAAACGGAGGTGGGATCAGTCTTGGTAATGGTATGTACATATGGGTTCTCTATGCAGAGGCACAGCTACATTGACCCTTAGTTAGGAACGAGTCGGATGGATGGCAATGGCCCTTGGACCACAAGAGCACTCGTTTACACATATGTTCAGCATCTTTTCCATCCTGGCCTTGATGCACGTCATAACAGCTGACGTCACCCAGCTCTGCCTATATGGATGTACTAACCTGTTTTACTCCCTATAAGTAGGGTCCCAACTGGAAAAAATAGGAAGTTAACTATTCACAGAACTCTTTCCACCGACACTGCCCTAGGAAAATGTCTAGAAGAGCGACGTCAGCGGGCACATGCCACAGGGCGGCATTTCGGGTGAAAACTACATCTTTTAGCTTAGGTGATTTTCTAGGCTCAGTAATGAAATGTCCATGGATCCAGATTAACACACACATCAATTTACTCTTTTATCCTTTCACAAGCACTCCAAAGAGAAATCTTCCTTATAACTTTTATTCACTCACAACTTCCGGAGGTCGTTAGTAAAATCCGCCAACCTCGAAACCTTATTGGTGCCCTGACATTATCACTAGTGGCTTCTTATGTGGTTTCAAGTGAGCTTCAGGCTTCTGCTGGGTAGATAGACGCTTCCCCTACAACGAGCAGACAGCCAATGCTATTCACATCGGGCACATCTCCAGTCCAGCAGAGCACAGCACAGCACCAATACACGGTGGAGCACCTTCAGAATTTTCTCAGAGGACCACCGAGGCGACTTGGAGAAAATAACACGGCATTCCAGAGTAGTGTAAAAAAAAAAAAAAACAGAAGGCCCAGATAGCATAGTTGTTACACAGTGCGCTCATTATCTTTGTGCCCTACAAAGTCCCACATGCCTTCAGATTCAATGGCCTATTAAAATCTTAAATATTCTTATAGTCCAGTGTCCTGGACCCTCGGCCACAAATCACGGGTATAGTATCCCATCCACCCAGCAATGGTAAAGCCAGGAAGTCTCGCCATTGAGCAGTGTTTTAAATGGGGAAAAAATAAGTGCAGGCACTCATTAATATGAACTAGAGGTGTGGCAGGTGGGCGGGGCTAGGGGCGGCGCTAGGGGAAAGACAGGATGAATACTTAATGGAGCTTATTTACAAGCCCCTTGCGCCGTCGGTGCGCCACTTTTTCCCATGTTAAAAGTGGCGTATCGGCGGCGCAAGGGGCTTGTAAATAAGCCCCAATGACTTCTATACCAGTTGCAGCACATACCAAAACACATGAGAAATATGTTTATGCAAACAATAACTCATTTCATAAAATGAAACTAAACACCAAGATATGTTAAATTTTCTTGTTTTGTAAAATATGCAGCTTGTTGCCATACTGTTATTTGTTGTTGTTTAGCACAATACTATATATTCTCAAGTGTGCACACATTCAGAACGAAATAAGCAGACTTACACACAAAACATTCCACGCATTTCCTTTAAAATACCTCCAGAGAATGTCCGATTCACTCCCTCTTTCTCTCACTTTTCTCTCACTCAAAAGCAGGCCCACACAAGCAGGCAAGCAAACAGACATAAGCAAACACTCACACAAATGTCTCAGGTGGGGTTAAAGCCATTTTAAACTCCTTACCGACCAATGGCTTTCTTAATTGCCGCTGTCAACAGGCTGCCTCGATTCCTGTGTTTGCACAAATGCACACAATAGTGTGAATGTGATTGACAGCACAGGGCCCAAATGGGCCCTCCACTGTCAAACCCAGAGTGATGGAGAGCACCTGGACATTATGCAAATGAGCTCACACTGAAAAGCTCAACGGTGGCTCAGCTCAGCGTGACAAAGGCTCCTTGGCTGTCAGAGACAGGTCCCAACCCTGACAGCCTAGTGCTCACTAGCAGACAATAAGCCTACCTTTAATGAGTAGTGGTACTCTCTTTGGCAGTAGAGAAGTGCCAGTACTCAGAGTGATAAAAATAAGAAGTGTCGGTACTCAGTACCTGTGAGTACCGGCCCATTTAAAGCACTGCCTTTGACACTATTGGCTCTGACAATGCCTTTTGTTCATGGTGTACAGCATCGGCAAAATGCTGATATTGTACAGCAAAACAAAAGGTGAAAAAGAGTCACCAGCATGCTCAGGCATGTGTGATGATGTATGCACACACAGGCATTATTTTGCAAAATGCATGTGCATCATTTTATTTATCGATCAGAAATGGATCAGTAAATATATGTAAAAAATAAAAGTAGCACAAAAGCAAGTTTTTTAAAGCATTATTTAAAAAACAAATTACAAAATAGGACTGCGAGGTGGGCAGTGGAGGAGCAGGTGGGAAGCAATGGGGAGTGGGTTGGGGGAGCCTGGGGGAAAGCAGCACACAAGGGAGAGCAACACAGGGTTTGGGGGGAGCAGACAAGCGAGAGAGAGCAACACAAAACACAGGATGTAGAGACAGAAGTAGACAAGTGAGAGAGAGCAACACGACACATTGTGAATGGGAAGTACACGGAGGAGAAATAACATTCAACACAGAGGGAGGAGAGAAACACAAGAGGGAGAAAACTGGAAAGCACATGCACTCTCATGGAGCGCTAAAGCAAAAAGAAAAATGTAGCTCCCTTAAAGTGAGCATTGGAAGGACACAAGTAAAGAGAGAATACTCCACTGGAGGGACAAACTTAAGACAGAGGAGCAGGGGCGGCTCCTTTGCTATGGCGGAGGAGCGTCGCCCCACTGCTTTTAAGCAGTGAGAAACATAAAATGACAATAACTTAGAGTTATTGTCATTTTATGTTTCGTGACCTGCTGCTTTGCGGCGGGCAGGTGGGCGGGGCTGCTCTGCTCTCCGAGCAGGGGAGGAGTGGTTTGTCCACTCCTAAGTGCGCAGTGACTGTTTGGTCGGCCCTCTCGGGCCGCCCAAACCAGTCATGCGCACTTCCCTGTTCTCCATGCAGGCTGCATTACAGCCTGCATGGATAACTTGCCCACTTCTCCAGCCCCTGGCTGAGCGCTGTGTCACTGCGCTCAGACCAATCACAACGCTGCATTGCAGCTTTATGATTGGCTTAGGGGAGGGAGCCTGGCTGCGTGCTTCCTGTTCCTGTCGGAGGCAGGAGAGCAGGAGCAGAGAAGACACGGGACCCAGCCTCGAGGTAAGTTTTTTTTTTTTTTACGATCCCTCCTTCACCTCCCCCCCCCCTTGCCCCGCGCGACACCCAGTCCATACTCCTCCAAAACCCTCCCCCCCCCCCTGCCACCCGCGACTGCAGAGAAGGCAAACCATCGAATAAGAAGTAAGCAAATAAGAGTGACAATAAAGCCAAATATTAACAAGAAATGGGCGGGCTTCAAGCCCTCTGTAAATTCGTGGTTAACTGACCACAGATCCTCTTTTTGAAGGCTCGACCTAAAATCGGTGGAAAGTAAACATGTTCAAGTTTTTTTTGCAGCCCAGTGGTTAGCCGCGAATCAAATTTAGAACCTTAGGCGCTGCTGCCATCTGGTGGTAACTTTTCCAAGTTCTTTATTTGGTTTTAAATTGAAAATGATTTTATACAGAGGAGGGAAAATATGTCCACAGATTCAGGTTGCTTTTCTTCCATATAGGAGGTGACTTGATGACAGATATGACATGAAAGGGAGGCACCTGCTGCAGATTTCTGTGTTTCTCCTGTAAGTTTAAGGTCATAATACTGAAAGATAATTCTGGTGCTCCATGCGTTTGAATGAGAGATTCACGTGCACGTTCTGGTACCAGGCTTGAAGCATCATAGCAATGGTCAGAGTGATAACGCGCCTGCTGCAGAGCATAGCGTGTACGAATAGGTCACAGATTTGTATTATATGTGAGATAGCTCAGTGGGTTAGTGTTTTTTCTTGCCGAGATCCTTGTGTAATAAGGAAGTTACAATCCTGGTTAAACAGCTGTGTTAGTTATTTTCCTGCTTCAAGCAATTACATGTTACAGGCAAGGCATGAGTTTGAAACCCTGCAGGTTTTACCTCAATCTTTCACTATTGTAGTTTGGAAAATATATTTGGATAGATAATAATAAACACTGAATAATAAGTGCTAAAAGTCAGTTTGTATCATTTGCTACATAAATGATTTTTAGAACAATATCTTTAAAAATTCAAAGAGTACAGAAGGGCTTTTGAAGGAGTCATTAGGGTTTGTAAAAAGTCTTTATGAAATCAAAGATGGCAATCAGTGATTCAGGTTATAAAGAATTAACATGTCAGAATTTTTTGGCAATTGAATAAGGGTGGCAGTTAGGTGGCCCCACTAAACTGGGTTGTGGAATTCCTAAGAAGATTGGGTTCAATGCCTATCTTAAATTTATGACAGCGAGGAGGAGTTAAATATATTTCTGTGCGCCTAGTTCATAAAGCACTACTGGACTTGATTATGGAAGATAGTGCTAATAGAGCATGGAGTACCAGGAACGCGCCACGTGCGGCGGGTTCTGATAACATACCAACTGCACAATTGGGCCTAACTCCTCAGGGGTGAATCCTTAGATCATCCCCCATTTTCAAAAGATACATTACTGACAATTAGGTTCCCACCATTTTGGAAAGGGGCAATAATAAAATCCACTTTTAAAAAAGAGTCTCATGTCCCATTATCTTAATATCGTTTTATTTCTTTAATGATTGAAATTTCAAAGCTGTTTGTCTTCAAAAACCGGTAGGCAAGGGGGTTAAGAGAACAGTGTTCACTGTCGAATCATTGTTTTGTAGTGTGGGGGTCGCGCGAAGACCCAAGGAGCAGCTTGGTGGATTAGCTTACGGCTTTGTGGACTTTAGTGTGTCCTTCATCTCTGTGGATAGGAACAACCTTCGGAGGAAGTTATAGAAGTGGAAGATTCCGGTGGGGTTATTAGCAATTATTCAACGTTTGCCTCAAGAAAAGTGAGCACACGCAGCGATTTCGTAAGACGTGAAGTTGACGAGGAAAGAGGAAATCAAAAATGGCCTCCGCCAAGGATGCTTGAAGCATCTGCTTTATTATCTTTCGTGTTTTTCTTTATATAAGTTTATTGGCTTTTACGAATCATTGACAGGCGATTTTAAAAACAGAGGGGCAGATTTACAAGAAACCGACGCATCTGTACAGATGCGTCAGTTTCCCTGCCCCAGCCTGCGATACCTTACGCCACCATGGATGCGCCATATTTACAATACGGCGCACCATGGTGCAAGGATTGTCAGATGCGTCAGAAATTCTGACGCATCTGTTGGCCCAAAAGTCACGCATTGCTGGAGTCGTGTCGCAAGCACAACGCAACTCCAGCAATGCATGTTGAGGCCTATACTTACTGTACTGCATCACTCCTTATGCCTGCTTCAAGCAGGAGTAAGGTTTTGACGCAGTGGCGTCCTAGAAATGGTGCAGTGAAATCTTGTAGATTTCACTGCGTCACTTTTAAGAGGCTTTCCTGCGTGGGAACGCCCAACCTGCATACATTATACCTGACACAGGTATAATGTGACGCAGGGCTTTACAACGGGAAGCATCTCTCTAGATGCGTCACGTGGTAAATTGGCCGCATTGTTTACACCGCTGCTGCGTCAAAAAAGTGACGCAGCGGCGGCGCAAAAGTGTCGCACGGGGCTTGTAAAACTGCCCCAGATTTATTATCTTTAGTTGTGGAAGATCTTCCAATTTGTTCCAAACCACCTCGCCCAACACAGAAAATAATCCTGTTGGATCTCTCTCATTCGGGGACATCCCTTTTATTGGGCTACAGATGCTGTAAATAATATTGTGTGATGAATAAATTAACTATTAATATTCCCAAACCAAGGTGCTTGCCTTTGGAACCCAAAGTAGATGGTCATTTTCATGGTTGTTAAATAGCTCTAAAACTGAGGAGGTGGTGCATTACCAACACCTAGGGACATAATTCCCTAGATCCCTGAATTGGGGTAGAAATTTGAAATAATAATGCTCAAGACTTTGGTGATTTTATCCGATTTCAGGAAATGTAATCATTTATATGGGGGATTTTCTTTCTTTTCAATGCTAAAAGCTATTGGGACCAGGTTATTATCAGTGATGTTGTATGGAGTCAGAATATGGATTTTAAGTGAGAGTTCTTTTTAGATTTGGAGGAACTAGATTAGCTTTCGGTATTTCAGATTCCGGCAAAATCTTCAATGATCCTGGTGGTGAGGGTGGAATTCTGTTTACGTAGCTGGGAGTTAGTGGCAGTGAAACGAGCTAACACTTTTGTGGTCCTACAGAACTTTAAGATGCACAAGGTATTGTTTGTAGTTTATTCTACAGTGAATTCTAAAGAAATTGAAAGGCTCAAACTTGAACAGAAGGAGACTGACAAGCAATTCTCCTCGGTGAATTTTCATTCTTATTATGGACCAGTGAAAGATGACTATTCCACTGGAAATCATAGAGACAATTAAAGTATTATGGGGCTGATTACGATGGTGGACGGACTCCAGTCTGTCCGCCATCGTCTCGGGGAGTGGGACCGCCCGCTTACAAGGCGGCGGTCCCACTGGGGGTATTAGGATGCGACAGCCACCGTGGCGGTCGCACTTGCCATACTTTGAATTGCGGTGGGTGCTGCTGGCTGCAGCACCCGCCGCAATGTTAAAACAGCACTGTTTACATTTCCCTGCACTACGTGGCAGGCACCATGTGGTGCCTGCCACATGGTGCAGGGAAATGTTGGGGGGCACCATAGGTACCCCCACATCCCCAAAAGAAAGGGCCCGGGGTGAAGGGGGGCCCGCTCCAATGTACATCCCTGCCAGCCTTTTCATGGCGGGTGAACCGCCATGGAAAGGCTGGCGGGGAGGCACATCCTAATCCCTACGGCAGTGCCTGGTAGGCACGCCACCATTTTGGGGATGGGAAGCCCTCTGCCGTACCGGTGGGCTCAAGGAGCCCGTCGGATACGTGGCGGTCGGAAAAATCTGACCACCACGGACCCGCCCGCCATTATAATATGGCTGGCGGGAAATGGCCTCAAGGTGGCGGTGAGCCCGCCATCGTAATCAGCCCCTATATTTTGAGTATTTACAAGCAAATGTTTCATTAGTTTGACTAGAGACTACTTAGGGACTCTGGATAATAAGAACTATTGCAATAAATTCCCATATATGAATAAGTGTATTGTAAAAGAAAAACATGGGCATTGCCAATATAATATGTATGTTAAATATACTGTAATTCTCCTACTTTGAGATTGTCCAGTGTTTTAGTTTGGTGTACATTTTAAACAAATTTTTATCATGTATGAAGTGTGCAATCAATTCCAAGCCATTGAGCTATTTAGAATGTTTGTAAATTGTTTACTCTCTAGGGTAGCTATTATTAAATGTTACTTTTAATTATGTTGTATAATAATGATTTAATGGGCCTCATTCACAGAGGTTTACACTTCAACACAACTCAGGGCCTGATTCACAAAGGTAATTTACAATTTTGAGTAACTTTACTACTTTTGGCTATTCACAAAATCAGAAAGTAATTTACACCAAAAGTGTAACTTGCATGTCTTGTCATGATTTTCTTAATAGCCAAAAGTAGCAAAGTTACTCACAAGTGTAAGAGTAAATTACATGTGTAAATTACTGAAAAGTGTAAATTACCTTTCTGACTAGCCCCTGCTGTTTGTAAATAGCCTTCAGGCCCTTCAATTTGGTGGAGACATGTAAATTACACTTTTGGAGTAAATTTACACTCCGATTTTGTGAACAGCCACCAAGTAGTAAACTTACTCAAAAGCATAAGTTACCTTTGTGAATCAGATCCATTGAGTGTTGGTTGCTATTAAAAAACAGGAGTAAGTCCAGTGCAACACATGGCCGACAACTGGTACTTGAACACCCTCCCATAGAAAATAATGGATGTAGAGAATGGAAATAAATCCTCAAATGAAATAATGAAATAAAATGATATAAATAGTCATAAATATAAATAAATATTTGATAATTTTAAAAATATATATATAATAGTATATATTCAATATTGAACTATAAAATATTTTAATTGCCTATTTTTAAACAGATAAATGTACTGATACAAATTATTATAAATAAGTAAATTACTTTTAATTAATTCTATACAACACTTTCAATAATTATTAATGCACAATAAAAAATTATGCTCTCTTTAGGTAGGAATAAATGTTTTAATTTAACCTTCAGAAAAATAATTTTTATTTAATATATTTCCATTAATTCAATTTTAATTAAAAATTAATTTAATACTGCTGTATGATTTTTTTATTTTGTTATACGTTTAAAGTATATATGTGAAATGAATGTACATTAATATTTAACATAAAACATATGTTTATTTTTAATATTTATTTTCATGTTAAATAAACAGTTAAATTTTTTTGTATACTTTACCATGTGGAAATCTCCACCCATGTGTCTAAAGCATAGGGAAAATAAAAAAAAAATTAAAAATCATTATTTTGTGCCACCATGGCTGCATCAATGCTCTCGAACTGCGTTGATTTTGCAATCAACAACATCGAATTCCATTGTCTCTTTTATAAAGGCATTGAAATCATCACTAGGCCCGGGCAAAATATTGTTTACACAGGCATAATCTTGCACAATTTCCATATTTTAGCATTTCTATTGTAATGCGAAATACCCGTGATTACATCACGTCGCATAATTGAGTTTTCATTCGGGTAAAAGAATCTATTTGTGTGAGCACTGGAAAAACGCAAAATAACTGAACGTGAGTGACTGTTCTTTGCATCACACATGACTTGGCACCACTGTTCCCTTTAATGTGCGCGCGCGGAAGTCACCCCGAGCGCGCAGTGTCCAATATTTTGCACGCACACAGCACATCCCGGGAGCAGCAAGTGTCTGTGGGGTTCGGGAGGGCTCCCGTTCACCAGCAAGTGGAATTGGCACTTGCTCAATTTCTTTCCTTAATAGTGCGTAGCTGCGGGGCTGATTGAGAGCCTTTGTGAAAGTATTCGTGTTAATCGCAGCCCCGTCATGCGCTGCAATTAACATGAATACTATCTCAAAGGCCCTCAATCAGCTACGCACTATTAAGGAAAGGAATGCAGCAAATCTAAAGCAGGACGTGTGCTTTCAGACTCTGAAAGCACACGTCGTGTTGGAGACTCTGCATTTCTTTTATTAATAGTGCACAGCAGCGGGGAATAATTATTCCAACCCCGGTGAAAACCAGTTGCAAGTCCTGCGCGTGGTTTAACTTTCACAAGACTAGGTTGCCACGATGACGCAGAGCATTTTATTTATGAAAGTTGGACCAAACTATCCTTGTTCAGCAAAAGATCGCCATGGAGAGAAAAAATAGGTGCATTCACCACGCTAAGCAGCGCTTCTCAGTAATAGCTTCTGGTCGGTTTCTGCTCATTTAGGTAAAATGCAGCCCTATTAAAAAAAATGTGATTAATTCTTTAAAATAATCTAATTTAAAAGAGGGATCAGAAGTAAGACGATTACACTAGGAAGACGAGAGCACCTGATATTTTGAAGACAATAGTAACGCTCACAGGAGAATATTCGGACAGCCTACAATTACAAAAACTATTGATAAATGAAAACTGTGCTCGACTTAACCATGAACGATTTTTTTTTTCTTTCTTTTTTTTTAAACAGAAACAGTTTTATTTTTAGTACTTGGAACCTACAGACAAATGAAACTGTACGCTTTGACATCTTGGATATATCGCAGTGAATAAAACCTAGCTCTTTGGAACATAGCATCTTACAGGTTAAACTTCTTGGAATGTTAGACAAGCATGTTCTTTTAAGTATTATTTATGCACTAAAGAAGATTATTGGACTGACAGTGAATGCTCTGCTTTTTTTTATGAACTGTGAGGATAAGCCCACGCAACCAGTAAGAAGGCTACTATAATAGAAACAGACAACTAAGTTTAAAAAGGTTGGAAAGGGTGTGTCATTTTTGGCAAACAGCTGTTACATGTATTTGGTTGTGGATCATCCCATGTTCATTTGGAACATGATTCATTATCCCGCTGTAGAAAATAAAAATTTCTGAAATTCAAGAAATCTGAAGATATCTCTTCAAGCAGGCTTTTGCACTGCACCCCTGAAGACAATTATAAAACCTTTTGCTGTATTGCAACCACTGATAGATCGATAGATATAAATTTTATTGTTTCAATTAATTAAAATTGTTACAAGGAGAACCAGCGGAGATGTTCCAGCGCTTAATTAATTCAATTATGGTCGGTATCTATTCAACAAATAATAAATACCACATGAATAAAATAGATTTAAAATGTTACATTTGACGCTAAAATAAGTAAAACAGTACAAATAGTCGGATGTCAATGCCTTGAATTAGTTACAATCCCTGATTAGACGAGGATTTAGAGTTTTTTCATTGAAGTGCAAACTTTCACTCATTTTTGTGGGACCTAGAAAAGTTTCCATTGAGACTGTGCGGGTACGTATTCGGAGCTTTAGCCGCGAGGAATTCAATTAAAGTGCAATGTGCGAGGCATTAGCTAACAGTTCTTTCACCTTGTGTGCAAATTTCACAAATCTTGCCAGTTCCGTTGGAATGTCCAAGCTAAAGAGAAGTTCCATCGCATCTTGACATGTACGTGTTCCATATTTTAGAAACAATGGTTTTAGTAAAGTGCGGCGTGCCTGTGCTAAACAGTGACATATGCAAACCAGGTGAGCCATGGTTTCCTCATACTGTTGGCACAGTCGGCAACTACTGACCACCTCTAATGATTTCCAGCGCATCTTAATGTCTTTTATCGGCAGCACCATAAGTCTCACTGCTAGGATTCGCTTTAAGATTGACTTATTTAAGGCGGCGTCAAGGTAAGGCTGCTTTAGGCGGTCCTCATAGGAGGTGGCAAGAATCCTAATGTTACTACTGGAGAGCCTCAGTTCCTTCATGTCCTCTTCCTTAGAGAGTAATCTAACTTGTTTTCTTAAAATCGATTTTAGGATACCGGGCTGATGGATAAAATCCTGCCAGTTGGACATGTCAAGATGCAATTCAGTACAGGCGGTGTGCAGGCTATTGGACCACGAGTTAATTTCTTCCTCAAAAATAGTTTTTAAGATTGCTTTCATTGAGTGCGGGGGAGCCGCACATACCCCTCGATAGCACCGCACAATCGAGGCCCAATGCTCGTAGCTCTGTTTGTTTAGCCCGAATTCCAATCGGAGCAGTGCATTCCGGGCATATGTTGGTATTTGAAAGATTCGCTTAAACGCTCGACAGTTGGCTTGTTCCAAGATGTTACTATAGGCCGCTGGGAATGCTAGTTGGCCATATGTAAGAGAGGGTAACAACTTAGCGTTTATGACCTTTCTGATAGATTTTGTGGATGGGCTACTTAATTTAGAATTCAGCATGCATAGGGCATACGACACCGCCTTAGCTTTTGTTTCCATGGAAGCGATGTGTGCCGTGGGTTTCGCATTGCTCGTGAGCCAGACCCCCAGGTAGTTATATTTGGTCGTTGTTGCAATATTCAAGATGCCTAGTCTCCAGTGTTATCTAAGTTTATTGGCATACTTCCCAAATATTATCACCTTCGTCTTTCCTGCATTTGCCCGTAGGTCGTTGTTGTTGTTGTACTTGTTTAGAGCTTCCAATAGTCGTTGCATGCCTGTTTTGGTGTGGTCCATTAACACCATATCGTCCGCATACTGCATTAAGAATAATCTAGTCGAGCCAATTTTAGGGGACAGAAGGTTAGCCTTGGATAATGCATTGCCAAGGTCTGCCGTATATAAGTTAAAAAGGAGGGGCGCCAGTACGCAGCCTTGTTTCAGCCCTCGATCTGTTGGAATCTTTTTAGTGGCTGCATTTGTCGTGAGTTTCACCTGTACCCATGTTCCGGTGTAAAGGCGGATTATTGCTTTTAGCAGTATCGGAGGTACCCCCCAGTTTTGCAATTTCCGCCACAACAGGCTCCGGTTAACGCCATCAAATGCCGCAGAGTAGTCCACGAAACATGCAAAAAGTGGCAGGTGCTTTTTCTGAGTGGACTGTTCTGCTAGGTAAGCGAGAGCTAAAATATTATCCATCGTTGATGCTCCAGGCCTAAAACCGGATTGGTAGGCTGGAAGGATTTCATTGATGTCGGCCCATTCCTGTAAATCTTGCAGGACGAGGCTTGCATATCCTTTTGCCTCGATGTCCAGGAGAGCAATCAGCCTATAGTTCATTGGGTCCCCAGTGTCTCCCTTTTTATGAATGGGTTGCAGCAGTGAACCTTCCCAGGTCTCCGGGACTGTTGAATTGGTCAGGCAATAATAGTAGAGTGGTGTAAGTATGGTACCCCAGAAATTGCAGTCTTCTTTGAAGAGGTGTCCTGGTAAAGCATTGGGACCCGGTGCTCCATCCCTTCTGATGTTCTTTAGGATTAGTGTGACACGGTTCGCTTTGACATGGTGAGCTGATGTTTCTTCGCAATTCGAGGGTTTTCCCGTTACTGGCTGTACTGCTGAATCTTCGATGGTTGAAGCGAGGTTATTTCGCAAATCATCAATGATATGTAGATGTAGCTGATGAGGCTGAGCCTGACTTGGCACACAACAATACAATGCGGCCACGTGGGCAATCCATGAATAGCTGGAAACCACGTTGCGTCTATCATGGCCGTGCCCAGAGAGCCTATTGATGTATGACCAACATTCTGCCTGTTTATTTGGGGTCAGCAGGCTGTGGATTTGCAACCATTGGGACTCTTGCTGTTTCTTTTGCTGTTCCATACGTTTTTCCTGTTTATTTTCCTAGCTAGGAGTTGATTTTGGAATGTTTTGGCCTTTCCCTCTCGTTTATGGATGCGAATGGCTGATCTCAAGGCCCGCTTGCTTTGCCCCACTTTTGCGCACCGGGGTTGTGGTTGCAACCACTATTCCCTTTAACATGCGTGCGCGCCCGCGCACTGAAGTTACCCCGAGCGCGCAGTGTCCAATATTTTGCACGCACACAACACATCCCGGGAGCGGCAACTGTCTGTGGGGTTCGGGAGGGCTCCCGTTCACCAGCAAGTGGAATTGACACACAGATCCCGCCCGGGTCCTGTGAGGATCTTTGTGCAGTGTGTGCCCTGCTTGTCCTGTGCAGTCCCCTCCTTCACCAGAGAAGAACAACTCTGTGATAACTCGGAGTCCCTGTCAGCTCTGGACAGGGAGGTATCAAACTAATTGTATGTATATGTTTTTTACTATTGTTCTTACAGCCTTGAGGAAGTCACGGATGTGACGAAACACGTGTTGGCTGTTTCGTGTTCTGTATCAAGGGCTGGACTACTATCTTACAATTATAGAGACTTTAATGTTTGACTGTATCATTGAGATTCAAGCGTTTCAGTCCCTGCAAATTTGTAACACTTTTTCTAGTCATTCTTGATACCAATGAAATAAATTAGTAAATGTTTTTGATAAATGAAATCTCTTGTGTTTTCCTGTGTTAAGAGCATTTTATGCCTTACTAGTCCTGACTAAACAGTGTCACATATTTCAGTTTCAAATGTTATGAGTGCCGGGGTATACCCAGTTTTTGTAAAAAGGTATCAGAGAGAGGCTGGTCTTATCTGCCAGAGAAGGATAGCTCCTCGAAGTGCAGGCGGTGCATAGGTGTCCCGGAAATGGGAACATTTATTGTATTTATGTCGGGGGCGGAGCTACCAGAGGTGCAGCCGGTGCAGTGACACCAGCACACAGGGCTGGGACGGGCTCAGCGCCAGCTGTGGGTGTTATTTTACTCTTTACATTGGGGCCCCGGCACACCTCCTCGTGCAGATCTCGGCGTCACCTGTGACTATGCACACTGGCGAGACAAGGCACCGAAGAATGCCCGGCCAAAAGGGGGTGGGGATGACGCACAGCACTGAGACTGACAGACACACACACACCACACAAGTGCAGTGGAGTGGCAGGCTGAAAGCGCCTTCTCTGGGATCTGTGGGTAGGAGCATGAGACATCAGGCCTCACCCTCAGCTCCTCTGCTTTAATCCTATAAATTCCTATTGTCGCACTGCCACACTCCGGTGTTGCTAACGGCCTCGGCCATAGTGAGGAGTCACATGCAGCATCGCTGAGCAGGGCAGCTCTGGGCCTGCTGAGTAAAAAAGACACACAGCAACAAACAAGCTGCGCACGTGCAATGCTTCAGTTCTGCTGTGTATCCCCTTCCCCGGTCTGCTATGGCATTATACTGTGCATAGACGAACCCCGACATTCAGACGTTCCTCTGCATGCGCATATTGTTGTATTTAAAGTACAACGCTTTACAAATCTGCATATCCCCCTCAGCATTCCTGTGGATGCACATATTGTTGTATTTAAAGTTGAACCTTTCTTTACAAACCTGTATTCCCCTCATCGTTCCTGTGCATGCTGGAGCCCTTACATTGGCCCCTCACAGGTGGAAGCCTGCTTTCCGAGGTTACCTGTTCACACCTGAGCTGCTGCCTGTGCACTGCCTGTGGGCGCGAGCCGCGCCCTCCCCTCACGTTGGACCTGGGATCCGTGGGGCGCCTGACGCCAGACAGGGCTACTGGGGGCTCGTGCGCAAGTCACATGCTTTTACCTGTGAGTGTGTGCAGCGTTCACCAGGAACCCTCTCCAAGGCAGACATGCGCAGTACAGCGCTTCCCACGCTCGGCCTCAAAACATCAGAGCTGAGTAATCGGACAGCACGTAAAATGCTTACTTGAAACAATGGCGCAAGCAGGAAGCCCCTCGTTCCATTCTCCAGTGTCCCACCTATAGCACCGTATGCCCAACATTTGCCGCACTGCTGTAAATTCAGCCCCAACACTCACGATTAATGACTCCTATTACACAGGCATGGTCAAGGTGCTAAAAATGCGTGATTAATGCATTTTAGTGCGGTGTTGCGGACCACGCCTAATGCGTGCTACTTGGCAGGGCTGGAGTATTCATGTTAATTGCAGCGCACACGCGCGGTCTGGTTCCCGGCGCACATAGCTTTGGTTGCAGCGCACAGAGACCTTACACTGCCGCACATAGAGGAAAACAATTAGAGGGAACATTGCTTGGCACGATTTGTTTATCATAAAATACGTCCTTGCAAAGATGCATTTCATGCCAAGAAATGTGCAATATGCCAGATCAGTATTTTGGTCTAATTTCCACTAAGGAAATTAAAAACAATTCTCCCAAGATTAACCACCACCCATTTACCAAAAGTACCTGCAAATAAGGAACCTTCCCTTCTTCTTTTGATGGATAACATATGTATGTATGATTTCTCTTAACATAAGACTTAAAGAATAAAAATACATACAACTGAATTTGATATTTCAAAATCTCTAAACTCTCATTAGGTCAATATTCACTGCCTCACAAATAAATCATGATTTTTACCATAAACATCATATCTTGTCAAAACAATCTCACAAATCATATTTCCTGAGCTGTAACCTACCTCAATTGACAACATTTCTTTTCAATCTATCACTAACATCTATGAATAATAAGTGTACAAAATCCATCAACCATGATATTCGCTTTTGCTAAGTAATATATAACAAAAAAATGCACCTTGGTATCACAAAAATCAAAGCAAAATCTTAGAGCATCGCCACATGATTTCAGCCAATTTACAGTCAGGACTGGCCTTACATACAGACAATGAAGATCCACGTACAAATCACATATAAAAAGGAAATGGATCTCGTCTTCAGAATCCTTCATCTTACAGATAAAGGATAAAAGTACCCTCTTTCCAGTTACAAGTAAATATATTTAATGCCCATGTCCTATACCTAGAGTGTTTTTTATTTTAATTTATTTTGGGGCCAACAATGGATTTAGAATAGTCTTGTATTAACCTAACTTTTTCACTAGAAATAATATTTAATTTATTACCTATTTCTCTTAGAAGAAACATGATTTAGCTTACACCACAACACTGCCAGGCCCAGATCAATCAGTTACTCTCTATTACAGTTCACCAAGGTGTTTTAGGAGCATGTTCGGAATTAAAGATATTTGATAGCCTTCCTTTATAGTATTTTGCCACAGAATTTGGCCAAATCATATCCCAAAACAATAGGGGTTTAAAACTAAAGAATCCATTAAGGTTTTTATCACTAGTTTGTCTTGCAACAGAAATAATGAGTTGATTCGGGAGGTGACTAATCGGGCTTTGAAAATCATTGCGTTTGTGCTGTAAGAAAAGAACATTTGAGTGACCCCGCAATTCTGCGTATAGTGCTGTTTTGATTTTGGTGTCGATATAGTTAAAATGCTGAAAGTGTCCCATCTGCAAGTTGAGAACTGTACACGGTTATAATTTATGAGCTGTTAGCCAAAGCCAAGGAGATCTTTGCCACATGTGGATACCAGTTTTCTTGGCTATTAAGTCCAAATAAAGCATAGCACAATGTCCCGTTTTGATACAGTTCAAAGTAAACAACAATTTTAGGGCATGTTCTTTCCTCACTATCAAGTATTACAATAACTTTCAAAATATGTCATCAGCTTATGAAGGGCTGTTTCTTGATCGGCAATGAATGCGGTGTGATTAGCATAAGAAGCACCTTCATGGGCAACAGGTTTCAACATCACAGCTAAATCTCTAATTAATACATTCAATAGTATAAGGACAATTTAACACCCTGCCTGCCTTTCCCCCTTATTTATGATAAACCCAGAGCAGATCATAGCAGAATTATCTCGCTATATCAAAAATGTAAGATTCATTAGATGATAAGGGATATTGAGCATTTTCAAACTAGCATTCAGAATAGATCCATCTATTTAGTCAACTTCTGCTTTGACGTCTATGGGGTAGAGCGGTAGTTTGACAGAGACATTCTACCACCCTTCTTGTATATGAGAATTAGCAAAGCTTTATGCCAAGACTTAAGTATCCTCCTATACTGATCAGTTATATTTAGATTTTTTGCAGGTTATCAATTAAAACCGAATGGAGAATCATGCTATTATATAAGAAAGATGGTTAATACAATAACATCTGATATGACTAATATGACAAAGTGGAGATGGTTGCATCCTATAACTGAGCTTGCTTCCTATTGCTACTGGTCACATTTTTGTAATTTTTCCATCCATTAAATAAAAAAAAAGATCTAATAATGTGTGTGACATGAACCTGCGATTTTACAATGCATTGAGGTTTTTTTTCCTCCTTGATTATTGACAAGTTAAATCAACAAACCATACTGAAGATGGGCAGTTCATAAACTTGTGAACAGTATTGTCTTTTACTATGAAGTTCGGATTCTTTTTACTGTGTTCCTAGACAGTGCGACAATGACATTTCTTGATATCTTAGATTATATGTGTAAGGATCAGTAAACACTTTCTACATTTATTGCATTCTTGATGATGTAATTTCCATTTATTTATTTAAATAAATTCTGGAAAATTGATCACAGATGTTTGGTGTACATGATGCATCTATTCTTTTGATGTTTTTTACACGTTTGTATATTTATTTCCATGGGAGTTAGGCACTTTGTTGGTTGAATACAGGGTTTGGCTGAAATGCAAATGTTTTGGAAATGGCGGGTTAGTTGCATGACTGATCATTCAAAATCACACCAGAAATAATCAGGGGAACAACTTCTGGACCTTATGCCGTCCCTCTTTTTTGGGATGGCAAATCTTTGAAGATCTCCTCTGTTGTAAAAGGATCAAATGCATCACTTTCACCCATAAAGAGGAGCAAAGAACTATCCCAGTGAACTGCGGTAACAAAAGGATCTCTGTGACAAAAGAAGTAATCCACTCAGCTATACACATAAAATACAGATCTGTGATCTGCACGGTACTTGTTCTTTGCAGCAGGCATATTAACCCTCTGCAGTACTGCATGGCGAGTCAAAACTGCCACTAGACAAAACTCTGTTCTCTCTTTCTAAGGAACATTAATCACAGGAGTTATCTTGACATTTTTATTGCTGCCTGAAAACTGGACATACAAGGAACTCTGCAGCAGATGTTTTCAAATCGTACGTTATTGCTAAACACAGTGCCCACCCTGAGATCAGCCCCCCCCTCCCAAAGTCAGCACCTAGTGCGGCTGCACCAGTCGCACTGCCCTAAAGCCGGCCCTGCCCTCAGCTGACAGGGTCCTTCATTCCAGTGATTGGCGGTTTGTATCAGAATAAAAGTTGCAGCTAGTCATGAAATGAGATACAGGCCCAGAAACAGTGATCAAAGCAGTACTATGATAGAGGCCGAGAAAGTAAAAAAGTTGCAATTATGTTGCTACCAGCCCTTGTATAGAATGCACACCACTAGTGTTCATAGGCCGGTTCTGCCACAGGGTACAGGACAAGTGACTACCATAGAATAGTGAAACAGGTCCTATCAAAGCCTGTTGGGCTGGTCATGTCTAAAGCTCAACAGACGTGCTTGTCACTATGGTAATACAGTACCAGGCTAAGGGGCAGATTTGCTAGTTTCTCATGCTGCGAAGTACAGCAGCCGCAAACGCTGTGCTGCGTGAGAAGGAAAGAGCAGGAGAGCGCCATATTTACAGAAATATGGCACTCTCCTCCTCTCTCCCTAGGGCAGAAATATGCTGCTGTGCGTCACGGACACCCCCTTTGCACTATAATGCAAGGGTGTCTCCATGAGTCTGATCCAGCGCAAGGCCAATGCCTAATCAGGGATCAATACTCAATACATCACAATATACTGGCCCATACACTTTCACCCAAATCCCTGATGCGCTGGGGTCAATTTATATATTTCAATTCTTTTCTTTCTAAAATTCATGTATGACATATCCAAAATACTTACCTAACTTTTGCATCAACTTTCCTTCTACTTGGTCGATGAACCAATTAGTTGAATAGTTGATGGTAATGATACTACTATCTAACTAATCTTTCAATCAGCTAAATAAACACAGACTCTCGTTGAAGTTAATAAAGTTTTGTCTCAAATTAAATGATAAAAATGCTCAATGCATACGGTCACAAGTGCAAACAATGAACTCACAAAGGGGAGAAAAACATCAGCAATTTCAGATAGAGACAAACTCATCAATCAAATAATGACATTGTGCATGAAAGAGTGGATAGATGAAGAGACAAAAGTTTCAGAGACAAAATTCATTTGCAGGTAATTTTGCAAGAACGAGTCAGAATAATACAAACCCAAAGGATCTGTAGAAAACACCCCTCTGGCCAAAGTGATGGTAGGGGTCCCCTGAAATAGAGTTAGGGAACAAAGATCACAGGGACAGGAACGGGAACGGGACAGGACAGGAACAGCTAGGCCTCTCTGCAAACCGACGGACAGTAACGCATCTCCCCTCTCTCTCTCTCGCTCCGAAATCAGCCTAAGCTAACCACACCCCTAAAAGCACCCCAGTTATACCCTAAAACCTACATCTCCGTCCCACATCAGTTGAAACATTTCACAAAACTAGACAGATGATTGGAGAGTTTAGGAGGTGGTCTGTCACACCACTGTGACTTCATTCAAAATTTGGGCTTATTCATTGTTCTATACCCATGACTTCATAATTGTTCCGTTCACACGATTTAATTCATGTTACAATTGCACATAATTTTAAGCAATGTCCGCGGAAGGAGTCTTTTTGTCCCATGGTCAGTGACATCCCTTGGCAGGCGATCATCACATTGGCCTTCAACCCCTGCACTTCTTCTGCTGTGCTCAGCGCTTCAGTGTGCCTTTGTCAGATCAATTTCACTTGTTTATCCTGCCCCTCCTTTATCCAGCTAAGTTAAGGGAAATTGGCGTCTCATCCAGCTCACTATAGCAAATGGAAAATGAACATTCATTAATTATATGATAATGTAGTTTTCACTGTTTACCACCCACATTTGCACTATTCCCTGTTAGCGTTTTTCCTAGCATAGCTTTATGCAAAAACTATTATTTATAATTTCAAAGCAAGCTGCAACATGTGGCCTAGTCATGCATTATTTCCGTTTCTTTCAAAGCATAATGTAAATACGGTTTTAGTTCTTTCATGCATTCTCACGTTAGTGCATGCATGCGCAAAGCAGTTTTCCTTTGTGTTCATGTAAGGTGCACGTTAATTTTCCATTACTACTTACTGTTAGTACATATTATGGGGGTATTCATTCGAGCAGGTTTCTTTTTGCGAAATCCTGCTCCATCAAGTCTAACATAGGTTTTGTACTAGAAGGGAACCCTTCCAGTACAAAATACCAAGCTTAGACTAACTTGAAACCTTTTCCCACTTTGTATGTGTGCTGTACAGTGCACCACACATACAAAGTCGGAAAAGAAAGGAGAAATGAAAGCCTTTCTCCTTCATAGCGCCTATTTAAAACGGACGCTATTTTCTCACGCTAAACCCCGTTTACTTTTTTAAGTAAATAATGTTTAGCCTCAGAAATGTTGGGTGGGGGCATGGGAACGCCCATGCACCACTCACGGTACGCCCCCTTGGCGCTAAGTAATGTGAAGGAGCACTTTGCGCTGCGTTGCGCTACTTTCGAGTGTTTTCCAGCACTAAACAAGTTTAGCGCTAGAAAGTAAATTAGTAAAAAAAGATTTAGAATCATTTTGTGTCACTTTTGTAATGCAAACACGGCGTTAAATCTTAGCAAATAGACCCCAAAGTGTGTAGGACACTATGGGGCAGATTTTTTAAAAAGACACGCAGCGCAGCCCCCAAATAGGCTGCGCTGCATTGCATGACAGGGAGGGAGCAGGAGAGGGCCATATCTCCAGAGATATGACTCTCTTGTCCCCTTTCCTTAGCGCCAGTGCTGATTTCAGCTGCCTAGTGCCACACACAGGCCTTAGCACCAAAGCGCTAGGGTGTGTAAGTGAGTCTAGCATAGGTTTTGTACAGGAAGGGTTCCCTTCCTCTACAAAATAACATGCCTAGATAAGTGTAAAAGCTTTTCCTACTTTGTATGTGTGCTGCACAGTGCAGCACGCAAGCAAAGTCGGAAAAGAAAGGAGAAATAAAAACATTTCTCCTGTTAGCCCCTTCTTTGAAGTGGCGTTAACTTTTGGCGCTGAACCCTGTCTACAATTCTTTGTAAATAGGGTTTTGCATCAAAAGGCATGGGTGGTTGCATGGGAACGCCCATGTAGCAACCTGTAACGCCCCCTTGGCGCTTAGTAACACAAAGCAGTGCTTCGTGCTGCTTGCGCTACTTCTAAGGTACTTTCCAGCGCAAAACAAGTTGTGCGCTGGAAAGTAAATTCCCCCAAAAACATTTTGTGCTCGTTAGCATTACTTTTGTGACGCTAACCCAGCGCAAAATGTTTAAAAATCTACCCCTATAAGCACTCGGCTCTTTTCGCACCTATGTACAGGTCACTTTATGAAAGCAGCACTTGTCACTGGGAGCGGTGGTGGGTGATACAGTCGTGAGTGCAGGCTATATAAGGGAAGTTGAAGCTTTCATATCCAAAGTGCTTCACATAAAACATAAGTGTGTTCAATTGTTCAATTAGTATTACCTGAATTGATACTTATATGAACGACATCCGAAGGATGAAATTGTGAAACGGCAATGCTGGAATTTCACCCGTTATCTGATCAGCACACACATTTCAAAGCAGTACTTGTTAAAACCACCGAGCTTTAATAATACATTTGTGTGTTTCAACACCCAGATCTTAAAACAAGCCAAACGAGACAAAACAATGTATGAACTGCAGAAACGTATTCTCTCATAGGCGAACATACTCAATCCATATTGGATTTATGTTATAGATGAACACCTTAGGTGTCCTTTTTAATATGCAGGGTTTGATTGATTGACAAGGTAATATCTTTGTTTATAATGAGTGAAACCTTTAATACTGGTGGGACTGATGTTTGATGCTTACTGCAAGAGGCTATGCTCTTGTTTTTCTGAGCCAGATGACCGAGCGATTTATGTGTTACTGCAGATGTGATTATCAAACCGTTGCAAATGATAAATGCCAATAAAGAGATGTTTTAAAAAAAAATAGATTACATTTTATTTCCTTGAAATCAAATCATGCTCTCAAGCCGGCAGTTTTCTTTTTTTCAAATCTGTTTTCTTAAGTGTTTTATAACACAAACACAACAAAAAATAACACTTCATACCCATACAGTGTGGGATACAGTCTAGGCAACTTTCCATAGGATTGCAATCAACAGAAAGGTCTTATGAGGACTCCAGTCCAACTCGGCCTTCCCGTTCAGTATCCCCATATGACAGATTGTACAATAATCAACTTGTCAACATAAGCAAAACTCAGGGAGATAATAAGCATCAAGTGACATTTTGATATATATCAAATCTTCGTATACACACTTCCAAGCGCCTCATATTTTATTGAATCTTGGGGGCAAGCCTCTCACCTTATAGATTTGTTCTTCCGGTCACATAGACCAATCCATGTTGGACTCTCACAGTTCCAACAGCGGAACGTTCGCTCCCGCCCAGTATCTAACTATATCATGCCTAGCCACCATCAGTACCGCGTTACAGAAGATGAGCAAGTATTTGTTCAAGGTCTGTACACCCCATATTCCCAATCCAACCACCTGAGGGGTGAGCTCTATAGATTCGCCAAGAGCCAATTACATTTTACGCTGTACCCCCGCCCAGAACTTCCGGACCCTTGCACATTCCCAAATGGTACGCAATAACGTACCCCTCTGAGTCACTTATCGTTGTTTATCCTGCCCATGGCAAATAACCAAGTCCTAGTGTAGTACTCTATACAATAATTTCTTTTGAACTAACTGAAACCCAGCTCTAACAGCAACCTCCCCAGGATACCTACAGGCTGCGCCCCAATCATCATCTTGCAGGCTACCCAGGTCCCGTTCCCATTGCTCACTCAAGTGAGTTAGCAGAGGCAAACTATTGTTAAGTAACATGGTATAGATCTAGAATATGGCATTTTTGTTCATGGGTCCCCCAGAACTCTTATATTCCAGCGGAGTCTCTTCCACTATATCCTGCGATGGGTCGACACAGCCTGACAGAATAGGTCATATCTGCAAATAACCAAGTCCTAGTGTAGTACTCTATACAATAATTTCTTTTGAACTAACTGAAACCCAGCTCTAACAGCAACCTCCCCAGGATACCTACAGGCTGCGCCCCAATCATCATCTTGCAGGCTACCCAGGTCCCGTTCCCATTGCTCACTCAAGTGAGTTAGCAGAGGCAAACTATTGTTAAGTAACATGGTATAGATCTAGAATATGGCATTTTTGTTCATGGGTCCCCCAGAACTCTTATATTCCAGCGGAGTCTCTTCCACTATATCCTGCGATGGGCCGACACAGCCTGACAGAATAGGTCATATCTGCAAATTCCACAAATATTGGCTCCCCGCCAACTCATACTGTTACTGCAATTCCGTAAAAGGCATCATTCCTTCTACATTCCATATGCCCCCCAATTTGGAGATACCCAACAAATCTCATTTCTGGTAGTCTACCACCCTGCACAGGTCTATCAGGTCCTCTGCATCCCATAGCAGCGTCTCCAAAGTTTATTTGTCTTTCCACCCAAGCTTTTGAGCTGCTCTGCTCCATATCCTAACCACCATCGCTGTAGGGTCAGGAGTCCAATAAGTCTCCTTTTACCATACGGCTACCCATGTTCTGCAGATGACCATTCATTGACCACTAGCAGTTGGGTCACCCACTAGTACAATCGAAGGTCAGGGAGGGCTATTCCCCTGTCAAAAGGTTTTCTGGTTAAAGGAGATAGTGCTATCCTTGATGCCCTTGCCCCCGCCCAAGAGTGCCAACTTAGTCTCAGCCTCCACAGACTTAAAGAAGCACTCCGGAATCTCACAGGGTGAATTTTGTAAGACAGGGAAATGTGGGCAGATAGATAATTTTATTGAGAGCAGCTCTACTTAACAGCAATATGGGTAGATGGGGCCAATGTCCTATACCCCATTTAAATTCCGCCAATATTCTACCCAGATTCTGATCATAAAACAATTTCTGGTCAGTTGTCACGTAAATCCTTGTTGTGTAAAGTCCTTTTCTTCCCAGAGTAGGAGGCAGTCCCATCCAGCAATGGGTTTCCGGTTCAAAAGTGGGTAGGCGATGGATTTGATCCAGTTAATGCGAATGCTCGAATAGTTCCCAAAAATTCTAAGCATCTCGAGAACCCTCAGAATCGAAAATTATGGATCAGCCAGGTACAACAGGATGACATCTGCATATAATGCGATATCATCCTCCCATTCATAATCCCACCGTATTCCCTGAATCGAGGCATTGCCTTGTATCCAATTCACCAATGGCTCCAGGGCCACTGTGAAGAGCAGAAGGACATGGGGCATCCCTGTCAAGTCCCCCTAGCAAGTTTGAATTCCCCTGAGATGGCACCATTCACCCTGACCCCGGCCGTAGGACTGATGTACAAACGTTTTAACAAATCTTTTGTGAGAGTCAGTGCACTCATCATTTTCCAATAATTATTCTTTGTTGTGCGTGATTACCAGTGTGCTAGTGGGGTATCATGTTCTGATCATAGGTATATTAACATATAATGGGTCCACATAGTGCAGACCCTGTAAAAAAGTTTTAGCCAAGCCAAAAAAGAGGGACCGAAGCCCATCCGCTCAAGCATTGCCATCAGTTAGGGCCATACTAGAGAGTTGAATGCTTTCTCAGGATCAAACGCTAACAGTACCAATGGTTCTTTTATGACCCTCCTGCGTGTCAGACACCCAACCCATCCCCTAAATGTATGCCTGGTTGATCTGTAGGGCATAAAGTCCAATTGGTCCGGGATAATGAACAGTATCGATCACCTGCATCAGATGATTCACCAAAACCTTTGACATTACCTTTGTTTCTGTAGTTAGGAGTTATATTGGTCTGCAAGTAGCACAGTCCTTTGGTGGATTCCCGTGTTTGTGAATGAGAATGATAGTTTCCTGTCCAAGATCTTGTGGGAGCTCACCCACCACCCTGGACTCGTACAGCATGGTCCGAAGCGGTCACACAACTCGACTCCACACATTTGAAGAATTCCGGAGGCAGACCTTTATGATCTGTAGATTTGCCACTTTTAACCTGGGTCAAGGTTTCCACCATCTCACCCTCTTGTTTTTCCCCCATCTAATAGTTTCCTGGCATCTTCCCATGCTTAGAGAAAGAAGAGATCTTGGATAAAACTGACCAGACCTCCCCTGTTCTCCCCCACTAGTGTGTGGTGTGTTAAATATTCCCAGAAAGAGCGCGAACGCTTGAGCGATATCACTTGCCGATTCCACCACAGCTCCACTCTCTGTGTTCACCGTACGTACCCATCTCTGCCCCTTCTCCCTCTTTGAGAGCCAGGCTAGCAGATTTCCGCTTTGTTTCCCACCTTGTACAGCTTGCTCTCTTTCACCCTATACTGTGTTCCCACTTATTGTTGCATGAGGCATCATTTCTCCTCCCTGGTCTGTGTTAGTTCGTTGGTCTGTATCGGATCTGAGATTTCACATACAGTATTTGTGAACATTGCTTGGTAATATTGGGGGGTCAACATTAGGAATGACTAGCCTTCATCTATGCTTATTTTTCTTATTTTAGTGTTACACAAAGAGCAACTTTAGGCCCTTTGCGTGGATCATTTGTTTGAAGGTTTCCCCTCGAGGCTGAAGAGGTTCTTCCCTTGTTTTCTTTGGTCATAAATCTTTCTTATCAAATCAGAATAAAGTTTGTTTGGGTGACCGTCCGGTCACCATAGGTATGTATTGGCTGTTCTACAGTGGCTACGATACCTTGCTATCCTTGTGGAGGATTTGGTGACTTAGTGCTTTATCTTTTATAGTGGTTCCCTCATGGATCCAGGGGGCCCTGGGGTTATCCCTCTCGTTTCTTACTTACCTGTTTTGGACTGTATTGTTAGTTCTACGCTGGCATTTGAAGGTAGGTATATAGATGTACCGTTTATGGTTTGGACATCTGGCGCTCCGCTATTAGACCATAGTACAAATTATGTTTGAGAGCACATTTTGGTTCTATTGAGCATGGTGTCTATTTAGGTCTTTTTTTTAAACTTATTATATGCACTTCACAGGTGGTTGGAATCTATGACACATATTTATGTCTATAGCACGAGCATGGTGTATGCACACTGTCGGCTTTGATTTTGTTTCTCACTTTTTGTCTTTGGGTACAAGTACACTAGTCCTGTTGAATGTGGGTAGTTGTGGCATTGTGTTTGAGTGCAAATATCAACTCCTTTTGAAATGGAGAGACATTCTCTTCCTAATGATAGGTAGTCTGCAATCCAATTGTTTCAATTAATAACTTCACCTAGTCTTCTAATTGGTAGGCCATGAGTGGTTTTTTGGATGCTAAGTCAATGTCAAAACACTTTTCATTTGGCACCCTTCCGCTTTCCTTTGTTTACAAACCACCCCAGCTATCCTAAAGTTTCTAACCCACCCCCTATTTATCACACTCCCCTCCCCCGCTCTCTATTGTATTCCTACCCTCCTCCCTTGAGTCCTAACATCAACCCACTCTGTTTTTTTAAATGTTACACTGTAGGGCGGGTTGTTGTGCAACATGGCTTAAAGTTTTTTTTAAAGTGCTATAACGTGGTCAGTGCTGGCCGCGTCATAGTGCTTTTGTTTAATCTTTTTCTTTAAGCCATGTTGCACAGCAGCTTGTTTAGGTTTTCCCTACACAGCGCTTACACTGTGCTTCTTTGGTTTTTCATGTGCGCAGTACCTAATCTGCCCATGGCTGCACCCATTTCAAGTGTACTTATCAGTGCATGTGTTTTTTTTTTCTTTGTCCTCCGCCCTTTACCTAATCTCCCCGCTTTATAGTTCCACCAGTAACAGCACAATATATTGCCTTTCTCAATAAACAAGTCATAACACTTTAATGGAGTTCCAGTAACTTATATTGTACAGCTGCTCACCATGCTACAACTTACAACAAAAACAGCGTATTATTAATCACATAGGCAAAACCTGATGCATTTACCAATGCTTGAACCCCTTTCGTTCTTCTTCAATGATGTTAGAAATGGGGGTCTCTAGTTGGCAGAGGTAGGTACCTTTGACCAAGTAGGGGCCCTTGCTTCTTGTCAGGGTAAGGGGGCTACACTCCTAAAATAACCCCTGCTCACCCCCTTGGTAGCTTGGCACGAGCAGGCAGGCTTATCTCAGAGGCAGTGTGTAAAGCATTTGTGAACACATACAGTAATACAGTGAAAACACTACAAATGGACACCACACCAGTTTAGAAAAATAAGTAATCTTTATCTAGATTTAACACAAGACCAAACGACAAAAATCCACAATACAGTATTCAAAAATATGACTTTCAAATGGTAGAAATAGCTTAGTTCAATGTAGATGGTAAATGCGACACTTTACTCTCAAAGTACTTTGGATGCGTAACGCAATATAAACAAAAGGGTTGCAGGGAAGGCGATGCATCAGTTCCTTGCTTCGGGGGAGACGGCGCACCTGTTCCTTACTGCAGCGTAGGGGAGGCGATGCGTCTGTTCCCTACCGGAGAGGAGGCGAAGCTTCTGTTTCTTACTGCGTTCCGGTTACGATGCGACAAGATGGCACCTCGATGCGATGATCCGGTGCGATGCGACAAAATGGCGTCTTTGTTGCGATGCGACAACTTGGATGCGATGCGTGCACGCCCGACGGCCGTGCGGCGAAACCGGTGGTTTCTTGAGCCGCGACAGGCCCTGCGACGCGCTTCTCCGGTGATGCGACGGCAACCTCGGCGGCGGCGGCACGCTTCTCCGGCGATGCGACGCGCTTCTTCGGTGATGCGACTTCAAACAGCTGCGGCGGCGACACACTTCTTCCTCGTTGCGTCGCGCTTCCAGCTCCCAGCGACACGCAGTCTCTAGAGGGGCCAAACCAACAGCAGGCACCTCTCTGCAGGTAGAATTCCCAGCAAGGAAATTTAAGGGGAGCTGGGGGTGAAGTCTTTGTGTCCCTGAGACTTCAGAACAGGAGGCAAGATCAGCTTCAAGCCCTTGGAGATCTTCCTCAAGATGATTAAAGTACACACAAAGTTCCTTTTCTCCTTTCCTCTGCAATAAGTAACCACTGCAGGCCAACCCCAAACAGTCACCAGGGCAGGAGCAGTCTCCTCCTTCAGCTTCCTTGGTTTCTCTCCTTGGCAAAGGTTCGTCTTGTTTCCCAGAAGTGATCTAAAGTTCTGGGCCCCAATATTTATACTCCAAAATCCCTTGTTCTCTGAAGGCAGAGAGGGTCTGTACCCAGTCCAAACCAGTTCTGTCCTCCCTGGTGCAGCTTCCTGGCAAGAGGTGGAGACAGCATTGTTGAAAGCAGACCAGGCCCAGGTAGCTGAAAAGAAATCTCCTTCCCCTACTCTCTATTCTATGTAGGCTCAGGCAAGTGAAAGGAAATCTCCTCCCCCTACTCTCTATTCAACACAGGTCTTATTCAGCCCAGCCCTGACTCATCAGACTGCTGGAGCCAAAGCCCCCTCCAGCCCCCTGTCACTCACAAACCAGACATGTAATACACAAACCTAGCAGAGGCATACTGGATGGTTAGGCAAGAAAATACCTACTTTCTAAAAGTGGTATTTTCAAACACAGAATGTAAAAATCATCCACACTAAAAGATGTATTTTAACATTCTGAGTTCAGGCATACTAAACTTTATTTTCCTATCTTGTTCCTTGGGTCAGTTATGTTTATAAAATGTTATAATCAAACTGCCCATTCTGGCCTATGGGAACAGATAGCCTTGTAATAGTGAAAAACGAAATTGGCAGTATTTCACTATCAGGACATGCCACACACACCAGGGCATGTCCTACCTTTCACATACAATGCACCCTGCCCATAGGGTTACCTTGGGCCTACCTTAGGGGTGACTAACATGCAGAAAAGGGAAGGTTTAGGGACTGGCAAGTGGGTGCCCTTGCCAAGTCGACATGGCAGTCCCAGACTGCACACAGGCTCTGCAATGGCAGGCCTGAGCCGTATTTTACAAGCTGCTTCTGTGGGTGGCACAATCAGTGCTGCAAGCCCACCAGCAGCATTTGATTTACAGGCCCTGGGCACTCATGGTGCACTGTACTAGGGTCTGACAAGTAAATCAAATAAGCCAATCATGGAGTCACTAATCCATTACAACAATTACAATAGGGAGCACTTGCACTTTGGCACTGAACAGCAGTGGCAAAGTGCCCAAAGCATCTAGACCAGCAAAAACATAGCAAAAACATAGGAGGCAACAGTGAAAAATGGAAGGGAGACCCACGCCAATGGTGTCAGGTCTAACAAATGATATATGGAATATTAGCTGGCCTCTCATCACTGTTTTATTTGCCTCCTAAAAGACTACCCCTAAATCCCCCGACCCTTCATTTTCTTTGACTTCCGTCACTCTCTTGAGTAAACTTCCTCAAGACCTAGTCTGTCAGATCCCATGGATCCAGTCTCCACCTCCGACTGGTGTGGGGCATCAGCGGTTTAAAGCATGTAACTAAAGGATAATGATCAGCAATGCCTCTCAGCAAGAATCTTGTATTTCGATATCTGCCCCACTTAGAGAGATATAAATATTGCCATAGCCCTGGGTGGGAGGCCCGGCAAAGTTTCACTAACCCCAATCGCTCTGAAAATATCTGTAATTGTTGCCCTCCAGTCTTAATAACTCTGTCCATGTCCCCCGTCAGGAACAGGTTGAGGTCACCTCCCACTATTAAGAAAGCTGCAGGAGCCCCAGTAATCCATTCCCCCAGCATTCCTAGCGCAGCTCCCTGTAGGCCTGGGGGGAGATACCAGGAGGGCACTACCAACATTTCACCATTCACCACTCACCACCACCTAACCGCCCAGTGGGTCCAACCTTGTCGGGTTGACCTTGAATGGTATCGATCTACCAACCAATATCTCTGCCCCCTAGAACCCGCAGAAAATCCTGCATGCACTAGTATTTTGTACTTACCATTGCCCAGAAAGCCACAGTTATTTCCCATCAGATGCGTTTCCTGTAATAGGGTCAGTTTTGGGTGCTCTGAGCTGAATGTTTTATCACCACACCACTCCTCAATCTATTTCCCAAACCATTCACATTCCAGGATAGTGTCTTAAGGGTTGTTCCCCCTGCCTCTTGGTACTTTAAAACCGAAGTCATGTATGGACACCCACTGGGTCCCCGTCTCCGATCAACTCATACCATTCCATTGAATACCTAAACAAGCCAGCCACACCAACTACCTACCTATTAAACCCCCCATCCTACTTCTTCGTGCAGTGAGTTCACAACTACCCGCCCCCGAAAGCTCGCCCCCCAGAGCTTGCTAAATGGGTTTGTTTGGGTAGAAATACATTATAGTAAATCCAACAACTGTGTTAAGTTTTGAATCCAGAGGGGCAGATTTACAAGAAACTGACGCATCTGTAGAGATGCGTCAGTTTTCCTGCGCCAGCCTGCGATACCCTTGCGCCACCATGGATGCGCCGTATTTACAATACGGCGCACCATGGCGCAAGGATTGACAGATGCGTCAGAAATTCTGACGCATCTGTTGGCCCAAAAGGCACGCATTGCTGGAGTCGTGTCGCAAGCACGACGCAACTCCAGCAATGTATTTTGAGGCCTATACTTACTGTACTGCGTCAGTCCTTACGCCTGCTTCAAGCAGGCGTAAGGTTTTGACGCAGTGGCGTCCCAAAAGTGGCGCAGTGAAATCTTGTAGATTTCACTGCGTCACTTTTATGAGGCCTTCCTGCGTGGGAACACCCACCCTGCATACATTATACCTGACGCAGGTATAATGTGACGCAGGGCTTTACAACGTGACGCATCTCCTGAGATGCGTCACGTTGTAAATTGGCCGCATTGTTTGCGCTGCCGTTGCGTCAAAAAAAGTGACGCAACGGCAGCGCAAGGAGGCGCAAGGGGCTTGTAAATCTGCTCCTGAGTCTGTGCTTCTCCAGACCAAGCACTCTTAAAAAATGCCCATCAGTGTAGATGGCATGTAAATCCTACACCTTGTATTCCCTTTTGTCTTATGTAACATTTTCTAAACACTGATTTACTATTTATTGTCTCTGTATGTGTGCATGATGTGAAGTGATCCAACCCTCTACACTGGTATGAGAGGCGCTATAAAACAAATTAAATACATGTGAGAGGGGCTATGGAGAGATGAGGGGCACTGTTGTTGGGGCCCTTCAATGATTCCCTCACTATCACCCTCCAAGACTGTCGTAAAGGTCATCATTTACTGTGCTCTAAAACCTAGTACAATTGAATAAATAATGAAAATGTGTTGTGGAATGCAGCATTTTTGTAATTTTCAGACATTGTCTTGGGAAGAGAACGCCCCCTCCCAACCCCCTTTGTAGTGGTCAGGCTTGCTTGTTCGCTAAGCAGAGTACAGGGACTGGTCAGACAAAATTTGCCAGGGCTGCGTTGGGTTCCCAGTCCAGTCCAAAACGCCTTTGACCAGTTATTACAGATAAAGCAGCTGTAACCACAGTCCTGGAGATGAAGTCTAAAATTGTCATCTTCCGAGGTAGAGGAAGTAAGCATTCCAGAAGGGATGTGGATAGAGCTTGGTCATCATATCAGGACAAGATGTTGGACACATTGGGTCCATTAACAAGAATTTTCTGCCTGGCTGAGCAGGCAAAAACAACACAGGTGAACCTCTGGACCAAGAGGTAGTTTTGAGGTGGGCCCAAAGGGTAGTGTGCTTTTTGGGAGTGTGAATGGCGGTCTATCATATGAATGGCGTAAAGGGCTCTTAATGAGGATAGATCCAAAATTGGTGCAAATTGTTGGTTCTGAGGTTGGACTGAATAACCAGGGATCTCTTTTTGGCAATGACTTTATTAATTAGATTGGACGTTATGTGCAAGCCTTTGATTCACTATATAAGGCTCAGTCATCACTGAGGAGGGTTTTTGGTCAGGTCTCTTGAAAAGTGGACAAATACAGAAATCGCTTTACTTGCCGTACCATCTCCTTTAGACCCTACTTTAACTGCCAACACCACAAATATACCACATATATACCGACCAATGTTCCTCCTACAAAGAAGGAGGGGAGGGTGATTTTGCATCGATAGAGGACAAGCAAAGAGAGGGGGAGTTCAAAGTAAGAGTACTGTCCTCCATCATAGTGAAAGTGGGGAGGCAGGTTAGCCCTCTTTACACAAAAGTGGGAGATAATTTCAAGCGACCCTGGGTTCTTCAACCAGTCTAGGGGTTCCAAATAGAATTTTATGCCTCTCCAGTACAGACCAGGCTTCCTATTCCAATCAAGTTGTCTCAGGAGGGGGTCGATTTAATTTCACTGGAGGTACATGATTTGCTTCAGTAGGGGGCGATAGAGACTTTTTGTACACCCCAAAGAGTTTGTAAGAAATGTGTTTTTGGTTCAAGAGAAGAACAAAAGGTTTCAGCAGTGCTAAATCTAAAAGATCTCAACTAGTTTCTTCTTTATCAACCTTTCAAAATGGAGACAGTTATCAGTCTCAGCAATATTATTTTCCCAGGGGCTGGATGATGCACTTAGATTTGAAGGATGCTTATCAATCTCTGCCAATATGTTCACAGTGACAGAAAATATCTGCAGTTCCTCTGGCAGGAGCAGACATACAATTTCAAGTCTCTACAATTTGCCCTGTCCTCTGCTCCCTGGAGTTCCACCAAGCTGTTAAAACTGGTATCAACAGCTCTCAAGTCCGGGGACTGAGGATGGTTGCATACTTGGACGATATATTTCTGGGCCAGGAAAAGAACACCATGTTGGTACAAGTACAGGTGTCAATAGAATTGATCAAACATTGAGTTTCATCATAAATGTAGAAAAGTCCGATCTGAAGCCCTCAAAAGGATAGAATTTCTGGGGATTTTATTAGTATCAGGCCCTGCTTCTTCCCACCTGGTCCTTGCTCCCGCCCGCCCCTGGAGAACTGACCTGGCGGTGCATGCCCAAATGGATAGAACACACAGCAGGTCAGCACAGAGAACATGGCATGCTCGGAATGAGTATTTCAGAGAGCAACTCAACAGATCTAGTGAGAACTCCCTCAAAAACTGACCAGTCTTGGTGGTAATCTTGGGTGTGGACTTGTTCAAAGACCATGCCCCAACAAAGCTAAGCACTAGTTCTACCTCATCTTTGCGCCGACAGCATTGTGCTCAACCTCCAGAGACCCTTGACTTTGCAATGCTGCATTTACACTTACCCGAGCCTTTGCAATGCTTCACAAGCATTTGCCTAATTGGATTCCTGATCTCTCCAGCCCTTCTGATCTTCATGGGTATCTACTATATAGTCATGCAAGGGGGTCGTCTCTGTCATCTGTTGGAGCAGGCTACTCATAAAGGTCTGGGTATTGTGTAGTAAGTTTGGGGTCTAAGCCTGTGTGGGCAGAGTCTGATGGGTAGTGGGACTGTGCCAGTGATGGTGGTGGGCTACACTCCTCAGGCCTATGTTTTTTTAAGGAATGGAAATGTCCCATGCTCCTATGAAATTGCCTCTTCAAAAGAGAGCCTCAACATCTTAGTGTGTTGTTGACCAAGCTGTGTAGGTTGTGGGAGACATACTAAAACTACTCCATGTCACCTGGTCAGCGTAGATTCTCATCTGCCAACCAAGTCCAAAAATGAGTCAACAAAAGAAAAAGCAAGGCCAAAAAACGAATGGGGGGCACCATGCAAGCTGGCAAGCAACCAAAGAATTTATCTCTCAAGACCCCAGAACGCCGAATTAAGGCAAATAAAGAGCAAAACTAATAGAGCTCTGCATAGTCTCCGCCTACACGGCCCAGTTGATAACATACAGTCTGAACTAAGGAGGCTAAAGGCACGCAGAAACAAAATCATATGGCTTGCTAAAAAGGAAAATGCTGACACAACATGGGCAAAACTGCTATATGACGCAAAAAATAACAACAGCACCAGTTTTTGGCAGACAGTCAACGGCTTAGAGAATCCAACAGCTCCGGGAATAAATTCGCACATAACGGAGGATATTTGGGTAAAGTACCTACAGCGCCACTTCAACTCAGAAGTTGGTGAAATCAAACAAGACACTTCGCTGTACCAATGCGACCTGCAGTTCCCCAAACTCCAAGGATCGGAACTCATCCCCTTCTTTTCAAACAAACAGCTTGTGAATAGAATCTCAAAAAGCCGGAAGGATGGAGCGCCTGGGCCCAACGGCCTACCACCAATCATATACAAGCAGGATCCGAATTATTGGGCTGAAGTGCTACTACCCCTTTACAACAATATTATGGAACTCGAAAGAATTCCCGAATCTTGGAAGGGGTCAATTATTTCACCGATCCATAAAAAGGCAGTATGACTGAGCCAAAAAACTACAGGCTCATTGCATTAATAGATATCGAAGCCAAACACTACGCAGGCCTCCTACTGAACGAACTTATGGATTGGGCACAGGAAAAAGCCCTAATTCCCATCAACCAAACTGGCTTCCAAAAAGCATGGGGACTACAACAAATATTCTTGCTCTTTCGCTCTTGATAGATGCTACTAAAAATATCAATAAGCCACTATTTGTTTGCTTCATTGACTATAAAGCCGCTTTCGATAGTGTAGACAGGGGGATACTCTGGGCGAAACTCTCGAGGTGGGGAATAGCCACAAACCTCCTGAACCAGTTAATTTTACTTCACTCCGAAACATGGGTCCAAATTAAAGTGGGAGCAGGGGATTGCTTGTCAAGGAGAATAACTACCAAAGGGCTGAAGCAGGGCTGTGTCCTGGCCCGACCCTGTTCAACCTCTTCATCTCCGACCTCACCATTAAGCTGGACAACTGTAACCATCACGCGCCGAATCTGGGGGGCTTAACTCTTTCAAACCTACTGTATGCCGACGACCTGATACTTATCAGTCGTACTCCAGTCGGCTTGCAGCATTTGATAAATACCACAAGCGATTTTGCAGAGATGAACGGGTTAAGTATAAACCTTGAAAAATCCAAAGTTATGGTATTAAATCGACGGAACAACAAACACCAACCCCGTTGGACCATGGGGGGCAGGTTGCTGGAGACGGCCGAGGAATATAAGTATTTGGGAGTAATATTTGATAGGAACGGCTCGTTCATTAAACAGAAAGCAGCCATCAAAGGCAGAGGGACCACACTGGCAGTTGCACTAAAAAATATCAAGCACAAAATAACCGGCCCCAATCTTCTTCCTCTACTAGAAGTGCTCCGAGCAAGACTTTTACCTATGATCACTTACGGTAGTGAATCAATGAGAGGGAGAGATGAGGTTACCTTGGACAACGCAGTCATCAAAGCCGTGAGAATAATATTCAATCTCCCGCAGTTTACTTCGCCAGCTCAAATAAGGCTAGAGTTTGGGCTCCAAAAGCAACAAATATCACGGAAGTGCGCTTATGCCAAGTGCTGGTATAAAATAAAGGGAGCCGAGCCAGGTACATTGAACTCACACTTGTGGAAGGAAATTACAAGGAAAAAATACAGCCCGGCCATGGGTTACCTTCAAATCGGCAATTAGGCTGCTTGCTTTACAGGACCTATGGGAAACCAGCATGTCCCAAAAAAGTTTCAAGGACCTGGTAAATAAATCAGTAAAGATTGTATCCCACGAAGAAGACAAAGCAGCACTTAGCAGGAGGACCCATGGTTGGTTTGTAATTCAGAGCTATGCGAGGGCTAAGCCACAACCATACCAAGGAACAGGCTTCTCGAGAATCACCAAAGAAAGATTCTTGCACCTGAGGTAGGGAATTCTACCCGCAAAGTGTCACCTTCCACCATGGAAACGCACAGACACAACAAACCACTGCAGATTATGCGGAGACATCAACGAGGATGTTTTACATCTACTATGCATCTGCAAAGGCTTGGGAGCGGAACGAAGACAGCTATTAAAGCTGCGCCTGATCGAAAGCCAGGTACGAACGTGCAGGCAGGCGGTAAAAGCTTGCTTCGAGGGCAGCAACGTCCGGTTGGCCTGTAGCCTTGTTCGGTTTATGAGTGCAGCAAAAGCAATGCTATCCCTGGAAGTACTCCAACAAACTGGTCATCAATTTGGGCCCACCGTCTTCTGAGCAATGTATAACAACCCTGTTTTAAAGAGATTGTCCCTGGCAATTATGTTTATCACTACGGTTCCTTTGTGCTCCTTAGCAGCCACTTTTGGGCTGTGGGCCAGCAACGGTGACATAAAATTCTTTATTCTATCAAGTCATCCCAGGCTCAGCAACATGGGCTAAGGAATAAGCCTATCACAGACATGGGAATTACCTGGTAAGGGGTGCAACGAACTGGGCGAACAAATGACACAATGAACTGCAGACTGGAACTGTCAACAATGAACTCTTCGTTGCCCGCTTACAGACTTTAATTCTATTTAGATCAAAATCCCCAACACTAATTTTAAAGGAACTGGCATTGCAAAGGAACCCTCAGGAAATAATACTCTGAAAAATGTTGCACTTTTTCATGCCACCTTACGCACCTTTATGGCTGTATTACACGCCAGCTTTTATTCTTCTTGTAATTTTATGGAATCATTGCAACTTTTAAATGCATTTAACTAATTCTAGTATTATAAATGACGTTGTTTTGCTTTTATACACATGTTTTCCTGATTGCAAAGGTTTTAATTAATCATGCAATAAAGAGATTACTTACTCTGCCTGGCAGGCTGTTCGCCCTCTTCTTCTGATGGTGTGGGTTCACACAGCATTGAAGCCCGAACAATGCTGGTTTTGAAGTCAATTTCAGAGTCGGCCTCAGTTCCAAAGCAGGCATGTTAGTGTTTCGGGGCCATTATGGTGTCTCTCCACGTTGAGATTCAAGGGTTGTTAATGAGGCTTCTCTGGAACACAGATAGGGTTTCAGGGCAGGGATGACTCTAGAACAGTAGCCTCTGCCAAATGGCAAGGCCTTCTCATAGTTGGCTCAGGGCTCGAAGCATGGCTCAAGGCTGTTCATTGCTCTGGATTCTAGGCTCCACTCAAGGTCATTCTCTGGAGGGAATAGCCCTCAAAAGATGCTGATTGTTAAAATTGAGGTGCAGTCTTTGTTATAGGTGGGGGCTTCATTGCGTGCCCTGGTGAAGAATTTCCTTTGAAGCTGGAGTGATTGGGAAAAAATATTCTCGACTCCACTCACCTTGACCTCCCACCCAAGAGTCATTCTCATACAAGCTTGCCACTAAATTTTCAGTTTAGTCTCAAAGCAGTCAGTGTTCATACATCTTCATGTTTTTCAGGTAGCAACTCCAGTGTCTAGACTTTACCCCTGAAGTGTGATGGTCCCAAAACTCCAAAAGGTACTTCTGAACCAGATGGCCAAAATTAACACAATCCAAGGTAAAGTCTATGTCCCACTGCATTGTGGATTTCCAGAGCTGCATTTTTTTTTGTTTAAGTCATGGTTCATAAATTATGAAAATGTTGCAAATTGGAACTTCATACGTTCTAGCGAGGAGGAGGTGGTGGGTTTGCGTGTCAGATATGTGATCACAGTTCACCAAGTCATACCCTTAAACCGCATCCAACTCAGAGTAGGTATTGTGTGTCTCTTTTTTGTCTTGATGCTGCTGTGTGTTCTTTGTTCATAGTTCAAGAACAAAATAGTGTATGCTGAGACTGGAATGTACCCTACATCGTGTAGTCGTGGTTCCCTTGAGTGGCCAACTGCATGTATCTGGTATCCTGGTTTTTGATTTATTTTGGTCCTAGCCTCACACTAATAAAGTGTGTGGGCACATATATAGAACTGTCGCTTGACATGAGAGGTCCAGGACTGTCCTGTAACCTGGAGGGGCATACAAACCTTGCCCTCACTGAACCAACCGTGGACTATTTCCCCCGTTATGGGTTTAGCACAGAGCGGTGGTTGTAGCATACCACATATAGTGCATCCAAAGTTGTGACCAGACCTTTTTACCTTTATCAATGGAGTGGAGGCCTACTGGCACACTAGTGTAATATTCTGCTTCTATGCACTTACATAAATCCTAAAACCAACATCCTATGTGTAAAGGTTCTGTGTATGTAACGTGCATGGTAAATGCATGGTGTCATGGAGGCCTGTGGGATATATTTTGGGTGCATGAAGACTAATTTGCTGCACAAGATGGAGGTAAGCTATGTTTCCCAATGAGTGAAAATATACTGCTGACTCAAGTGAGGGAAGATAAGACCAGGATTCTTTAGAAATTAATTTAGGCCAGAGCCTAATCAAACTTGACATTGACCCTCAGAAAAAAATTGGCCATAAGGGGAAGGGATGGGGCAATAGCAGGTAGCGGTGCAGACAACCTGAAGTGACTCAGTTATTAAGTTGCATCTTGTTCATATCATGTTTGTAGTGTTTAGCTCCATTGTGCATTAAAGTGCTTTTGTTCTTGAAAGTAAAACACAGAGGTGGACAATTATTTCTCACACTAATGCATGAGTCTTCAAACTGGGGGGCCTTAAGTGATCCCAAGGGGGGCGCCAGGCTCTGGCCAAGAATAGTATCGTGCTTTGTTTTAAGTGATAAAAAATTGTGAGGCAGTAAAGCCACTTTGTAATGGGCCATCACTAACATCTTTCTTAATTTATATCCTGAGTGGGAGATTGTGTAAAAGGGGTAACAGAACTTAACTGCAATGCTTAGACATATTTAAACACTGCCAATTAAAAAAAAAAGAATTAAGAAAAATTGAAGGGGGGGGCTGATGATTATTTTTTTTTGTCACGTCAGGCACGGCATTAAGAAGTTTGAAGACCACTGCACTAATGTATGTTTCAGTGGAGCTCGAACGCCCCCACACTACCTCCCTGAGAAGCCTGTGACTACTCGCCAAAGTAGGACAGATGCCAGGACAATCTACCGCAAACTCCACGGTGAAGGCCCAGTAGCCCGTGCATGCACCACATTCTTTACCCCCACATACCCCTCCCCAGGGGGGAAAGGAGGAAAAGTAGAGAATTAGAAAGAGTATAGCTTTAGAGAAACAGAAGATGTGAGGCAGCAAAGAAAGCTACGTCTCGGAAAATCGATTGCACTTACCTCTCTACCAGAGTACCTGCCAAAAGACTTGTGCTCATGGACAGACAAGATATTTTGGAATCGTCCGAGTTTGGAAATTGCTTGTAGGGCGTTGACTTTGAATGGTGTGTCTAAAGGAGCCACTTTAATGAGATCCTTGCCCATTGAATGGTACATCAGTTTTTGGAAGTATGCCAGTGGCTGGGTAGATGGACTATGAACGAATAAAGGAAGGTGTGATCAGACTGTTTGCGATTAAGCCGGGTCAGTACCTTCAGAGGTTTAAAGCTAGAAAGAGAGCAGATGGTGTTCCGTTTGAAACAAGGATTCATGGTGTGTTGCGTGACTGAAATGAGAGGGATGAAGGCAGAGGATTTTCATACCAATAACCAGTTGATTGTGACAGAGACTAAAGGAGGAGAGAGCGCTAGCTCACTCAGGCAATACCAGTCAGATCTGACAAAAAAAGAGCCAGAAAAAGTTGCAGCTTTAGCTGATAACTGATTAGCTAACTGGATTGACAAGGGACTGAAGCAACATGGCTCAAAGCCAGAGGGAGAGGAACTCTGAACAGACTGGGTCCAAACCAGAGGGTAAGGCCTAGGGTAAATCCCACAGTTACAAAGGAGGAAAGAAGAAGAAAGGGAAATGGGTACAGGGTCAGGAACAACACAAGGCGAAGGGAAGATAGAAAGGTTCTTTCAAGCCCGAAGTGCTCACTTGTTATAGAAGTCACAAGGAGGGGCATTACTAGACTGACTGTCAGGTGAAAGACCCTTTACCAGCTGCACCGATGATAGTGAGTGTGTCGACTCGGATTAAGACACCCCATTAGGGACCTGTTCACTGAGCTTAGTAGCTATGGACCTTTAGGATAGGGACACAGATGCCCTGAAGCACATTCACTCAAACATGATAGGGTTTGTGTTGGCAGTATCAATTGGAGAAAGGTTCCTTCCCTAAGGGATAATGGCGCTTGCAGAACTAAAATGGCCGCCTAGCAACGGAGCTCCGCATTACAGCGGACTTCGTGCCTTTCCTTGGAGCAGTTCTCCCGATCGTCACCCTGATATGCTGGCATTTTATTGAATCGGAATATCGGCGCTTTTGGAGGATGCTGTTTTCGGAGTCTGTCTACATATGGAAGGGATGATTTTCTACAGGTGATTTTTTATGCTGCTTGACCGCCGCCATTTTGTATCTCTCCCTGCCAATTTTTTCCTCACGTTTCTTCAAATGACGCCTCATTCTGCATTATTTCGATATTTCATGTGTGTTTTACACATTTTTCTTCAGTGAATATTGTTCTGAAGTGGAAGGTCATCATTTTTGTCGATTTTGCTGTCTCTGCTGAGGTACTTTGCCCTATCTCCTGTGTGACGCCATTACTTTTCTGCGTATTCTTTACCGCACTTCATGGGTAGGAGCAAACGCCTACTCCACCGCGTCAAAAAATTGGAGTTGAGTGTCCCTGCTATTTCTGGGTCCAGCGTCACTACCTTTAACAGATTTTCCTGTTTATCTGCGCTATCGCCACACGGAGACTGCTCCATTTCTACAGAGAATTCCACCGCCATGGCATCTAAAGTGCCGCTACCTTAGAATGCCGGCAAGAGGCTTAAACAAGACCCTCCCTCTCCCCCTAAGACTGCTTCTCCAATTTCTTTAGACATGGTTTGGGAGGAATTACGTGCCCTCCGACCCTTTATTGAGGAAACGAATTGTCATCTGCAAACGATGGACAATAAATGGTCTCTGCATAACTGTGTTGGAACATCAACTTACTGAAGTACAGGAGTCTTCTTCTAGAATCTCCTCCCTGGAGAAGGAAATCTCACAACTGAAAAGAGCAACTGAAGACTTGGAAAATAGAAATCGTCGTAATAATTACGCGTTTATGGTCTTCCGGAGGGTCTCGAAGGTGATGACCCTGTCACGTACTTTTCCTCTTTTTTGCCGCAGTTTCTGGGTCTTCCTTCGGCAACTAAACTGAATCTACAACGTGCTCATAGACTGGGCCCTCGTCTCTCTTCCTCATCTGCACCTTCTAATCCTCGTGGAGTAATTATTTTATTCCTGCAATTCACTGACCTTCTGCTGGTACTGAATGCCGCTAAATCCAAAAAGAATCTTTCCTGGCACGGTACCAAAGTATTTATTTCCCAAGATGTTTCTTCAGCGACTGCCAAACGGCGGAAGGAATTTCTGGATCTTCGTCCGGCTCTCCGCTCCTTAGGTGCAAGATATGATTTATTCCATCCCTGTCTCTTCAAGGTCACCTTCCTTAACAAGACTTCCACCTTTGAAGATCCAACTGACCTCCGAAGATTTATCCAATCTCACTCTACTACTTCAATGGAGACGTCGCCTTCTCCCTCTGGATCTTGACTGTCGTACTTCCTCTGAGACAATACTGCATTGAAGTTACTGTTATAGTTGATGTTATTTGAACTCCATTGTCCTTCTAGCTCTATTTGACATAATTCTTTGTTTCCCTTTACAGGTTCTTTGATACTTTTACCTTATTCCTCTTCATGTCCCTGCTCTTGCTTATTTGACGTCCTGGTGTGGTCCGTTGCCCTTTGTTAGGTGTGCTGTTTCCGTTGTCCGTTGCCGCCTCATACTTTTCCTTGTTTCCCGTAAGGTATGTATTACAGTCGTCGTTCTGACATGTACTGTCTTCTCTTGTTCTTATTCTTTCTTCCCTTTTTCTCTTCACCCGATCTCGTGTCTCTCCCCTCTTTTCTCTGATTTGCTTTTTCCTTCCTGTATGTATTTTTTCTCATGTCACTTCTCATTATCTTTCCCTTTTTTCTGTCTTTCTTCTCTTACCTTATATTATTATTGTTGCATTTATTGTTCTTTATGTATTTTTGATGGTTTACATTGAGTTATTTCCTGGAATGTGAAGGGTTTCATTAGCCCAATTAAGAGACAGAGAATACTTTCCCATCTTGCCTCTTTTAATCCTGATTTGGTCTTCTTGCAAGAAACCCACCTTACAGAACATGAAGCATTAAAATTGAAAAAAGGGTGGGTGGTTTCCGTCTTAGTTTCCCCCACCTCCAACAAGAAAAATGGTGTGATTATTTTATGCCACAAGAAGCTGAATTGTAAAGTTACATCACAAGAGACTGATACTGAGGGCAGGTGGGTGTTAGCGAAACTGTTACTTAATAACATTTCTTTGACCGTATTCAATGTTTATGGTCCCACACATCCTGACTGTTCCTTTTGGCCTATGGTTACGCAGAAATGCATTCAGTTTAGAGATGATTTTTTCATATTAGGAGGTGACTGCAATCAAGTCGTGGACCCTTTTCTTGATCGTCAATCTCAAGTACGCTTTGCTCCCCACAAAACACAAAAACTTTGACACCATTTCCCAAGTACACCTTGTAGATGCCTGGAGACTCTCCCACCCTGATGCTCTTGATTTTCCTTTCTTTTCTCCTCCTCATAATTCTCTTTCCCGCCTAGACTATATTTTTCTCTCTCAATCCTTATCTCAAAATCTACTATCTTCCTCTATTGAACCTATTGTCATCTCTGACCATGCCCCAATCATAGCAGATCTAGAGTTATTCCCTCCACATCCCAGGTCCTCCCAATGGCGTTTCAATAATTCTCTCCTCCTCGATCCTCTTTTTTCTTCCTCTTTTCTTACTTTTGCTAATTAATTTTTTGACCTAAATAATGTGCCTGGTACTCCCCCCCCATATAATATGGGATTCCTTTAAAGCTACAGCGAGAGGTTTTATTATTGATTTTGTTTCAAAAAAGAAGAAACGCTTCCTCCAGCAACAAAAAGATACCCTTGCGCACATTAAAACCCTAGAACACAAATTCTATACCTCTTCGACGGACTCAGTCTTACCTGCTCTTATTCGTGCCAAAATGGCTTTTAACAAAACCACGACTGATAATGCGTCTTCCATACTTCTCCGTAGTAGTGCTCAGTACTACGGTGGTCGTAACAAAGTGGGTAAACTCTTAGCGAATTACCTCAAGTCCCGTAAAGACCGTACTCTAATTGACACTATTTACTCCTCAGACGGTTCTCTTATTCACAAGGATCAGGATATTCTTAAGGAATTTATGCTATTTTATAAAGATCTCTATACCCGGAGACTCCCCCTCCCCTTCCCTTATTCAATCTTATCTCAATGATCTTCCAACTCCGTCTAATGATCACCTTAATCTTTCTGACCTTGAATCAGATTTATCCCTTCAGGAACTATCTCACGCTTTAACCACTCTAAAGAAAGGAAAACCCCTGGCCCAGATGGTTTTTCAGTTGAATTTTATTTACATTTTTCTAATTTACTACTTCCTAAACTCTTACATCTTTTTCACTCATTTTTCATCTCCGGTAGGACGGAGGGCACTTTCCAGGAGGCCACGATTTGTCTCATACATAAAGACGGTCGCGATCCTATGTTTTGTAAAAATTACCGCCCGATCTCCCTGGTCAATGTAGATTATAAACTGTTTGCCAAATCACTTGCTCTACGCCTCGATCCTCTTATGCCTCATCTGGTGGGTAAGGAGCAATGTGGCTTCGTTAAAGGTCGACTAACTTCGGATAACTCTCGTCTCTTTCTGAACGTTTTGGACAAAACCCCCTCTCTTTCCACAGCCTTGGCGGCCATCTCTGTTGATGCTGAAAAGGCGTTTGACAGGGTTGACTGGTCTTTTTTATTTGCAACTTTGAAGTGGCATGGCTTTGGTCCCAAGCTGATTTCTCTTATTTCCTTATTGTATTCTGCCCCAGAGCCTCCGTACTCGTTAATGGTTGTTTTTCCTCTTATTTTCATCTTCGGCGTGGGGTTCGCCAGGGTTGTCCTCTCTCCCCCCTTCTTTTTATCTTGACCCTTGAACCTTTCTTATCCTCAATTCGCAACAATGTCTCTATTTCCGGTTTCTCCTATGGTGATCATCATTTAAAACTTTCTGCCTATGCGGATGACGTCCTTCTCTTTATTTCCAATCCGGAGACCTCTATCCCCCTCTATTACATGAATTCGCCTCATTTTCCCTAGTCTCCGGTTACAAAATCAATTTAGATAAAACAGAAATTCTCCCTCTTACAAAATCCTGTCTTCCGCACTCCTTCTCCTCTACCGGCTTTGCTTGGAATAATTCCAAAATCAAATATTTAGGTATGTGGTTCTCTAATTCCATCGCCTCTTCTGTTAAATTAAACATGACCGAGATCCTCTCTAGGGTTGATAAATTACTCTCCTCTTGGAATCCTCTCTTTCTTTCGTGGTGGGGCCGGGTGGATTCAATTAAGATGATGATTACCCCTATACTGATTTACACCCTTTCCATGCTTCCAGTCCATATTCCTGCCTGTTATTTTAAGAAGATTGATTCCCGTCTTTCTAAATTCCTTTGGAAAAATAAAAAAGCCAGGATTTCCTTATCTTCTCTTCGCAAGACAAAATCTAATGTGGGCGTGAATTTCCCTGATTTTCGTATATATCATAAATCCTTTTGCCTGCGTCAGGCATCGAAGTGGCTTTTGTCCGAACCTTCTCCTTTTACTCCCCTGGGGTTTTTCATTGAATGTACTCTGCTATTACCTTGTTCTTTTAAGGAAGCTCTAGCCTTTTCTGTTAAGACCCCCTTATCTCTCTCCCTTTGTTTAAGCACACCAGTACCCTGCTAAAACCTCTGACCCAACCAAAACTTCTCTAGAGAATCCTTTTTAGAATCTCCAATTTGGCATAACTCTTTTATTACTATTAACAATAGACCGATTTTTTGGAAATCTTGGAGACTAAAGGGGATAGTCTGGGTTAAGGATCTAATTGATGGCCTCTCCCCGCGCTCATTTCCCCAATTTCAAATTATCTTTCATTGTCCCCGCTCCTTCCTTCAGAGATTTTCTATTCTTATGGCGGTTATTCTTGATACTATCTATTCTCTTCCCTCTATCCCTCCTACCTCTGATCAGAACCCTATTCTCCAAACTCTCCTCGCTCTCCCCAAAGCCTCTCTCATCTGTAAACTTTCTCTATCTCCTAATTCTGATCGTACTAAAACTAAATTGGAACGCGCATGGGAATCTGACCTGTCATGTGAATGGACTGTTATTTTCTGGGACAAACTCTGGTCTCGCTCTCTCAAAATCTCTCGCTCTGCTTCTCTTACCCAAACTATGTTTTTCCTTTATCATAGGCTTTTCTTTACTCCTGTCTCTATTGCTAAATTTACCCATTCTACTGATACAAATTGCTGGTCTTGTGGCTCTTCTGGCGCTGACTTCATGCACCTTCTTTTTCTCTGCCCTTCAGTCTCTACCTTTTGGGGAAGATCTGGTCCTACATTTCTCGTTTGGTTAATATTCTCATTCCTTATTCTATCCCTCTTCTTTTCTCTGGAAGTTTGTTTCCTTACTTAGACCTTCCCATTAATATGCATGGTCTTTTTGACCTTACGTTAGCTCTAGCCTTTCAACATAACTCTTAACTGGAAAACGCTTACAAAGCTTTCTGTCCAGCATTGGTGGAATACTTTATGCCATTTTCATCGACTTGATATTGCTTTTGCCTCCTCCTGTAGGCCAGTGGTTAATAGGGAACTATTTTGGTTGCCGCTCACTTCTTATTTAGATAAACTGGTGTTAATAGATAAGTCTCGTTTAAATGCGGAAAATTTTAAACCTCCTTAAATATTTATTTTCTCTGCTCTTTCCTTCCAATTCTAGTGAGCTTATTATTTTGATTTATTATATGATAATTATCGTTCACATTCCTATGTAAATATGCAATTTCATATTCTATCACTATGTAAGAGTGGTCCCCCTTCTTTCCCTCTCCCCTCCCTCCCCTCCCCTCTCCCCCTTCACTTCCTTTATAAACTTAAACAGCTTTCTATTTTGCTTTTTCCGCTTGCTGTATTTTGTTATGTCTTCATTCCAATATGCTATTCTATGTATTGCTGGCCTTTGTTTTTTCTATTATTATTCAAATAAAGCTTCTCAAACTCAAAAAAAAGAGGCAGTGCCTCAAACCCAAGGAGATTCTCCTTTGTGCCAATTGCAGATTTGGTAGCCAGTGGAGAGGATTTGGAGTACCTTATTATCTGAGTTAAGGCGGAAATCAATGGCAGGTCAGCCATGGTTCATGTAGGAATAAAGAGCAGAAAAAGGTGCCACATGTTTCTTGGGCAATAATTCAATTGCCCCCAGTTTAGTACCAGGACCAGAATCCTACATGGCTTGGAACACATCAGCTGTGTTACCCAGAGCACAAGCTGCAGGGAAGCATCAGGGAGAGACTGGACCATTCCAGATTTGCCTAGAAGCAGATTAGGGCAGACTCTCAGAAGGCAATGGCTGTGGCATCCATCATACCTGCTCCAGAGAGGAGGGTGAGACCCCTGAAGCAGATCAAGTGTTGGAGTCTGGGTCACTGCCAGAACTGCAAGGGTTGTTAGCTGCTACCAGACCTAGTTGGGAGGAATTCCACAATGCACAAGTTGAGTGCCCAATTCCTGAAAACAAATTATGGCACTTTCGGAGCCATTGTGCCAATAAAGAAGTTGCAGAGTGACTTGGGCTGCTTATCCAGTGCACATGTGATCCAGAGTCTCCCGTAACAGCAGTCCCTTCCTGCAGCAGCTCCTTCCTGCAGCAGCTTTCCCAGTCACCCGGGGAGACAGAGCAGATGCCTCTGAGACAGGACCACCTACACAGGCCCGGGAAAAAGAACTGCTGGCTCGTGCTGTCTCCGAAACGATAGAGCAGGCGAGGAGGAAATTGCCCAACCTAAACACAGGGTAAAAAAACCTCGCTTCATGAGATAAAGGAAACAGTGAGAGACACTTGCATGGGAATAATCTGTATCAAGGCCAGATCACATTGGACATTGATCCTGGGAGAGCACTACCTAGACCATAAAGATGGGGAGAAAGTGGGGGCCAATGGCAGGAAGCAGTGCAGACAACTTCAAACACCCAGGACACCAAGCTGCAGCTTCTTCATGTCACGTGTAGTATTTATTTCTAGGGGGGCATTAAAGTACCCTTCTTGAAAGTTAAGCATTGGGTTGAACAATCATTTATTTTATTTTTTTCATAAATCTGTTTATTGGTTTTGAAGGAATAGCATAGAATAGACCGATTGGGTCTGTGATTAACATATATTGCATACAAAGTCATGATAATGGTAAGGAATGCCATGGTCAGATAAGGTATTCATTTCAAAACAGAAAGAATGGAAACCCTACAAAATGTAAACATTCTAAACTACCCTCCCCCCTTGCCACCCACACACCCCTGTCTCAGGAGTGTCTCAGTACATCAAGGGCATACGCTTAACCACTTCAAAGTCGGGTAGATACTGGTGCAAGACTAATGCGACGAGTGTAGAGAGCGGTCATGGTACTTTAAACATCCAGAGAATAATAAAAGTAAACACTAGGAATGGGCTAAAAGCAAAAAAAACACTATGTAACCCAACTGGAACAGTATGTGACCCGCGTAATGTAATGGAAAGTTCTTTTGATGAGGACCCGCGGGAGGTGGGGTACATTTCATGGTGGTCGCTCATCGCAGTTTCCGTTGTCTTTGAGTCTGTAAGAGTTTGCCCCAATGTGCTGGCACGGGGCGCTTCCGCAATTCCAGTTTTAATTTCACGTGAAGGCCTCAGCCCAATATTCTAGGTCTCCTCGCTATGCTTTGCCAAAGAGGGAATCAGGGATTTCCATCTCATGGTGATCACCCGCTTGGCAAGTACAAGGACCAGATCAATTAATTTCGTAGTGACCTTGGTGTTTTTGGGTCTGGGGTATATGCCTAGGATGCAGTCTTCTATGTTTTCAAGGCATGACCTATTGGTTCCTGTGATGATGCAGCGCTTGACCGCATCCCAGAACAGGTACAGTTTATCACAAGACCATAACATATGATGTACATCAGCTGGTATATATTGACATCTAGGACAGGTTGCAGCTGCTCCATGGAAGAGCCGATGTAGTTTGTGTGGTGTAAATCAGGCTCTGTGGAATAAGCAACATTGAATAAACTTAAAAAGAGCGTTCCTGGATAGTTTCTAGGGGCATTGCAAGGCTCTCTGCCATTCATTATTGTAACATACCCATTCTGAGCAGTCCTCCTATTGATCTCTAAGGGGTTAAAGAGACACCCCAGTATGTTTAAGGATAGCTTCGTAAAGCCATATGACTAATCTATGTCAATGCCCAATGGCATACAGTGTCTGTAGGACAAGTGGTGGTGAGGGTAAGGGAATGGGGTTTCCCAACTATCTAGGTTCCACCGTATTCTGAAGGCATGTGTGATATTGCCATACATTAATAACAGTCCACCTCGTAGCCCATTCACCTCAGCCAGTGTCTGGAATTCTAAAATGGACCCATTGTCATAAAGGTCTCCTACAGTGTGGATACACACGTCCGCCTAGTCAAGTCTTCGAACACGAGTGCTCCGTTTCTGGAGGGTAAACCCCTCATTTGAAGAAACAGCGCACATTGTAAGCATTAAGTGTGTATACTAAAGACTAACCTTCAGAGTTGAAACCACTGTCTGAACCAGAGTAGGGAGGTCCCTTGGGGGTTTGTAGCCCAGAAATCTTTTACAAGTCGCAGTTTTGGATCGGCTCTCTAGCCACTGCGGACTCACACAAATGACGACCCACAATCCAATAGCCCGCCCACTGGAGTTGGGTTTCAAGACAGTAACCCCGAAATTCAGGCGCTCACAACTCCCCTCTACAAGACAGTAATTTTAGTTTAGTTGGGTTCATTCTATGCCTTCCACTGCCCCATATGAGATCAACTAATAATGTGTTCATTTGTTAAAAGTACATTGCTGGAATTGTCAATGGGAGATTTGTGAAATAATACAGAAGACAGAGGAGCATTATCATTTTTGCTATTGCGATTTGGTTGAGTATGGACAATGGTAGTGATGCCCATAAGGTTATTTAGGATTTCAAGGACCATCGTACCATGCTCAGATTGAAAGTTGGACATCATTTATTACGGTAATGTGTATTTGTTGAGTGCATAGTTACAGCATTCCTACACTAGCTCCCTGGGAAGCCTGAAACTGATCGCAACTACTAAAAATCAAGTGCCGAAGGGTGTTGTACTTGACCCAGTTTGCAGAGCCATAGTAGGACAGACCCTAGGACGGCAAAAAACCTCAATCCCCACAGAAGAGGCACAGTAGTCCCTTCCGGTCACGTTGTGCCCTCTCCCCCCCAAACAAGATAACGTCTCAGGCTCCAGTGTGAGGAATTTCCTATGGTCAGCCAAGGCATATCCTTTCCCTACCCTAACTTGTGGGTATGTAATGTATCCTGCCAAGTTGTCATAAACAAAGATAATGGTGCAAAGTGGTATGGAAGAAGCAACACTATATGGGCCATGTGTTTGTTTCTGTCGGGGGATCTGTAACCATGGTCCAGCAAGGCCTGGACTTTACAACCCGTTGCTCCCCAAGCATGTGCAGTTTGTCCCTCGTGCATATTTCCACTATTGTTCGCGAATGACAACGGCGAAAATGTTTTGCTGCAAAAACCAAACTTCATATGTTCCACTTGAGTGGCTTGCGGGGGGGGGGGGGGGAGAAGAGACAGGTTATTCAGGTCTGTCAAGGCACTGGCTTTAACTCTGTCATATGAATATATATATTTTACAGTCAGCACCTGTAATGGTTAAGCGGCCACACATTCATACAAAGCATTTATTGAATGCCAAAACACCTAACCATACCACGCTCAGAAACTGTACATCCCTACTATAGAATTGAGATGTCCAGTAATTCAATGGAATCATGACACAGCATTAGCAGGGCACCCAGGTATAATGAAAACCCTAAGGAATTGTCAAAAAACCTTGTGGTGGAGCAACATGCTGAAGGATATAGAAGAATACTTATCTGGCTGCCCAGATTGTGCACGAAACAAGAACAGTGACACTGGGCCTGCAGGCTTATTACAGCCTCTGCCTATACCCCCAGTTCCTTGGCACACCATTAGTCTGGATTTTATTACTAACCTTCCAGCAAGCAATACCTTCACTAACGTTTTAGTAGTTGTTGACACGCTATCAAAAATGGCACATTTCATCCCCCTCAAAAAGATACCCACCGCCTCAGAATTTAGTCAAATATTTATTGATCATATCGTAAGACAGCATGGTCTACCGACTAAAATCCTCTCAGATCACGGTGTTCAGTTAACATCTTAATTTTGGCGAACACTCCGTGATAAGTTAGGAATAGAGTTAGCCTTGTCAACTGCCTTCCACCCACACACTGACGGGCAAACTGAACGGGTCAACCAATCCCTCGAAACTACACTGAGATGCTTGAACAAAACCCCTCTATTTCATTTCGCAATTCATAGACTCAAAAAAGCGTTACAGGCACATTTCTCTACATTTCCAGCAGAACCACCTACACTACAGACACTGCATACACTACTCCTCGCTCCTACGCGTCACAAACTCATCACTAAACTATATCAAAGCGCCCGAGCTGAAAAACTTGTCCCCCCTAGCAGAAGCCTGGAAAATTGGAATGCACATTTATCTCCCCAGATGACGCAGGCGGACTGGGAATATTGCTGCCAACTGACGGGAAGCTTGACTTCCAACGGGAACCTCCGTATTATTCATTTTAAATACTTGCACCAGACCTATCGCACCCCGCAGAGATTATTTCGCTATGGACTGCGGGACGCCGATATGTGCAAAAGATGCCGGGGCACGGCGCTGACTTCTGGCATTTAGCCTGGGCATGCCTTGGGGTTGCCGAGTTTTGGGCTGAAGTAACGAGCAAACTGTCCAGAATGGTCAATGTGACTGTGCAATGCACCCCGCACATCTGTCTCCTGGGCCTAGTGCCATTTCTGAAAGGCGTAGTGGGCAAGTTTGTAAGAGTGGCTTTGCTTCTTGCAAAGCGGCGAGTGGCCCTTTCCTGGGACAGTACAGTAAAACCTCAAAGTGCCCTCTGGCTCAAAGACTTAATTTACTGCCGTGACAACCTAGTGCTATATGCGGAGGATCTACCATATACCTCTAGACCCTGTGACATATGGGAACCCTTGTTACAATATCTGAGATCTGTGGACCATTGTGAGACTAATGAAGTGCCGGAACAATGCGGTTAGACTGTCTTTATATTCATTGTGTAATGCCTTTTATGATATAGTATATGCATGTTCACCACTGCCATATCTATGTGGTCAATATTGTAATTCTTGCATAATCACACCGTATACTGTTGTGCCAACATACTGCATATTGTTTGAGAAAAACTAATAAAAAAATAAATAAAAAAAAACTACACTGAGATGCTTACTATCCACGTACACAGGGCAATAGGATCAGGGCTTACCCCAAGCTGAATTCACTTATAACAGCAGCCACTCAGCCACAAACTACACACCCTTCTTCATGTCAGGACAACATCCTCGGGCCCTTTCCATTGATATATCAGGAGTTTATACTACACTACCTTCAGTCACAGAAAGATTAGAACAACTGCATGAGATTCAAAAACATACCAGGACAAGTTTAGCAAAGGCCAAATTGGTCATGAAGGCACAAGCTGACAAGCATAGAAACCCAACACCTATATACAAGGAAGAAGACAGGGTATGGTTATCAGCACAACCCCTACAACTAGAAGGCCCAAGGAAACTACAACCACAGTTTATAGGTACTTATGACATTATCAAGATAATGAATCCATTCACCGTTAAGCTACAGCTTCCCTCTGAATACACTATCCATCCAGTGTTTCACTGATCATGCCATACCACGCAACTATATTACCTTACAGATTGGAAGGGTTATGACCCTTTCATTCACCCCCCCCCCGTGAGACGATTTTATGCCCTCCATCCTACCAAACCACGACCTGTAAGACTGCCTTTGGGAGGGGAGACTGTCAGGATTCCTGCCACAGCTCACCTCTTTTGACTTTCACAATATACCGGCATGACTCATATCATTCCTCCCAACACTTATGAATGATCAAACGTCTTGTACCCTGACTTTTGACAATATTACATGCTGTTGGGAATAGCTAGCTGCAGCCAGTATTTCCTGGTTTGTTTGATAACGTTGAATAGCTTTTACAAATGTTTTATCATGCATATGCAAGGTCAGGTTTCAGGCAGCACGAAAACAACCAGAAAATCCACCAGAATAAGCATCAACCAACCAACATAGATGACCTCAACGTGAACCTTCCGGAAGAAAGCCCTCATCAAATTAATCGCCTGCACCTGTTCCTTGCTATAAGTAATTAGAGCGCCACCTTTGTGAACATTCCAAAATACCTTCTAGAAGACAGTCTCAAATTAATCATCTGCGCCTGTTCCTTGCTATAAGCAGTTAGAACGTGACCTTTGCGAACATTCTAAAGCACCTTCTAGTAGGCTGCCTCATCAAGTTAATTATCTGTACCTGTTCCTTGTTACAAACAATCAGAATGTGACCTTTATGAACGTTCTAAAGCAGTCTTATTTAAAGACATTCCACACTCCTCCCCTTCGCTTAGCCTCTTCGCCTGTCACTTACCTGTGTCCTGGCTTCCAGGACTCTGTCTTGCCAGCTCCCTTGTTCCTTCTACTTCAAACTCACCGCAAAGGACGTCCCGCATCAGTCTCGCACTTGGATGGAAAAACAAGAAGAGATGCATTAACAGACTTGATTTCGCTACACACTGAGCTCAGTCGCAACATCGTGCTTGCAGACAAGGTAACCAGTGTTTTTGTTCAACTTGTACTCTGTTGGCTGGGCTCTGCCAGAAAGGACTTGGATGAAGCTAACCCCATCCAAATTAGCTTGTGGGTTTGATGCTGGAATCATACTCACTACAGTTTCTAAACTTTGATGAAGTAACCTCTATGGACTATCTACAAACAACTGACAACAAAACTAAAGGTTGGTTGAGATATAAAAAGCTTTTGTGAGGTGATATCTTAAAAGATATAACTAGTACTAGATTAAAGCGTTATTTGTTTGTTTATAGATAACATATCTGCCGATACCATTCATCAGACTGGTGTGAATGCCTGCTGCAGTGTTGCGGTTGAGTAGACGAGCCACAGCATCTTTTGACTCCACACGCTCTCTCAATCCCAACCCCCTTCCCCTGGGATTTGCCACCAGAGCAGTGTCTCCTTCTGTACACTGAGGGCAAGTCTCAAGGGGATCCAGGTACTAGCGTCACCGCCCCATTAGAATCACCAGGGATCCAGGTAGGTGGCTTATGACATGCTGTGCCTGGAGTGGTAAAAGGATTTTGTCATTTTACAGCTCGGCATGGATAGCACTAGCTAATCCTATGCTTAAAGACTTTGCTGTATAAATAGCAAAATACTTTGTCCCTTTGTAGCTCAGCATTGATAGCAGTGGGCTAATCTTATGCTTCAAAACTTTGCTAGAAAAACAGACATTTGAAGTGAGCAAATTTAGAGTTTCACTGGTGTTGTATGGTGCTCTATATAGGAGCTGCTCTCCACCTAAACTTAGGAACCACCCAGAGTTCTCGGCTTCTTTTTTGCAATATATATATATATATATATATATATATATATATATATATATACATACACATACCACGGAACGTTCTGATCCATTTGGGCCAACTTTATTTTTTTTTTCCTCTAATGACTTTTTTTAAAGACAACTTGTTTTACTTCAATGCAGAAGTAGATAGATGTGGGGCTGGGTCACTGCAGCGATCTGTCCCCGTTACAAAAAAGGCCGACCCGTTAGCCTACATATTACACAGTCTTAAAATGCCACCTGTCGCTGTGAAGAAGGTATTGACACTGCAGCACAAGCTTAGACTTTTTTCTACCAGAAGGCTTCACCTTCCACCCTCTTGGCTGCCTTTAACAGTTCACTTCGAAATGCCACCCACTGGCCCGCACAGACTGCTGCATTGTTCCTGCACGCTGCACTGACTGCAGGCAGGAGCACGGCACCAGTGCACAGGAACTGCTCTGTCCACCCGCTACCTGTGCGTCTTCTCCCCGGTGCGGGCACCCTGGCGGGGCTGGCATTGGCTTAAGCCAAGGTGCTAATGGTGTCTGGCTGGCAGAGGCCGCAGCAGACTCGGCGGCCATCACTCACCCTTCCGTGGCTGCCTGCTCTTGGATGAGCTTCCCCGAGGCACGCACTGAACCCCATTTATGGCCGGCGGTTACTGAGTAATCGCCACTGATGGGGCACAGTACACCCCGGCTGGCACCTAGCGTTTCCACCCGTAGCCCTTCTGTCATTTGACATGTCGACGCACTTACTTTTGTGACAAAATACAATTGTATCAACAAAACGGACCACACACTTTTTTGTGGGAAAACTGTCGCAAGTTTATTCATATTCTATTATGCAGTACACAGGTAGGGTTAACTTACAGGTGATCATACGAGTGCAGCACCGTTTAGGACTAACCACTGACACCCATCCTGAAACAGTCGCCAGCCACCGGGCATTACATTGCCGTCTTATTATTCATCCGGTGCTGTATATTTCGCATTGGGGCTGTGGCCCATTGATTTTAATGGTTGCTGCACCCATGCCACCACGGAGCTAGGTAAGGCAAACCCCCAGCTGTCAGGATACCAACTGTCCCGTTCTGCCAACCCCCAGGACCCCACCTCCCTATTTCTGCTGTTATCCACGGCTGAACTTGGAAGTTCACCAATGCATAACTTTCTGTAAACTAAAGCTATCAAGGAAAGCTGCGGCAGTCACTTCGGATTCAGGTACAACAGGTTTCAGAGTTTACAACAAAAAAAAAGCTCAATTTCTGCTGGAGTTAAAGCATACTTCTTATTTGCATAATTCTCTCCTCCCAGCCCACTATTAGCGTGTCAGTCAGGTTTCTTACTGAAACAAGGACTAGCCAGGGCTGTGGCTTCCATTGGTGGAACACGTGCAGGGGCACCGTGGCACAGAGGCCTGATTGGCCCACTTAGCTCTGATCATATATGTGCTTCATAATTCGAACAGCAGCCAGGGGGTCCTATTGGCTTCTTTGCACTATGGCCCATGACACACTGGCTATGCTACTGGGAATAAAAAGGTCTAAATGAATCAACAGCCGCCTCAAAAGGAATAGGTCATCTGTCACAGTGGTATCTATGAAACAAATAAATAGAGCTGTATTACCAGTGCTAGAATGAAGGGGTGTTCAGACGGATCCTGTATCCAGCAGATATAATTGAGCTGGAATGGGACAAGTCGTACCAGAGTGCCATGTGCTGAATCTGTCTGTGTAATTTGCCAACACCGTGCCACAATTAAGCAGTGCCTCGTTATCTCTTCACAAGTACTTAAGGGAAACTACGAGTTGGAGGCAGGTTTTTAACTCAGTTCAATCCCCTGATGGAAGGGATTTGCTTGCACAGTATGACTGCTAGTATCGGTCTGTACGCGTTCTCACAAAAATAACAATTTAAATACCATTATCTTTTATTTAATTCTTGTATAGCGCTACTCATCCCAATGTAGGGTAACTGCTCAGAGCGCTGTACATCACATGTACACATTATAGATTAACAATAAATCATAAAAGTGCGTAAATCAATGTACAGAATGTTACACAGACAGAGAGGGTTTCAAGGTGTAACAGCCACTCATCGTCTTTACCGGTAAGCATATGTTAAATAATGTAATATAAAAATGTAACAGTGCTTGGAGTGGTCTATACTAATAAGACTTAATTACTACCCAAAGAAGTCCATTTTAGCAGGATTATAATACAAATATGTAAGGTCCTAAACCCATGCCTTACAGTTTGCATGCAGGTCCTTGACACTGGTCCATAGCTCACTGTTCTATATTAAGAATGCAATTTATGAACTGTAAGTGTTAGAAATGGGATTTCTGGTTGGCTAGGGCAAGCGCCTAAGCCAGGCAGAAACCACCACTCTAGTCAGGGCAAGAGAGTTACACACTGAAGATAACCCCTGCTCACCCCCTTGGTAGCTTGGTAGAGCAGTCAGGCTTATCACATAGGCAATGTGTAAAGCGTTTGCGCAACACACAGCAGCGACCCACTCGGCACACCACAAAAGAAACTCCACAAAAGGTTATATAAAAATAGCCTTTGTATTATCCAGAAAACACCTGCCACCAGGCACTTGTCATGACTTAACAGGGATTGCATAAATCATTAGGCCAATCGGGCCACTGTCATAACAATACAGTTAGCGTCACCAGTAACTTCTGGCAGGATTACATTCAGCATCAAACCATTATGCATAAACATCCTCAACAGTGCACCTTAGTAAACACTTGTAGCATGCACATCTCTGTAGTAATGTCACTGGCAATGTAGTATCCAAAGCGTACACATCAGGGCATAACACAGCCCATTGGGCAACTTTCAGTACTCCCAGGCACATGGAAAACACACTAAGCCAGTAACCAGGGCTCCCCCTCGTAGGCTCCTGGGCTACATGCCCGCCTACTCCATGCACAATGCAGTAATGGGTGAGGATCCCTTCCCACCCCCCCAATACTACTCCGCTTTCTCAGTGAGTGGGGGCCTCCGTCGAGGTTTCCCCTTTATGCCCCCAAGATGTCAGTAAAGACTATGTCCAGAAAGTGGGTACAACTGGGATACGGAGGTGGCCCCTCTACCCTCGATGGCAGGGGACCTCTTTTCCCACACAAAGGGTGGCTGCTCGTGAGCGCGCGACCCAGCAGGTAATAGTCAGCAGCCCAGCCCCACTCACCAATTGCTGTAGGCTGAGTGGTTCAGGTTGCAGCCGTTGGCTGCCCAGCCGGACAAGGTACCGGTCGCCTCCTTACTTGGCGGTCACCCCCGACAGCCAATGCCTAAACTTCAGCGAAGTCAGAAATGCTCAGGGAACACACGGGACCCTCCTCGCTGTCTCGGAGGCGGGAGGCGCTGCTCCCTCCTGTTGTGCGCACCCGTCAGCTTCCTCTTTCTCGTGGGAGCCACGACCACAACCAGTCTCAGCCTTTGCCTGGCTTCCGACGGCTGGCTCCGCGTCTCGGCTGCGGATCACGGAGCGAGGACACCGTCGGGCCTGCAGTCTTTGGCCTCCTTCTGCGGCTGAGCCCCGCCCCCCTCGGACACAGGAACACAGGGTAGTCTCCCGCCCTGGATTTCCTTCTCTCCACTCTTGCCGCTTACTTCCTAGGACAGGGTCCCATTTAGCTCCACCCACAACCAGGCTTAGCAGCTGCCTGACTTCCGGCAGCTGCAGGAGCTTAAAGGTAAAAGCGCTGACACGAGCCCACACCAGGGGCTCCAATACACGTTGTGCGGAATCACGAAGTGCCCCACGCGCTCCACTGCCGCGGGGGCCTACTCCTTGGGCAACAGATTTTTCAGCGCTCTCACAGCGTGCTGGGATACGGAGGAAAAACCAAGCGCTCCAAGCCCAGGGGCACAGCAGCACTCCTGGAAGAGTGCTGGCGGACACGCCAACCGGGCGCAGCCAGGCAGGCCAGCACCAGGGGCCTCAGAACAGAGGGGCAGTCCTTCCCTCAGTCCCCCCAGAATAGTCCAGTCCCTAAGCAGTTCCTCCTGGCTGTCCAGCAGCCTGCCGGCCACAGCAGTCTCTTCTGTCCCAATAGTTCACAAAGTTCCAAGCAAGTACCCAGACATGGGGTCACAGCCCCAGTACTTATATTGCATGTCTTTGTTCTCCCCTGGCCCAGGGCTCTGAGCCCAGTCCAAACCAGTTCTAGGGGGGCACTTTGCAAGTGCACAACAACCTCCATTGTCAGTGTCAGCCTTGGCCTCAGACACACCACGGGGGGGCGGAGCCATCATTGTTCAGGGCAGACCAGGCCTATTCAGGTGCAAGGCAAATATCCTCCCACCACTCTATATAAAGCCCAGGTCTATTCAGCCCAGCCCTGACTCATCCAGACTCTGGAGCCACTGCTCATCCCCAGCCCCTGTCACTCCAAAGCCAGACAGTCAACACACAACAAGCAGGCACAAAGACGCATAGCACACAGGAATGCCTACTTCTAAAAGTGGCATTTCTAAAATAATAATAATAAATCCGCTAACGCCAATAAGCGGCATTTATCACCACTATTCCAAACATACCAAACTTTATCACGCTACCCCTCTCATGTCAGGAATTACCACTGAAGCACATATCAGGGAATCCCCAATGCATACCTATGAGAGGGCAGCCTCACAGACGTGGCAACCACTTTATGTTCCATGTCACAGCGGCAGTAAACTGCGCGCACAGGCCCTGCAGAGGCCTGAGACAGGTTTGAAAGGCTACTTGGGTGGGTGGCGCAAGCAGCGCTGCAAGCCCACCAGTAGCTTTTAATTTACTGGCCCTGGGTATACGAGATACCACTTTACAAGGGACTGATAGGTACATTAAATATGACAAACAGGTGTAGACCAATCTTACCAAGTTTACTATAGAGAGCACATGCACTTTAGCACTGATCAGCAGTGATAAATTGCCCAGAGTCCTAAAACCACCATCAACAGGTCAGAAAAAATACAGGAGGAAGGCAAAAAGTTCTGGGATGACCCTGCAAAAAGGGCCAAGTCCAACAGTAAGCAATAAAAGGATCTCTATGTCTAAAGTAGTAACCCACTGACCTATACATAAAATAACAATCTGTCATCTGCGTGTAACATAATGTGTTTTACAGGAGACACATTAAGCCTCTATGCTACTTAAGGAGTCAAAACTGTGACTAGACAAAACACAAATCTCTCCAGCAAGTACATTAACCACCAGTTATTTTACCATTATTATTGCCTGAGGTGTACTTGGCACACAAAGATCTCTGCAGCAGATGCCTTACTGTCCTGTTTCACTTTGTTGCCAGCTTCTTTGGGGCAGAGTTGTAAAAAAAAAAAAAAAATTTATACGTTGACCGTCAGACTGCTTCTCATGACTCCACCGTCGTGACTCCACCCTTTTTGTTGCCACACTTTTACCTGCAATTTAGGAGTTCTCAGAGAAATGTTTTTCTAATCTCAGCACTGTGTATATATTTATTCATTCATGAAATCTTGTAGAGCGCATGGCTGCCCAAGCACAGGCTTCTCAGCGCTAATAGGAGACCTGAGGGATGACATACGGATTCAGTCTGTCATTCGGTCGCCAGTAGGGAGTTATAGTTGGGATGTAGTTCCTATACGAAGAGAGTTTTTGATTTGTTAACAACTGACACCGTTTGACGAATCTTTACAAACTTTTCAAACTTGATACAACGCTCACTTCAGCCGCTATCTTGAGAGTTTCAGGGTGATCTGTCAAGCGGGGGCCGAGAACCAGGGGTGCTTGTTCACTGACCATGTCATGAGTGATGTAATATGTGAGGACATAAGCAGTGCATTGCAGGGGCGCAAGTTATAGTTAACTTAGCACTATAACAGCTGAATTTCTCTGGTTTTGTACGAGTCAAATGTCAGCCACTATAACGTTCCTGTAACCTTTATTTTTTTTTAGTGAATTTCTAAGGTTTTTTAAATTCTATTTGCTAACTATAACGTCATTGTAACCTTTGGTTTTTTTAGTGAATTTCTAAGGTTTTTTTAACTAGTAGTCACGTTTGCAGAGTGGTTGAGAAAGGGGGCTGGGCCTCCAACCAGCTCTCTGGAATTCTGCTTCGTAGGACTTACAAGAGGTCCAGGAGGGCTTCTTGGCCCCCAAGGTACCTCAGGACTAAAGTGGACTTCATCGAACCAGTAGTGCGCCAGGAGGCACGTTTGCAGAGTGGTGGAAAAAGGGGGGCATGGCCTCCAAAGACCTCTCAGCAATCCCACTGTGTGGGACTTACTGGAGGTAACAGGAGGGGTAGTTGGCCCCCAAGGACGTCCAGGATTACAGAGTTCTGATAACAGGCCACGCCCCCTTTCTCCACCACTCTGCAAACACACCTCCTGGCGTGCGTGCGTTTGGTTGGGTGATGAAGTCCCCTTCACTACTGAGGGTCCTAAGGGGCTAACTAGCCCACCTGTTACCTCCAGTAAGCCCCCACACAGTGGGATTGCTGAGAGGTGGTCGCAAGCCACACCCCTTTCTCCATCACTCTGCAAGCGCGCCTCCTGGCGCACTACTATTTGGGGGATGAAGTCCCCTTGTCTCTTGAGGGTCCCTGGGGGCCAACTAGCCCTCCTGTTACCTCCAGTAAGCCCCAAACAGCTGGATTGCTGAGAGGTGGTCAGAGGCCACGCCCCCTTTCTCCACCACTCTGCAAACATGCCTCCTGGTGCACTGCTGCTTGGGGGATGAAGTCCACTTTGGTCATGAGGCCCTCAAGAAGCAAGGGGACCTCATCGCCATACCAGCAGTGCGCTGAGAGGCGCGTTTGCAGAGTGGTGGAAAAAGGGGCGTGGCCTCCGATCACCTCTCAGAAAATACCACTGTGCGGGGCTTACTAGAGATAACAGTCGGGCTAGTTGGCCCCTAAGGACCCTCACCAGCGAAGGGGACTTCATCCCCCAACCAAGAGCCTGCTGCATTGCCACCCCTTCCCTGGGCCAGTGTTGGCCCCGGGGACCCCACCCCCCAGAGCCTGCCCTGTATTTTTTTTTTTTTTTTTTTAAATATAGGAGGTGGGCCGTGCGGCCCCCATCCTGAGACCAATTTCGGCCTGGGGATCCCATCCCCCGAAACCAGTCCTTAATTTTTTGTATTTTTATTTTTATTTTAAATGGGTAGGGGGCCTGCGCGGCCCCCCTACCCGTGCCGATATTGCCCCAGGGACCCCATCCCCTGGGGCATGGCCACATCGTTCGGGACCACAGGGGAGCCTCAAGGTCCCCGCGATCCCTGCCGGCTCCCCGCCTCCTGCAGGAGACAGCATTGCTTTTGGGAAGAGGGAGCTGCAAACATGCAGCTCCCTCTGCCCAAATGCAATTCTGCTCCGCTTATGGAAGTGAGAGCACTTTTCATGCTCTCGCTTCCACGAAGCAAAGCAGTGTTTGCTATGGCCCAGGGGTGGGCACCCCAGGACATTGCTGGAGCTGGCCCTGGGGGGGTGGCGGTCCCCAGGGCCATGGGGGGCTCCTGGAGGGAGGCCGCGCGACCCCCCTCCCATCTATTTTGTAGCCATGGGAGGTGGTGGTCCCCGGGTCCCGCAACGGACCCAGTCTTTATTTTGTGCCCTGGGGTGGTGGCGGTCCCCAGGGCTGTGGGGAGGCCGCATGGCCCACCCGTATTACAATACATCAGCCCTGGGGAGGTGGCAGACCCCGGGGCTGCGTTGGGGCTGGAGCCCCCCCATGCATGTTGAAATCTAGCCCCGGGAAAGGGGCAGTCCCCAGGGCTGTGTGGGGGGCTAGAGCCCCCCCACACATGTTGAAATCTAGACCCAGGGAGGTGGTGGACCCACCATTTTAATGTATTAGCCCTGGGGAGGTGGCGGTTCCTGGGTCGGCGGGGGGGGGGGTTGGATCCCCCCACACAATCTATTATGAATATAGCCCGGGGAGGTGGCAGCCCCCACATTATTAATTCAATTGCCCCTGGTACCTGGCCCACCCGGGGGCCTAATTAAGCGAAGTGCAGGAAACCATGCTTCGTTTTCTAAAAAAAAGTTTGTCGGATTCATGGATCCACCGCAAATCCCCCAGAATTTTTTTTTTTTTTAATGCTTTTTTTGGGCCTAGGGGGTCAGGGTGTTTCTACCCAGCCCCCTTTTCTTGTTTTTTCACCTTTTTTTAACCGAGTCACAAGATGGCTGCCAACACTTCCTTGTTTGAAGTGTTGGCAGCAAATCAGGTCTCAGGCACGCGATCGGGATGGTTCGCGGATCCACCACGGCCACAGTTGTAAATCTGAGATCTTTAAATTTCTCAAGAACTACTGAACGGATTTACACCATTTAACAAAAAGAGTGCTCTCTGGACCAAGAGCTACCTTTCTGCTAAATTTGGTGAAATTCCGTTCAGCAGTTCGGGCTGTAGCTGCATCAACAGTTTCCTATGGAAATTAACATGGAGAAAAAGCATTTTGGGACCCCCGCCCCTTTTTCTCGGCCTCCACTTGATGAATCGCCCCGAAACTTTGAACACAGCAGCTGAACTGAGTGGCATATTAGTGGTCTATTAGTTTTGAAAATTTCTCAAAGATTCGTCAAACGGCGCCAAAGATCTTGGCAAAAGAAAAAACGCTTTTCCTATAGAAACAAGGTCCTAACTATAACTACCTACTATATGAAGCATATGCTTTGTCATGCTTCATCATCGGGTTCACCCTGACTCCTAAAGGTCAGGGTGGGCTCGACCGTATTTCAGGGAGCACTTAACATCCCCAACTACTCCATAAATAAAGGGATACCTCGGAGTAGGTTGGAGGATTTTTAATCTTTATGCCCCCTGGTGGTCTTTTAAGTGCTTCCTGAAATATAGTCGGGCCCACCCTGACCTTTAGGAGTCAAGGTGAACCTGATTATGAAGCATGACACTATTTGAGTGTGTGAGCCTTATTTAAAGAAACGGAATCCTTTCCTTTCCCACCTTTAGTAAGGCGGAGCGCCACCTGAAGAAACTAGTGCCCCACATTAGACATACGAGGAGGGATACTTTTTTGTTTATATGTAATAATTTGAGAGGACGTATCCCTCCTGTACCCCTTCCATAATGTGGAAGAACTTCTCTACCCTCCTGACTTGAGAAAGGGATCACCTCCCCTTTCCCAGGATATATATATATATATATATATATATATATGTATATGTATATGTGTGTGTGTGTTAGTGCAGCCTTCAGCTGTAGGATTCATTATAAGAAAATGTCTTTCCAACTCTCAAGACGCATACAGCCCGTACCCAGATACGTGCCTAACAATCATCCAAGATGACAATTACTCGGACTTGCATATACTGATGAAATGGCATCCGCAATTCTGGCGGCGCCATTCCTTCTACCGGATACTAACAGTGCTTAAACCAATCACAAAATTGGGATGAGCTTAAGGAACTGAAGCGAAACCAAATGGAAATTCTTCTCCACGGCGCAATAATAGAATATTTACAAGGTAACGCAGCGCCAACAGGACTATTGGTAAACAACAAACCCAGAATCTTTCTGGAAGACCCGATTTTTTTTTTTTTTTTAAATATTTTTATTGGGTTTTTAAATGCACAGCATCGAAATTCATTACACAGTTCGCTACTTAGGGGGTTGACCCACTTAGTTAATACAGTACTTAACATAAATTCCATATTGTAGCAGTAACATAACATACAAAACTCATTCTATAAACTAGGACAGCTTAATACAAAAAGTAATTAATTATACAGACACCTAAAAAGCCATTAGTTGCTCATTTGTTCTTTCCAGCTATAAATGGGGGCCCATATTGTCCTAACCAAGCTTCCTGCCTCTTTTACCTCTCCTCTCGTATATTCCTTTCTCAAGGTTATAGATAGACCGTAGTTTGGCTAGCCATTGCTGAAAAGTAGGGGCTGCCCGATCCAACCATGCAGAGGAGATACATATACGTAGAACAGCCATGGCAATAAACCAAAAATAACTCGCTGAATCTCGCAAACCAGAATTTCTCACCCCTAGTAACATTAAAGCAGGGGACAGGGAGCCTCTTAGTCTCAGAGTTTGGTTGATACATTTTTCTATATCTTTAATCAGGGTTTCCAGTTGCGGACAGGTCGCGAACATATGTATTGCATCCGCTTCTAAACTACCACAACGGGAACATCTGATCCCCTCTTGACCCCCCCATTGCGCGATTTTAGCGGGTGTGATATATAGAGAGAAGACAGTCTTGTAGTGCTGCGCCTGAAGTCCCGCTGAACACAATGGTATTACCTAGCTCGAGGGAGTCAAAAAAATCATCCCTATCAATATCAAACTTCTCAGCCCACTTTCCCCCATGCTTATCTAAATCGTCTGGTTTAAGCTGGGTCAATTCGCATATATCCACTTGATAGTACAATTCTCCCCTGATCGGATATTATCAATGATTCTGATTCTTCCAAAACGATATAATCCCCCTTTTTTCCCTTTTAAGAAGCTAGCTAATTGCAAATACTTAAAAAAACTCCTCTTACTTAAACCATGCTCGCTTTGTACTTCGCTAAATGATCTTATCCCACCTTGCCCCAGCAAATCACCTATCATCCGTATTCCACATTAATCCCATACCTTCATAGTCGCGTCTGCAAAAATCCCCGGGAAGGAGGGGTTCTTATATAACTGAGTATAGAAGTGAATTCTCCCAAGGCCCAGACTCTTCTTAAATGCCGTCCAGATTTTAAATGCGGCGTTTAACGTTTTAAACCTTGTCTTTTTAAAGTAGCTAAGTTCGCTAAATTTCATGAAGCAATTCTTGGCTTTTTTTCCTATCAGATATTGATATGGATCGGGGGGCTCTGTTTTAGTCCAACAATCTACCTTACTTCCACCCACCAAGTTAATCATATATTGCAAAGCCACAGCCCAATAATATATTCTAAAATCGGGGACCGCCCAGCCCCCTCTATCTCGCGGAAAGGACATAAATCTCAGGGCCCTTCTGGTTTTGCCGTGCGCCCAAATAAACCTGTTCACCATATGCTCCAGGACCCTAAACCAGTGTTTCTCGAATTCTAGCGGTATTGCTCTAAACAAATACAGTATTCTAGGTAAAAATACCATCTTAACTACGTTGCAGCGTCCCACAATCGACATATGCAGATTATTTATTCGATCAAAGTCTCTTAGCCTTGTTAATAATTGGGTTGATGTTTTCCCCCACTAATTTCCCCAGATCAGGCATTATATTAATGCCTAAATATATTGCTGAATCAACCACCTGTGGATCATCAAATTGAACCCCCTTATTTAAGACTATTTGGGTCTTAGCCCTATTTAAAGCGTATCCGGCTACTGAGCTGAAAGCTTCTGCTTCACGCTCTATACTAACTAAAGCTGCAGCTGGATCTGGAGTAACTACGGCGACATCATCTGCATATGCCATTATCTTTGCATCCAACTCATGAAATCTAATTGGTCTAATACTGTTGTTAATCTCTAATTTCCTGATCAGGGGGTCAATATATAAGGCAAACAAAAGGGGCGAGCATGGACACCCTTGCCATGTACCACGATTAATTCTCATAGGTAGCGTATATCCCCCATTGACTCTCAGCCGAGCCATCAGAGCTTTATACAAGGCCTGCACTGCCTTAATGAAGCCGGTGCCCAAGCCATACTTATTCAGTGCCTCCCAGAGATAGTCCCAGGAGACCCTATCGAATGCTTTTTCGGCATCTAATAAAATCAGTGCCATAGGGTCTCCTGAGATCTCGGCTGCGTCAAACAATGTAATGACCTTGCGGATGTGTTCCGTTGTCCCCCGGCCAAGTATGAAGCCATGCTGATTTGAATGAACTAAGTTCCCTATTATTTTATTTAGCCGGGTTGCCAATGCCTTGGAATAAATTTTGACATCACTAATCATAAGTGTTATCGGCCGGTAAGAGCCAGGTTCTTCCGGGGGTTTCCCCTTTTTTAAAAATACAATAATATCTGCCCCTCCCCATGAGTCAGGAATTGAGCTTCCCTGCGGAGCCTGACACATCGTTTCCAGTAGATCCGGCCCTATTACTTCAGCGAAGGTTTTATAAAACTCTACCGGAATCTGATCGGGTCCTGCCGCTTTCCCCGAGGGAAGACTTCGCAGTGCCTCCAATGTCTCTTCTAGGGTTAGTGATCTCCCCAACGCATCTCTATCGTTAACATCTGCGCCTTGCAAACCTGCCGTACTTAGATAATTCTGGCTGCGAGCCTGATTGGGAGCCAGTTCTTTATTCTTATCCTCGGAGTAAAGTTTTTCATAGTAGAGGCGAAACACCTCCCGAATCTCCTGCGGGTCTTCTACTACTCTCCCATTAGCATCTGAAACCCCTCTAATCTCAGCCGCTAGGCTCTTTTGCCTCAGTCGCACTGCCAGGGTATGCCCAATTCTTTCATTATACTCATAGCAATGCTCCCTTCTAGTTAGAAACCTTTCTGCCTGGAAGACCCGATTTTAAAAAAAGAATGGTTGCTTATAGCGTGGAGATGCTCGCGAGATTGGCTTATACTGATCATCACGATGGCCAAACGATTGTCAGACGCTTTACTTATCAAGATTAAGACCAGCGAAGATGCACTCAACACCCAACTTAAAATCAGTGTTCAAGAAAAAATTTGATGAAATTAACATGGAGATCGGAGAACACAAGGATTACCTCATGCAAAGTAAAATACATAAACTACAGACAGATCTGAAGAAATTTCCCATGAAAAAGTGTACCCATACACCAAAGACTACTATAAGAAACAATCAGAATCATCTAATAGAAGTGATTCAGGGTCTTCTTATTCAGATCAAGATTGGTCCAGTGACAATTCATCCAGGAGCTGGAGAGGAAAACAGAGGCGCAGAAGGGGTGCATTCCACAACCCCATGTACCCCAAGCCACAAATGTTTCTTTGGCCAGGACAATATGGCCCCCAACAATACTAAGGTCCCCCACAATTCCAAAATATGCAGTACTTCCATCCAAACCAAAACCAACTGAATTTTTTAGGACGGGGTGGCAGACGAGGGAGAAGAGGCAGACGAAATGGAAGGAGAATCCAATGGGACGACATGTCAAAGGAAGGAGTGAATACAAGGAGCCAAACAAGGGACCAACAATCTGGCTCGAGTGCCCTGTAGACGTGGTGGTTAACCTCAGACAAAATACTCACACCCAGTGAACTGACAGTATTTAATAAGGGACTCTGGTTCATCCGGACAACCAGTATGAACAAATTTAAGACGAGATGCGAATTGAATGATTTCTTCAGAAAAATCAGTGAAAGCTTTCTTCCAGGGTAACCCCATGATAAAGATGAATAATGGTTCCACAAATATCAGAAAAAAATACAGATTCAACCACCAGCATCCATGATGCCCCCAGAGGTAATTGGCTTCCAGGAGGCTGTCATCAAGGACGTGGAACAACTACATATCAGAAGAGTCGTCTTCAACAACTTCAGCAGAAAAGAGCAAGAGGCATTACAGTCGCTCAGTAAAAGAACTAACCTGGTAATTTAACCAGCAGACAAGGGTGGGGCAACTGTGATTCAAGACCAGAACAGCTACAGGGAAGCCTGTCTTAACCTGTTATCAGACACCAGACACTACACTCCATTACATAGAGATCCTACGAAATGGCTACAATGAACCATCGAGACCATAATGGGAGAAGCCTTAGAAAGAGGATGGATATCAAAGAAAGAAAAAGAATTTCTAAACACCACTGAACCAAGAACACTGCAGTTCTATACTATACCCAAAATCCATAAAGGCAGAACACCTCCAGCAGGCAGACCCATCGTGTCTGGAATAGGTTCCATTCTAGAACCTCTCTCCCAGTATACAGACTGGTTTCTACGCCCCTTGGTGACAAAAATCAAATCCTATATCGAGGATACCAAGCACCTTCTCAACATCCTGACCGAAATTGAGTACAACCCCACACAAGAAACTATGATATACCAGGACGTGGTGTTGTATTCCTCTTAGGGTGTCCATACACGGGCTTTCCTGTATCATGTCCTTATATAGGCACAATTCGCCCTGCCCTTATATAGGCATAAAATCCCAGTCCTTATTTAGGCATTAAACCATGCACTCCAAATACAGGCATGGTCTCCGACATCCGTCCACCCTAACGTCACAACGAGTTCTTGAAGAACAGACCCTTAGGCTTCGGGAGTTTCCCTAGCACAGGACTATTGATTTCTTCAAGGACTCATTTATTATGCATGAACCATTATACCTTAGGGGTTCATTCATGACGTCTTCCGCTGTCCGATTCACGTCAATGCTAACATTCTGAGGTACCTCTCAGGTATAAATATACCTTCCCTAGCCCTTGTAAACTAGAGGAGACATCGACTTCAGAGGAGCCAGTTTCCCGGCCTGACGCACTGAGAAGACGCTGTCATCCCTGCACGCAGAGAGTCCAGCTTCCAGTGAGCTGACTTCCCTTGCGGGGTGTTGGAGTTCGAATCTGGGAAGAGATTCCTACCTCTCTCATTCTTAAAGTATGGAGCTGACTAGAACCTAGAGGGACTCTTGGCATACTAGACTTAACATACTCTTAGTATACCATAGTAAGGAATATTACACCTACTTCATACCTCTCCCTACACCTAGGTTAGGTACATTGGGGTAGAACTAGCTTAGAAACACATCGTATGAGTACTCGCATTTTTAGCTCATGTTATTTATGTATGTGAATATACGCTAAAAGATAATGCTAACGCAGTATTATTTATTTCTACTGCTTACGCTGTACATTATTTATCTTGCATACTGTCTTGTGATCATAACAGCACATTTAACTTACACGAGAAACAAGACTGTTCAATAAATCCTTTTATTGAAACGCCCGTCTATTATTTCTGTGTAACTTTAAGGAAAACTAAGCATGCACGATTGAGCTGAGTGAAATAGTTATCTATTGTTTCCACGACTCTGGGACACATTCTGATTCTAAAGGGAAACAAAGTTGTCATGTTTTGTGGCTGCCAGAAACTACTCCCTTCTTGTTATCCAAGGAGTTTCTAGTGGCCTCTGAGCTAGCTGGCACAAGTAATTAAGTTTAATATACTCGATAGGGACATACTGACCTTAGTCCTATGTCAAACCTATAGGGGATATTATTCCAATGCGCAGAGCCTATTAGGGAAATAGGAGCTACACTACATGGTGCCCAAGGTTTGGTAAGGCGGTAATTTAACGCTAGATACTGAGTAACTCAGCTTGCCTTTTTCTCTCAGAGACCCCTACCCATATACTCCAAAAGACGTCTGGAGTGGGCAGGGTTAAGTATCCACCACGGCTACATATGGAAACACCCTATATATTAGCTGTTTGGTTTGTTCAACGTTGAAGGATACATTGTTCCAAAATATTGTGCACCTTATCTTTGTTTCCTTGAAACTTGTTCTACATTTTTCAAACAACAAAATGCCTGGCTCCGACACTGAAACCGGAAACGGTGGAGCTGCGGATCAGCCAGCTGCAACAGCTTATAATATCACAGGTTTTATTGAAACCGAGGAGGGTGTTATAGACATCCCTCAAAACTTAAGAAGAGCCATCACTCTAAAACTTATAAAACACGGTCTGCCACCAAGAGGTGGTAGAGCAGTTTTCGTGATAGAGGCACACGAATCCTTTCAGACAGAGGTATTCTATTCATGGGTAATATTTCCTGAATCCAATCCAGTAACACACATGTTTCACTTCTACAAAGAAGATGATCCACCAGAGGAATACATCCCTTTCGAGGATATTGAAATTCCATTAACATACCAGGAGCATCAGCTCTGGTTTAAAGGCGCCCTAAAACATCACAGAAACATTACCAGGCTCGGTCCACTAGGTAGACCAGGAGCAACATGGCCGATTCAGCCGGCTACACACCTCATCCTGACATTGAAGAAATGTCAAACGAGGAATTACTTACACAGAGTTAATAAAAATCTACAGACAACTGGTCCAATATGTCATGCGGACTTTCACAGTCCAACCACCATTGACACTTCCAAATACAACTCCCCAACAGGGGAATACACTAAAAATTACACCACAGACTCTCTACGCAGTCATGGGTAAAATGCCCACAAAACGTGAGCAAATTCCATTATGGATAGCTCAAAAAATTACTCAAATCGAAGCAGTATTTCCAAATATTAGCCCGTATGAGAAACACAGAATCCTAACAATAAGTTTACCGATGGGGATCACACCACACCTGGAAGACAACACCACTTGGGGCTCAGTCTTTGCTGCCATCTATACTAAAACACATGGTATTCCGTCAATTGCGGTAATACCAGATGTCCTGAAACAAATTCAAAACGAATACGGGGCAGAGCCTGCTCTAAATTTAGGTATGAAGTTACTGAAAAATTTCGATCAGGTCTCAACAATAATATTATCTAATATTAAAGGGGAGGCAGCAGCAGTGGCGATCCGCCAAAAATTAAGGGAATTCGATGTTACAGAACATCAAACTGAACTACCCAGAATAATTGAACAATCTTATGCAGAATTAGGCAGAGATAGTTTGGGTGGAAGACCAGTGAAGCCGAAACTATCTGAAAGTCCTGAGAAGGACTCAATTAAACAAACTCCTACATCTTCTAAAAAGAAGTGGGAGACTAATAAACAAAATTCAAAAGAGAAACGTTCTCAATCCCGAGGTAGGTCTCCTCAAAAGAGCCCTCTGAAAGGAGGTATAACCTCAGGAATAGGGATAATTTGAGAAAACCTGACAGGTATCAAGATACTGATACACGTTCCTCTCGTCCCTTTCAGATCTCATCACAGACTTCGGAAAGAAGAGGACGGTCAGAACATAGAGAAGAACGCGTAAAATCCAAAGAAGATAAACACGCTACGAAAAACAAAACAAAACCTCAATTCTCCAAAAAGAAAGTAGCAGGTCTGAAGATCAGACATGCCGAGAATACTGAGAACACAACTCAAGAACGGAGAATGGGCTCAGACAATGCTGGACAGTGCAGCAGAAGTCACAATAGCTCGCCAGAACCTGAAGGAACTTCTGGAGACAGTGGACTTGAATGAGTACATTACAGTTGAGACTGTAGATACTAGGGTTAGTACTCCACAAAAGTTATATGAAATAACACTCCGGATGGAGGGAGACATACCTAGACAGGTGAAAGCACTCTTAGGGAAAGACTATCAAGGGGCTATGACATACTTCTAGCAGAAAAAGACTGGCCACCACAATTTGTCAGGGAGTGCCCACACGGCGAGGACATTATTATGCCTGCCTTCTCCAACCATATTCCAATTCACCTAAAATATACATATGCCAGGAAATGGGCAGTAGCCCAGGCCCCAGCATTATATAACAAGATTTGGCATAGCCAATAGGTCTCGCCTTTGGGACCTTATAAGTGTTTAGCCAGAGATATTGGCAATGTTTTTAAGGTATGTTGTAGAGCAATGTAGCTGCTGTGTTCAATACTGTAAATTTTGTGTGCAAGTTGTGCTTAGCGTAGTGACGTTAGGGCAGTGGCATGATGTGGAATGTAGTGGTGAGTTGTGATATGATGTGTGTTGGTGGTATGTATGTGTGTAGTATTTTTTGCTGGTGTGTATGTTGGTGGTATATGTAAGTTTACACCCCCAAAACACAATTGTAATGATATTAAATATGTGCGTAGTGTGATGCGGTTAATGTCTTTTGTAAGCCTTTAAAATCAAATACATCGTTTTGTTAGTTGTGCGTTATTTTTCTATATGGCTATGTAAAGGCTTTATTTGAAAGCCATTAGAATCTGAAACTTTTCTGCAAAAAAGCTCTAAAATAGTTAGGGGGAGAAATTTTGCAAAACTGCCCAATGATTAACATGGGTTTCTCAAAAACAGGCATTTTTAGTGAGTAAGCACAGTGGTTGCACAAAGTAGCGGTAAGCAGTGGCGAGGTAAAGCCGAGCAAAAGATGCATGTTTTTGTGTTAATCTAGGAAGTCTGCTAATTATATAAATTTGAAAGCTTTGTGCAGCCCGTGACATGCCAGCTATGCCTTTTCACTGATTAGTTTTGAAAAAGTAGGAATATGATAAGGAACTGTGAATGTGTGTGCGCTGCTGGGATATCTAATTAACTGGAAGTTATGTAGTTAACTTTAAAACAACACCGCACCCCCCACCCCCACCTTTACAAACCTTACATGGTGGACGCGCTGCACGGAATTCGGAGCATTAGGTGCGCAGCGGTCACAGGGCTTTGCTTGGAGCATTAGGTGCGCTGCGGTCACAGGGCTGTGCTTCAAAGGGCCACGAAGCTGCAGGCCCCACCTGTAGCGCTGTTTACAGTATGCCTCTCCCTGCCTTGGAACAGGGGTAGGTCATTTCTCTTTTTTTCTGCATATTTATAGAGCGCAAACTCGACTCGAAGGTTTTGGAGCGCTTGACATGAGCTCTAGTTACGTTACACAAGGACACTTTAATATGCGGCCTACCAGCGTGTGCTGGGAGAAATTTCGCAAAACTGCCCAATGATTAACATGGGTTTCTCAAAAACAGGCACAGTGGTCGCACACAGTAGCGGTAAGCAGTGGCGAGGTAAAGCCGAGCAAAAGATGTATGTTTTTGTGTTAATCTAGGAAGTCTGCCAATTATATAAATTTGAAAGCTTCGTGTAGCCCGTGACATGCCAGCTATGCCGTTTCACTGATTAGTTTTGAAAAAGTATGAATATGATAAGAAACTGTGAATATGTGTGCTCTGCTGGGATATCTAAACTAGAAGTTATGTAGTTAACTTTCAATGCAGAAGGTTGTGGCGCTTGTAATGCGCTGTAAAAAAAACAGAAGGAACAAGAACGGCCGCAAAAGTGAAAGCAAATCGCTTGGAAAATTAATTAAATAAACAAGCGCGGTCCCCAAAGTGAACGCGGACCGCGCTACAGATAATAACAAACAAGGAAGAGTGGGAGGGGGTGCAAACATGGAGCGCAGGCTGCAAATGAAAACAAGCAGCTCAAGAGGAGTGGTGGGGGCGGGCACAGGAATGCAGCTGCCACCCTGCGCGCCGCTGCTCGCTCCCAAGAGCAAAACGCCGTGGAAGTCAACGTTACAAAAAGAGGTGGGACATGCACCCGCCTTTACCCATTTGCGTGCTTTCATTCTTGAAAGACACACGCAAAAGCCAATCCTATGCGTGGGGGGAGTCAGACCCACACGGAGTAGTTTTGAGTAGTTACAAGAAGCCTCGCAGAGCAGCGCATGCGCGCTGCGCTAGGCTCGACCTAAAAATATGTATATTTATTAAACACTCACTAACACAGTGGTATATCTCCTACCCGGATATATCAACAGAAATACACAATAATACTTCAACTGCAAATAGGTAAGCACAAAATACAGTGGTCTCTCGGGGACACCAAACCATTTACTAAAAAAGTGGAATGCAAACTGCGACCGAAGTCGGGACTTGGACCAGGAGACTCAGAGGAGCTGGGGACACAAGGAACCACCCAATGTAAGTACCCAGGAACCCTACGGAGGCTGTGTGCAGAGTGGAAACACAGCTGTGTACTCAACAGAAGTGAACGAGAAAGTGGTGGTTGCAGTGGACCCTGAAGAAACCCCATGGAAGACAGAAGGTTGGAGAGTACCCCCCCCCCGTGGATACCCCAGGAACCAGAATACCTACACCAGGGAAGCCGGAAGCATAGGTGCGAAGTGACGTCGGAAACCGACTTAGACCACAATGGAGGACTTCAGTAAAGATGCAGCTGGCGAAGACTGTGCAAGAGTCCGGTGGAATCCAAGGGTGGATTCTTGAAGAGGGAAACCTGCAAGCAGAGTAGACAGTCTATGTGACTCGGAGGTGACCAGGAGGCATGGAAGAGCAATGCCCACCGATGTCGGAAGGTTCAGGAGTGATGACGGTGACCTTGTCGCTGCAGCTGTGAGGACCAGGCAACACTGAGGAAGACCAGGAGCCGTGCACAAGCTGTCCCACGTCGGAAGTCAAGAACCAGGGAGTTGGTGTCCCCCGGGAGCACCAACAAGCCTTGGCAGCTGCAACAGGCATGGAAAGCGAAGAAGGAGCAACATTGGGACCAGCAAGGTCCAAGGTACTCTCCACAAGCAGGAGAGTCAGAGCAGGCCCCGAGCTAGCGAGGGAGCCCATGGGAGCAGGAGAAGACCCTCAAGAGGACCCACAGTCGGAAGGTACAGGAGTCGCCAGAGGACCTAGAGCAGCTCACCAAAGATGAAGGCCCACGGTACAGAGTATGTGGTGAGGACGCTGATCTTGGCAGGAAGAGATGCTGGAGGCTGGAGCTTCTTGTATCCCGAAGATCTCTGGAGTGCAGAGCCAACAAGCCTTGGCAACAGCAAGTCGACGCAGTGTACAGGGATTTGGTCCCAGCGGTACAGACTAGGGATTCTGGCCTCAAAATTGCAGAGAGGACAGGTCAGGCCTCAAGGAAATTGCAGAACCACCACCTGTGTTGCTAAGCATTTCGAAGTCCGTGAGACATCAGGTAACAGGAGACCTGTCAGCTTTGTTGCGGTGCCTGCAGATGCAGGGGAGTGACCTTCACTCCAAGTGAGATTACTTCGAGTGTCCTTGATGCCACAGGTCTGTTGAAGATCCTGGAAGAAGCACAGACGCAGACAAAGACGACTTGCAAAACAGCAGGACCAGTAGCAGCAGGAGTCTTCCGTGATGTAGTATCGGTTTCAGGCAAAGTCCAGCGAAGTCCAAGTGTCCAGACGGTCGAAGAGTGACGTGGCTTCAGGCTTGAGTCTTGTCCTACGATGAATCTGAGGACCCACCCACAGGTAAGCCCTTAAATAGACTAGGAAAGGGGTTAGGGAAACTCAGGTGTCCCTTCCAGAGGAGGGACTGGACAGAGGGGAGGATATTCCTGTGTCATTTGTCCAAATTCTCACCAGAGCTGGAGCCAAGGGCTCCCTGAACTGGTTCAAACCGGGACATTATAAGTGTTTAGCCATGCAACAGTTGATGTTGCACCAAGGATATTGTGCTGCATAATTAAATACTTATAAGGTCCCAAAGGCGAGACCTATTGGCTATGCCAATGCTTGTTTTAATTAGTCTTACATTTTATTTCTATGTGCCTTTTTCCATCACACCTTCATAAACATTCATCTACAAAGGAGTGATACAGTGTCTAAACTTACCAACAGAGGCACTGCTATTCAGCATCAGTGCAGCACCACATCAGCATCACTTCAGCAAAACAACAACTCAGCATCGCTGCTCACTCCACTACACCTAAGCACCAATACAGCACCACCACCTCAGTTTCACTAAGCATCATAGCTTAAAAACATTGCCAAAGCCAATAGCTCTGGCTGAACACTTATAAGGTCACAAAGACGAGACTATTAGCTATGCCAATGCTTGTTTATTTTTTACCTGCCCGGTTCGGGTGTCATTTTAAGGTTCGGCAATTTATTTAAAAAAACTTGAAAGGTGTTGAGTTTGTTATTTGCTGTTTGTGGCGTTGGGTAATGTTTTCTCCCATTCTGCTCGATGCCGTCCCTAGGCACTCTGTGCCACCATGGGACAATTCTATTACATACAGTATGTGTTTAGGCGGTCATGTACTGTGGCATGTTTTTGAGGCCTGTGCTACAGATTTGGAATTGCTTTTACCTGCTCCTCTTCGTGGATTATTCCTGTATTAGCTACAAGGCACAATGGTTAGGTGCTAGGCTGATGATTCCTGACTTACACTTTGTTGGTTATGGAATATGCCCTCCCTGTCCACATAGGTGCACTCCTCTCTGGGTAAGTATAACGCAGGTGAACAGGAATATATAATCAGCATTGGTAAAACCAATCAGTCTGGTTATTTTAAAGGACAAAGTGCTTGTCGATTGATTGGTGAGTTTGTGTGTCTATTGTGTGTTTGCGTGATTGGGTGAATATGAGAATAAGTCAGTGGTTGGGGCGTGAGTGAGTGGATGGATGAATGAGTAAGTGACATGGCTATGTATCTGCATGCTTGAATGTTTGAGTAATGAGAGCAAAGATGGATGGGAGACTAGATGAAAGGGTGAGTACATGACTGGACGCAAAGAAGTTACAGCTATCTTGGAGGCTGAACCTTCGTAAAGCAGCAGTGAACTGAGAGGCTACACGGGCCCAATCTGAAATGTCACTGTGTCTGACCATATTGTCTGTCTGTAGCTCAGTTACTCTACACGAACCATAGACCTCACTGAACACTGAACAGAATTGTTCTAACAAAGTGCCCATCTCTGATTACAGCACAGAAGTCTGCCAACAGAATTGGGAAGATTAGTGAAATATAGTGTAACGGAGCCATATTTACAAAATATGGCCTTCTGCTACTTTCTTCACCTGCAATGAGGCGGAAACAGGCTGCCTAGCATGCACCGTGTAGGTGTGTGCATGTTCTTATACTTATCCCCTTCCAATATAAAATACTATTCCCAAACAACTTTTAAAACATTAGCTGTATGCTGTACAGTGAAGCAAACATGCAATTTGGGATCTGCTTGGAGACATCCATATATTTCTTCAAATTTGTGCCTGCCTCAAGGTGGCATTTTATAAGTGCAAAGCCTGGTCTGACAATTTTAGTAGGTAGGGCTTTGTCTCAAAAAATCATTAGTGCTGCCGCTGCAAAGCAGCACAAAGCATAGAAATGCAGTAATCTAGCGGAAAAAAAAGTTTTGTGCTGAAAAGTAAATCCTCTTTCAAGACTTTTGCGCCGCTTTGGGTCACTGCTTGAATTTATAGTAATGAAAAGTCTTGATAAATCGCCTGTATATCTAAAATACATTGAGTAAATGTGTATTATTCACATTTCCAGTAGCACCTTTAAATACCAAAGAGTGTAGCTGCATCTGTAAGCCAGTGATCCATGAACACCCTCTGCCACAAGCTACAGGTTATAAATGTCAAATTGCACAGAGGCTGACATTTTAACTCATTATTAAAATGTATGTCCTAAACTTTTATAGGGCCACTGTTTGCCAGGCTGCATTCTGGTAGGTATGGCATCCTCAAATAAATTAACCAATTTCTTTACGATGGAACGTATGCCTAAAGGCCTTTGAAAACCTGGCAGCAACCAGTATGCAGCCTTTTAGTACCAGTTCCCTATGAATTTTAAATTGCTGCCCAGTTACATATAACATACAGAAGGGTGCTGAATGAGCAAAAGAAATCACATGGGCTGAACGTGTACATTCATGTCTTATTTTAAACAATAATACAGTGGTGCAAGAGCACTGAAAGGAAATATCTACATAAATCATTGTTAGAACATTTAATCTTTAGAGGTTATCCGTCATCTCAAATTACCAAATGAATTGTTAGCTTAATTATGCCACGGAACTTTAGAAATTGTCACTGAGCCATTCCACCACTTTTGTAATAGAACAACATGGGCCATTCAGTGTCCCAAGAATCCTTTCTCTTCCTTTGGACATTTTTTCGAAATCGGAGGCAGGACAACTACTTGTGGTTTGACTGTAATGCTATTAAAAGCACAATTTGGGACAGCGACGTATCAAACAATAGTGGGTGTTTCATTTACAGGGGTTTTAATTGTAGATTTCCATAGTGACATTTTTGTAATCGAAATCGACATAGCTTTTTTACAGTCTGCACCACTGAAGAGTAGTTCTTCCTTCTTTTTCTACTTTTATATTCGGGGTTTTGGCTTGTGAAAAGATTATTATTAGAACTAGAAGAAGTGTACCTATAAACAACGAGATTTGTAGTAATTGTGTATAATTATCACAAAGCGGATATTTAAAAAAGCCACTAGGTGGAGCTGCGAGAATAGAAAGACAAACGAAGCTAATTTTAAAACACCCGTGCACGCAGGGTCTGATGAAAAAGGAAAGAAACCAGGTTGTGAAAAGGGGGTAGCGAACCAAATAGGAGAAAAACATGAAGTTCTTCCATATTAGTCGCACTCGTTGACTAAAGTGGAAAGAGTAGACCGAGCTCAAGTAAACGAAGAGGCAAGGAAAACATGTGTAAATGTGAAGCGCAGTTTGGAAAGGAAATATACAGATGTAGTGTACGTAAAGCACCACTATCTAAACAAGCAGGAAGGCAGCAATGACGGCAGGGGGGAGCGAGGAGGCAACAGATGGCTTAATGAGCCATGACGAGAGAGGAAAGCCAGATGGCGCCTCTGCTCGTAAGCGCGCGCCCGTGACCGCAAGCTCTAGGCCACAGTGGTAGCATTTCTGAAGCCCACTTACTAAAAGTCTCGCCAGAGCAGCGCATGCGCTGGCTCAGACGAGACCTAAAAATCATGTAGGATGGGATGAGGACTCGCCTCACCATAAAATACATCTGAAACATGAACCAACTGCACAAAAGCAGTATCCAATAAAGCAAGAAGCTAAAAAACAGGTCAGGGAGATCTTAGATCAACTTGAATACCAAGGGGTGATTGAAACATGCACCTCCTCAATGAACAATCCTTTGTTTTCTGTCTCCAAACCAGACAATACATATCGTCTAGTTTTGGATTACAGACACCTAAACACTTGTTCTAAAACCTTTGCAGTGCAAAATGCACATAGCACAGCATTAATGAATAACGTGCGTAAAAAATACAAAACAACATTAGACATCTCAAATGGTTTCTTTTGTCAAAACATAGCACCTGAAAGCAGGTACTTAACAGCATTCTCCATAATGGGGACCCAGCGTCAATTTTGTCGACTCCCACAAGGGTTCAAGAACAGCCCGGGGTTATTCTCAGCAAGAGTAACAGAGTTACTACAAATTTATGACAATGAGGCATTGTCCTATGTCAATGACATCTATCTGACGGACGATGACCTGGACAAACACTTGAACAGGGTAAGCACCATTATACTGGGCTTCGCCTCTGAGGGCTACAAGTTCAACTTTAAAAAGTCCCGAATTGCCCATCTCAATGTCCTATTTCTAGGATATGAGCTTTCAAGTGAAGGCAAGAGCTTGGCAGCTAACTTTTAGAAAAGTGTGCGCTGCTCCAACCTCCAAAAACGCTAAAAACTTACAATCCATCCTGGGTTTCCTAAATTTTGGAAGAACATACATACTAAACTACGCAGAAAGGGTTAAACCTCTCTACGCATTAATCAAACCTGATTTTTCAATCAAAAATTGGACAAACGAACACACAGAAATCTTGCGTTCACTCCAGGCTAACATGTTAGCAACAAATCACTTACAAACACGCGTAAGTCAACGCAATTTGGTGATCCGAATAATTTCGGGTCAATGCGGATTCACCTACTTAACCTTCAATGAGGGTGAGAAAATACCAATTGCATACAAATCTCATTTGTACACACAAGCGGAAATGCGCTTCAGTTCAACTGAAAAAATTCTAACAGCAGTTCAAACCGCTGTAGCAAAAGAAAGAGCCTTAGCCCAAGGGAAACGCATTATAGTCGTAACCCCAGTACCAGCTTTAGAAGCGGTCACAAAAGCAAGCATTCCAAATGCTAAAGCATTACATCCAAGATGGATACAATGGGTTAATTCTCTTGCTGCAACAGATGTTGAATATGTTTTTGATCCGGATTTAAAAACACAAGCATTCCTGCAATATGAACAAGAATGTGCTCTGCCCACTGAAATTCTGCCTCTCGATCAGTACGAATTCATAATTTACACTGACTGATCCGCACAACCCGCAACAGGGAGTAAGCAAGCTTACAGTGCAGCGTGTGCAATCGTTAAAGGTCGCGTGCGAGATGGCATCTTCAGACCAATGGTCACAAAAACTCAATCTCTAGGAGATTGTACAGCTCAGCGAGCTGAACTACAAGCATTCAAACTGGCACTTGAAAGTACAGTTCGAGAATTCCCCACACTAATCGTGTGCGATTCCTTTTAGTGTGTTCAGTCGTATAATGAATATATACAAAACTGGCTTGAAAATGGTTTCAAGGATGCGAAAGGTGGCACAATAAAGCACAAAATGCTTTGGGAACAAGTAGTTCAGTTAAAAACGAACTACCAAAGGCTCACGTGATCCACACACTGAGTCATGAACGTGATGGCGTTCACGTTGCAGGGAATTCATTGGCTGACGAAGCCGCAAAGGGGCTGTTCAGACGGCTTCCTTAGCTGCGATCACTCGTTCAAAAACAAAAATAGACGGTGAGATAATGTTGGCTGTCAATGCTTCAAGCAAGGGCAGCAGTGCTGCGTTACCAAAAAAATTTCCACTCAAGTACTCTTATGTAATTGATGCGAACAACGTTCCTTTTGCTCGAATCCCTGGAGTGGGGGATAGGGTAATTCCAAACATGGAACGTAGAGCAGCCTTGATTTATGAAACACATTTGGGAGAGGGTCTGTCACATCAAGGGATCTCTAAAACAATTTTGACGTTAACCCCTTCCATGCTCATGACGAGCTGGACTCGTCATGGCACACAGTGGTCGTGTGCTCATGACGAGTCCAGCTCGTCATGGAACCCAGCACAGGAAATCCCTCTGGTGCGGGCACCAGAGGGATTCCCTTTAATCCCCTAAAGCCTCGGGAGCTGGGGAAGAGCTTCCCCAGCTCCCGAGGCCCCCCCCCCTGGTTTCCCTGAAATGACGATCGGCGCGCACGTCGCGCTGATGTCATTTCAGTGAAACTGAAATGAGCCAAGAGGCTCATTTCAGTTTCTACGTGCTCAGGGGCTATCTCAGCCCCCTGAGCACGTAGAAACTCAGGAGAGGTATCGTTGGAAAGGGAGAATCTCCCTTTCCAATGGTACCTCTCCTAGTGGATCCCTGCTTGGGGATCGCCCCAGGAGGGCGATCCCCAAGCAGGGATCCACCCACTAGGCACCAGGAAGGGGAGCGGCCCCTTGGGCAAGGGCCTTTGCTCCCCCATACAATTTTTGGCATGATTAGTCTTTCTGCCCCCCTGGGGGTAGATGGGGGCAGTAGCCCCCAATCTGCCCCCCCGGGGTGGTAGAAAGCCCACTAGACACCAGGGATTTTTATGGCATGTTCATTAGGGGTGGGGGCTGCCCAAAACGGGCATGCAGATGCCCCCACCCCCACCACAAAATTAGTCTTTCTGCCCCCCCTGGGGGGCAGATGGGGCAGTAGCCCCCAATCTGCCCCCCCGGGGGGGCAGAAAGCCCACTAGATACCAGGGATTTAAAAAAAAATTATAGTTAGGGGTGGGGGCTGCCCAATATGGGCATGCCAATGCCCCCAACCCCCCGCCGCAAAGGTACAGTCTTTCTGCCCCTCCTGGGGGGCAGATGGGGGCAGTAGCCCCCAATCTGCCCCCCCCGGGTGGGGGCAGAAAGCCCACTAGATACCAGGGATTTTTTTTAATTATAAATTGGGGTAGGGGCTGCCCAATATGGGCATGCCAATGCCCCCCCCCGGGGGGCAGAAAGCCCACTAGACACCAGGGTTTTTTTTCCCCTCGATACATTTAGGGGTGGGGGTTGCCCAAGATGGGCATGCCAATGCCCCCACCCCTCCCCCACGAAACTCCAGTCTTTCTGCCCCCCCGGGGGGGCAGATCGTGGCAGTGGCCACCAATCTGCCCCCCCGGGGGTTCAGAAACACCCTAGATGCCAGGGATTATTATTTTTATAGGCCCGGGGTGGGGGCTGCCCAGAATGGGCATGCAAATGCCCCCACCCTACCCCCAAAGAAAAAAAAAAAAGACTTTCTGCCCCCCCAGGAGGCAGATGGGGGCAATAGCCCTGATCTTCCCCCGGGAGGGGGCAGAAAGCCCACTAAGCGCCAGGGATTTTTTTATATATGTAGGGGTGGGGGCTGCCCAGAATGGGCATGTCAATGCCCCCACCCCAAAAAAAATGCTACAGTCTTTCTGCCCCTCTGGGAGGCAGATGGGGCAATAGCACCTAATCTGGCCCCCCAGGGGGCAGAAAGCCCACTAGCCACCAGGGATTTTTTTTTATTTTTTTACAAAGTTCGGGGTGGGGGCTGCCAAGAATGGACATGCCAATGCCCCCACCCACCCCAAAAAAGATGTCACTGTCTTTCTGCCCCTCCCAGGAGGCAGATGGGGGCAGTAGCCCCTGATCTGGCCCCCGGGGGGGCAGAAAGCCCACTATGTGCCAGCGATTATGCTGGCTTTTTTATACGCAGGGATGGGGGCTGACCAGAATAGGCATCCCAATGCCCCCGACCCCCCAAAAGAATAGCCACAGTCTTTGGGAACAAAAACACAGGTGACCCCTCTTGCAAAACCAGGTTGTTTTGTGATAAGTAATTTTGATGTCGCCTCAATAGGTTTTGGGCCCTTTCCTGTCGTGGGTACTTGACCCACCCATGCGATTGAGGTATCATTTTTATCGGGAGACATGGGGGAACACTGTGTGGTAGGAAATTTGTGGATCCACGTAGATTCCAGAACTTTCCCACACAGAAATTTGAGAAAAAGTGATTTTTTCAGCTAAATTTGTTTGCAGGGCATTCTGGGTAGGAAAACGTTGGGGGATCCACGCAAGCCATACCTCGCTGGACTCCCTGGGTGTCTAGTTTTCAGAAATGTGTGGGTTTGGTAGGTTTCCCAAGATGGCCGCCGAGCCCGGGGCCAAAACCCAGGTGACTCCCTTGCAAAACCAGCTTGTTTTGTGATAGATCATTTTGATGTCTCCTCAATACGTTTTGGGCCCTTGCCTGTTGCGGGTACTTGAACCACCCACACCAGTGAGGTTTTGGCCCTGGGCTCGGCGGCCATCTTAGGAAACCTACCAAACCCACACATTTCTGAAAACTAGACACTCGGGGAGTCCAGCGAGGTATGGCTTGCGTGGGTCCCCAATGTTTTCCTACCCAGAATCCGCTGCAAACCTGAAATTTTGTTGAAAAATTCACTTTTTCATACATTTTTGTGTGGGAAAGTTGTGGCATCACAGGGCTGACACAAATTTCCTACCACCCAGCTTTCCCCAGGTCTCCTGATAAAATGGTGCATCACTCGGGTGGGAGGTCCAGAGCATGCGCACAGGCAAGGGCCCAAAACGTATTGAGGCGACATCAAAATTGCCTATCACAAAACGACCTGGTTTTGCAATGAGGTCCCATGACTTTTGGCCCGGGGCTCGGCGGCACATAGGGAAACCTACCAAACCCACACATTTCTCAAAAGCAGACACCCGGGGGATTCCAGGGAGGTATGGCTTGCGTGGATCCACCATCGTTTTCTTACCCAGAATCCCCTGCAAACCTTAAATTTGGCTGAAAAATACCTTTTTCACACATTTTGTGTGGTAAAGTTGTGGCATCACGGGGCTGACACAAATTCCCTACCACCCAGCGTTCCCCAGGTCTCCTGATAAAAATGGTGCCTCACTCGGGTGGGAGGCCCAAGTACCTGCGACAGGCAAGGGCCCAAAACATTTTGTGATGGGCAATTTTGATGTCGCCTCAATACGTTGTGGGCCCTTGCCTGGTCGCGGGTACTTGGGCCTCCCACCCGAGTGAGGCACCATTTTTATCGGGAGACCTGGGGGAACGCTGGGTGGTAGGAAATTTGTGTCAGCCCCGTGATGCCACAACTTTACCACACAAAATGTGTGAAAAAAGGGATTTTTTCAGGAAAATGTCAGGTTTGCAGGGGATTCTGGGTAGAAAACGTTGGGGGATCCACGCAAGCCATACTTCCCTGGAGTCCCCGAGTGTCTACTTTTCAGAAACGTGTGGGTTTGGTAGGTTTCCCTAGGTGGCCGCCGAGCCCCGGGCCAAGACGTCATGGGACACCCCTTGCAAAACCAGGTCGTTTTGTGATAGGCCATTTTGAGGTCGCCTCAATACGTTGTGGGCCCTTGCCTGTTGCGGGTACTTGGGCCTCCCACCCGAGTGAGGCACCATTTTTATCGGGAGACCTGGGGGAACGCTGGGTGGTAGGAAATTTGTGTCAGCCCCGTGATGCCACAACTTTACCACACAAAAATGTGTGAAAGGGGATTTTTTCAGCAAAATGTCAGGTTTGCAGGGGATTCTGGGTAAGAAAACGTTGGGGGATCCATGCAAGCCATACCTCCCTGGAATCCCCCGGGTGTCGACTTTTCAGAAATGTGTGGGTTTGGTAGGTTTCCCTAGGTGGCCGCCGAGCCCTGGGCCAAAACGTCACGGGACCCCCCTTGCAAAACCAGGTTGTTTTGTGATAGGCCAATTTGAGGTCGCCTCAATACGTTGTGGGCCCTTGCCTGTCGCGGGTATTTGGGCCGTGAGGCACCATTTTTTTTGGAAGATCTTGGGGAACGCGGGGTGGGTGGAATTTTGTGGATCCACGCAGATTCCTGAACTTTCCACCACAGAAAAGTGAGGAAAATGTGTTTTTTTTGCCAATTTTTTAAGTTTGCAAGGGATTCTGGGTAACAGAACCTGGTGGGAGCCAGTCAAGTCACCCCATCCTGAATTCCCCTGGGTGTCTAGTTTTCAAAAATGTATAGGTTTGCTAGGTTTCCCTAAGTGCCCGCAGAGCTAGGGTTCAAAAACTACAGCTAGGCACTTTGCAAAAAAGGGTAATTTTTCATTGTGAAAATGTGGTACGTCCACGTTGCATTTTGAGCCATTTCCTGTTGTGGGCACAAGGCCTACCCACACAAGTGAGGTACCATTTTTATCGGGAGACTTAGGGTAACACAGAATTGTAGAGCAACTGTTATTACCTATTGACTTTCGATGCATTTCTGCCTTTCAAATTAAAGACAATGTGTAAAAAATAAGTCATTTTGAAAAATGACCCATAATTCTCATGCTAGTATGGGTACTCCCAATTTCGGAAATGTCCAAATATCTACTGTTTCTAAAATCTACATTTTGTTCCCATTTCAGAAATACATAGGTGTCTTTCATAACAATTTTTCCATGTATACATTTTCCCAAAATAATTGCTATATACCCGGTACATAATAAAAAACCATTGCAAGATGCTGCTCAGTTATTGGCTCTGGTTCGTCGGGTTCTTGGTGAACCTACAAGTCCTATATATCCTCACAACCAGAAAGGTCCAGCGGATATAACGGTATATTGCTTTCAAATAGCTGTCATAATTAGAAGAAGTTACAGGTGAAAACGTTGACACAAATTGCTGTTTTTTTCAACTAATTTTCAATTTTTCCTTTATTTAACTGTTAGTTTCTATAAGGAAAACTTTAAGGATCTACACAAATGACCCCTTGCTGAATTCAGAATTTTGTCTACTTTTCAGAAATGTATGGCTTTCCAGGATCCATTATTGGTTTCATACCCATTTCTACCATTAACTGGAAGGAGGTTGAAAGCACAAAAAAATTGCAAAAACAGGCTATGTCCCAGAAAAATGCCAAAACTGTAAAAAAGTTGGTTTTCTGACAAAAGTCTGCTTGTCCCTGAAAGCTGGGAAGATGGTGATTTCAGCACCACAACCCCTTTTTGATGCCATTTGCAGGGAAAAACAAGACGCTTTCATCTGCAGCCCTTTTTTCGCATTTTATCACACAAAAAACAAAATTTAGCTGTATTTTGGCTAATTTCTGGGTCACCTCCAGGGGAATCCACAAACCCTGGGTACCTTTACAATCCCCATGATGTTAGAAAAAAAGGACGCAAATTTGGCGTGGATACCTTATGTGGTCAAAAAGTTACAGGGGCCTAAGCGCGCACTACCCCAAATAGCCAAAAAAAGGCTTAGCACAGGGGGGAAAAGGCCTAGCAGCGAAGGGGTTAAAAGAGATGTACTGGTGGCCTGGAATGAATACAGAAATACACATTCATCAATAACTGCTTAGACTGTAAATTACAGCGAGGAAGCCACCAGGCACCATGCTACGAATGTAGCCGCCCATTACAGACACCATTGTTAGACAGCATTAGACTATCTACGCGCCTGCGTCCTACTGGACAAGTGCAATCCCACAAATACTGAATCTAGGTTCCTATGGATATGGCCTCAGCGCTCGGCTGACGCTCGAATTGTTATAAAAGATTTGCGAGTCTTTATCGGCACATACGCAAGAGGCACGCTACATTCTGACCAGGGCCCTGCGTTTAGCTCTCGGGCTTACAAAGAAGCCATGGCCAGTCTGGGCGTTGCATTGCGGTACTCCTCTCCATTCCATCCTGAGGGAAATTCGGTTGTGGAAAGGAAAAACCGGGACATAAAGCAGTCTATAACAGCTAGGGTATTAGGTTCGGGTGACGGGTGGGTCAAACATCTTTATGGGGTCCAACGCTCATTAAACAATCTGCCAAGAAGTTCTCTAGGGGGGGTCACTCCATATGAGGTCCTATTTGGGACAAAAATGTGGGTACCAGATCTCGATCACGTAGGCACAGTGGTGGAAAATAAAACGTTTGATATCAAAGATCGTTTGGCTGTTTTACAGGAACTGAATGAGTTAAGAACGAAACAAAGCAACGTATTCCTACAGCCAACCACCACTGGGGAAAAACCGGCGGTCCCAGCAAGGCCTGTCTGGATTCCAAAAGTTGGGGATCTAGTCAGAAAAGATTGCGGCCAAGAAGGAATTTGGACCTTCTTACAGACAACCAGTATCTGTCCTAGCAGTTCAAGGAACAAGAACAGTACTTCTGCCGCCCCTTGCTGGAAGAAAGGAGAAAAGATTTGTGTCCATCGACCTCATCAAACCACAGTATGTGGCCAATACTAAATAGTAGGCCTCGTGGACTCAGACCTAGTAGCAGACGCACTCCTCTCGCTACTATCCAAGAGGTTCAGACTGAAAGACTGATAACCATAGAGAATTCAGCTGTAACAGATGAAGGACTAAGCAACAATGCAATGGAACTCATCCCTCTTGAAAACCAAGTAACGGTTCATCCAAATACACCCGTCTACACCAATGTAGCGAGTGATCAACTGGTTCCAGCGATTTCTACAAATCCTGATGCAATTCCAACAATTGACAGAACTGCTTCTGGCTATTTCATTAACTTTGATACGTTCTCAGAAGATCCGAGTGAACCTGAAACGACGCCAGCATCATTGAAATTCAAGCAGCAAGTACAAGACTTTCTTCACTTTCTGAAAGAGACTTATTTGGTTTCTCCATGGATTGAACTCTGGATTACATCTGGACTTTTTGTTTTCCTGCTCTGGCTAGCTTTGGTTACAACTGTGAGCGTGCTTATAAGTGGCAGATACATCCATGTGAATACTGAAGGAAAAGACGTGAACGTACTTTTGAAACCTCAAATCTTCCCATCGTGAAGCAAGAGACTTGTCATCAGTGAGCATCACAGCTGTTCCTATACAGGATGGTATAGTGTTGGACAAAACAGATTTTGATATCTTCGGCCCGACGGAACAATTGAACATTCCACATTTGTTTAAAATTTCACTAAGTGATCTCATTTCGTCCAGTACCCATTCTGATGATTGGGACTTTGAGACTGTTAACGACATAATGTTTGACCTAGAAAAATATGCTGCATTTTCTAAAAATGATTATTTAGAGGGTTCATCAGACTATGAAAAGCTGTATTGCTATAACCACTATGGTCATCATTATTTGCATAAATCTGCATACCCTAGAAATGTGTTTATGTTTAACCAATGGGAGCATTGTCCTACACCACCACACGGTAGTTCAAAAACATTTACAAACAAGTTTCCATATTTTTCAGGGTAGAATACATCTGATCCAGAAACGTTTTACTATAAAAATGTAAACAGAACAGGACTGAAAATTATGTTAACAAATACAAAACAGATTTACTCTGCAGCATTTATTGCCCAACTGTCTAGACAGGGTTTCGACTTATGGAAAGACACAATAGAAACAAAAACTGTCTGGGGTACTAAAGATTGGCAAGTGCAGGGAATAGAAGCTTTATTCAGAGCCTGCATCATCCCTCAACAAATAATGTTTTTGAATGAAACTGTCCAACAAACATCTTGTCTTGGACTAGCCAAGATCATAGAGATGAAAACACCTTATACACAGGCAGTGGTGACAGTTGACAATATACTACAACTCAACAGATCTAATCCTGATTGGAAAAAATGGTTGATCTGGCCCACAGACACAAACAACTGTCAGGAAAGATTCCTGAATAAAACTCAGGGCTTTACTATTCATAGGCCAGACCCAAGATACGTCCAAAGACAGCATCCGGGGGTAGTAACATACAGTGTAGGAAAATTATGCCTCGATTGGCTTCAGACATCTACACTACAGGATGTGAAACAACACTTATCCTTACATAAAGTAGACTCGGACCTTAGGGAATTCTTGCTTGGACCAAGAAAACCGCGTCAAAAACGTTTCATATATGCCGGCATTTATGCTGCCTATAATGAAGCATGGAAAGTGTCACAGATGGAGGCCGCAGAACGAATACGTGAACTTGATCGTATTAATTTAGAGAAAACCCTCTCTGTGGTCGACAATGGGTTAACAACTTTGTCCTCCAGAATATATTCATTGGATGGCATTGTATCCCCTGCTATCGACATACTAGAACAAGATTTGGCGATGTTACAGCAAGGCCAATCTCAATTACGTTCCATTGTGTTATTAAGCTGGACGCTGCAATCTTTGCGTGCGGGCTATGTGCCTTGGCGTTTCATCAACACATCGGCTCTGTTTGCAGAATACAATCTAACTGATAAACAGATCGAACTGGCACAAAGAGGAGCAAAGTATACAGTGCTGAGCATTGAAAAACTGGAAAAATTACCATTCACAGTGGCAGAAAAACCAGCTACAGAATGGCTCATTCATGGCAAAATAACATTACCTGTGACTACTTTTCAGTATTGCCTCAAACAAATGCAAGCAGGCAAATATGAAAGGTTGGGTAAGGAATACATTAAGACATCTTGGGATTTACCGTATACATATAGATGTTGGAGTGGGGATCGTGAAGTGTTTTTGAGCGGTACACACTGTAAACGTGCACTAAGCGGTGTCAGGACATTTCTTTACACGGGGCTTGTAATGGTTCTGTGGCAAATTTGTCTTGCCATCAGCAGGGTACACCAGCTGCTGTGATTAATCCAACGTTTGGACAACTTTCTAATGGGAGTTACCTCATGTTGAATGATCAGAGTTGCTGTGCATGCTGCCAGGCATCCCATATCTAGTAACGGTCAACTCCAGGGTCACTTGCTGTATGCAAGTATTGTTTGCCCCAATAGACACAGTCAGGGAGTCGCCTCTATGGCCTTCGCTGAATGTCTCTTTTATAAGATTTGATACTTTGAGCAGAATGAAAGCCATGCTTTTACAGCAAACAGTGCCTTTGACTTCGGCCAAAGAAACCTATGATCTACAAGTAGCAAGGACTTCGGCTGAGATACAGACTTTAATACGTACAAATTGCCCTATACATTTCGTGGAAATGATAGGACGTATCTTTAACATGTCTGATACAAGCGGAATTGTACATGTATTTAAGAGCATCTGTTCCGGTCTGTTAGCAGCTTTCCAGGCAATACTCTGAATCATCCCGAACTTTGCACATTCGGTGTTTGGTGGCATACCGTTAATTCTAGCACTTGTTGCCGGAATTCTATTTCTCTTCCTGCTATTACGCTATGGCCAGCCTATTCGCAGACATCACTCCGAGCGAAATGGAGAAAGCTCTCCTTGAACGAAAGTGCCGTGAGCGAATAGTACAGCTTTTGGGCATGACTCGTCTACGGGACCTGAATACCACGTGGTTCCTGTCATTCAGACCAATCTGGCAAGATTGCATCTTACCTGTTCTACGATGCCTGCTATGCGGTGAAGAATGCGTGTTGGACACCTAACATTTCCATCAGCTACGCCAACGGATATCGATACTCTGCTGGACCCGATAACGGCCCATGCTCTGTGTTGTCCCCAGAGGCTGCCAATCCTGATGTCAGCATTCATTGAGATCTCACAGACGCTTCCGGCTGCTGCTGAGGTACGAGAAAGATCTACAGGCACACAGGTAACAACGGACGCGAACATTGCTGCGGCAACCTATGCTGAAAGCGATGCTTCACATCTCTGTGCAATTAATTTACTACACGAGGTGTTCCAACTGACACCAACTTCAGTGGACGATGTTTTGTCTACGGAAATAGATGATCTCATGTTTACACCAGACCCGTAAACGGACTCTGATTCAGCCCACAGTGTTCCAGAGATGCAGTAACAATTTGGCCTTCATACTTCAAAAACTTGGAACTCTCCCCAAAATTGAACTTTTTTCCATTTTTCGAACTAAAATGGCACTTCAATCTGCTTAAAGTAGAACTAGCCTTATAGTACAGACTTCGCGGTACTTCCATAGACACTTAGTCATCTTGTTTGTCAAAAAAAAAAAAAGTTCATTCATTTTCATGACATGAAATGACTGATTTTTGAACAACTTATCGATCATTTTCTGTCAAATGTAAATATTACTGCCAATTTCATTCATATTCTATTTTATTTTAAATATATGACTGAAATGAAAAGCAATGCTTCAAATGTACAGTACCTTTTGCATTCTAATAGGTTTTTTAAATGCCTTTTAAATGGTTTTATGAAATATTTTAGCAATATGCGGTACTCCATTTAATGTTTAGCATTTTAAATGTTTAGCATTTTGGTATTATCGTACACATGAAAGTGGAGTGGGTGTTGTAGTCCTCTTAGGGTGTCCATACACGGGCTTTCCTGTATCATGTCCTTATATAGGCACAATTCGCCCTGCCCTTATATAGGCATAAAATCCCAGTCCTTATTAAGGCATTAAACCATGCACTCCAAATACAGGCATGGTCTCCGACATCCGTCCACCCTAACGTCACAACGAGTTCTTGAAGAACAGACCCTTAGGCTTCGGGAGTTTCCCTAGCACAGGACTATTGATTTCTTCAAGGACTCGTCTATTATGCATGAACCATTATACCTTAGGGGTTCATTAAGGACGTCTTCCGCTGTCCGATTCACGTCAATGCCAACATTCTGAGGTACCTCTCAGGTATAAATATACCTTCACTAGCCCTTGTAAACTAGAGGAGACCTCGACTTCAGAGGAGCCCGTTTCCCTGCCTGACGCACTGAGAAGACGCTGTCATCCCAGCACGCAGAGAGTCCAGCTTCCAGTTATCTGATTTCCCTTGCGGGGTGTCGGAGTTCGAATCTGGGAAGAGATTCCTACCTCTCTCATTCTTAAGGTATGGAGCTGACTAGAACCTAGAGGGACTCTTGGCATACTAGACTTAACATACTCTTAGTATACCATAGTAAGGAATATTACACCTACTTCATACCTCTCCCTACACCTAGGTTAGGTACATTGGGGTAGAACTAGCTTAGAAACGCATCGTATGAGTATTCTCATTTTTAGCTCATGTTATTTATGTATGTGAATATACGCTAAAAGATAATACTAACGCAGTATTATTTATTTCTACTGCTTACGCTGTACATTATTTATCTTGCATACTGTCTTGTGATCATAACAGCACATTTAACTTACACGAGAAACAAGACTGTTCAATAAATCTTTTATTGAAACGCCTGTCTATTCTTTCTGTGTAACTTTAAGGAAAACTAAGCATGCACGATTGAGCTGAGTGAAATAGTTATCTATTGTTTCCACGACTCTGGGACACGTTCTGATTCTAAAGGGAAACAAAGTTGTCATGTTTTGCGGCTGCCAGAAACTACTCCCTTCTTGTTATCCAAGGAGTTTCTAGTGGCCTCTGAGCTAGTTGGCACAAGTAATTAAGTTTAATATACTCGATAGGGACATACTGACCTTAGTCCTATGTCAAACCTATAGGGGATATTATTCCAATGCGCAGAGCCTATTAGGGAAATAGGAGCTACACTAGTATTCCACAAGATGAAAGCCTACGTGTCATAACTAACATATTACAAGCACAAGACTGGCCTTGGCGAGCACCGATTGATTGGACTATGACACTAGCACGAACACTAACAGAGAACTTCTTCAATTTTGAAGACCAGCTCTATCTACAGAGACACGGAACTACCATGGGTAGTATATTTGCCCCTAGCATTGCCTGTCTCTACATGAGCCAGCTAGAAGACAACATATGGACGAACAACCCCTTAGAGAATGAGATAAGCCTGTGGCGCAGTTATATAGATGACATCCTGGTTATATGGCACGGCAATGAAAAGAGCACTGATGCACTTAAAGGATGGCTCAATCAACTCAACCCATACCTCAGCTTTACTATGACCACCAACACCACTGTGGTTTTTTTTGGGATGTAAATATAGCAAAAAATGGTAAACTCAAGAGTACTCTAAACACAAAACCTACGGATCGCAACAGTTTACTCCACTTTAACATCGCCCACACACGTTCCCTACGAGAGAATCTTCCAGTGGGACAATACCTTAGGATCAGAAGAAATTGCTCTGACCTACATAGCTACAAAGAAGAGTCGGAGAAACTTACAAAAAAACTACAGGAAGAGGCATACCCAAAAAGGATCATTGAACAGGCTCAGAAACGAGCCCGTAATACCCCCGGTCGGCATTACTTGAAACCAATGAGAAGAACGAAACCAATTTATTGATATGTGTCACCACTTACAATTCCTCTTCCAATACCATAAAGAGAATAATAAACAGGAAATGGCACATTGTCACTTCCAATCAATTGACCTACAACAAACCTTTGTTCTCATTTAAACGAAATAGGAGCATTCGGGATATATTGGTACACCGCAACAGCCGCGAGTTAAATGGCATTTCCCTTGCAGCTCCTGCACGGTATGCCCATTTACAGTGCAATCGACCAACAACTTAGACCTTCCCAACCCGTGGGAACTAAGACCACACTAATTGTAACAATAACAACGTTATCTACATGATCACATGTACCTGCGATCAACGATATATTGGGATGACCACCAGGAAGGTAAAAATATGTATAAGCGAACACAGAAGCACTATACGTTGTACAAGGACATCGACTAAACTAACTGCACACTATGTAGAGATGGGGCATACAGATAAGGATCTAAAGTGGACAGTGACTGGAAAAAAATCAAATGTAACAGGACTGACAGATTACTGGAGAAAAAACAACGTTGGGTCTACAAACTTAATACACAGATTGGGACTCAACGATGAGATTCTGTGGGGCCAGTTGACCCGCACCTGAAAGACATTAGAGGTCAACCATACAGTACATCACATATACCCCCGCTCTCGTACAAGAAATACAGATATGTGAACAGTATCTATATGAATACTGTATATGGTCATGATACTAGCACAATCCAGGAAATACAATACCATGACTCATTGTCACTTCCTGCTACAGTATTTGCAGGCTACTCAAAACACTAGACATCACATTCATCACCCACCAGACCTCTAAGTAGGTCTGGGTTAATAGTGCCGAATCCACCTAATCTGCACAGACCTCACGTGACCCAAATCATGCCACAGTAATATTCAAAAACACACCTCAAATATAGCGTCTAAACATCCTTTGGGGCTCACAAGGTGCCAATGTATCAGTGATGGTACAACACGGATACATCCTAACGCTCTAGACATCGAAGAGGTTAGTCAGATGCACAGCAATTCCACCAGAGATTTCACTTCCAACATGACTGCCACCGCGCACTTGTTGACATGTTAACTCCCCCTACAAGTAGAGTGAACTACAAGCCCCATGATTACAAGGCCTCTCTGTAGTTCCATAGCAACCAGGCACACCGGTTATATGTCACAATGACGTCACAAAGCACGACGTGGGCGGAGGGGTACACCCAATCAGCCACAGCCGCTGGTAAAATGAACATAAAGAGACGCGCTCTTTGAGAAAAAAAAAAACTCATAAGTAGGGGGCGTGGCTTGGTGGGCCAGCATGGCGGACGTGAGCTGAGCGCGCTCCGTCCAGCCTCTCCTTAATCCTACATTTATCCTGCCTCTCCGGCTTTCTATTTGGTTCCTGGGCTGTCCCGCCACTGTTGCCTGCCGCGGACTACCCCCGTAGCCGGCTTGGGAGTTGCAGAAGACTCAGAGGCAGAGGTGCGGTGATAGGCAGCGGCTGTGGCCTACCTGCGACGAGGACCAATCCTGAGCCGGGGTGTCGCGTAGATTCCCCGCCGCGTTGCCCGGCCGCCACTGCGGCAACTGAGGAGTGCGCCTTGCACAGACAGTCGTGGGGCCTTCTGTGGAGACATCCTGAGCGGGGCCTGTTGCAACGCATTGGTGACCCTCCAGTCCCTGGCGGGGTGCAACTATTATCGGCGGCCTAATCGGGTCGTGGACGGAGCAGTGGAGGCAGCTGGAGTGAGGGGTACAGTCGGCGGCCATCTTGGAGCCGCAGTTTCCTCCCGGTGGCGGCCAGTGTGGTTTTTGGCAGAGAAGGGGCCCCGGGAATTCCGGAATCCTGCTTAATAGGGCGCCCAGCACGTGAGTAAGGCCGCGCTGCCTGAGAGGGTGGCCCGGCGGCGCCCGGCGCCTTTGGTCTCCTCATCTCTCTCCCCCCCCCCTCCTCCTTCTCTGAGTGTGAGAGCCTACTGGGGGTTCGGTGGTCTTGTCGGGCCACACGGGGGAGCCTGCGCCCCTGCAGCAACACGGGGATCCGCTGCGAGTGGCGTTGAGCGGGGGAAGATCCTGGGTGGCGGCTCACCGGTGTTTCCACGAGGCTGGCGCCTCGTGCCTCTTAATCTCTCCCCCCTCCTCCTCTCCTTCTGAGTGTGTGAGCCGCTTGGGGGTCCGGTGGTCGTCGGGCCTCGCTGGGGGGGGCGGTGGGGGGGAAGCCTGCGCCCATGCAGCAACACGGGGATCAGTGGCGAGTGAGGGGGCTTTCGTCCTGAGACTGACACGGCCAGAGAGGAGTCAAGGACATCGGCGGCCGAGTCGGATCGCGGTGGGGAGCATCGCTGGGGTCAGTGCCCCTGAGTCCATCGTTTGGGCCCTAGTCTTTCGTCTTCCCCCCCCCCGCCATTTTTGATCTCTTTGGGGATTGATCCATCAGGGGCTCGGCGGTCGTATCAGGCCGTTAGGGGGGAGCTCGCATACCGGGCGTGCCTGGGGGGGCTTCGCTGGGCCGGCCAGACGAGAGGAGGATTGGGGGACGGCCTGTCTCCATATAGACGCCGTCGGGAGTGGGACTCCGACCTCCGTTGGAACAGCTGCATATCCACCGCCTGGGGGGTTTTCGGTTGGGGTCAGTGACAGTGACTGGGCCACTATGACCAGGGATAAGCCCGGCAGCGGCTCATCTAAGCAGAGCACTATGGACAAGTTCACGGGCCAGGGGGCTCCAGCGGCGCCGCCCGGGGGGTCTCAAAACGCTGTGCCGGATAACGCGGCCCTCCAGGCCGCCATTACCCAGTCCAGAGATGCCCTAAAAGCCAAAATTGGGGCGGTCGGCTCAGATGTAATGCTCCTGCGCCAGGACCCGAGGAATGCGGTCGCCCGCATCACAGAGACAGAGACGAGGATCTCGGGCGTAGAAGATGTGGTCGCCACACTGCAACAGAAGGTATCGTCTCTCGAGACCACACAACAGGGCCTGGCATCAAGAGTGGAGGACGCGGAGGGGAGGGCACGACGCAACAACCTGCGCTTTGTTGGCTTCCCGGAGGACTGCGAAAAGGGGAATATGGAGCAATTTCTTACGGACTGGCTTGAGGGCTGGCTCCCCCCTGGGGAACTTTCGACCTGCTTCGTGGTGGATCGTGCACATAGGGCCCTGATACAGAAGCCCCCCCCGGGCGCCCGTCCGTGGCCTGTCATCGCCAAGCTCCTCAATTACCATGACAGGGACACTATCTTGAAAGAGGCCCAAGCTCGGGAACCGCTGCTATTCAACAACTCACGCATCTTAATCTTTCCGGACTACACTAAGCTAGTACAGCAGCGGCGGCAATCGTTCTTGGCAGCCAAGGCCCGCCTCCGCGAACTCAAGCTCCCCTACGCCTTGCTTTATCCAGCCAGGCTGCGTGTGGTGTACCGGTCCCGCACCCACTTTGACACACCGGAGGTGTTGTTCCACTGGACGGATGAAACTGTGCGGTTGCGTCCTCACTCTCCCCCGGGAAGGGAATCTGACTCTTCTTCGGGCAGGCCTGCCCGGAATCACCATGGGCCGAGGGGGAAGGCGCTCCAAATCCAGGCGTCACTCACAGTCTGCAGGTGCCGTGGCCCGGGAGGGGTCCGTCTCTCGGTCGCATGTTTCGGCGGACTGACACCAGGTTGACCAGGCAATTTTTCAAACTTGAATATTCTTTATAGGCCAGAGAAGCGAGTAGGAAGGCCGGCCTCTCCCTGGGGCTCCACAGAAGGAGAGGAGGCCAATAGACAATGGGCTGCGTATTGGGGATCCATTGGCGGGTGAGGGGTGGGACCTCCTGTTGAGATCAGCCTGCTCTGCCTGCCGCGACAGGTACTTCACTGGTTTGGAGGTACGGGGGGGGGGGGGAAAGAGTTGTTGGGTCATGTTTTTGGGGGGGGTGGTTTGTGGGGTGGTTGCACTGTCTACCTGTGTTCTGGACTCTGCTGTATTCTGTGGAGGATTTTTGATGCTGCCATTTGTACTGTATAGGGCTTGAATGGAGTTGGAATGCCTGCTAGCACACAGGAGGCCCCTGGTCTTATTAGAGACCTTAGTTGGAATGTTAGAGGGGCACTCGACAAGATCAAAAGGGGAGCTATCCTAAAGTCGGCCAAGCGTGCCCGCGCCGATATATTGTTCTTGCAGGAGACTCATCTCATGGGGACTAAGGCATTATGCTTCCAGCGTTTTGGATTTACTCAGGTCTTACATTCCGGGTTTGCGAGGGGTTCCAGAGGGGTTGCTATTTTAAAACACCGTAGGGTTGCGTATACCCATGTTAAGACCTGGGGGGACCTTCAGGGCAGGTATAGGTTTGTGCAGGGCACTGTGGATGGTGAGATCTTGGTTCTGGGGAGTGTTTACGCCCCCCCCCGCCTCTTTCCTGGGGGCTGGCGAAGATTATGACCCTGTGGGCGGATATACCAGAGGGCCTAGCGGTTGTTGGAGGGGATTGGAACGATGTGATGGATGTGGCTAGAGACAGATGGAGGTCCGGGGGATCATCAGAAGTTCGCCACCCTACTAAATTATACTCCTTAGTGATGAGCCTGGATTGGGTTGACCCCTGGCGCCGGATGCATGGTAGTACACAGGGCTACACGTATCTCTCGTCAGTCCATGGCTCCTTTTCCCGCCTAGATTATCTGTTTGTTCCACGGGTCTTTAACAGGGTGGTGGCAGACATTCTCCCGCGGGGACTTTCAGATCATTCTCCGGTGGCACTTACTATACGAGCCGAGGTGGGGGGGGGGGGGGGCTTGTGGGCCATTCCGTTGGCGCCTATCAGTCTGGAACCTTCAGAAGGAGGACTATAGGGTCCGAATGGCCGAGACAATTGATCAATATCTAGCCTTTAATTTGGGCTCGGTCTCGGGGGCTGGGACTTTTTGGGAGGCCTTGAAGCCGACCATTCGGGGGGTGGACATCTCATTTTGCGCTGCTGCCCGACGACAGCATAGAGAGGCCCTCGTTCGTGCGGAAGCTACTATCCTCGAGTTGGAGGCGCGCTGCGGGCAAGAAGGGGGGCGGTTGACTCGACTTCAGTTATTTCTAGCGCAGCAGGAATATTCTCGTATCCTTCTGGATGAGGCTCGCCAGGCTTGGCTGGCTACTCGCAGTAGGATCTACCAGTGGGGCGACAAATCTAGTAAAATGTTGCACCGATTGTGTCAGGGTTCGCTTCGCCCCCAGGCCCTCCCGGGTGTCATGGGGTCAGATGGGCTACCTTTGTCTGGCGCGTCTGCTATTGCACGTAGTTTTGCAGAGTATTATTCTCAGCTATATACCCCCATGGAATGCCTCCCGGCGGCGCTCATTGAGCGTTTCCTGGACGATCTTCCGCCAAAGGCACTTCCAAATGAAGTTAGGGAGGATCTGGAGGACCCACTTACTGATTAACTAGGGGCGGCCCTGGGGGAGCTAAACTCGGGCAGGGCTCCTGGCCCTAATGGCTTTCCGTGCGAATTTTTTAAGAAATATTTTCGGCAGCTGGGGCCCCACTAGCGTAGGGTGGTGGAGGAGGCCAGGGACCGGGGGTGTCTGCCCAGTGACTGGAGGCATGCGGAGATAGTGGTTTTCCACAAGCCTGGTAGACCGCCGGAACACCACGCCTCGTATCGCCCCATCTCCCTCCGTGGAGGCTAAGATATTAGCTAAGGCATTGACGAACCACCTCCGTCCATATATAGCCCTACTTGTGCATCGGGGTTCATGCCCCAGCGTGCAACCCGCCATAATATTAGGCGGGCACATGTGGCGGTTGCGACGGTTCAGGGATTGGGGGAACAGGCAGCGCTTCTGCTGGCGGATATGGACAGGGCGTTTGATTCCCTGAGTTGGGTCTATCTATTTGCGCTCCTGCGGCGGCTTAACGTCGGACCGCGTTTTTTGTCCTACCTAGCCCTGTTGTACACCGACTTGACAGCATCGGTGCGAGTTGCGGACTTAGTTTCCTCCGCGTTTTCTATTGGGCGGGGCACCAGGCAGGGCTGCCCGCTCTCCCCATACCTTTTTGCTCTAGCAATGGAACCCTTGGCTGCCCGGGTGCGGATGGACGCTCAGGTGTCCGGTTTTGAGTGGGCGCACGGACTCTCTGATCGCATCGCCCTCTATGCGGACGATGTATTGTTTTTCCTTACCAACCTGGAACGCACGGGCCCCCGATTGATGCGTATCATGCAGATCTTTGGGGAAACATCGGGGCTTTATATGAACCCTCGGAAGTCCACCTTGTGGGTCTTGGGAGGTCGGGGCGAGCTCGGTACTTGGGCATCGCCGGTACAGGCGGTGTATGGGGGCATGAAATATTTGGGGGTATATTTGTCCGATTCTCCCACTACGGCTTGGGAGCGAAATCTTGCACCTGTATGGGAGCGTGTACGGGAGGATATTAAGACCTGGTCCCACATGCCCCTGTCCATCTACGGCCGATCAGCCATTTTTAAGATGGTGTCGCTCCCACGATTATTGTATCAACTACAAAATCATCCCTACCCGATTCCCCCGCGGTGGTTCCGGCAGGTGAACTCTGCCCGGGGTCAGTTCCTTTGGGACGGTGGAGCGGTGAGGGTGGCGGTCCGGACGTGCTTCCTCTCTACGTATTGCGGGGGACTGGCAACCTCCGATCTCTGGTCTTATGTTGCATCGCATCTACTTGTCTTAAACGAGTGGTGGTATGGAGACAGAGCAGACCCAGCTTATGCCGTGGAGCGACGCTGCATGGGTGACCAGTCTCTACACACTCTCCTATATTCTGCCCCGTTGAGGCGTCTCCTACAGTCTGCCACGCGGATTGTTTTTCAGCTTTGGAGGCAGGCATTACGGAGGATGGGCTGGTGGAATAGACTGACTCGGGAGACCCCACTATGGTACAATGGCCGCTTCCCGCAGCTGCTGAGTCTCTCCCGGTTTCGTGATTGGGAAAACATTGGGATTTCCACTCTGGGGGACGTCATGCGGGGCACAACTTTAAAATCCTTTCAAGAAATCCAGAAGGATTTCCAGATGCCAAAGACCCAATTCTTCAAATATTTGCAATTTAGGCATGCCATCTCCCCCAGCTTGGAGGGTCTGGACTCATTGCCGGAGTTTAGCCCAGTAGAGGCTAAGGTATTTATGGGGGACCTCCTAGACCATAAGATCTCTAAAATCTATCAATCCCTAGTTACGCACTGTTCCCCCTCATTGCAGCGTCTGCGGGAGGCCTGGGAGGGAGATGTGGGCCAGATGGAGGAAGAGGACTGGACAGAAGCTTTGGCTTCCCCGCGTGGGGCGGCTATTGCGGTGAGCCTGCGACTTATTCAATTTAAATACCTCCATAGGGTCTATTTTACCAGGGTTAGGCTCGGGCGGGCTTGGTGGCTTCCCCGGTGTGTCTCCGTTGCGGGCACGAGGAAGGGTCCCTGCTGCACACTATTTGGCACTGCACGGCACTCACACGATTCTGGAGGGGGGTTCTGGCCTGCCTCTCTGAAGTACAGGGGTGGGAGCTCCCTAACTCACCGAAACTTGTCCTCCATGTGTTGGAAGGGATCGGGGACAACATCTATAAGTGCCACCTTATGCTCCTAGGCTTTACCCTAGCGAAGAGAGATATAGCTAGAGCCTGGAAGGCGGTGGCTGCCCCCTCGATCTCGACTTGGAAAAAAGGTCTGGACTTTTGTATGGGCCTCGAGATTCCCATCTTTGAAGCTAGAGGGTGCCCCCGGAAACACTATAAAATCTGGAGGCGCTGGGCAGATTATCGATGCCTGGAACTGGAGCCGCCATGGGGGGGCCGGGGCCGTGACCCGTTGGCTTCTCCAGTTTCCTCCACTTTCTTATGGGGTGCCTGCACTTCCACAGCAGGATTTGGTATCGTAGACATTGAGTTTTTGTGTAGAGCAATGGCAGTTTGGCTTAGCAATATGTTGTTCCGGAATAAGGAGGCGGTGCACTGGGGGGAGGGGAGGGAGGGGAGGGAGGGGGGGGATGTTGGGTGTTTGTAGAGATTAATTTTATTTGTATTGCCTTTCCTATTCTCCTGTTTTAAATGAGTAAAACGGTCAAAGTCCATTTCTTTTTGTATCGTACATGCGGCAGCTGTCTCTGGGACTCAGATCTGCATCATATGTGTTATTTTGACGAATAATATCAGTTTAAAAAAAAAGAAAAAAAAAAAAAAAAAAAAAAAGACACGCGCTCTTTGGCATCTGGTAACTACAGAGCAGAGTCGCGGGACCGAAAAGGTGTACCGGAGGGGTAGGACCCTAGATGCAGTAAGTCCAAGTGAGAGTGCATGTGTGTAAGATGAGAGGGGATCGGTTGTACTCGTCACTGCCTAATTACCATGTGGTTTTTCTCTTGCATCATTATTTCTTTTTAAACAACCTTAGAGTGACTACAGGGCGACCCCCGCAGCCGAAATTGCTCGTAGAACAAGAGGCTCAACACCAACGGGTGAGAGTGGCATCGCACTTTGAGGAAGTGTGGATCTACAGTGTGATTGTGACACGATCAAATTTAGAGATCTCTCCCACAGATAATGGATGAATGATTTTAATAATGAATAGGCATAGACTGGGTTAACTATCATTATGAGCAGTTTGGACACCTTACAGACAGCACAGACTTTCAGCATATTGGGTGAATAGTCCGTCCTTTGGTTATTATAAATCGCCACAAGAGAAACATGGATGTGGTGCAATCGCAGGAACATTCTAATTATTAGTCGAATGGGTAACAAGAAATCCCAAGTCATCATATTATGAGCATGCACTGGGTGAAGCAAGCCTGTACATAGAATCTCGCACTGGGATTCTGAGTGACGCATTGGCCATTCAAAATTTGAAACTGGGATACGTGGATACAGTCACTAATATGCCGTTTTTTAATTGCAGGTTGGACCTACAAAAATAAGAACACAAGATAAAGGGCAAGTATACACTTGGCCCTCTGATGCAGTCAGGTACTTGCATCTAATCTGTATAAATTTTGAAAGTTCCTTGAGCTTGCATACCAGGGAGCAGTGCTTAATTTGAGCCGGTGATTTCCGTTGCTGAGCACCGGCACTTAATTGGTTTCCGGTGCTCGGCACCGAATTGTCGATACCACACTTAGGGCAGTCTGCCACATGGTGGCACTGTTCATGTAATTTAGAGATGAGCAGTACAAGTCGTTTAGGAAAACAATATACATTAAAAAATTGCTAATACCTGCCTCCCCAGCTATTTCTTTAGCTTTTGGGACCTGGAATAATCTGAACTGTTGCATTTACATGCGAGAGAGATCGTTAGTAGTGGTTTTGTCAGCAATGACAAGGGCGATGGGTGGTGCAAGCTGCAGTGGCCTCCTGGTCAGAGCCCTGGCACTTGATATTTTACAAATTAAGCACTGCCAGGGAGGTGAGATTGATCACCCTGATGAATACCCCGGACCCACTGGGGCCATAGAGTAGGGCTGAAACATGTTGGTTTAGGGTCATAGGACCATAGTATCCTCAACCCCGACATTTATTTTAACATCCCCAACTACTCCATCAATAAAGGGATACCTTGGAGGATTTTTAATCTTTATGCCCCCTGGTAGTCTTCTTTAAGGGCTCCCTGAAATACAGTCAAGCCCACCCTGACCTTTAGGAGTCAGGGTGAACCCGATGATGAAGCATGACACTATTAAATTGTGTGAGGGTTATTTAAAGAAAAGGAATCCTTTCCTTCCCCGCCTTTAGTAAGGCGGAGCACCACCTGAAGAAACTAGTGCCACATGTGTTAGACATACGAGGTGGGATTCTTTTTTGTTTATATGTCACTGACCAGTCATGAATGATATATGCGAGATCATAAGCAGTGTATTGAGGGGGCATAAGTTATAGTTAGCTCAGGTAACTAGAACTGCTGAATTTCACTGGTTTTGTACGAGTGAAATCTGAGCCTAACTAACATCCCTGTAACCTTTGGTTTTCTTCAGCGGGGGGGGACAGACAGACACACACACACACACACACACACACACACACACACACACACTTCCCCCCACACAGTAGCAGTCACCACTTTGCAGTTCTGGTTTAGATGCACTTTTCATTGGAAAGTCATTTTTTCGATTTGCCTCTACATCTTTTGACTTGTGGAGGAATTTAAACAAAATTTGAAAAATACTAAAATCACTTTTTTTACATTTCCACTCCCATAGGAAATGTTGCCTAGGCCTACAGCCCAAACCTCTGAATGTATTACCAAACTTGCCATGAAAGTAGTACTTTACTTAGAAAGCATCCTTTCAATGTTTCGGTGAAAATTCATTTGATGATTTTTGAGAAATCTGTAAAAAAAAAAAGTTTGAGTAGGCTTGAAAGTTATTATGTATATATTTGCCATATCGTAAGTCATGACTTGAGCCCCTGGCCAATACTCTTTGGTTTTTTCATTTAACAAATGCAATTGGCTAAAGAGGCGCTCATTTGTTTCCTGACATATCGAAACTCACGAGTTTCAAGCTCAGGAAATAAAAAATCCACAGCAATTGGGAGGGGCGGGTCGCCATCATGAGAGTTGCCTGACCCCAGGTGGGTGTTGGTAGGAACAAGTATTGGCAAAGCCAATAGGTATCGCCTATGCGAGAGCTATTGGTTTGGGCAATGTGTTTTAGCCATTATGTACGCCAGTGTGGCGGTTGTGCACCATGGCTAAAAGTGAGTGGAGTGTGGGGGGTAGAGTGGAGTGTGGGGGGTAGAGTGGAGTGTGGGGGGTAGAGTGGAGTGTGGGGGGTAGGGTGGAGTGTGGGGGGTAGGGTGGAGTGTGGGGGGTAGGGTGGAGTGTGAGGGGTAGGGTGGAGTGTGAGGGGTAGGGTGGAGCTGGGAGTAGATTGGAGCGGTGATAGACTGAAGATGGGGGGGGGGGTGGACTGAAAATTCTCAGTAAGAAATCTAAAGCTCCATAGTTCTCGGGGGTCCTACCTGCTTCAAGTTTCTAGTCTTCCGTTTCGCAGCAGCTCAAGAAGGATTTTTTCCCCCCTCAAAAACATTGACAGTCCATTTCTGCATTGGACCTACAAACGTTGAGCTTTTCTGACTTCCAGACTGTCACCAGGACCAACCCAATCATTTTATCTTACCAGGGCTCCTTCCATGTAGGCACCTAAGTTCTGTTCTACCACTTCTATAGACTTCTAGATAAGCAGTAGGGCTTTGTGGCACCATTTTAATTTAAATCTTTAAAAATTCATATCATGTTTCCCTTATTGGAGTTTGTCGATTTTAGACATAAAAAGTTTTTTTTCTTTCGTTTTTTTAATTAGGTGCAGAATTCTGTTTTATATGACTTTCTAAAGTAAATGCAATGCTTAAACACTTACACAATACCTTTAATTTAAGCCTGACTGCCTCATGTCACGTTACCAGGGATTGCGCACAGCTTTATTTTAGTTGTGCGACATCCAATTGGTAGTGGACTTGTCCTTTGAGGTGGACACTTGTCCACTCCAAGCAATAATCCACTTTCCTACATACAAAAAAAATTAGCATATCAAAAGGCAGTGTGGGCTGGCCGCCAACTATAGATTAGTTGCACTGCCTGGCCACAGGTCAGGTCCTGCTGTCAACCCCACTGCGCACAGTCAATGGCCGTGCATATGGATTGGATAACCAGTCACAGCAAGTTGGGTGCAGGTCAGGCATCTAATCCCCACTACGCAAGGCTAAAGGTCTGTGTAGCGGGTTTTAGGTCTGTGCCTCAGTGTCTGACCATAGGCCAGGACTTGCAGACAACCCCAGCTATGCATGGCCTTGGTGTTGACCAGCCTCTGCAGGTTATGCATAGTCTGTCCACATGCCAGTCTCTGCAGCCAGCCCCCTACAGCACACAACTGTGCTGCAGGGGCTGGCTTGTTTAAACATAAAACCTGATAAAATTCACACACAAAAAAAAACAAGCATACAAACTATAGTTAAAGTGAGCTAACAGCCAGAAACATGTTATGGCATGTTTTGTGTTCAATGCCAACCATAACTGCCAAATTTCAGGGGGTTTGCAAGATTGAGTCAGAAGCAGAATGCTTTCAGAGGTCACCTGGAACTCCTCAAGTAAAGTATCCCCAAGTAAAGTATCCCTTACAGGGAACTTCGGAGAAGACGAAGAAACTGCAGCACAAATGAAGCCTTTGTAAAAGAACAGGAATGCTCGTTATACAGGTTCAGGGAAAGGAGTCATCCAAAACTGGTACTGGAAAAAGCAGTACGCAGACGGTGAGAACCAGTGATTCTATATTATTTTAGCAGATGGCCAGGACCAGAGAGACGAGGGAGTAAGATTTGCCACCACCTTTGATCGGGTGTCCATAAAGGTTGACAAATTTGCAGAAAAACTGGGAACTACTAAATTGTGACACCACCATAGAGTAACATTACAAAAATACCTAAAATAACAGGTTTTGATCCCTTAGGGGGCAGCTTAATGAAAAATCAAACTGGCAAATATCTGGTCTGAATTATTTTTCCCATGCGAAAAATGTAAACCGTGTAAAAACAGTGGTAACAAATTTCCTATTCCACACGGCGATGGTACGAGAAAGATGCACCAATTCTTAACATGCACGTCTAATGTTTATGTATTTGAATGCCCTTGTAAAAAGCGTTGCAGTCAGTACTATCCAGTGAAAAAACAGGTTTTAGAATAGGAGAGCAATAGACAAAGAAACCCTATCCCGTTGCACATCGTTTAGTGGAGTATCATTTTAGCAACAGGTACATGTTATGGCTCTATACAGTTCAACAGATTAAAACAGGTTCCAGGAGGTAGTAAGAGCACTATTAAGTACAAGAAAGGAGTCGAAATACATCCTGGCTTTAGAAACTAAAATGCCAAAAGGGACTTAGCATGGAGCAGGAGCTTAAAATCCATTTAGATAATGGACAAGTTCAGTAGGAAATAATACTGTTCTAAGATCTCAGTTGGCATAGAGGTTTTTTTTTTTTGCACAAGTCGAAGGACAATTTTTAACTTGTTTTATCTCACTTTGTTTGTATTTAGGAAGGAGGAAAGGGTTCTCGTCATTGGAGGCAAGAGAAGATGTAGTCAGCTAGCCTACACTTCCTACCCTTTTCTTTTTGAAATGCAAGACAGCACTCCGATCGCTCAAATAAGCAATTTTCTTTGAAATGATGCATGATCATTTGAGGTCGATTTTGTTTATTATACTTTATTACACACATGAGCCTCTTTGAAGTAGTAACTGTAGTGTGCCAATTTTGGGGTCGTCATTACAAAATTCTTGTAAACTGTACACAACCAAAATGCATTGCATATGGCAATTACTGATCGGGAAAGAACAGCTGACCAAATAGCAAACTGAACATTGATATATTTGCATTGAGTACATAATTTAAGACACTGCATTATATATGGCAGATGCCGATTTAGTATGATGATATACTGACGAGCAAAAACAGCTGGTGAACTATAAAAGGACACCATATGTTGTGATAGGACTGGACTAAACCACGTTGCTACAACTACAAATATGTTATGAGCTACAATGAATTCTGTTGGGTATCTCGATTGTATCGTATAATCAAAACTATACCACCAATGTAAGCAGACCAATCTAGGGTCTGGAAATTGAGCAGACAATGTCCACAACACAGGTAGAGTGTCTCTACGCACTGTGTGAAGAGTTAATTTTGAGAAGAGTCATCGCAGATTTGTCTGGAGATTATACAGAGCTGCAATTTTCTACACTCCTTACAGTGAACTTTTCACTACAGAACGGTTACTCCTTATTAGGGATGGAAAAATCCAGGATTGGAACATTCTTTATAAGTGAACTTTAGATACATGCCAGGCAACTTTGTAATTTTGGAACCATCTACCCCTTGCTGGAAGATAACTAAGCGATCCTGACGGATCCTGTGCTGTGGATTTTCTACAGCTTGTCTGTCCATATTTTACTAGTCCTGAGGAAGACCTGCCGTGATGTGTAAAAACTAACATACACAAAGGGTCGAAACATCAACGACAATTTTACTGGTCCATGTCCTTGGTCAACCATCCTCTAAATGGAATTAAAATTGTGATACGGTGGATGTTGAACTAGTCAATACAGAAAGGACATTCTTTATTTGCGTTTTATGCACATCTTTTTTTATTCGGTGTCAATAAGCACTATGTCACTAAATAACTCAAGTCACGTTGTCTGCTTTAGGTTAGTGTTGTGACAGCCCTACACGAAGAAAACAGTGTATAACATTTGGATATATGATTATATGTTATAAGTTGGATATATGATTGCTTTGTTATGTGCAGTTTCTTTCTTTCTATATTGATTTGCATTATGGAGTGTTAAACATTGGTCAAGTATAGAACCACACTCTACCTATGTTGTAGACATGGTCTACTCAATTTTCCAGACCATAGATTGGTCTGCATACATTGGTGGTATAGTTTCAATTACACGAAGCAATCGAGATACCTAACCGAACTCATTGTAGCTCATAACATTATACACCCAGGTTCTGAGGGTCACAGGGTAACCATTATTTTTGATGATACAATTACAAATATGACACGAGTACATTTGGATAAGGGATGAGCTTAATAGAGGAGCCAGTCTTTGGTTTGCAAATTAACCCCCCATTCTAAGATGGTGACATTGTTCTTCTCTGTTAGCCCTGTTTCTATGTTTGATTCACTATGCACACACCCATACACATTACCTTTGTGTGGAGCCATGAGGAACAGCAAGACCAGTTTCCGGTCGAAACGCATTGGGAGCAGTTCAAAATAAAGATTGAAGCATTGAGACCAGCCTGATATAGTGTGCCTTTGTTACTCCACTAGGATACACACACCAGTGTCTATATCTAGCCATAGAATGAACCCCACCCAGTACATTGCAACTGACAAAAGAGTAAAACTTCCCCCCTACTTCTTCTCAGAAATCAACACTAGAAAGTCTGGGGTCTTGGAGTTGCACGGAGAGTACTAGTACAGATGGGTAACGATTGTCTGAGAAGGTGGTCAAACAAAGTCAGGAGGAATTTTATAAGGCCTGTTAATCTGCATAAACACTTTCTGGCCTTGCTACAGGAAGAGACATAGCCATCCACTCAGCTTAACAGATGACCTTTCAGGCCAGTGTTCCATAACCCCAGAAATCTGAAATCCTTGAAGGTCAGGACCGCCTTGGGTTAAGAAATGCTCTTCCTAGCAGAGGGCAATTTCCTCTCAATATTTAAAGTTAACCATAGATTATTCGACCTCAGAAAGCAATAAACAGTAAATCCACATTGTTCCCCTGTAAAATGAAAGCAAACGAACACTTGGTGAAAAACAGTAAAGAGAGGGAGGGTGCGGATAGGTTAATCAAGAGGCGTGTAACAAAGAACACAATGTTTTACACAACATAGTAAAAAAACAACCAGGTGCTTCAAAAAAAAGCATATTTATTAAAAAGATCAAGATTTCCCAGGTTCCCCCACCCCCTCCAAATCCCCATTCAAAATAGTTTACTCGTTTGTTAAAAAAATAACTTTTGATTGATTGTTTTGTACAGAATGTGTTAATACGTATTGCCGTTGGTAAACCCTAAAGAAACTGACAAAGGGAGGGTGCTCTTGTGGGACAGTGCGTATGGAGTACAAGGTGTATAAAATGGAGGCAACACATACATCACGTCCCATTGCAAACGTGATCAGACCCTCACAACTATTAGGGATTTGGGGAGACTGATACTGTGAAACTAAACTTTGCTTTTAGTACTGTTAAGAGGAAGGAGCCCCTGAGATGCAGCTTTAGAGTCGTCAGCTAATCTAATGGGATGTGCAAAGTATCAGACATGGTAAGACTGATTTCAATGAATAGTGGTCACTTTCCTTAACTTGATTGGCATAATTGATAGCTCGCTCTAGCTTTTCCAATGGTATGACTTTACCGCCAGCAAAAAGTCCAATTAAATAGACCTGGTGCGTTTAATAAAGTGAGAAAGAGGATGGAGGCAAATGTGTGAAAAGTTCTCTGCAGAGCCTGGGAGAAATAGCAGAAAGGGCCATGGAGGCAGGAGATAGCGGAATATGAAGCAGGATTTATTGGCACAGCCACTACGAAGGCCAGTATTTTTAAAAACCAGGTAGCTTTTCACCAGTTCTGAAGGAAGAACAATCATCACAGGCCCATCCCCACTTAGCATGAAAAATAAAATACACTTGCCAATATGAGGTAACACTGGTGTAGTGTACAGCGTGTCCACAAGGCAGAACAAGCTTTTGAACAAACTTGATATCCAGAGGGCTACAGCACAGTTCACTAAGCTAACTTGTAAAAAGTACTTTGACAGGGATTCACCAAATAGCTATGGTCTGCCAACTAGCTAGTATAAATTTGCATTGCAGTAAACATGAAAGGAATCTCGTTGTGTGAGCGTAAAATCAATTATACAGAGCCTCACAAAAAGTATGACCAATAGCAAAAGAGCAGAGACGAAAGTATAGAGCAGAGTCCATTCTTGATAAAGATCCACCCAGACATGCAGATATGTTGAGTTATTATTAGATTTTCTTTTTTTAGAAGGAGCGAGCACATTTGAGATTTGTAGTCCACTGATCCAAAAGGAAAGCTACATTCGTTCAAATCTGTTGATAATGGGATTTCATCCAGAGTCCTTTGAATAGCAGGCAACCATCAACTCTGTTCCTTCTGGTCTCGAACTAGCAAGACCGTATGCTGTCCACCACTGGACACTGACAGAACCACACGGTTTTCAAGCTGCTTCCCCACCATCTCAAATGGACTCCAGGCATCATCCTCCTCCCCAGTACCCAGCTGGTAGTTGGTGCCCATGCCCCAAGAGAAGACTCGCCCTAAAAGAGAAAACGAAAGGGTGGTAAACATCAAGGGAACACCATCTTACATGCAAGATCACAAATCATTTGATCAAGGAAAGGACAAAAAAATAAAATGGTGCACCTATGGTAGTAACAGGAAATGGTTAAACTACAACCAAGGTTAGGATATGCCTCCCACAATAGGAGGTGATTTTTGAGAGAAAGGAGGACATGACTTTTGGAACCAAGTGTGTCACTTTAAAGGTCTCGATTGAAGAGACTAGCTTTGCTTTCCTAACAAAATCATAAAAATCTATACATAGTATTCAGGGGCGCTTTCGGTTAGTCCACTTTCTCCATTGGTCTGTTTAAGTGTCATTTATATTTTGTTTTTGGGCACAATGGTACACAGCATGGGTCAGTTTACTTCATCCATTGGCTGTGTAGTACAAGAGTGGCATTTTGTCTGATATGTACACAGCCACCTGAAAAGGAGTGTATTTCAGCACTATGGCTGGTGTGACGGGACCGCTGTACGACTCATTTATAGGTTTGCCAACTTCTTTTACATACTGCATATGCAAATACACTTAATGCTTGACAAGCCAGACATATTGGCATTGCCAATGCTTGTGGTTTTTAAAGAACTGAGATCACGAGAAAAAGACCAGAACTAAAAGGAAATCCACATTTCCGTCTTTTATTTCCATGAAGGTCCAAATCACACCACCTGATGGCCACATTTTAGTCTTCCACGTCTTGGGGAATTAGTTTTATTGCTAATTATACAGATTGTATCTGGTAATAAAAGGAACTATTACAGTTCAATTTCCACACTCGTACACAAAAAATGCTTAATGATGCAATATTTTTGAAAAGCTGCCAGTTTGATGGAGGGACATCTATATAGCTACGAAAAATAAACTCATTAAATCCACTGAGCACAAGCAGTCCCAGCACTTGCTCTCCATTACAGTGTACAGCGTTTCCATTAAAGTTAGACCTTTAATAACTCAATTTTATTAAATGTGTTTACAATTTTTATTCTCAGAGAAAATGATAGCCTTATTCCTCTACAATTAGTTCATGCTCCTTACTTTGACTGCAAACCACCCAGGAAATCAAATCTACCATCCTATCATGCCCAGTAGGGAATAGGATCAAAACATTTTCTATTTTTCCTGCTCTTCACACATTTTAAGTCAAAGGTGAGACCTTGCAGGTTTGCTACACTACAAGCATGAACTGAAAGGAAAATGCTACTTACCAGTATGCATCTGTTCTTGGCATGTAGAGCTGTAGATTCATATACTTGCATAGATCGCCATCTGGTGTTGGGCTCGGATGTTTGCACTGTTTTTGAAGAAGTCTTTGTAGTCACGAGATCGTTGACTCCTCCTTAGGGTGATAGTGCGCATGGGCATCGACTCCATCTCCAGATTGTTTTCGCCATAAAGGGTGATGGAGTTAGTAAGAAATAGAAAGATGTCCATGTGTGATGTATCTAAGTAAGATAGCACTGGAACAGATAGAGGTACCCGGGTGAGCGTATATGAATCTACAGCTCTACATGCCAAGAACAGATGCATACTGGTAAGTAGCATTTTCCGTTCGAGGCATATGAGCTGTAGATTATATACTTGCATAGACTATACAGCAGTTATCTCCCAAGCGGTGGCTAACCTGTATCTGTTGCAGTGGTCTGAAAAAGTGTTTTTAATACAGCCTGGCCCACACTAGCTTGTTGTTTTGCTTGCACATCTACACAATAGTGTTTTGTGAAAGTGTGTGGTGTAGACCAAGTGGCTGCTTTGCAGAGGTCATCTAGGGGAATGTTCCCCAAGAAAGCCATAGAAGCCCCTAGTTGGCTAGTGGAATGAGCTCTAGGGGGCATGGTTAATGTAAGTTTGGCTTTAAGATGGCATACTTGGATGCACTTATCAATCCACCTTGCAATCCCCGCTTTTGAGATGGGATTGCCTTTATGAGGTGGGGAGAAAGCCACAAAGTTGTTTAGTTTTTCTAAAGGGTTTTGTTCTTTCAATGTAGTAGAGTATTGCTCTTTTAACGTCTAGGGTGTGAAGAGCTCGTTCTGCCACCGAGTCTGGTAGAGGGAAAAAAACTGGGAGTTCTACAGACTGGTTAAGGTGGAAGGCAGACACGACTTTAGGTAAAAATTTGGGGTTAGTCCCAAGAACCACTTTGTTATGATGGATTTGTAAAAATGGTTCTTGTATGGTTAATGCCTGGAGTTCACTAACTCTTCTAAGATGTGATAGCAACCAGGAAGGCTACTTTCCAAGTGAGGAACAGTAATTCGCATGTGTAGAGGTTCAAATGGGGGACCCAAGAGTCTGGTGAGGACAATATTTAGATTCCATACTGGGGAGGGTTGAGCTCTGGGTGGAATTATTCTTTTAAGTCCTTCCATAAATGCTTTGATAGCGGGTACTCTAAACTTTTGGAGATAAGCGGCTATTGCAGCGAGATGTAGTCTTATGGATGTATATACTAGGTTACATTGTTGTAGGTACAAGAGATAACAAATAATGTTTTGAATGGAAGCATCTAGTGGATTGATTTTGTTATTTCTACAGTAGATTACAAATAGTTTCCACTTTGCGGCGTAGCATGCTCTGGTGGTAGGACGTCTAGCCTCTTTAATAATGTTCATGCAGTCTGGCGGGAGATTGAGGTAGCCAAACTCTAAGACTTCAGGTGCCAGATCGCAAGGTTGAGTTGACTGGGATCTGGATGCCTGATCTCTCCATGGTTCTGAGTGAGAAGCTTGGGTGAGAGGCGTAACTTTTGACGAGGAACTACTGATAGTTCCAAGAGGGTTGTGAACCATGGTTGTCGGGCCCATGTTGGAGCAACCAGGATCAGTGTGAGGGAATGCTGTTTCAGCTTCTGAACCAGTAACGGAATGAGCGGGAGAGGCGGAAAAGCGCAAGCAAATTTGCCTGACCAGTTCATCCATAGCGCATTGCCTTTGGACAGTGGGTGTGGATACCTGGACGCGAAGCTTGGGCATTTTGCGTTTTGGTGTGTAGCAAACAGATCTATTTCTGGGTGGTCCCACATGTGAAAAAATGGAAGAAGAACTTAAGGATGAAGTTCCCATTCGTGGATCTGCTGTCTTTGATGACTGAGCAGATCTGCAATCTGATTGTATACTCCTGGGAGGTGTTCTGCAAGGAGATATACGTTTTGCGGAATGGCCCATCTCCATATGCTTTGAGCTAGGTGTGAAAGCTGTAGAGAGTGTGTCCCCCCCTGTTTCTGTATGTAGTACATTGCTGTCATGTCTGTACGTACCAGGACAGCGTTGTCTACGAGATGGAGTTGAAAGGATTTTAATGCTAGAAAAATAGCAGTAATTACAGGTAATTTATGTGGAATAGTTTTTGCTGAGGGGTCCATATGCCCTGAATGGTATGGTTTTGAAGAGGAGCTCCCCAGCCGGTGAGCGATGAGTCTGCTGTTAGCACTATCTGTGGAACCGGGTTGAGGAACAGCCACCCTCTGGAAAGGTTTTGTGTGTTCCACCACTGCAGAGAGCGATGTGTGCGGCTGTCCACCAACACCAGATCTGTTAGCTGACCTGGAGCCTGGTTCCACTGACGTGCCAAACACTCTTGTAAGGGACGCATTTGGAGTCTTGCATAAGGGACGATGAGAATGCAAGAGGCCATCATCCCGATTAACTGCATAAACACTTGAGCTGGTAAGGAGTGTTGAGGCTGAAATTGTGATATTAGAGCTTGCATGTTGCGTATCCTGACTGGGTTGGGGTATGCTAGAGCTTTTGAAGTGTTTATTGTAGCTCCTAGATATTGTTGTGTGCTGGACGGTTGGAGGTGGAATTTAGTGAGGTTCACCGTGAATCCCAAGTCGTGAAGCAATTGATTGTTTTGTATGTGTGTTGCACACAGCTGCTGTGTGACTTGGCTTTTATGAGCCAGTCGTCCAGATAAGAGAACACGTGAATATGTGGTCTTCGTAAGTGAGCTGCCACTACTGCGAGACACTTTGTGAAGACTCTGGGTGCTGTGGTCACCCCGAACGGGAGGACTTTGAACTGGTAGTGTTGACCGTCTACTACGAACCTGAGATATTTCCTGTGAGCGGGGTGAATGGGAATATGAAATCCAGAGTGGCGAGAAAGTCGCCTTGTTGAAGCAGTGGTAGCACCTGTTGGAGTGACCATGAAGAAGTGGTCTGACTGAATGTAAAGGATTAACAGTCTGAGGTCCAATATGGGCATGAGAGAGCCGTCCTTTTTTGGAATTAGAAAAATATAGGGAATTAACCCCTGTGCCTTGATGAGGCAAGGGGACTGGTTCTATTGCATGTTTTTGTAATAGAGAGAGAACCTCCTGTTTTAGAAGAGTCAGATGTCCCAAGGATATTGGACGTTGTCTGGGAGGGATGTTTGGGGGAGTGGAGGTGAGTTCCAGGCAATAACCATACTGGATAATTTGTCTTACCCACCTGTCTGTTGTGATGGAATTCCAGACAGGGAGGAACTGTGAGAGACGTCCGACAGGAGTGGAATGATCGGGGGAAGTGAAGGGAAGTCACTGCTTGGTGGTAGGGGAGCTGCGGGTGTTGTTACTGCGGCCTCTTCCCTTATTGTTGTTACACCCCTGTATCCTCCTCGAAAGACTGTTGTTTGGGTACAATGTCCTTTTTCGGTGCCGAAGGCTTAGGGTCAGAATGTTCCTTTGACTTTGCCTCTGAAGCTTTGTGTGGGATCTTTGACTCCATCTTTTGGTGTAGGAGCTTGTGGCTCCGAGACCTTTTTCGGTTCCGAAGGTCTTGGTGTAACCTGTTTCGGCCCCGAAGGCTTGTCCGTTGTTTGTTTCGACGCCAAGGGTTTTGGCGTGGAGGTTGTTTTCGGTGCCGACGAAGAAAGGTGTGGCACAGATTTAGTTTTGGGCTTCGGTGCCGAAGGTGACTTTCTGGCACCGGAATGGGGTTGGCTCGAGCCGGAAGGCTTTACTTTCGGTTTCATAGCCGGGCCCGAGGCATCTGAAATGTGTTGCCGGTGTCGACCTGAGCCTGAGGGCGGAGGTGTTACCGGAGCCTTTTGTTTGGGATTTGTTATGAGAGGGGTCTCGGTACTCACGGACCGTTGAGCCGGGGTGACTGGTCCTCAATGTCGGAGTCGTCGGCCTCGGAGACTGAGATCTCTCCATCAGCTTGTTGTTCTGGATAGACGTTGAGATCTGCTCCGAAGATGTCCAGAACCGAGCTGCTTCATCGGGACATTTCGTGACGTCGAGCCAGACAGTCACGGATTGTTTTCTTCAACCTGAAAGATGCACAGGCCTTGCAGTTCTTGTCTTCGTGCTCCGGGGAGAGGTAGAGATTACAAACCTGGTGTAAGTCCGTGTGTGGGAACTTAGCACCACACCCTGGGCATTTTTTAAAAGGAGTCCTTTCCATTGACTGCTGGCGTGGTCGGCGCGGATAGGCCCAACGGCCCGTGTCTAAGATCTAGGTCGAGGATTTTTGTATTTTCCAAAGATGCACGTCGAAAGGGAAACAAGATCGAAACAATACCGTCGAGTGGTGAGGAATTGCGCGTGGTAGGGGGGGTTCTAAAACGTCACCGACCCGGAGCGCAGCAAATCACATCCGAACCTGATGGTGGAAAAAGACAATCTGGAGATGGAGTCGATGCCCATGCGCACTATCACCCTAAGGAGGAGTCAACTATCTCGTGACTACAAACATCCAAGCCCAACACCAGATGGCGATCTATGCAAGTATAAAATCTACAGCTCATATGCCTCGAACGTATTATATTCAGGGGGGGAAAACCAAAGATTGAAAGTCAAGTTACAGCATCCAACTAGAACGGTGTCATTAATGATGTAATTTCAGATGTTGCAGTGATTTTATCAATGTCAGAACAAATCATGACTGATTTAATATGCAAGGTCATAAGCAGTGCATGGCAAGGGCACGAGTTAGAGTTACTTTAGGGCACAACTTATTTGAGATGCATATAACGGATGTAATACAGTGTTTAATGAGTTTAAAACATTAAGTTGTCACTGAAATTAACACCCAACTATAACGTTACTTTAACCTTTATTTTTCCAGTGAATTTCCAGAAGTAATGTTTAATTACCAAACGTAACGCTGTGCATGGCCCATGTCAAACCCCTTGCAGGCAAGCAACCCCACACCATGCACAGCCAACGGGGTGGGGTTGGGTGCCGGACTTTAACCCAACCATGGCTACTGTCCCCTGCTTGAAAATCCTTTCCTTTAACGTTAAGGGGCTCAACTCTCCTAATAAACGACACCATATATATAGGCACTACCCTATTTCTCATCCGCTACCTCTAACAATATCTTTAATCTGTATATACTTACCTCCTTTATGCATCTATATACTTTCAATGTACTTATGGATCTATATATTTATCACTTTCTTCTAATTTAGCATTTCCAATGCACTACCCTATTTCTCAGCCTATACTTCTCTCAATATATCTTCTAGCCCAACTTTCTGACTCATCTCAAACTTCTTTCTACTACTCTTTCCAATTCACTACCCTATCTCACCCTATACATCTATCATTATATCCTCTACACCCACTCTCTCATTTATCCCAAACGCCATACCACTACTATGTTCCCCAAAATAACCCTTTCTTGACTCTCCTACTCTACCCCTCCTTGCATCTTCTGACACCTCCTTTACTGTACCGATCCCCCAAACAAACCTTTCTAAACTCTTCCCTCTGACTCTTCCCCTCCAAAAACCCTTTTTACTCATCCAAAAGCCTCCTCCTACTGCTATGACCTAAAAAAAGAAATCCTTCACTCTTCTATCCCTCCACTATCCTTTTCAATCAAAATAACAGACTAGCATGTTCACTTCTCCAATTCCATATTCCACTATACTAATTCACCACTAATCCTTTATGGGTTCCAGAGTAGCGTGCTACTCGCCAACAAAGCGCTTTAACACCCCATCAGGGGCAACAGGCGCTATATGAATGCAAACCTTTTTCCCTTTTTTACCCCTCCCTAACCCTTCTCAATCCAAATAACTAATATCCACCACTCAAATTACTTTCATATTTCAAAATACTAAATTTTCAACACTAATCCTTTATGGGTTCCGGAGTAGCCTGCTACTCGCCAGAAAAGCGCTTCAACACCCCCATCAGGGGTAACAGGCGCTATATGAATGCAAACCTTTCTTTCCCTTCTATCCCTCCGCTATCCTTCTCACTCCAAATAACTGACTAATATCCACCACTCAAATTACTTTCATATTTCACCATACTAATTCACCACTAATCCTTTATGGGTTTCCGGAGTAGTGTGCTACTCGCCAAAAAAAAAAAAAGCGATTCAACACCCCATCGGGGGTTAGAAGTGCTATATAAATACAAACCTTCTTTCCTCTTCTATCCTTCTGCTATCCTTCCGAATCCAAATAACTGACTAACATATCCACCACTTAAAATTTACTTGCATGTTTCACTATACTAATTCAACACTAATTCTCTATGGGTCCCGGAGTAGCGTGCTACTCGCCGAAAAAGCGCTTCGACGCCTCGTCAGGGTTAGTAAGCGCTATACAAATGCAATTACAATACAATACAATACAATATATGGCGCTACCTCCTGCAACAGAACCCAGATATAATCCTCCTACAGGAGACTCACCTGGTAAAAGCTGATGTTCCCCGCATGGCCCACCCCCGATACCCTCTTCAATTCTGGGCTTCGGCCCCTTCTAAAATAGCTGGAGTGGCGATACTCTGTAGACCTGGTATCCGGCAGGGGGAACTCAAAGTATTTCGCAGCCAAGATGGTCGCTTTCTTAAGGTGGGGGTCAGGGTCGGGTACTGGTCTCTTACTCTGTGCAATATCTATGCACCTAACCAGGCGCAAGATTCCTTTCTCCGGGCACTCCTGAGGGACCATATACCACAGGCGGATCCTTCACTTATCGTAGGGGGTGATTTCAACATGGTGTGGGATGCTGATATGGATCGCAGCGACGGCTCCTTCCACGGGACAGGGGCTATGTCCTCTGCCCTCAAGCGACAGCTGTCGGACTTTAGCCTGCTAGATTCTTGGCGCCATCACTCCCCCGATATACGCGACTATTCCTACTACTCACATGTGCATCGCTCATACTCTCGTATTGACCATATTTTTTATCTCACATGCCCTGATCGGTGAGACGATATCGGCCTCCATGTCCGACATCGGTCTCTGACCATGCTCATATCGAACTTCTTCTGCGGGATCAGTCTACAAGCATTCCCCAAGCACCCCGCTGGCACCTACCTCCGCATATCCTCAGAGACCCTGTTGACGTAGCGGAACTGCGTGCTGCCATTGGGTCTTATTTTGAAACTAATGACTTTCCCGAAACCCCATTCCCTGTAGTGTGGGACGCATTCAAGGCTACAATTCGCAGTCATATCACATCTATTGCGATTGCACGGGCGCGAGAAGCGCGCCTTCTGGAGAATAACCTTTCTAGCGATATAAAGGCTCTTGAAAAACTGGACCAGGAGCGCCCCCGACCACCCATAAAAGACGCCTGGCAACTCTCCGAGGTCAACTGCGCACCCTTAGAACTAATAAAGCTGAACGGGCTCTTTTAGCGCTGAAGCAACGTTACTATGATGGGGGGGGATAAGGTGGGCACGGTCCTGGCTCGGTGCATGCGGGCACGGGCAGCCAAGGCGCACACAGCTAACATCCAGTGTGGCGATGGGACGCAGGCTACTACGGAAGCGGCCAAACGCAACGCTTTCCATACATATTACTCGTCGCTCTATGCCAAAGCCACACCCTCTCCAGACCAGGTACAGGCTATCCTGAACGAATGCACCTGGACCCCGATCAGTCAGTCTCACGCCCAACAACTGGAGGACCCAATTACCAGAGAAGAGCTTGCGAGTGCCCTGAGGGACCTCCCCCTCGGAAAGTCTCCGGGCCCGGACGGTCTTCCCCTATCCTTTTACCGCATCTTTTTGCCACAACTTCAGCTACACCTATTGCGCCTCTTCAACTCTTTCACCGACACTGCCGGACCATCTCCCTCTATGGGACTGGCGGAAATTGCCCTCATTCCCAAGCCGGGTAAGGATCTCACTCTTTGTTCGTCCTTTCGCCCTATAGCTCTCTTAAACTCCGACCTTAAAATTTATACTAAAATACTAGCTAAACGACTCAATCCCCACCTACCCGGCCTTATCGAACCTGACCAGGTTGGCTTCATCCGCCATCTTCAGGGCACGGACAATGTGCGTCGTATTGCACACCTAGTAGGAAAGGCCCATCACTGGAATATACCTGCATGTCTATCACTCGACGCGGAGAAAGCGTTCGATCGGGTAGATTGGACCTTTCTTCGGGCAGTCCTGCATAAGATCAGGCTGGGCCAGTTAATGATAGCCCGGATCATGGCCCCCTATCTTTCCCCGCAGGCCCGGGTGCGGGTCAATGGTCAACTCACAAATCCCGCTTTCATACATAGAGGCACGCGGCAGGGATGCCCTCTTTCTCCCCTGCTGTTCACCCTTGTGGTGGAACCCCACAAGCCCCTGACATCCATGGCATCCCCCTTGGAGGTCAGCAACACAAAGTGGCTCTTTTTGCGGACGACCTTCTTCTTACGCTATCCCGCCCGCACACCTTCCTCCCGGCCCTCCTCTCCCTGCTGCGGTCCTTTGAATTGGCATCTGGCCTTAAAATTAACCACGAGAAGTCCTGGGCACTGAACCTCACGATCCCTAGGGATGAGATATCTACACTTCAGTCTCTTGTCCCCTACCAGTGGGCTACCAACTCCATTCGTTACTTGGGGCTCTAATTAACTCCCACTCTCGCCACATGGTCCCAAATTAATTGGCAGGACTGCAAGAGGGCAGTCCTAGAGGATCTGCGAGCTTGGAAGCCCCTTACCCTCTCCTGGCTGGGCCGCCTGCATGCAATTAAAATGTCGGTGCTTCCCAAAGTCTTATATTTATTTCAATGTCTCCCTACTCCTATCCCGCAACACCAGATCCAAAGCCTCCAAAGGAAATCACTAACTTCATCTGGGGCGGACGTAGGCCACGTTTCTCCAGCAAAAGTCTTATGCTTCCTCGGGATAGGGGTGGGCTAGCGTGCCCCAACTTGCTGGAGTACTATTGGGCCTCCCATCGCCGCTTCATCTCTGAATGGATGGCGTGGGAGAGCGAGAAGGTCTGGTTACATATGGACAGAGCGGTGACTGGGAGATCCATCTGGGACCTCCCCTGGCTGCCCCGGGCCTCACACTCACGTAGTGCCTACATTGCCCTTCCTACCAGGACAGTACTTGACATCTGGGACAAAGTAGCAGTTTCTAAGGGACTTACTACTTTCCCGTCTCCCCACACTCCCATCGCTGGGAACTCACACTTCCCGCCTGCTGTCAACCCCCAAGTGTTTTCTGACTGGCTGGATGGTGGATGTAGAACGCTTAGGGATCTGTTTCTGGGCGATACATTTAAATCTTTTGATCACTGCAAGGAAGAGTTCCAACTCTCGGAGGGAGCAAGACTACAGTACATACAGCTTTGCCACTGGGTACACATCTTCTATGGCGCAGGCAGACACTCGAGCATGCACCCCTTTTGAGCGCTTAGTACGCTCCTTTGACTACTCTAAGGGGCTAATATTCCGGACTTATCACGTTTTGCAACACTCTCCACTCGCTGCTCTTCATCCATAACAGCGTCAATGGCAATCGGACGCCTCTTCTGAAATCGCCCCCGCCCCGTGGAACCGCCTGTGGCGAGACATCCCGAAAGTCTATCGCTGTATCTCCCAACGGGAAACTGCATATAAGATTATGACTCACTGGTACTACTCCCCTTAGACTGCATAAGATGTCTCCCGCCACTTCTCTTTGTTGGAGATGCTCGAACTCCCCGGGTGACTTTCTTCATATCTGGTGGGCTTGTCCGCTCTTGACCCTATACTGGAAAGAGGTCCTTAGCCATATCAAAACGGTGCTTGGCTTCCCCCTGCCTGCAACTCCAGCTACAGTACTCTTAGGCCTTAAACCTGACAATCTGCACGCACTAACCCGCAACGATTGGCATATCGCCCTTCACATGTTAGGCGCTGCTAAACGACTTATTGCCCTATATTGGAAGAAAGCAGAGACCCCTCCAATTAATGTCTGGTTCACGCGTTTGTGGCATACTGTGACCATGGAATTGCTCACCGCGCGCTTGCAGTCTCGCGATACCCAATTCACCAAACTATGGCAGCCGCTAGTCACTTACCTCTGTAAAATGGAACACGCTCGTCTTCAACCTCCGAAGCTTCGGGCTCTACGCTTTTTTGATGACGCTGTGTATCCTCCTGACAGAGATCTTCTGCATGTCCCGACTGAGCCCCCCTTGAAACATCGCCCACGCCCTTTGCAGGGCGAATTTGTCATTCTACACCCTTGCTCCTCCCCCCCCTCCCGCCCTCCTCCCCCCTCCCGCTATTGTCCTCGGTCATGCCTCTCGGACTTGATGGTAACTTAGGCTTAGCCTCCCTATATCTCTCTACTCGCCCTCAATCTCTCCGTCTTGGTGTTTTTTCTTTCCCTCTCCTCTCTAGGATCTTCTGTCGCCTGTCCTTCATCTGTTTCTTTCTCCTGTTCACCTTTCTATTTCACTCACGTTGATCTTGTTTTTCTTGCTCTTCTTGGTTGAAGGATCCTCATAATTGAGTTTTACAACTGTGACAGCTTTACTACGCGGCCGGCCCTCCACAGGGTTGTAGGCGACACGCTGTGTACATGAGGGAACTCCTTCTGGTTCTTTTTCGATAATAAAAAAAGACTTGCAACAAAAAGAGTAGGGATTCAATGACCCAGTCGTTAATAGTCTCAGAACAGTTATGGGAGTTTAGTATGGTGTTTAAGCTTCTAGTCAGACATTTGGCTTTAGTGTAAACTAGTCCCAAGCCAGTAATGGGACTCATAACTCCATTCTCTATTTTTACAGTGAAAGGCGTCTCTAAGGTAGCGTGCATATGAAATCAGAGTTGTGACAGATGAAAGGGCAGCCAATACGACTCAGCATGTGGCAGTTGAAGTTTCCCACATCCTGTTAACGTGTGCAAGCTGGCTAATTTGAGTCTAAGCTTCTTGCTCTGCCCCAGCTATGCTTTCCATAGTGCAGAAAGTGTGCTGCAAATTCACTGAGATAAACAGCAATAGCATGACGTACACAGTTTAGACAGGGCATTATGTTCATCCTGATGGTTCGAACCCGTCCCCAAAGGGAGAGAGTCTGCTGGGACAATCGGGCGAGGTCTCGCTCGATAGACTAAATGAGAGGGTTAAGATTGTCCTGGACCATATGACTAGTTAATTTGATACCCTAAAAAGGCTGAAAAAGGCGGTTATTGGGTCCATAAGAGAAGGGATCAATTGCCAAGGATTAGAAAGCATGGCTAAAATATCTACGTATAAGAGCGTGCCCCCCTGGTGTCTGTATCCATGTGATCATAGTCTGCTCTTATTGCTATGGCTTGTGGTTTAAGTGCCAAGGCGAAGAGGAAGGGCGATAAGGGGCATCCTTTCTGGTTCCTCTTCATAGGGCAATCACTGGGGAAACCTTCCCAAACTCCCATTTCTCACTCAGTGGCGTAACGAAGCTTAAAGGTGGGGGGGCCCACCTGCAAAGCGCAAGGAGGCCCTCACGCTCCTGACAGTGAGGAGCTGTCAGATCCGCCTGTGCACAGTGCCGAGGAGGCCCCTGGAGCTCGGGGACCCCCTGCACTGCAGGGGCTATTGTTACGCACTATTCTCACTCTGAACATAGTCCCATTCAACTCCGTCAAAAGCTTTCTCCGCATCCGATACAGCCACCTTCATATCTTGATCATTTTACACTTGCCATAAGACATGGCAGAGCAACCATAGGTGTGATGCAGAAGAGCGGTGGTGGACAAATCCCAATTGTGCAGGATGTATTGCAACTGGCAAGAGGTTAGCCAAGTCAGTGGCTAATATTTTGGCATAAAGGTTCTTGTTGCCATTTATTAGAGGGATTGAACTGCAACTTTTGCACAGCACTGGTTCTTTGCCCGGCTTTAGGACAGGGGAGACGATGGCTCTACTGAACTCTGGTAAGGGTTGTGTACCTGAGGTTATTTCTGCAAACAATTTATGCAGTAATGGGATTATCTTTTCTCTGTTATCTTAGAATATTCAGCTAGGTACCCATCAGGGCCAGGGGCTTAGCCCATAAATAGGAATCTATTGTAACTGGTTTCTTTGGTAGTAATTTCCACCTCCATTGTTTGAGCTAACCCAGGGGACAATGTCTGTACTTGAATATGCAAGAAGAAAGCATCTTCCTCTTCTTGTACAATACTGCAGTACTCCTCATACTGTAAAGTAAAAGTCATCTCAGATAATTAAAACGTTTATTGGATGCATCTGCAGTATGCCCTGCACGTAGTATATTGCCGGTATTGGATGTTGCTTCTCATTGTCGTAGCTGGAGGGCTAATAGCTGTCCCGCTTTTTCTCCCCTTTCATATAGATGCTGGCAACAGTGAAATAACTCCTTTTCCGCCACGAGGGGTTTAGCTTGTAGAAGGGACTGCAATGTTGCTGGGTTGGGGCCTTTATTGTATGAATGTGTAAGGCCTTCGACTTTACTTCCTATAAGTGTGTGTTGCTGATTCAACTCTAATTTGTGCCTAGCATCTCATCGAATCCCTTTAACAGTCATCCCCCGCAATACTAGCCTTCCTAGCCGCCCATGTTTGTACAGTTTCTTTTTTTTAACACTATATTGGGTTTTACAAGTTTGCATCTTATGCAGGCATTGCAACTCCTACAAATAAATGTACATGTGATGTACGTAGTACAGTAGTATGTAGCACAGTTACATTTAGAGTGCGATCAAGGCTGCAATTTGTTAAGCGAGGCGATCTTATAACTTATTGTGCAGTGAGTAGACAGTTCGGTCGCAACTGCAGCAGGTTGCCTAGGTGCATTATCAAGTGTATTAGCATTATTCCTAAAACTGCTTAACTTTCCCCTCCCCCCCCTTAGCTCTCCCAACTCTTCTAGTCCCACCAGACGCATAATATTGTTCTCTACTCAATCATGTTTACCCCATTAAGTCACGTATGGGCGGTCCATAGTTATGTGCTAATATTGCGCTACAGGACTTTACTTAGAGCTGTTTTTTCTGGTTTGTGCAGGGACTGGCCTATTTGACATATCTACTCCACTTGGGCTGTGGGGACAGGTGTAGGTTTGAGTGACTTAAATGCTTCCATTATAAGGTCCCATCGATATAGGTTTTTTACGTAGGCCCAGGGGCTTCCTCTCGCCGGATGGCCGCGCTTTCCGCATCCCCCCACCTCACCACTTCCCCGTGCCATGTGTAATCTATTGGGGGCCTGGCGGACTTCCACCACATTGTTATGCAGCGCTTAGCCATAAGTAGCGCTAGGTCAGTGAAGCGTAGTTGCACTCTGCGTTTGAGCGCCGAGTCATACCCAACAGGCAGCTGCCAGCTGTTTCCCGAATGGGTAGGCCTGTCGCACAAGCTAATGCTCGTGGTTACTTTACTCCAGAATTCAGTAAGCGATGAGCTCGCCCATTGCATGTGTAGGATATCGGCTTCCTCCACCCTGCATCTAGGGCAATGATGTTGTGTATCCGGAAACATACGTTGCAGGCGGTGCGGGGTGAGGTAGGCCCTATGTAATAACATACAGAATGAATTTGCGGGACACTTTTTTGGGGTATTCTAGTATCCCCATCCATTCTTTATCGGTCAGATCTTTCTCAAGATCCTCAGCCCATTTGTTGCGTACGTCGGTAAGGGGAGTCCATGTGCCCTAATGCCTCTATACAGCCATTTCGTAAGGTGGCGCCCTTCCCCCATTAGATAAATCGCCCGCACCAGTTCGTGGGTTGGGGGTTCCTCCCCGAGTGCGGCCCAGTGTCTCTTGGCGTAGCGGAGTATTGCAGGTTACCTGGTAACCCATTTTCCCTGGTGAAGTTCTCATGGTCCATTAGGGTTCAGTCATGGAACAGCACCCCCACCGTAGTGACCCCTCCCTCAGACCACAAGAGGATTCTGTGTTTAGTGATTAGGCCCGTTGGTGTGGGAATACCTAGTAGTGGTGTGTTATCTGCGTATGGGGGGCACCTGCGTGTATAGTGCAGTGTCTTTTTCCAGTATGTGAGCGCGACGCGCAGTAATGTCGGGGCACCCAGGGGGGATTGTGGCCAGAGGTAGCAATAGTGTGTGTAGAATACCCTGGTTAATATCTCGGGCTGTGTATCCTAATTCGTGCAGATTACGTCCGGTGAGCCAATATGACAGCCACTGTAGTTGGCTCGCATAACAATATGCACGGAGGTCAGGAGCACCTAGTTCTCTCTTTTGTCTGTGTCTAGTTCTAGTTTAGTTAGACCTACCCTACGGCGGCCAGGTCCCCATATCAGCTCAGATAGTAGCGTACCTAGCGATTTAAATACAGGGGCGGGAATTAATACCGGCAAGTTTGTAAAGAAATATAAAAGCCGCGGGAGAACCACCATTTTGGATATAGCCACTCTTCCCATCACAGACAGCGGCAGCGAGGTCCAGAAGGTTATCTGTGATCTAAGTGCCCTTATTGCTTTGGTTAAGTTACCCTCTATTAAGTCTTGTGATCTTCTATAAATCTGGATGCCTAGGTACTTAAAGGTGTGCTGCACTACAGAGAGGGAGAGTTGCCTAAACAGTATCGTGTCTCTATGTTCTCCAGTACCAAAGAAAAAGGCTCGAGACTGTCTCGTTTATGGTGAGGCCCGAGATCTGTGCAAATTGTGAGAATATCCCCGGTATCGGCTCTAGGTCATTGTTCAGGTCTTTGGCATAAATAATTAGGTCGTCTGCGTAGGCAGACATCACATGTGTGGAGCCACCTAGCCTGATGCCTATCTGTTCTGCAGATGACCGTAACGTAATGGCCAAAGGTTCTAATGCCAGTAAAATAATAGCGGGGATAGGGAACATCCCTGTTGTGTGCCTCGGCCAACCGGGTATGCGCGCGAGATGTGACTACCAGTGCAGGTCCTTGCTGTAGGGGCTGAGTATAAGAGCTGTACCCACTTCAAGTATGTTGGTGGTATGCCAAATTTACCAAGGGCCCTGGCCATGTATTCCCATCGGAGGGTGTCAAATGCCTGTCTTAGGTCTAGCGTGATGCAGCCGGCATTGTGGTGATCTGCTGAGACTGACTCCATTACGTGGTAAAGTCTCCTGATATTCAGGGACGTGCTACGCGCTGGTACAAAGCCGCATTGATCTGGGTGGATTCACTTGTGTAGGTACGGGAGTAGGCGGCGCGATAGGATTTTGCTTAATATTTTATACTCTGTGGCAAGGAGTGATAGGGGCCGGTACCCCGGTATGTCTGTTGCCAAACGGCCCGGTTTAGGGAGGGATATTACTAAGGCCTGCATTGTAGTGGAAGGTAATGACCCAGTGTCTAATGCAGATTGGTATAGTCGTTTTAGTTGCGGGATCAGGGTGTCTGAGAAGGTGTCAAAGAATTCTATCGGTAGGCCATCAAGGCCCGGGGCCTTATTCCGTGGTAAATCCCGGATGGCTGCCTTTATTTCTGTTTTAGTGATGGGACCAAATAGGACATCTTGGGCCGCACGATTCAGTCGGGGGAATGTTAGATTATCCAGGAATGCACTGAAGGAGTCATCCGCTATGTGTGGGGGGGATTGATATAGTGATTCATAATATTCGCAAAAAGCCTCGTTGATTTCCCGCTGAGTGTACACAGTGTCCCTTCCCAAGGTGGTTACTTCATGTTTAGTTACAGGGGAGGTGCGTCACGTATTATACGCGCCAGAAGCGTACCTGCCTCGGTATGTTTTATCTGGGTGTATGATTTGTAATCTACTTGCCTAAGAGTTTCCAGCAATTCAGCATGCTTAATGCGGGCCTCCTGTAGTGCCGCTGTCCTTGATGGGTCGCCTTCCGCTTCTTGTTCTAGTTTATTCATGGTGTTTGACTGTTTTGAGATTGTATGTTTGTACAGTTAATAGAGTTTCATTTAAGGCCAGGCAGAATGTTAAAGTAAAACTGTAAAAGTCTTTTGTCGTCTAGCATTTTGTAGTAGGATATTTTTAGTCTCCAGTTGCCCTAGGGAGGTTGCTGTAAACCTAAGTCCATAGAGAGCAACAATGCATCGTGGTCTGATATGCTACATGGTACTGTGTCTGTAGTATGAACATGTGGGAGCAGAGTGCTTGGGGTTAGGAGTTAATCTATTTCGGAACACGTGCTGTGTGCACATGAGGTAAAATGTGTATCCCAGGTCAGTAGGGTGTTGCAGTTGTCACGGGTCAACCAGTGCAAACTCACCCTATATCCTGCAGTATGTGGCTGTGGGGAAATGGGGGGTATTATACGATGTGGCTGTGCGACCTCACCGAGTAACAGACTTACCAACCCCTTTAGGAACAGTAGGTTTAGTCAGTCCACAGCTACCCAGTGTTGACCTGAAGGTTTGACAGAGCAGCGAGGCGTACACAAAGGAACAAGTGTAAATTTGATCAGCACCAAAACAATTGAAAGAAAAAAAAAGAAGAAACAAAAACCTGAGACTAAAGAAATCGGACCAATTTATAAAAAGACAATTTTTACCCATTACTAGACACCACAGCAAAAGAGGGATTCAGAGATCTAGCATTGATAGGGCAGCAAATCTGTGATTTTCGCTCCACCATGAACGAGCACTGGCAAATTAAACAAATTTGACACAAACTTTTTCACCAAAAAGTTGGGCTGGTTGTATTGCAGTTACTGAGAGTCACTTTAGGCAAACAACTCCAGTAGGGAGCCAGTCAGGGGGCCAGCAAGGTCCTTAGATTCAATTACCATTAAAGCTGAATCAGTCTCCTGACAGTTCCATAGGAATCCATTGCAAATGGGATAAAGTACCTGGAAGGGGCCCTGTGCTGTGAACAGGAGGTCAGCCAACTGTCCCATGGAACCTTAGCTTTGGCTGGGCTACGGAGAATACTTCTCCATGAACATGACAAAGCAGGTACATTCCCTCTTCTTTGCTAGCCACCAAGTTCAGCAGGTGCAATAGTCGCCAGGGCAGCCTCTTTGCCGGTTCCACGGTGCAGAATGGCAATCCTTACAGTCCAGTCAAGATCTGAGTTCTGGGTGCCCTATTTATGCTCAGAAAATGGGCTCAGTATAGACCAAGTCAGTGGCAAACAGGCTACCAGGTTCCCTCCCTCCTGATGACCACTTCCTGTCAAGTGTGGTCATTATGCCCATTCCAAATATGGCAGAACACCCTCTTTCATCATCCAGAGCTACGTAGCCCAACACAGAAGTGTAGCTACCAAATGGGTTATACACCCCTGAAAAAACGGTTTGACAGCAGGCTTCCACTCTCCTTCCCAGGTGCCATCTAGTCTGCCTAAACAATGAGGCTGCTCCTCTCAAGTGTTCCCCATTTGTTCTTCTTGCTTTGAAGCTCGCCTTTTGGGTTAACAGCCACGCAGCTTCCTGCAGGAGGGAGGTAACACCTCTTTCCAGTAAAGGCCCCTTCTGGCTCCTTTACAAGAGTCGTCAGCCCATCTCCCTAAGAGGGAAGAAAGGTTTAAGCCCCTTGAGCAACCATTAAGGGCACAGGAGACTAAAGGCAACAAAGTGGCAACTTTGTTAAAGTTGCACACTGTAACTTGTTACATTAAATTTGACTTTAGAATCAAGTTGGGCTTAATATAACAAGTTGTTCAGTACCTTGGATTATCAACTTTGGTTACACCATTCAGGAGTTAGCATAGATGAGGAGTCAGCTTCTAATCATGCAGTCCCCAACGGGGATAGCAAGTCTTTCCACACTAAAAAAACATCAGTCTTGCGTTTTACTGCAAGAACACGTAAAATATATGTTCTGCCTATGAAATAGGCCCACCGAGCCCCAAGGCAGGGTGCAGCATGCCATACGGGTGAATTAAACATGTTTCAGGGGGAGATGACTTTTCCATTGCTTTAAATGGCAAAGTCGGGCTAGCAGTTTGAAACTGCTCTTCCAGTCTGCAATGGCAGACTAGACTGGGAGACTGGTTTTACCTTTGTCACACCTAGGGAGGCAAAGCCAGTGCAGCAGTCCTTGGGGTGACTACGTACAGGGCCTAGCTACCACAGAGAAGTTAGCCTATGCGAATTGGGTATAGCCAATGTGACATACATGTTTTGGGGTCAGGGCACTGGCATGGAGGTCTGGTTAGCAGGCCTCCGTGCACTCAGTCGAAAAACCAGCAGCTTCAGTCCAAAACACCCTGGGTGTGACCATGCAAAAAGACTGCTCGTTACAATGCCAGTCTCGCTGTTTGGTTTGCGTGTGCCTCTGGGATTTGTTGAAGCAGGGGTCTTCTATTAGGTTCCAGTCACCTCCTATTAAGATTTTGTTGCTTGGCAAGGAGATTAACAATCTTATAAAGTCTTTAAAGAATGTGTGCTCGTCTCAACCAGGGCACCGATTGATCCTACTATCGCCATCATATGCAGTGGCCCGAAGGGTCTGACCAGGTTTGGACAATGCAGATTGGGAGACATTTGTGGATCAAAATAGCCACCCCCTTTTCTGTGTGTTCTGGGAGCCATATTAGGGTTGTCACATGTGGGGGCTCACAGTAGACCCTTCCCACTGTGTCTTGTTAATTTGTAAGATTCTATTGGCATCAGATGTGTTTCCTGCATTGTCAGGCGAGTGCTTTTTAAGATAGGAGAGAAGTTCGCCTTTAATGTAGTGCTTTAGTCTGTTGATGTTAAGCAACACAACGACTAATCTGTTACTATGCGACATGGTTATAAGAATGGCTTATGCGCGGTAGCAGGCAGGTGTGTAGTGAGGGTTGGTGCTAAAGTAAAGCTTATCAGGCGGGGACAGGGGCATCTAGGATTCAACTAGCCTTTGTAAGGGACATCAACTGCTCTGGAAGATACTTGGTGATATGAGGAGGGGTATACGGGGTGCAACTTTAGTAGCACGAGTTCCTGTGTCGGTTAGACAGGTCGGCCAGCGCCTCCTATAAAGTGAAAAGTATAAGGCGCCGACAGCGATGTAAGGGTCATCTGATCAAGTCTGATTTGAGTTCTCCAGCAGCATCAAGGAAGAAACCTATACATTTTAGGGCATGTCATTGCAGAGAGGGGTCCTGTGCAACAACATAATAAAAAACAACATAACTAATAATTTTTTTATAAATTAAGTAAAAAAGGTGCTTTTCTAGTTCTCCCTCTTGCCTCTGATAACCTAGTATCTCTCCAGAGGGACCACTTCGGTCATCATCTAGTCATTACGGACGGCAGCTGTGGCAACAGTCCGAGGAGTCAGAGATCCCAAGATTCCCAATATCTCACCTCTGAAGGTTCCCATGTGCTGCTGCAAGGAGGGTTGTTGTGGGGCAAGGAGGGGCTTGATATCCACAGAGCCTGAAAATAGGTGTTCGAAGATAGTCAAATGCCTTCGTGGTAGAGGTTAGTGCATGTCGACAGGAGCTTAATATGTGGGGCGAGGTAAAGAGGATGGAGTCCGACTGTGCCCCCCAGCTGATTTGCGTGCCTTCACGCTCGCATGGGTTTCCACTGGACATAATTGATGGTCTCTTTACTTTAGGTTAGTAGCAAAAAAATGTAAGTAGGTACTAGGCTTCCGTGCATATTGAGCAGTGAGTTCAGGGTAATGGTGAGCCTCCCAGACTCTGTAGCAGCAATAGGGTAGTTTTGTTTGGATGTAAAACTATGCTGGGGAATGCTTGCAGAAGTACGTTGGCCAGCTGACGGCCCACTTAGCCAAATCTTTCCTTCAAAATGGCTGTCTCCTGCTCCAGTCTACTTTCTATGCCACACGTGTGCGGTCAGTTTGGTACGCAGGTCATCGGAGATCTTGAGTACCCACCATTGCACCGTCTAGAGCCCCCCTGCTCCAGCAATCTCCCATCAGTAGGTGGTAAGTCTGCTGGCTCGCTTTACTTTCTATGTTGACATTAAAATCACACTCTTCCGCTGGGTGAAGTCACTGCTGCCTGGGTCCACATAGGGCTGCTCTAGATTCATGTGAACTGCTGTCTAAATCCGCAGAGGAAAGCCTCCATATTGTGACGCTCTGTGGTAGTCAGCTAATATTAGGCCGGTTCTGACTCCAATTTAGATCAGAGATGCTGGCTCGATGCGGAGCTCACTACAGCTCTGCTCTTTAACTCTGGCACTAGACACATGTTTTTTACATTACCTTTTAAAATGAAACATAAGAATACTTTGATATAAACTAAAAATGATTCAAAATAAACCAAAGTTTAAAATAACTTGCAACAGTCCTGACAAAATGTATTTTATTAATACCAACTCACTTCACGGCCTCAGGCTATGCAGACATCCAATAAGTGTTCTAATGTCACCCATGTCTGATCCTCAAAATGCCAACTTTGCTAAAAATTAGAAATTCCAAACCCAACCAAATTATGCACAGCATACAAATCTGAAATAGGGTTTATTGCAAACCAACCTTAGGCAAATGAGCCTAGCCACCCTAAAAATGAGCAGCCTGGGTAATCTGTGAAGGATTTCTCCCCCAATAATAAAATAATACAGACTACCAAAGGAATGGATGACTTTCATAATTGGGCCATGTGGCTACAAAACAAGCATAGGTACAATGGAAAATCAGGCAATTAATGCAAACTGAGAATCTAGCTCTATATAGGATATAGCCACGAGGTGGTAATACCGTGCACAGATTCCAGAGGTTCCCCAAAAGTGTACAAGGATCAATGTAAAACCCAAAGTGCTCAATTAGTGGTAGTGTGGGCGAGCAGCCTTAGGCCTAACACAGAAGAGTAAGATTTATTGCACAACAGTGATCAATAATGGACACACAACTCAAGGTTAACCATGGGGGAGGGCACAAAGCAGTACCAAACATACACCACCAGCGGCACAGGGCGGCTGGGTGCCATTTTGACATCTGGCACCCAATGCTGGTCAATGGGGATTCTTGGTTCGGCAAAGAGGCTGCAGGCGTGGCACCGGAGGAAGACAAACAGCAGAGGTAGAGATGTAGGGGGTCGTAGGGGCACCATCAGTTCAGCTCACCGAGGGGCTTCGGGTGCAGCGGTGTCTTTTGACGGAGTCTTCTTACCGGAGCGGGTCGCGGTCGGGTAGAGCCTCTTGATTCACACTGCAGGCGCAGTCGTGGAGGTCAGGAGCGTTCAGCCAACGCTAGACAAGAGGTCAGGATCACTGGGGAGACTTCACTGCACAGGTGAGCCACTCTGAATCGGGCTGTGGGTTTCGGGCTGCAGAGTGGGCAGGAGACACGGATCTGGAGTCCTTGGAGTAGGTTTCTTCTTGACAGGTCCGCTGTCCACGTAGATTGGAGTATTTTTCGAAGGCAGCAGTCCTCCCAGGACTTCAGAGGTTGCAGGTTCGCAGAAGCTGGAGACAGAGCGGTAGGGCTGGGGCCAAGGCAGTCCTCGTCTCCAGTCTTCTCTGCAGGGTCATCTTTCTTCTTAGGTAGTCACAGATCTAGTTTCTAGGTCTGGGGAGCCTGTTAAATACTAAATTTAGGGGGCGTTTTAAGGGAGTAGTAGGTAGGGCCAGTGGTGACTACACCCACTTTTGTGCCACTCTCCTGTGGGAGGGAGCATAGACATAGCTGTGATTGGAGGGGTCCCCTCATCTTCAAGATAGAGGGGACTGAAAAGTGTGCTCAACTTCGCCTACTACACCAGAGGGGTGGAGTTGGCAAAGGTGGGCACACCTCCTTGCCTTTCAAAGTTTTCCAGCTGGTTTTCCCGCCCAAAGTGCGGGTGTAAACCAGGGGCTGCCATCTGCTGCTAGCAACAGGGGGGGGGAGAGAGGGAGGGTGACATTACAAAGGCAGCAGGCCTTTGAAGATTCCCCTTCGAGCACTGGCCTATCCTGGGGGTGGAGGTTTGACAGATCTGCCCAGGACATGCATTGTTTCTGGTCCCAGAGAGCAGAGGCTCTCCACCCAGGTGTCCAGAAACATGTCTTTGTGGCAGGCTGCCTACAGCCAGTCAGTGCCCACACCACAGTCGGTAGGTTCAGGGGGCACCACTGAGGTGCCCTCCAAGTACATGTTTTAATAAATCTCACACTAGCATCAGTGTGGATTTATTGCAAGGAGCTGTTTGGTACCAAACACTCCTGTGTTCAGTTAAGCCATCATGATGCTGTGGAACTAGAGTTGTCAAGTTCCCAGCCATGTACTCTCTATGGCTTCCCTGGCACTTCCAATATTAGGGACTAGACCCTAATACTGTAGGGGCATATCTGCTCAGGCAGATATGTCCACACCTGGGATATAGTGCACCCTGCCTTAGGGCTGGTACCGCCTGCCAGATGGTGAACTTACCTATATCTTAGGCAAAACTAGCTGGCATGGCAGACAGGGAGCGTGCCATGTCGACTTAGTAATTTTTTCACCTCACAGGGGTATGCCAGCTGCAGGGGGCAGTGGCATGGTCCTAGTGAGGGGGTATCACTTACCAGGGACTTCGAGGGGCAGAAGTACCAATTGTGGACATGTTTTTAGAGGAAGAACAAGGGTACTGGGAAACTGGACAGCAGGTACCCAGTACTCTACAGTCAAAGTTGCATCAAAAGCCAGGCAAAAAGTGGGGGGTACTGCAACAGAACCCCATTTTCTCATAGAAATCAAATCGCAAACTGCATCCAGATCAATGGTTCTTGTTTTGGAGAACAACGCATGCATGCAAGTTTGGGGGAGGGAGGGTTAAAATCAGGACATGAGCAGAACAGTGCAGGTGGGCGTTTAAATGGGGGGTGGCCAGAAATCATAGGACCAACGCAGTCATTCTCATAATTGAACTTTTGAAGTGCACCGGCTTCTCTGTGTTCCACTGCTGATCAATCGTGCAGCAAATACAGCTCTGAAAATAAAGGCAGCTAGTATTGCTCATCAAAACTACATTAATAAACTGGACAAACAGATGGTCACTGAAGACCACCAGAACTCCAGCCAAAAAGAAAAGAGCTGGAATGTTACCCCTGTGAAAAAGGTGAAAAACATTCATAGCACTACGACAGCGAGCCAGGTCACCATATTTAGGAGCAAGAAACTGAGAAAAAGCACCCCATTACCATCTTTGGTCACTGCGTAACTGACAGATGCACCACAAGCCACTGAGGACACGCTTGGCAACCCAGGGATCAGCGTGGGTTCGTTCTTCTCTTCAGCACTCTCTCCGAGGCCCAGGCGCCCATACTCTGCCCTGCCCAAGCTGTATGCTCTGCCTGTCAAAAAAGAGAGGGAGGAGTCAAGGAAGGAATGAGACTAGGATAGAATGTAATCCAGTAAAACTGCATCTAATGCTAGGCCTCTGAAATGCAGCTAAGTCCAAGCTGCTTCACTAAGCAGTAACAATGCACTACAAACCGGAAGGATATTGTTAGGTCAGATCATGAAAGACAAGAGGTGAGAACCTGAACTGCATGTTCCTAATTAGCAGAATTTCAAGTACTCGGCCCTTCTTTATTTTGGTCAGAATGACATCATTAAACTAGAAGGAGTAAATTCACAACTTTGAGGCAAAATATCTGAACAAGTTTAAAACCCACTTAAATCACACCAATTTTGAAATCAGTCGGAAATTATGTCTCATTAAAACTAGATAAGTTTTTCTGAAATGCAAAATCAGCGCATCATTTGGTAGAGTTTGGTGTTGTAAAACCGTAATTCACTCCAGTTTTTCCAGAAAAAGTAGCAGATTCCACCCCTGAACAGATTTTATTCAAGCTGCCATTTTCAAGAAATGGCACGGCAAGAGCATATTTCAGCAATTCCGACTGCCCACCAAATCAGAAACAGGAGCGCTTAGGCCCACTCCGATTATCTGCCAATCAGAACAGCAGTAGCACAGCCGGTTGGCAAAGGACATGCAGGCAGTATTCTCACAATGTTGTCTTCTGAAGAGTACACATGCCACCCTCTTATTGTATTCACTATTTAAGTCTCACCTGCAGACAGAGTTTAGTGGTCTCTTTGCACAAGATCTCACGGACAGTACCAAATACTTCGGTATTAGAGCCAGCCCACTACTTTGTTGCCTTAGTCAGTCATCTGCTTGCTTCTTATTCAATGGCTTCCCTCCCTCTTCATGTGCTTGTCCCTAGCCTCGAGAACTACCTCTGCCATCCTTCTCACTGGAGGACTTGTATCCGGCCCCTGCTCACGTTTAGGAACTATTTTTTCCTTTTAGCACTCCATGCATGTTTTTTCTTCTCACAGGTACTGCTTGCCCCCCTCAAATATCTTCACCTCACACACTGTGTTGCTCCCCCATTTCTTCTCCCTTGTATGCCACTCATCCAAGTAATACCTGCCCTTCACCCAAAAGCACCATTGCTTCCAGCACCCCCAGGTCTATTCATTTCCCAAACTCCAGCCTTTGATCTTTTCATTTATTCCACCTCATCATTCGACCTCATCTTAAAGCTAGTCCTTTGCTCCTGCACCTATTGCCTCCCTGCCACCCACTCCCAGGTGAGCCCCCTACCATCCCAGTTTTTAAAATGTTTATTAAAACATTTGAGAGAGCCTGGCTGCTCCTTGCTGCCAGACCACTCCACTCAAAAAAAAAAAAAAAAAGTTTATGCACTTAAAAATTGTATTTTCAAAGAAAAAAAAAAGAAATCCAATTTTTTTTACATATTGCTCCAAGTGGAGTCTAATCTTGGATTGGTAAATTAAAAAAAATAAAGTAATAAAAATTGTGGCACATCATACGATAAGTACCCACATTCATGCTGAATAGAAGGAGTTCGCCCACAAGAGGCACTTTGGCGCTAATTCAAATAGTCTGTGACAAGAAAGCAGAGGAAAGAGCAAGGGGTTACATTTACAGAATAGATGTGTTTTCAAGCCCTTCCGAAATGAGACAGGAGCTGACTGATTTAATCCCAAGTGTAATTTCAATCCAAAGCAGTGGTCTCAAGTGTAACAAAGCTCTATCTCCAACTCTGGTCTTTTTGACAGAAGGAACAATAAATAGTTAAGAACTTGCGTGCGGATCTCTCTGCGGCTGACGAGAGTAAAACCTCTAGGCTAAAATGGGATTTTTGGAACCTGGGAAATACCTTAAATAGAAGACAGTTTTGAAGGCAATCCTTGGAACAATACTCAACATTTTTTTAGAGCCACATAAAAGTATGAAAGTCATTTTTAATTTTCTGTAAGGCTGTCCAGGAGGATTGTGTATGACTTAAATTACAATAAACCACTTTCAACAGAACACTTGCAGACAACTTGAGAATGCAGATTTTTCACTAGGAAAGGGGGAATTTTCCATAAAAAAATGGGAGAGGTCTGGCGCAGCAGCCAGAGAAGCGGACTGTGGAGCGCAGGGGAGCAATTAGATCCCCAGTGCCAGCTCCGCATCATGCGACACTGGGCAATAGCTCACTTAATCTCCCAGACGGGCCCCAGCATCTTTGAAACCCTTATGTTCGTGCTTTACAAATACGAATTATGGCTGAAGCAAGAAGAAACGTGTAGTATTCTGCAAGTCGTCATGGAATGTTGCTTATGTAATGTGTTGGAACCTTGTCATTCAAAGCAGGACAGCTGTGATGCGAAACAGGAGCTGGGCGTCTCTGCGCAGCCTTAGTGCTAGTTAATTTCTATTCCAAGTGGCCAGAGGTCAGGTTTGTGTCTGAACCGAATTCAAAAACGGCGACTGAGTTTTTTAAAGGGGGTTTTGCTTTGTGAAGGGTTTCCCCAATTGTTAGTCTCCGCCAACGGGGTGCAGTTTGTGAACGAAGATGTCAAAAAGTTTGAGATTAGACAATGTCACACACCCCAGAGGCACAGACCAATGGGAAAGCATAAATCGAGTGGTGTTACAATGTGCTCAGTAGGCCATTTCCAACAAGTGTATTGTGGGGGAATGTGGTGCAATCCATGCTGTTTTACCCACACCAGTTCTCATTGCACACAAACTGGGTGTCTCCTTTTGAGCTTTTACCGGGACCGAAACCAGTTACAAAGGGTTGTCCTGTGAGAGTAACTGTGTCAAGCAGAGTGTGTCTTTGGATAAGTGTGATCGTATAGTCAGAAAGAATGTGTCTGAAGCCCAGTGTAGGCAAAAGGAGAATTTTGGAAAACTGAAAGGTGCACATAAAGTAAAGTTTAATGGGGGTGATGTTGTTCGTATCTAGAAAGGTGTATCCAAAAAATGCTAAGCAGGAGCCAGGGGTCTGTGGCAGCTCTGTACGTTTCCAGCATAAATAAAGCTTTCTTAAAACTCACATGTGTGATTTCCGGCAAAGTTTGAGGTTCGCAGGGCATCGTGGGTAACAAAACCTCATGGGTTCCACACAAGGCACAACTCCCTAGAAACCCCTGGTTGTCTAGTTATCAAAAAAAGGCTAAGTTTGGTAGGCTCCCACAGGTGCCGGATGAGCCAAGGCCCAAAATCCACAGCTACCAACTTTGCCAAAAAAAAAAAAAAAAAACAGTATTGAATGGGAAAATGCAATGCATCTAGGTTGCGTTTTCGGCTGTTTCCTACACAAGGGAGGTACCATTTTTATCGGAAGACATGTGTGAGCATAGAATAGCAGAACATTTGTTATCAATTGGATTCTGCTGCATTTGTGGCAGACCCTCTAAAACATACGCTAGTACAGGTATCCACAAATTCAAAGAAGTAAAAACCACCGCTTCTAAACGATATCTTGTGCCCATTTCAAAAATACATCGGTTGCCTCGATACTCATTTTTTTCTCTACATATTTAACCATTTGAATCGGTCTGTACACAATGAAAACCCATAGTACTCTGCAGCTCAGTAGTTGGCTGTGGGTACCTCAGGTTCATGGAGAACCTATAAACCATATATATATCCCTGCAATCAGAGGGCTCTTGTGGCCATAATGGTACAATGCTTTTGCGAATCTGCCATCATTACAAAGGGTTACAGATGAAAACGTTGTCACAAATGGCTGTTTTTTCCTACTCATTTTCAATATTTCAATAGTTAGTTTCTTGAGAAAAACTTGAGAACTACATATATAACCCCTTGCCGAGTTTGGAATTTTGTCTACTTTTTAGAACTCTATAGCTTTCCTAGAGCACCCATGGGTTTCACACTGGTTTCCACAACAAACTGGAAGTAGGTTGAGAGAACAAAAAAAAAAAAATATGAATAGGAAAATGTGCTACCTCGTCAAAAAATGCTAAAACTGAGGTAAATTCAGCTCTGCATGTTCCTGGAAGCTGTAAGATGACTTAAGCACAGCAAAACACTTTCTGGATGCCATTTTGAAGATTTTTTTTTTAAAGTGTGTGTGGGTGGGGGGGGGGGGGTGGGGCTTTTTTTTTTTAAAAGCATCAAACAGTTTAATTTTACAAGCTTCAACCTTCCCAAGGTGCCCCTTCATCCGACAACTTCTTGACCCCCATCTCACCCCTCAGATTGGTACCTCACAGCAGCATCCACTTCCTCTCCACACCCTGCTTTAGGGTTGCAGCAGGCATGTTTCCAGAATGTCTTGTGTAATAAACTGACATGGAAAACTGTGGTAACGATGTTAATGGTTTTACTGTAGTCAGAAGAAAACAAGTTACTTACCTGTAACTTTGGTTCTCCAGTATTGGAAGCTTTCATAGATTCCCATGCTTGGAATCATTCCCCGTCGTCGAGATGGGAGCCTCGGTGTGTGTGTGTGTGTGTGTGTGTGTGTGTGTGTGTGTGTGTGTGTGTGTGTGTGTGTGTATATATATATATATATATATATATACACACATACACACACACATACAACAGTAGTAAATAACATTACAAAAGAGAAACAGGCCTAGGCCTAATCCCATTTTGTAGTCAGACCATGTCTTTTTGTAAAAGAGACCAAAAAGAATCATTAGCCAATCAGAGCAGCCTCACCCTCTAGAACCTTGGTGAAAGAACCTCAGCTCCTCAGATTTTCGTATACGTTGTGAAAACATACACAGATAGAGGCTGAGCTTTCCCAGGGGAGGAGGGTGGGTCGCATGGGAATCTATGAAAGTTTCCAATACTGGAGAACCAAAGTTACAGGTAAGTAACTTGTTTTCTTACTCCAGTATTGGAGCTTTCATAGATTCCCATGCTTGGAATCAGAGTAGCTAGCAGTAAGGATACACATTTTCCACAAGACATTGTTTGTCCGAAAACACATTATCTAAATACATGCTTTACAACTAGCCGAAGGCATAGATAAGTTAGTGCATTTATAAACAAGAGAAAATGTGTATAAAGCAGATAAAAGAAGGAAGGAGGGTAGCAAGGGAAAGCTCACCACTCATTGGAAGAGGTTCCTCAGAACTGCCTGTCCCACCGCCGCGTCGTCTTGGAGTGATGACTCCAGGCAGTAATGCTTCGTAAAGGTGTGAGTGCTGCTCCAAGTTGCAGCCCTACAAATGTCCTTGATCTGGACACCAGCAAACAACGCAGCTGAAGATGCCATAGATCTTGTCAAATGTGCTCGGACAATACCCTCCAGGGGTTTGCCCGCTGCTGTGTGACAGTATCGAATAGCGTTCACAACCCAGCGAGATATCCCCTGTTTGGAAATGGTAAATCCCTTGCGGGGAGCGCTATATGATACAAAAAGTTGTGAAGTCTTGCGGAAAGACTTAGTTCGGTCCAGGTAAAATTTCAAACATCTTTTTAGATCCAGAGAGTGAAGAGCTCTCTCAGCCGGCGACGTAGGCTGAGGAAAAAAGGCTTTAAGGATCACTGGTTCGTTGAGATGAAAAGAAGAAGGTACTTTAGGAATAAACTTAGGATTAGTTCTCAAGATGACAGTATTTCCCTTGAACTGAAGGAAGGGTTCCTGAATTGTAAGAGCTTGTAATTCTCCTATTCTCCTGGCTGAAGTGAGGGCCAACAACAGAGCCACCTTCCAGGAGAGGAACTGGAGATCCGTCCGATGAATCGGTTCGAATGGATGTCTCATAAGTTGAGAAAGAACCAGATTTAATTGCCACGAAGGCGGTGGAGGCTTCACTGGCGGAAACACCCTGAAGAGGCCCTTAAGAAACTGTTTGACAATTCTGCTAGACCAAAGAGAAGGCCCAGAGGACGTGCGTCGAAAACGAGAAACTGCTGCTAAGTGCACCTTAATGGATGAAAGAACCAAACCTGCCTTAGCCAAGGACAGGAAATAAGGAAGGACCTGGTGTGGTTCTGATAAGAAAGGATCCAAACTATTGCTTAGACACCATATACTAAAACGCTTCCATTTCAAGCGGTAGGTCCTGTTCGTGGAAGGTGCTCTCGCCTGCGAAAGGACATCCTTAATTTCTTCTGGAAGATTTAGGTGAAGAAATTCCCGCTGCTCAGGAGCCATGCTGAGAGCTGTAACGAGCGAGGATCTGGGTGCAGTATCTGACCCTGAGACATTGTAAGAAGATGCGGAATTGGTCGCAGTTGAAGAGGATGGTCCAAGGAGAGAAGGTGAAGTTCGGTGAACCAAAACTGCCTCGGCCAGGCAGGAGCTATCAGGATCATCTTGCACCGCTCCGCTTTCATCTTCTTGAGTAATCTGGGAATTAGCGGAATGGGGGAAAGGCGTAGACAAATGCGCCTGACCAGGCTATCGAAAGCGCATTCCCCAGTGACCCTCGATGGTGTAGCCTGCTGGCGTAACACTGGCATTTCCTGTTCTCTGGTGTGGCAAACAGGTCTATGGAAGGTCTGCCCCACCGGCGAAACACCCTCTCCAGCGTGGTCTGATCCAGTTCCCACTCGTGTGTAACAGACTTCAGCCTGCTGAGCCTGTCCGCCTTGTCGTTTAGCACTCCTGGCAAATGCTCTGCTTTCAGAGAAATCCCCTGAGAGATAGCCCACTCCCAAATTCCTTGGGCTTCTTGTGACAGAGGTAGAGACCTGGTGCCGCCCTCCTTGTTGATGTAGTGCATAGCTGTAGTATTGTCCGTCCGGACAAGAACCGACAGACCCTGCAACCTTGGAAGGAAAGCTTGAATTGCTAGACGTATCGCTGTCAACTCCAAGAGGTTGATATGAAGGAGGCGCTGTTCTGGAAGCCAGTGACCACTGACTTGCAGATCCTGTAAAACTGCGCCCCAGCCCTCTAGTGACGCATCCGTCGTTACCACCTGAGGTGATGGAGCGGCTACGAAGGATAGACCTCGGGACAAATGTTTTTGTTTTGTCCACCATAGAATGGCCTGGCGCATGTCCTGAGTGATCCGAAGCTGGTCGTTGAAGGATCCGCTCACTTGTTTCCACTGTAAATCCAGGAGCTCTTGCAGGGGACGCATTCGCAACCTGCAGTGAGGTATCAAGGGAATGCAGGAGGACATCATCCCCAGCAGGGATTTGTAGAGGCGAACAGAAAGATACTTTTTCTTCGCACTAGGTGGGCCATTGAGATTAGATTCCTTTGTCGTTCTAGAGAGGGAAAAACCTTGCTGAGAGATGTGTTTAAAATCGCTCCTAGAAACTGAACCTTCCTGGAAGGGCGAAGAGAAGACTTGGTGGCGTTGAGTCAAGCCCAGATTGGAGAAGAGGCTGGTGCAAGAGACAACTGCCTCCGCTGCTGCTTCCCTGGAAGGAGCTTTTAGCAACCAGTAGTCCAGGTAGGGAAAGACCTGGAAGGTAAATGCTACTTACCAGTATGCATCTGTTCTTGGCATGTAGAGCTGCAGAGTCGTACACTGTGCATTAGATCGCCATCTGGTGTTGGGCTCGGATGCTTGCACTTTGTTGTTGTCTTGGAAGAGTCTTTTGTAGTCACGAGATAGGTGACTCCTCCTTTGGACGATAGTGCGCATGGGCATCGACTCCATGGTTAGATTGTTTTTCGCCATGATGGGAAAAGATGGAGTCAGTAAGAAGAAAAAGATGTCCATGTGAATGTATCTAATTAAGATTATGCTGGAACAGATACAGGTCCCGGGGAGGCGGGTGGGCGTGTACGACTCTGCAGCTCTACATGCCAAGAACAGATGCATACTGGTAAGTAGCATTTACCGTTCGAGGCATATGAGCTGCAGATCGTACACTGTGCATAGACTGTATAGCAGTGTCTCCCCTAGCGGTGGTCACCTGTATCCGTTGCAGTAGTTTGAAAAAGTGTTTTAAGAACAGCTTGGCCCACAGCAGCTTGTTGCTTTGAGTGTACATCAACGCAGTAGTGTTTGGTAAAGGTATGTGGTGTAGACCATGTTGCTGCTTTACATATGTCATTTAGGGGGATGTTCCCTAAAAATGCCATAGAAGCCCCTAGTTTACGTGTGGAATGTGCCCTAGGGGAATTATTAAGGTGCGTTTAGCCTTTTGGTAGCAAATTTGAATGCATTTGACTATCCATCTAGCAATGCCAGCTTTTGAGATGGGATTACCTTTATGTGGTGGGGAGAAAGTTACAAATAATTGTTTTGTCTTTCTGAAAGGTTTGGTCCTGTCAATGTAGTAAAGTAGGGCTCTTCTGACATCTAGTGTGTGGAGAGCTCTTTCTGCTACAGAGTCTGGGTCTTGGAAAAAGACAGGTAACTCTATTGATTGGTTAAGGTGAAAAGCAGAAATTACTTTAGGTAGGAATTTGGGGTTTGGTCTGAGAACTACTTTATTACGATGGATTTGTAAAAAGGTTCTTGTATGGTTAAAGCCTGAATCTCACTGACTCTTCTGAGAGAGGTGATTGCAATTAGGAAGGCTACTTTCCATGTAAGAAATTGCAACTCACATTTGTGCAGAGGTTCAAATGGGGGACCCATGAGCCTGGTGAGGACAATATTTAGATTCCATGCTGGAGAGGGTGGCAATCTAGGGGAATGATTCTTTTAAGGCCTTCCATAAAGGCTTTAATTGCAGGTACTCTAAACAGTGACAAATGCTGTCTGTTTTGTAAGTATGCGGCTAGAGCAGCAAGATGTAATCTGATGGATGAGTATGCCAGGTTACATGTTTGTAGATGCAGCAAGTAACAGATAATGTTTTGTATGGAGGCATCTAGTGGGTGGATATTGTTATTACAATAAATAACAAACCTCTTCCATTTTGCTGCATAACAAGCTCTGGTAGTGGGACGTCTGGCTTCCTTAATGACATGCATACATTCTGGTGGGAGGTTAAGGTAACCGAACTCTAGGACTTCAGGAGCCATATTGCCAGATTCAGTTGACCTGGATCGGGGTGTCTGATCTCTCCATGGTTCTGAGTTAAGAGGTGTGGAGAGAGGTGTAGTTTGTGGTGTGGAACCACCGAGAGTTCGAGAAGTGTTGTGAACCATGGTTGTCTTGCCCATGTGGGAGCAACTAGGATCATTGTTAGAGACTGTTGCCTGAGTTTGCGTACCACTAGGGAATGAGTGGGAGAGGCGGAAAAGCGTATGCAAATCTGCCTGACCAGTTCATCCATATTGCATTGCCCTTGGACGACGGGTGTGGGAACCTGGCGGCGAAGGTTGGGCATTTTGTGTTTTCTTGTGTGGCTAACAGGTCTATTTGTGGATGGCCCCACATTTGAAAAAAAGGTTTCAGAACTTGCGGATGCAGTTCCCATTCGTGAATCTGTTGTGTCTGTCGACTTAACAGATCTGCAAGGTGATTGTGAACTCCTGGAAGATGTTCTGCAAGGAGGTATATGCTTTGAGGAATGGCCCATCTCCATATGTCTTGCGCTAGGCGAGACAGCTGCAGAGAGTGTGTCCCCCCTGTTTTTGTATATAGTACATTGCTGTCATGTTGTCTGTTTTGACTAAGACAGTTTTGTGAGTAAGATGCAGTTGGAATGACTTTAGCGCTAGAAATATTGCTAATAATTCTAGGTGGTTGATGTGGAGCAGTTTTTGTGACTTGGTCCAGTTGCCCTGCGTTGTGTGGGTAAGGAGGTGAGCTCCCCACCCAGTGAGAGATGCGTCTGTTGTGAGCACTATCTGTGGAACTGGCTCTAGGAACGGCCGCCCTTTGGAAATGTTTTGTTTGTTCCACCATTGCAGAGAGCGAGGAGTGCGGCTGTCTACCAACACCAGATCTGTAAGCTGGCCTTGAGCTTGGTTCCACTGACGTGCTAAGCATTCTTGCAGGGGACGCATTTGAAGTCGTGCGTGAGGGACAATAAAGATGCACGAGGCCATCATTCCTACGAGCTGCATAAACACTCGAGCTGGAAGGTAGTGTTGAGGTAGGAATTTTTTGATGAGGGCTTGCATACTTGTTATCCTGGTGGGATTGGGGTATGCCGGAGCTCTGGAGGTATCTATTGTGGCTCCTAGGTACTGATGTATGTAGGAGGGATGGAGATGAGATTTGGTATGGTTTATTGTGAACCCTAAATTGTGTAGTAGCATAACTGTTTGGAATGTGTGCTGTACACATTGATTGTGTGACTTGGCTTTTATTAGCCAGTCGTCTAGATACGGAAACACGTGAATGTGTTGTCTTCGCAAGTGCGCAGCTACTACTGCTAGGCACTTGGTGAAAACCCTTGGTGCTGTTGCCACCCGAATGGCAGGACTTTGAACTGATAATGTTGTCCGTCCACTGTGAACCTTAGGTATTTCCTGTGCGCAGGGTGAATGGGAATATGGAAATAGGCGTCCTTGAGATCTAGTGTGGCAAGGAAGTCGCCTTGTTGGAGTAGTGGAAGTATTTGTTGAAGAGTGATCATGTGGAAATGATCTGAGTGAATGTAATAGTTGAGGGGTCTGAGGTCCAGTATGGGCCTGAGGGAACCGTCCTTTTGGGGATTAGAAAATACAGTGAGTAAACCCCTGTGCCCTGATGTTGTAGAGGACTGGTTCTATTGCTTGCTTTTGGAGCATAGAGAGAACCTCCTGTTTGAGGAGCGTTAGATGTTCTGTGGACATGGGACGCTGTCTGGGTGGTATGTTGGGAGGAGTAGAAGTGAGTTCCAGGCAGTAACCATACTGGATAATTTGTCTTACCCACCTGTCGGTGGTGATGGAATTCCACGCAGGTAGGAACTTTGATAGTCTTCCCCCGACTGGAGTGGAATGATCGGGGGAAACGGAGGGAAGTCACTGTTTGGTGGTAGGGGAGGTGCGTGTGTTAAACCCGCGTCCTCTACCCCTGTTGTTGTTACCTCTGTAATTACCTCTGGAGTAACCTCTACTAGAGGAGGTTTGGGTGGTATTTTTATAATTAGCAGAGGTGGTGTCTGTGGCAGTAGTTTTGGAGCCGCCTCTGTATAAGGAGCGACGAAAGGAACCTCTACTAGTTGTAGCTTGCAGAGCTCCCATAGCCTTGGCTGTGTCTGTGTCCTTCTTCATCTTTTCTAGAGAAGTGTCCACATTAGGCCCAAACAGGTGTTCTTGGTCTAAGGGTTGATTGAGGACGGTAGATTGTACCTCCTGCTTAAAGCCTGATATGCGTAACCACGCGTGTCTGCATAGCAAAAAGCTTGAGTTTATTGCGCGTGATGCTGTATCTGCTGCGTCAAGGGCGCACTTTATTGAGGTGTTTGTGACAAGCTTGCCCTCCTGTATGAGATCATTAGCCTTGGTCTTATGCTGATCTGGAAGGTACTGAATGAGCTTTTCGAGCTCATCGTAATGTGCCCTGTCATATCTCGCCAGTAAGGCTTGTGAATTGGCGATGCGCCACATGTTAGCTGCTTGAGACGCAACCCTCTTGCCAGATGCGTCGAGCAATTTGGACTCTTTATCTGGTGGTGGTGCCTCACCAGTAGTTTGCGAGTTTGCCCTTTTTCGTGCATTAGCAACTACTAAAGAGTCCAGAGGGAGTTGACCTTTAATATAAGTGGGGTCAGAAGGGGCAGGCTTATATTTTTCTCAATCCTTGGGTTAAGAACCCTAGCTCTAACTGGGTCCTTGAAGACCTCAGGGGCATGTTTAATAATGCCTTTAAGCATAGGGAGAGTATGTGTAGACTTTTGAGGCTGGCTAAAAGTTTCTAATAAAAGTCTTCTTCCAGGGGGTCTGAGTGTAACTTGACACCATGGAATTGTGCTGCCCTGTTTATGACCTGTGCAAACCCTATAGTATCATCTGGGGGTGAGGGTTTGGATGGGTATGGGTCAGGGACGGGTATATCTGGGAGATCATAATTGTCCCAGGGGTCCTGGGGTGGGATACTGTGAAGGTCGTCATCAGTATCTGTGTTGTGAGGTGACTGTATGTCATCATCATGATCATCCCAGTCTGTATCCCCTTGTGGTGAAGAGAAAGGTGGGGGAGAGTGAGGCGGGGAGTGTATAGGGCTAAAGTGTTGTGGAGGTGGAGAAAAAGACCTTATAGGTGATGTGGAAGAGTCTTTTTTCTTGAGAGGTGGCTCAGGTGTTGTTGGTTCCTGTAGCTTCCTTTTGTGAGGTATTACGGATTGGACCTGTCCGGTAGTGGGGTCAATGTGCAGAGTTTTCTGCTTTGGGTCGATGGGAACAGAGAGTTCTTCAGTGCTAGCGTGTTTTGTCGGCATCGAAGATTTCGGCTCAGAGTGTTGTTTATGCTTGCGAGGTTGCTTGGTGTCCTTTGGTGAAGTTTGACACCGAAAGTTTTTCGTCGACTCCGAAGGTTTGTTAGGCTTCGGTGTCGAGGCGTCGGGGACCTTGGTCTTCGGCGCCGAAGGGTCTGTTGGGACTGGGACCTTAGGCTTGTGCTTTGGTGCCGATGGGTGTTTGTCGGCACCGGGATGTGGCTGGCTCGATCCCGAGCTGCCAGAAGGCTTTGGGTGCTTCGGAGTCGAGCCGGAAGGCGGGGCTCCTGAAGCTTTGTGATGGTGCAGATCTAGGCCGGAAGGCGAAGGTGTGACCGAAGCCTTTTGTTTCTTCGGGAGAGGGGCATCGACGTCAGTACTCACGGTACGTTGGCCCGGCGTGAGGGTTTGGTCGTCGGACCCCGAGTCTTCGGCTCCGGAGGTGTCGATTTGCAGATCTCCGGTGTCTGGGTTGTCGGAGCCTGTGTCGAAGATGTCGTCCGGTGCGGGAGCGGCTGACCTGGACATTTCGTGTCGTCAGGCCCGGCGATCACGGATGGTCTTTTTGGACCTGAAGGAGTCACAGGCCTGGCAGTGTCGACTCTCGTGTTCAGGAGAGAGGCAAAGATTACAGACCTCGTGGAGATCTGTGTGTGGGAATTTAGCCCCACACTTGCATTTTTTAAATGGAGTCCTTTCCATATGCTGGATGAGGGCGCCGACCCGCCCAACGGTCCAACGTCGGCGACCGGACTGGAAACAGTGTTGGAGTGGAGACGCGATGAGAGGATCGCGGTCGAAACAATACCGTCGAACGGTGGGAGTTTTCTGCGCGTCGAGAGGGAACCGATCGGTGTCGATCCGGAGCGCAGCAAAGTACATCCGAACCCGATGGCGGAAAAAAACAATCTAACCATGGAGTCGATGCCCATGCGCACTATCGTCCAAAGGAGGAGTCACCTATCTCGTGACTACAAAAGACTCTTCCAAGACAACAACAAAGTGCAAGCATCCGAGCCCAACACCAGATGGCGATCTAATGCACAGTGTACGATCTGCAGCTCATATGCCTCGAACATGATGTTTCCTGAGAAATGCTGCTACCGGTGCCAGCACCTTGGAGAAGACTCTCGGAGCTGATCGAAGGCCAAATGGAAGTACTTTGAATTGGAAATGGCTCTTGGCGACTGTAAACCGAAGAAACCTCCTGTGGGCCGGATGGATGGGTATGTGGAAATATGCATCCTCGAGATCGAGAGTGGCCATAAAATCTCCCGTGTTGAGAAGACGTAGAATGTCCTGGAGAGATACCATCCGAAAGGATTGTTTTGTGAGATAAGTGTTGAGCTCCCTGAGGTCGAGGATAGGTCGCCATTTGTCCAAAGTCTTCTTTACCAGGAAGAACCTGGAATAGAAACCCTTGTTCCTCTGGGATAAAGGAACCGGCTCTACTGCCCCCTTGATCAGCAGTTGATGAACTTCGAGCCGAAGAAGACGCAGATGTTTCATGGAAATGGCGGAAGGAGCTCTGGATGGTGGTAGATGGACGAACTCCAGGGTGTGGCCACTCTGAATGATGTTTAGGACCCAACGGTCTGAAGTAATCCGTTGCCAGTTGTGTAGGTAACGAGATACCCTGCCTCCTACAGATGTCTTGGAGGAGGAGGAGGGCACAGCGCAAAGAGCCAGGTCGCCGCTATTGCCTCTTAGAGGCGTCTCGTCCCTGACGATTTTGCTTTCCCCTAAAGTTGGATCTGGAGAAAGATGATGTCTGGCCTTGTTTTTGGTTGTAAGAAGGCCGATAAGACAGATGTGGGAGCATAAGAGGAATATCTCTGTTGTTGGTAGGATCCTCTGTATGAAGGAGCACCCCTGCCTCTAGCTCCACGAAATGGGACTTTCCGGTACTGAAGGGTCCCCAATGACCTAGCAGTCTGTGTCTTTTTTAATATCTTGGAGAGCGTCATCAATGTGCTTTCCAAATAAAGCTTCCCCATCAAATGGGAGGTCCAGGATCTTATTCTGCACCTCTGGCCGGAACCACGTTGCCTTGAGCCAACCCTGTCGACGAAGCACAGCTGCCCCTGCCAGGGAGCGGAAAGATGTTGTAGCGATGTCCATCGCACAATCAATGATCTCTGCAGATGTTAGTTCTCCTTCAAGTAGGATCTTCTTTGCTTCCGACTTAGCCGTCTCAGGCAACTGATTCAGATAAGGTGAAAGGTCGCACCACAATTGGCGGTCGTATCGTCCAAGTATTGCTAGTGCATTTGCGGCTCTAATCAGCAGACTTGCCATAGAGGAAAATAGTTTCCCTGCATTGTCCAGGCGCCTGCCTTCTTTGTCTGGTGGTGTGGTCAGGGGCGCTGAAGGATTCTTTGATTTTCTCTGCGCTGCCTGGGAAATGACTGAATCCGGCTTTGGTTGACTAGTCAATGAGGCTGGACTGTCATCAGAGGCCTTATATTTTTTGTCTAAGCGTGGCAAGACTGGGACCACTGTAGCTGGATTTTTCATGGTCCTTAATCCTTCTTCCCATACGTGAGATACTATGGGAATGGAACGTATCATCCTCTTACTCGGCTCCTTAAAATCATATAGAAAGCACTCAGTTTGAACAGAGGGCATAGGAAGTTCAAAACGTAGAGAAGCCCTTTCCATCAACTTGTGAAAACCCCCAATGTCAGCAGGAGGAGAATCCACCGGGGCAGGAGTTGGCGAAGCGGGATCCGGAATCACATAGTCATCCCACTCCTCTCCATCATCCTGCTGTACCAGTTCACCTTCCTCCTCCTCTGAAGAAACCTCCTGGGGTTGAAGAACTGCCTCTGTTGGGATTTGTGGACGAGTCGATGGAGGTGGTGAAACCATTACCATGGGTTGAGGAGTATGCACAGGCTGTGGTATGATAACAGGTTGTGGAGGATGCGAAGACAACCTCTGACGATAGTCCAGAAGCATCCCCTGTAAGTCCGCTAACAGCGAGGTGGGAACAGACACCATCTGTTGCTGAACGTTTTCCTGAGTTGGATATTGCTGCTGTGGAGCAGTCTGCTCTTGATAATAATCACCCTCAGAATCCGTTTCCTGACATTTCACCAGAAGCTGGGAAGGGCTGTTAGCATAGCCAAACTGGCTGTCATCACCATCTGAGTCCTCTTCCTCCTCCAACAACAATGCAGGTGGTAAGGGATCCACTGTCTTGGGTGAAAGCCTTTCCGGCATAACCCCTTTTCTTTTAATAGAAATCGAAATTTTCCCGTCGACGATGTCGTCCGGCGGTCTCGTCGACGTGGAGGTGAAAACCGTCGTCGGCGGCGACGACTATCGTCGACGGAAGCACCGTCGACGAGAGAATAGATGGAATCATCGACGGAAGCTTCGACGTCGAGCTGATAGTCGACGAGACTATGGGCGGCGTCGAAACGGTCGTCGACGAGGTTAACAGCACCCCTGCTGACGTCGTCGTGGCCGTCATCGTCGACACTCTCGTCGTCGACGCCACAGTGGTAGACGGAACTGTGGCCGCAATCTTCGTCGACACCATCGTCGACACCGTGCTAGTCGACGAGCCCGTCGACACTGGAAAAGACGGCGTCGACACAGGAGCATGTTTAGCCTGCGATTTCGCCGTCTTCGTCGACGAGGGTTTGCGCGTCGGCGGCGAGTGTGAACTCTTCTCTGAAGATTGAGAAGAAGGCTTCTTCACAGATTTTTCTTTGCCTGGGGTCGTGGAAGAAGATAATGGTGCTTCCCTCTCCTTTACACCGCAGTGAGGAGATTTGATAGAACCTTGGTCCTCAGACTCCTTTGGGGTCTTTTTGAGGCCTTAGAGGGGTGACCCAGAGATGATGAAGGGGAACCCCTACCCCTCTTGACTGACCTTCTGGATGAGACGGCGGAAGACGACTCCTCACTGTCACTGGACACAGTGTCTTTCCTTGACTTTAACTTGTGAAGCCAGGTAAGTAAACGACCCTCACAATCCCGGAGAGTCTTGGTTGAGAAGGTGCGGCAAATCTTGCACTCCGCAGCTTTGTGGTCCGGGTATAGGCAGTATATACAGTCCTTATGCCCATCCTCCACATAAAGCCTCTTTTTCCCACAAGTGGCACAAGGCTTAAACAAAGCTTTCTTTTCTTTTTCAGACATCCTTGCCAAGTAAAAACTGAAGAAACAGCTGAAAAACAGTTGAAATAGAGCAGAGCTCTAGGAGACTCCCTTCTGCACAACGTGCGGTAGAAAATCTGAGGAGCTGAGGTTCTTTCACCAAGGTTCTAGAGGGTGAGGCTGCTCTGATTGGCTAATGATTCTTTTTGGTCTCTTTTACAAAAAGACATGGTCTGACTACAAAATGGGCCTAGGCCTGTTTCTCTTTTGTAATGTTATTTACTACTGTTATATATATATATATATATATATATATCAAATTACCGAGGCTCCCATCTCGACGACGGGGAATGATTCCAAGCTTGGGAATCTATGAAAGCTCCAATACTGGAGTAAGTTGTATTTATCTGTTTCCATTTCTTTCATAAACTGTGCCAGATCATGTCCATTATCAAATCAGTTTAGTGCTCAATAAGTGTTTAGGCTGGCAAAATACAATTCCTGGCAATGGGCTAATGCTCCCCCTGGCTCCAAAGTCTCTGTCCCCAACATCCCCCCACCACAGGGGGCAGATTGGGGGTTGGTGCAGGGCACTGTGGGGTAAGAACACTTTGTGGAATCCACCCAAGGCATATCACCCTGGACTCTAGTCGGTGTTCTAGCTTTCAGAAATGTTTGGGTTTGGTAGGTTTCCCTGGGTGGCAGTCTATCACCGGCCCCAAAAAAAAAAATCTGCTACCACCATTGCCAAATCAAATCATTTTTGTGACTGGAAGGGGTGAGGTCTCCACTTTGTATTTTGGGGGCCTTTCCTGTTGTGGGTACTAGGCCTACCCAAACAAGTGAGGTACCATTTTTATCAGGAGACTTAGGTGAAATGGTTCTGGCTCCCTGCAGAATCGAGAACTTTCCATCACAGAACGGAGATGAAAATGTGTTTTTAGCCAAACTGAGGTTTGCAAAGGCTTATGGGTAGGAAAACCTGATGGAAGCCACGCACATCACCCCATCCTGGAATGTCTTTCAACATTTTACAGGTTTGCCAAGTATCCATAAGTGCCAATTGAGCTAGGGCCCAAAAGCCACAAACACCTTGAAGAAAAAAAAGAAAAAAAAAAGAAAAAAAAGTCAATTTTCGATGGAAAAAATGTGATGTGTCCATGCTGAGTTTAGGGCCCTTTACAGTAGCAGGCACTGGGCCTACCCACACAAGTCAAGTACCATTTTTATCTTGATACGTGGGAAAACAGAATAGTAGAACATTTGTTATCGCCAATTCATTCAGTCAAAATTGCTCATTTTTGGATCAAGCCCATAAAACATTCAATAAAAGAAAAATGCTACTTACCACAGTATGCATCTGTTCTTGGCATGTAGAGCTGTAGAATCACATGCTATGCATAGATCACCATCTAGTGTTGGGTCTGGATGTTTGCACTTTGTTCGAAGAAGTCTTGCCAGTCACAAGGTAGGCGACTCCTCCTTTCGGTGATAGTGCGCATGGGCATCGACTCCATCCTTAGATTGTTTTGCCGTAAAGGGTGATTGAGTTAGTAAGAGTAGTAAAGAAAAGTGATGTCCATGTATATTGTATCCAAGTAAGATAGTACTGCGCCTGGGAGGCGGGTGGGCGCATGAGATTCTACAGCTCTACATGTCAAGAACAGATGCATACTGTGGTAAGTAGCATTTTCCGTTCGAGGCTTGTGAGCTGTAGATCACATGCTATGCATAGACTACATAGCAGTTATGTCCCAAAGCGGTGGCTAACCTGTAGCTGTTGTAGCCGTTTGAAATAGTGTACGTAAAACTGCCTGGCCCACACTAACCTGTTGTCTAGCTAACACATCTATGTAATAGTGTTTTGTAAAGGTGTGTGGTGTAGACCATGTTGCAGCTTTGCAGATGTCATCTATGGGAATATTTCCTAAAAATGCCATAGAGGTCCCTAGTTTGCGGGTGGAATGCGCTCTAGGGGGAATTGTTAATGTGCGTTTAGCTTTAATGTAGCATATTTGAATGCACTTAACTATCCACCTTGCAATACCCGATTTTGATATTGGATTGCCTTTATGCGGTGGAGCAAAGGCAACAAAAGGTTGCTTTGTTTTCCTGAAAAGTTTTGTTCTTTCAATTTAGTATAGTAATGCTCTTTTGACATCAAATGTGTGAAGAGCACATTCGGCCACTGAATCTGGTTGAGGGAAGAACACCGGTAACTCAACAGATTGGTTGATATGAAAGGCAGAAATGACTTTAGGTAAAAATTTGGGGTTAGTCCTAAGAACCACTTTGTTTTGATGCATTTGTAACAAGCATTGGCATAGCCAATAGGTCGCGCCTTTGGAACCTTATAAGTGTTTAGACATGCAACAGTTGATGTTGTTGCACCAAGGATATTGTACTGCATAACTAAATACTTATAAGGTTCCAAAGGCGAGACCTATTGGCTATGCCAATGCTGGTTTTAATTAGCAGCGGCACCCTTGTCTGTTTATACAGTGGCGGAAAGGCTCTCCTCACGCTCAGCTGCTTAAAGGCAGACTTTAAAATTGCGGGACAGGGTTCAAGCCTCGGCATCCCTCCACATCCTGAGATTCTATGCATATCACTTAACCCTCCCCGTGCCAAAAGACTGAACTTGTATGATGATGTAATATAGTGATAATATAAAGCACTCTCGTTTGCTCCGTAAAAACTGCAGAAATAAACGGGCAGTTCCATTTGAAATGTTGCAAAGCTTTGCTTCATGGTTCAATTTCGCTGACCTAAATTGAAGACCCCTCGCTCTCCTATCACCGCTCATCATTACGGACATTTCTGTTCAAGTGCGCCGAAAAGGTTTCAGAAGGGCTTCAACAGAAACTACTTTAACGAGCGCCGCTCCGAGTCATTCGCCGGCCCCAGCGAGCTTTGTGTTTGCAGTGAAAGCTTTTGCCACCTCGCCGAGAAGAGAGCACCCCAAATGAGACAGCGATCAGCCCCCATCCACTGTTAAAGGCGCCCTGTCTGGGGAAGCCCCATGCGGCTAAAAGCTGCTGGTAATTACGTCATTGACTGCCGGTCCACTAATTTAATAACGGCCTCTGAAACAAAGTTGAAGGGCTTCTAGTAATTGAACCACCCTCATCAAAATGGACGTCAATTACCTGTAGCTGACACAAATCCTAACTAGCACTGTGGTCCCCCTGCTGCCCCAAATTTAAGAGTTCACAAAAGGAAGAGGAAGTCAGAAGGACTGTACCAGCCCTAACTGCTTGCTGGCTGCGGTCGGCAGGGTGCTCGCGCCACCCCTCCCGTCTGCCAGCGATGACCTCAGCTGGTGGGAATCTGCATACAGGAAGGAGGGGCGCGTGCCGGGAGAGAAGATGCGCGAGACAGGCGGCGAGAGTGAGAGAGACCGAGAGGGAGTGACAAAGCAGAAGACGAGGAGAGATAAAGGGACAGAGACGGAGAGCGCGAGAAATAGAGGGAGGGAGACAGCAACAGATTGAGAGGGTAGGGAGAGCGAGCCGCGGAGAGAAAGAGGCAAAAGTGAAAAGAGAGGGAGACAGAATGAGAGATACAAAGTGTCAGGGATAGGGAGGAAAGGAAAACAAGGAATTCAAGGACGCGAGTGGTGCGCGCGAGGGGAGGAGCGTTGAAGCGCGCGCTTGGGAGAGCAAGCGAGAGGAAAGCCAGATGGCGCCTGATCGCGCGCTGTAAGGGTGCCTGCGAGCGATGCGCGTTACTGTGCACGAAATCGCACGCTCTAGGCCAGACAAAAAGCTGTGGTCGGCTTTTTAAAGCCCACTCACTAAATGTCTCGCCAGAGCAGCGCATGCGCTGGCTCAGGCGAGACCTAAAAATGGCTCTTTTATGGTTAATGCCTGAAGCTCACCTACTCTTCTCAGAGATGTGATGGCTATGAGGAAGGCTACCTTCCAAGTGAGAAATTGTAGTTCACATTTGTGCAATGGCTCAAAAGGTGGACCCATGAGCCTTGTAAGAACTATGTTGAGATGCCACACTGGAGCAGGTGGAAGTCTGGGGGGAATAATTTTTCAGTCCTTCCATAACTGCTTTAATAGCAGGCACTCTGAAAAGAGACAAATGTAGTCCGTTTTGTAGATATGCAGCTAGATGTAAGCGTATGGATGTGTACGCTAAATTTGAACGCTGTAGATGTAATAGATAGCAAATGTTTTGTATGGAAGCGTCCAACGGATTGATTTGATTGTTGTTACAGTAAACAAACCGCTTCCACTTTGCTGCATAGCAAGCTCTTGTGGTAGGGCGCCTGGCCTCTTTGATAATATTCATGCAGTCTGGCAGAAGATTAAGATAACCAAACTCTAGGACTTCAGGTGCCAAATCGCAAGGTTGAGATGACTGGGATCTGGATGTCTTATCCCTCCATGGTTCTGAGTGAGAAGATTGGGAGTAAGGTGTAGTTTTTGGTGAGGAACTACTGACAACTCCAATAGGGTTGTAAACCAGGGTTGACGGGCCCATGTGGGAGCAACTAGGATTAGTGTCAGGGACTGCTGTCTGAGCTTCCAAACCACTAATGGAATGAGTGGGAGAGGCAGAAAAGCGTAAGCAAATATCCCTGACCAATTCATCCATAGCGCATTGCCTTTGGACAATGGGTGCGGATACCTGGATGTGAAGTTTGGGCATTTTGCGTTTAGGTGGGTGGCGAACAGATCTATCTGTGGGAAGTCCCACATTTGGAAGAATGGGAGGAGAACTTGAGAGTGGAGTTCCCATTCGTGGATCTGCTGTCGTTGACGACTGAGTAGATCTGCAATCTGGTTGTTTACTTCTGGAAGGTTGTTAGAAATGGGATCTCTAGTTGGCAAGGGCTTGCACCTTTGTCCAAGTAGGGACCCTTCTTCCTAGTCAGGGTAAGGGTTGTTACACTCGTGAAGTAACCCCTGCTCACCCTCGTGGTAGCTTGGCACGAGCAGTCAGGCTTAATTCAGAGGCAGTGTGTAAAGCATTGGCACATAACCAACAGTAATACAGTGTACGCACTACAAACGGACACCACACCAGTTTAGAAAAATAACCAATATTTTATATACTCAGGACAAGACCAATTACGACAAAAATCCACAATACTATACTTTACGAATGAATACTTGATACGGTAACTTCTTCTTTGCAGGAATAGCACAAAAGCAAAGTTCGTACGAGTCGGTAGCTCCGTCCGAGCCTACCGTGATGCTGAAAACCACAGAGTCTAACAGTTCCAGCCGACCGCGTCGATACGGGCCAGCAGAGTCATGAACAGACTCGGTAACAGTACCTTTCTCGTTGTGGCTGGTACGGAGTGTACGAGCCGGTCGGCGTTCGTCGCGGTTGCGGTGCAAGACGGAGCGATGCAAGGTGCGGTGTCCCTCGATGCGGTGCAGGCAGCGGCTCGATGAGCGTCGTGCAGACGGAGTCGGTGAGTCCAAGGCGTGCGATGCAGGGTGAGACGATGCTCGATGCGGTGCTGACAGGTTGCGGTGCAGGCGACCAAGCCGGAGTGCGGGAGCTGGCGGCGGACAGCGGTGCGAGTCGGAGCGGTGCGTCGCAGACGTGCGAGCGGTGCCCCAAATGCGGTGCGGTCTCGACTCTTGAGCCAGTTGCAGCGACAGCGGTCTGGTCCGGCTGGCACAGCGAAGCGATGCGAACTGCGGTGCCCACAGGTCACGGTGCAAGCAGCGGCTCGATGTTGGCGGTGTTGGACGTCGCCCACGGTGAGACCAGGGTTGCGATGCGAAGCGGGGCGATGCGGTCTGCGGTGCAAACAGGTCACCGGCCAGGGATGGATTCGGTTGACGGAGTCGGTTGCAGTTCCCTTCCTCTGTGGCAACTGAAACAGCGTTCCAGAAGCGGTACCCAGAGGCTTGTGAAGTCTTTGTAGTCCCTGAGACTTCTTAACAGGAGGCCAGCTCGGTTCCTGGCCCTTGGAGATACTCAGCACAAGTTTGTAGAAAGTTCAGTCCAGTCCTTTCACTGCCCAAGGCAGAAGCAGCAGCTGCAGGCCAACCCAACAAAGCAACAACACAGCAAAGGGGCAGTACTCCTCCTGGCAGCTCTTCCAGCACTTCGTCTTGGCAGGTTCCTTGATTCCAGCGAGATCTAAATTCATGGGGTCAGGGCCCCAATATTTATATCCCAAATTCCTTTGTTCTCTGAAGGCAGAGAGGCCTTTGCCTAGTCCAAACCAGTTCTGGAGCACTTTGTTGACAAGTCTCCGTCCCTTCTTTCAGTGAGTAGGCCAGGGACATCAGACGCACCACAGGAGGTGGAGCCAGCATTGTGGAGGGAAGGCACTGTCCTATTCAGGGCCCAGGTGCGACCCCTCCCACCCATCTACATGTAGATCTTGCTATTCAGCCCTGTGCTGACTCACCCTGTCTCCTGGCATCCCCCAGCCCCTGTCACTCACATTCCAGACAAGGAATACACAACCACAGAGGCAGGCTTGGATGGTTAGACAAGAAAATACCCACTTTCTAAAAGTGGTATTTTCAAACACAGAATGTTAAAACCAACTTCACTAAAAGATGCATTTTATCATTCTGAGTCCAGGCATACTAAACTCGAATTTCTACCACGTTCCCGGGGCCAGTTAGGATTATAAACTGTAATAATCAAAACCGCCCGTTCTGGCCTAGGGGGAAGAGGTAGCCTTGCAATAGTGAAAAACGAACTAGGCTGTAATTCACTATCAGGACATGCCGCACACACCAGGGCATGTCCTACCTTTCGCATACACCGCACCCTGCCCACAGGGGTACCATGGGCCTACCTTAGGGGTGACTAACATGTAGCAAAGGGAAGGTTTAGGGACTTGCAAGTGTGTGCACTTGCCAAGTCGACATGGCAGCCCCAGGCTGCGCACAGGCTCTGCGATGGCAGGCCCGAGTTACACTTTACGGGCTGTTTGCGTGGGTGGCACAATCCAGTGCTGCAGCCCACCAACAGCATTTGGTCTATAGGCCCTGGCACTCGTAGTGCACTTTACAAGGGACTGACACATAAACCAAAGAGGCCAATCATGGAAACACCAATCCATAACGCATTTTATACAGGAGCACTGGCACTTTCCCACTGGACCGCAGTGAGGAAAGTGCGCAGAATCATTACACCAGCAAAAACAGAGTCAAAACCGGGAGGTCAGAAAGCAAAAAGTCAGGGGAAACACGCCAAAAGATGCCAAGTCTAACACATGTCCCCTCCAGCTGAAAGTAGGGAGAACTACCCAACCCCATTGGAGTTCTCCTCACTAAGGCGGAAGAACCTGGACAGACCATCTGCGTTGGCGTGTTCTGTACCAGGACGGTGCTCCACCGTAAAGTCCATTCCCTGTAGGGAGATGGACCACCTCAGCAGTTTTGGATTCTCACCCCTCATTTGCATCAACCATCTGAGGGGCCTGTGGTCTGTCTGAACCCGGAAGTGAGTCCCAAACAGGTATGGTCTCAACTTCTTCAGTGCCCAGACCACAGCAAAAGCTTCCCTTTCTATGGCACTCCACCTCTGTTCCCTGGGAAGTAGTCTCCTGCTAAGGAAGACTACAGGCTGATCCAGGCCCTCTTCGTTCAGTTGTGAGAGCACCGCTCCCACACCATGCTCTGAAGCGTCAGTCTGCACGACAAATTCTTTGGAGAAGTCAGGTGCCTTGAGCACGGGCGCCGTGCACATGGCGGCCTTCAGGGCATCAAAAGCTTTCTGGCAGGACTCAGTCCAGATCACTTTCCTGGGCTGCCTCTTAGAGGTCAGCTCTGTTAAGGGGGCAACGATGGTGCCATAGCCCTTAACAAATCTCCTATAGTAACCGGTGAGACCTAAGAAGGCTCTCACCTCTGTCTGGGTCTTGGGGGCTCCCAAGCCAGAATGGTGTCAATCTTGGGTTGTAGGGGCGCCACCTGGCCGCTTCCTACCTGGTGTCCCAAGTACACCACAGAACCCTGCCCGATCTGGCACTTACTGGCCTTGATCGTGAGGCCTGCACCTTGCAGAGCCCTCAACACTTTCTCAAGGTGCTGTAAATGTTCTTCCCAGCTGGAACTGAACACAGCAATGTCATCCAGGTAGGCGGCACTGAAATCCTCCAGCCCAGCCAACACCTGATTGACCAACCTCTGAAAGGTGGCAGGGGCATTCTTCAACCCAAAGGGCATCACCCGGAATTGGTAATGACCTTCTGGGGTTGAGAATGCTGATCTCTCCTTGGCCCCATCGGTTAAGGCAATCTGCCAGTACCCAGACGTCAAATCAAACGTGCTGAGGAACCGGGCAGCTCCCAACCGATCAATGAGCTCATCAGCTCTGGGGATGGGGTGCGCGTCAGTCCTGGTGACGGCATTGAGCCCACGGTAGTCCACACAAAACCGGAGTTCTGGAGTGGCACCGGGCGCCGCAGCCTTTGGGACCAAGACCACTAGGCTGGCCCAAGGACTGTGGGAGGGCTCAATCACCCCTAACGCCAACATCTTAGAGACCTCCTCCTTGATGCTGGCTCTGACCCGGTCAGTCAACCTGTAAATCTTGTGCTTCACAGGATGGCTGTCACCGGTGTCCACGTCATGGGTACACCAGTGAGTAACACCGGGGGTCAGAGAGAACAGTGGGGCGAACTGTCCCAACAACTGGCGACAGTCCCCCTGCTGCTCCTGAGTCAGAGTAGGGGAGAGGATCACACCCTCTACTGACCCATCATGCTCCTTGGGAGACAGGAGGTCAGGGAGAGGCTCGCTCTCCTCTTCCACCCCATCATCTGTCGCCAAGAGCATACTCACTTCGGACCTCTCGAAGTGGGGCTTGAGGCGGTTCACGTGAAGGACCCTCAAAGGGTTCCTTGGAGCCTGCAAATCCACCAGGTAGGTGACGTCACTTTTGCGCTCCTTTACCTCATATGGCCCAGTCCACTTGTCCTGCAAGGCACAAGGTGCCACTGGGGCCATGACCCACACTTTCTGCCCAGGTTGAAATTCGACCAGAGTGGCATTCTGGTCATACCATCTCTTCATTTCTTCCTGGCTTGCTTCTAGGTTCGCCTGAGCGAGTTTCCTGAAGCGGGCAGTTTGGTTTCTAAAGGCCAGCATGTAGCTAAATACATCCTGGGGAGTTTTCCTAGGAGCCGCCTCCCAGCCTTCCTTTACCAAACTCAGAGGTCCTCTGACAGGGTGGCCATACAGGAGCTCAAAGGGGCTGTACCCAAGAGACTTCTGAGGCACCTCCCTGTATGCAAAGAGTAGGCATGGCAAGAGGACGTCCCGCTTACGCCTCATGGGTTCTGTTAGACCCTTGATCATGCCTTTCAAGGTCTGGTTGAATCTCTCCACCAGACCATTTCCTTGTGGGTGGTAAGGAGTGGTGAACTTGTAGGTTACACCACACTCCTTCCACAGGGATGTCATATACTTCGATATGAAATTGGTCCCCCTATCGGAAACCACCTCTCTGGGGAATCCCACACGGGAAAAGATCCCCATTAACGCCCGGCCCACCACTGGCGCCGTCGTTGTCCTGAGAGGGATTGCCTCCGGGTACCGGGTGGCATGGTCCACCAAGACCAGGATGTACCTGTTGCCCATGGCTGTCTTGGGGTCCAGTGGCCCCACAATATCCATCCCTACCCTTTCAAAGGGTGTTCCAACAACCGGAAAAGGTTGGAGAGGAGCTTTGACCTTCCTCCCACTCTTACCACTTGCCTGGCAAGTTTGGCAAGACCTACAGTGTGCATCTGACTGCCTTCGCATTTGGGGCCAAAAGAAGTGGGTGACAAGCCTGTCAAAGGTCTTGTCCTGCCCCAAATGTCCTGCCAAAGGCACGTCATGAGCCAGACCCAGTAGGAAGGTCCTGAAGCGCTGGGGTACCACCAGCACACGGGCTGACCCAGGCTCAGCAACCTTAGGCTCACTGTATAGGAGACCACTCTCCCAGTAGATCAGATGTGACCCGGACTGATTACCAGCTGCCTGGTCTGCAGCCTGCCGCCGCAGACCCTCCAGAGTAGGGCACTCGTTCTGCTCCCTGCAGAACTCCTCCCTGGTGGGACCCCCTTCTTGCTGCCAATGGATCAGCTCAGAGATGTCTCCCAGTTCGGCTACCTGCTCCCCTGTAGGCACCGGGGCGTCCCCTCGAGGTCCGCCTCCTCCCGGTCCGTGGGAACTTCGGGGGCCGGTTTCCCGCGCCCCTGCCCTCTCTCTTGGCAGGGACTTGGGCCACTGTTTCAGGCTCCAAGTCCTCTTGATCACCCTTTCTGGCTGCCATTGACCGAGTAGACACGCATGCCCACTCTGGCAACCCAAGCATCTCCAAGTGAGACCTGAGCTCAACCTCCTTCCATAAGGACTGCTCCAGGTCGTTTCCTAGCAGACAATCTACAGGCATGGTAGGGCTCACAGCCACCCTCAAGGGACCTGAGACCCCCCCCCCCATTCAAAGGGAACCTGCACCACCATACACTGGCGCTCAGAGTTGTCGACAGCAACTACTTGGTGGAATGCTCCTGGGACTACTTGCTTCTCAGACACCAGGTGACACCGGACTGAGGTCACACTGGCTCCAGTATCTCTGAGAGCCTCTACCCTATTCCCATTAATGGTCACCCAGGTGCTATATTTCTTTGTGTTAGGTGGCACCTGGTTTCCTGGGACCATCTCACTGTCCCCTAGTGAGACAAGGGTCATTTCTGCAGGATCCCCACCCTCCTGTGGGCACCCCTCCTCCCCAAGCGCTACACTAGCCAACACTTTGGACTGTCCACCGGTGGGTGGCTGTGTCCCCTTCGGGCACTTGGGGTCCCCCTTAAAGTGACCTACCCGGTCACATGCATAACACTTGCGGGGGCCGGTCTCAACAGGCTTCCCTGTAGAGACCCCTTTCTTCTTATCACCGGGGGCTGGGAACCTTTACCCTGGGTCTAGTTTGGGGCCCTTTAGAGAACTCCTGTGCTTTACCCTTGTCCCCCCACCTTTCTGCTGGGGACCCTGCCCACCTTTGGCTGAGTCTCCCCCAAACGCTTTCTTGTGGACCCTGGTACTCACCCAGCGGTCCGCTTCCATAGCAAGCTTCCTGGGGTCAGTTAGCTTACTATCAACTAGGTGCTGGCGCAGATCTGCAAAACATAGACTAGACAAGTGCTCCCATGCAATCAAGTTGTAGAGCCCCTGAAAATCTGTTACACTACTGCCCTTCACCCAACCATCCAGAGACCTGCAGAACACATCCACACATTCCAACCAAGTGTTGGCATCAGACTTCTTACTGGACCTGAACTGATCCCTGTACTTTTCAGGAGTAAGACCATACTTCGTGAGAAGGGCATCCTTCATGTCAGCATAGGTGAGGTGATACCCCTTACCCAAAGCTATCAGAGCATCCCTTGCTTCTTCCGGGAAAAGTGGCCACAATCCTGCTCCCCAATTCTCCTCAGGGACCCCATTCATGTGTATGGCTGCCTCATAACCCTGAAACCACCTTTGTATGTCATCCCCCTTCTTGAACTCCTTGCCTACGTTCTTGGGAATGTGCACAATCCTGTCTGCCTTTCTGGACGAATTGCTGCCACCATCTGAGCCTGACTTACTCCTAAGTTCTAGCTCCTTCAGTTCTCTCTCATGCTCTAAGAGCATCTTCCTCTCCTCTATGGCCAACCTCTTCTCCTCCCGCTCACTCTCCAGCCTGAGCTTCTGCAGCTCAAACTGCCTTGCCTCCCGCCTGTCCTCCAGCTCCTCTGGGGACAGACTGCTGCTGCCTGACCTGGCGGGTTCCCCCCTACCCAAAAGCACATCCACCCTGGAAATAGGCTCCTCCACCTCCTCACTGAGATCACCAGGCTACCCATTGGCATGTCTGGCTGCTACCCAGGCCCTCAGCGCCTTCTGTAGCTCCTCCTTCCTTGTGAGGCCTTTAATTTGGACTTTCAGGTTTTCACAAATCGCTCGTAACTCCTTTACGGCGTAGGATTCCAACCTGTCCTCCTCAAAGATAACTTCCAGAGATGCAACGGATGATGCAATTGATTCAGGCATGACAAAAGTCGTGAGTTGAAAACTGGCAAGATCAAAAATAGGCCAAAGAAAAAGAACCAGTATGTGGTACGTAATGGTCTGCGATATGGTAGTAGTGCACACCAATCACTGTAAGTCAAGTGCAAACACAAGTCCTATCCTCACCGCTGACAACCAATGTTAGAAATGGGATCTCTAGTTGGCAAGGGCTTGCACCTTTGTCCAAGTAGGGACCCTTCTTCCTAGTCAGGGTAAGGGTTGTTACACTCGTGAAGTAACCCCTGCTCGCCCTCGTGGTAGCTTGGCACGAGCAGTCAGGCTTAATTCAGAGGCAGTGTGTAAAGCATTTGCACATAACCAACAGTAATACAGTGTACGCACTACAAACGGACACCACACCAGTTTAGAAAAATAACCAATATTTTATATACTCAGGACAAGACCAATTATGACAAAAATCCACAATACTATACTTTACGAATGAATACTTGATACTGTAACTTCTTCTTTGCAGGAATAGCACAAAAGCAAAGTTCGTACGAGTCGGTAGCTCCGTCCGAGCCTACCGTGATGCTGAAAACCACTGAGTCTAACAGTTCCAGCCGACCGCGTCGATACGGGCCAGCAGAGTCATGAACAGACTCGGTAACAGTACCTTTCTCGTTGTGGCTGGTACGGAGTGTACGAGCCGGTCGGCGTTCGTCGCGGTTGCGGTGCAAGACGGAGCGATGCAAGGTGCGGTGTCCCTCGATGCGGTGCAGGCAGCGGCTCGATGAGCGTCGTGCAGACGGAGTCGGTGAGTCCAAGGCGTGCGATGCAGGGTGAGACGATGCTCGATGCGGTGCTGACAGGTTGCGGTGCAGGCGACCAAGCCGGAGTGCGGGAGCTGGCATCGGACAGCGGTGCGAGTTGGAGCGGTGCGTCGCAGACGTGCGAGCGGTGCCCCAAATGCGGTGCGGTCTCGACTCTTGAGCCAGTTGCAGCGACAGCGTCGGTCTGGTCCGGCTGGCACAGCGAAGCGATGCGATGCTAACTGCGGTGCCCACAGGTCACGGTGCAAGCAGCGGCTCGATGTTGGCGGCGTTGGACGTCGCCCACGGTGAGACCAGGGTTGCGATGCGAAGCGGGGCGATGCGGTCTGCGGTGCAAACAGGTCACCGGCCAGGGATGGATTCGGTTGACGGAGTCGGTTGCAGTTCCCTTCCTCTGTGGCAACTGAAACAGCGTTCCAGAAGCGGTACCCAGAGGCTTGTGAAGTCTTTGTAGTCCCTGAGACGTCTTAACAGGAGGCCAGCTCGGTTTCAGGCCCTTGGAGATACTCAGCACAAGTTTGTAGAAAGTTCAGTCCAGTCCTTTCACTGCCCAAGGCAGAAGCAGCAGCTGCAGGCCAACCCAACAAAGCAACAACACAGCAAAGGGGCAGTACTCCTCCTGGCAGCTCTTCCAGCACTTCGTCTTGGCAGGTTCCTTGATTCCAGCGAGATCTAAATTCATGGGGTCAGGGCCCCAATATTTATATCCCAAATTCCTTTGTTCTCTGAAGGCAGAGAGGCCTTTGCCTAGTCCAAACCAGTTCTGGAGCACTTTGTTGACAAGTCTCCGTCCCTTCTTTCAGTGAGTAGGCCAGGGACATCAGACGCACCACAGGAGGTGGAGCCAGCATTGTGGAGGGAAGGCACTGTCCTATTCAGGGCCCAGGTGCGACCCCTCCCACCCATCTACATGTAGATCTTGCTATTCAGCCCTGTGCTGACTCACCCTGTCTCCTGGCATCCCCCAGCCCCTGTCACTCACATTCCAGACAAGGAATACACAACCTCACAGAGGCAGGCTTGGATGGTTAGACAAGAAAATACCCACTTTCTAAAAGTGGTATTTTCAAACACAGAATGTTAAAACCAACTTCACTAAAAGATGCATTTTATCATTCTGAGTCCAGGCATACTAAACTCGAATTTCTACCACGTTCCCGGGGCCAGTTAGGATTATAAACTGTAATAATCAAAACCGCCCGTTCTGGCCTAGGGGGAAGAGGTAGCCTTGCAATAGTGAAAAACGAACTAGGCTGTAATTCACTATCAGGACATGCCGCACACACCAGGGCATGTCCTACCTTTCGCATACACCGCACCCTGCCCACAGGGGTACCTTGGGCCTACCTTAGGGGTGACTAACATGTAGCAAAGGGAAGGTTTAGGGACTTGCAAGTGTGTGCACTTGCCAAGTCGACATGGCAGCCCCAGGCTGCGCACAGGCTCTGCGATGGCAGGCCCGAGTTACACTTTACGGGCTGTTTGCGTGGGTGGCACAATCCAGTGCTGCAGCCCACCAACAGCATTTGGTCTATAGGCCCTGGCACTCGTAGTGCACTTTACAAGGGACTGACACATAAACCAAAGAGGCCAATCATGGAAACACCAATCCATAACGCATTTTATACAGGAGCACTGGCACTTTCCCACTGGACCGCAGTGAGGAAAGTGCGCAGAATCATTACACCAGCAAAAACAGAGTCAAAACCGGGAGGTCAGAAAGCAAAAAGTCAGGGGAAACACGCCAAAAGATGCCAAGTCTAACAAAGGTGTTCTGCAAGGAGATATATTTTTTGAGGTATGGCCCATTTCCAGATGCTCTGGGCTAGCTGTGAGAGTAGGAGAGTGTGTGTCCCCCCCTGTTTTTGTATGTAGTACATTGCTGTCATGTTGTCTGTGCGAATCAGGACAGCTTTGCCTAGCAGATGAAGTTGAAAGGCTTTCAATGCGAGAAAACTTGCTAGCAGTTCTAGATGGTTTATGTGGAGTCGTTTTTGCTGCAGAGTCCACATGCCCTGAATGGTATGTTTTTGAAGATGAGCTCCCCAACCAGTGAGCGATGAGTCTGCTGTTAATACTATCTGTGGAACCAGGTCGACGAATGGCCGCCCCTTGGAAAGGTTTTGTATGTTCCACCACTGCAGAGAGCGATGTGTAGCCATCCACCAACACTAGATCTGATAACTGACCTCGACCCTGGTTCCACTGACGTGCCAAGCATTCCTGTAAGGGACGCATTTGGAGTCTTGCATAAGGAACTATTAAAATGCAAGATGCCATCATTCCTAGCAATTGCATAAACACTCGAGCTGGTAATGAGTGTTGAGGCTGAAACTGCGCTATTAGAGTTTGCATGTTGCGTATCCTGACTGGGTTGGGACACGCTAGAGCTTTCTGTGCGTCTATTGTGGCTCCTAGATACACTTGTGTGTTTAGATGGTTGGTGATGAGACTTGGTGAGGTTTACAGTGAACCCAAGGTCGTGAAGCAGTTGGACTGTTTTTTTGAGTGTGGCGTAGGCAGTTCTGTTGCGAGCGGGCTTTTATTAGCCAGTTGTCTAGGTAGGGGGAAGACGTGAATGTGCTGTCTCCTTAGATGAGCCGCGACTACTGCCAGACACTTGGTGAAAACCCTGGGGGCTGTAGTTACTCCGAATGGGAGAACTTTGAATTGATAATGTTGTCCATCCATCACAAACCTGAGATATTTCCGGTGAGCAGGGTGAACGGGAATATGGAAATATGCGTCCTTTAAGTCCAAGGTGGACAGAAAGTCGCCTTGCTGAAGGAGTGGGAGCACCTGTTAGAGTTTGACCATGTGAAAGTGGTCCGACTGAATGTACTGATTTAGTTCTGAGGTCTAGTATAGGCCTGAGAGCCGTCCTTTTTAAGAATTAAAAAATACAGGGAGTATACTCCGGTCCCCTGGTATTGTAATGGGACTGGTTCTATAGCGTGTTTTCCCAAGAGAGAGAACTTCCTGCTTTAGGAGGGTGAGATGCTCTGGTGACATTGCACGTGATCTTGGAAGGATATTTGGGGGAGTGTCTGTAAGCTCCAGGCAGTAACCATACTGGATAATTTGTAGTACCCACTTGTCTGAGGTTATTGAATTCCAGACAGGCAGGAATTGGGAGAGTCGTCCCACGACAGGAGTGGAATGATCAGGGGCTAACAGAAGGAAGTCACGGTTTGTTTGCAGGGGAAGTGCGGGTAGAGTTACCTCTGCCTCTTCCCATACCATTGTTTCCTCTAAAACCTCCTCTGAAATAGCCTCTTGAAGAGGGGGATTGGTTATTGCCCTTGTAAGAGGGGGGGGATTTTCGGTGGACACAGTTTTTGAACCACCCCTGTAAAAGGAGCGGCGAAAGGAGCCCCTAGTGGCAGGTAACTGAAAAGCCCCCATGGACTTTGCGACCGGAGTGTCTTTCTTCATCTTTTCCAGCGAGGTATCAACAGCTGGACCAAAGAGATGCTCCTTATCGAACGGTTGGTTAAGGATGGAGGTTTGCACCTCCGGCTTGAAGCCCGATATTCTCAGCCAAGCATGTCTGCGTAATAGTATACTGGTGTTGGCTGCACGAGCTGCAGTGTCTGCTGCGTCTAGGGCACACCTAATGGATGTATTGGTAATAAGTTTACCTTCCTGAATGAGGTCATTAGCCTTAGATTTGTTTTCATCAGGTAAATGTTGTATGAGTTTTTCTAACTCATCGTAATGAGCCCTATCATAGCGAGCCAACAAAGCTTGAGCGTTGGCAATGCGCCAGTGATTTGCTGCCTGTGAAGCCACTCTCTTGCCCGAGGCATCAATTAGCTTAGACTCCTTATCAGGAGGAGGGGCCTCACCTGTGGTTTGTAAATTAGCTCTCTTGCCAGTGTTGGAGACTACAAGAGAGTCTAAGGGCAGCTGGCCTCGAATGTAAACAGGGTCGGTAGGAGTGGGTTTGTATTTTTTGTCCACTCTAGGTGCAATTATCCTGGATCTTACAGGGTCTTTAAATACCTCATCCGTGTGCTTTAACAGGCCTTGAGCATTGGTAAGGTGTGAGTAGCTCTTTGGGAAGAAGTGTTTCAACGAGAAAATCTTCTAAAGGCTCTTTATGGAGCTCCACCCCATGATATTGAGCAGCCCTATTAAGGAGCTCAATGTACCCAATGTTGTCGTCAGGTGGGGAGGGTCTGGAGGGATACAAATCAGGGTCATTACATCCGATTGGGTCTGTCTGATAATCGTCCCAAGGGTCAGTGTCCTGTAACCTATCGGATCCTCAGCCCCATCCCCATCTCCATCCCCTTCATCCTGTGGGTCAGGTGAAAGTGGTGGTGGTTAATTTGCTGATGAAATGAGCAAGTTAGGATCAATGGGGGAAGGAAGTGGAATAGAAGGGGGAGAAGGGTTAGTACCCATACTTACTTTTAAGAGGAATGTGGCAGTCCTCGGATAGGTCAATTTTCCGTTTTTTGGGAAGAGTGGCATGAATATGCCCCGTTTGAGGGTTGATCACCAGTTTTTTCTGCTTCGGATCCGAAGGCGGCGCATCGGACCGAGGCTGTTTAGTGTGAGAGTCGTTCTTTATGAACCGGTTTCTGCGTCGAAGGTTTCGGCTCCGAGCCTTTTGGTGTCGAAGACTTGGACGTGTTTCTGCGCCGAAGGTGTCGGTTCGGCACCGAGCCGGAAGGATTGTCTTTCTGTTTCGGAGCCGGGCCCGAGGGCGGGGAGTCGGAAACTTTTTGTCGGTGCCGACCTTGGCCCGAGGAGGGACCGGAGCCTTTGTTTTATGTTGAGGGGGCAAAGGGGTATCTTTACTCACGGTACACTGACCCGGAGTAATCTGCTACTCTTCTTCCATGTCGGAGTCGGCTTCGGACACGGAGATATGTTGTTCTTCCTCGGCTCCTTGAGGTTGATGTTCAGTGTCGGAATCTTCGCCGAAGATGTCTGGTGCGGAGCCGCTCTGGTGTTGCATTTCGTGTCGTCGAGCCCGACGGTCACGAAGTGTCTTTTTTGATCGAAACGATCGACACGCGTCGCAGTCGTTCTTGTTGTGTTCCGGGGACAAGCAGAGGTTGCACACTTCGTGCAAGTCGGTACGTGGAAACTTAGCACGACACCCGGGACAGAGCTTGAATGGAGTCCGTTCCATCGACTGCTAGTGCATTCAAAGCAATGTTTGATAAGGGAACAGATCAGCCAGGTATTGTGTACGTTTGCTTGTTCATAAATAAATAGGCAATCAATTAAAGAGGCTATAGGACAGGGCAGAGCTACAGTAAAATGCTGTGGCTTTCCTTATGCGCCTTACAGCTGCGAGGTAGCATCGGAGATTTATAGCAGTCAGGACGCTACAAACAGATGGCAATATTCTATAAGCTTCGCTATGTCTCGTACCTAGTGTGATACAAATCTGCCTTATCCAGGACCTCCCGAGTTTAGCACATATCGGACAAAAGAAGAGTATATGTTCTACGTCCTCAGTACAGTTAATGCAGATGGGACAGTTTTGCGATTTCAGGCTAACAGGATCCCACTGTACGTGTATTTATTCACTAAGAGGGTACCAAGTCGAAATGTAATTAGCAAGGTGCGTGCTAGAGGGGGGTACAAAGGTGTCCATGTATGGCTCAAGTGTGGGAAACCAGTTTAAAGACCATAAACCATCCGTCAGTCCACCTGACTTTACATTGCGATGATATGAATCAATCATGTAGGCCCAGAATTCCTTCTTAACAATTGTCTTGGAGTTAATTTGCGATGGGTTGGACCAATACATGCCTAGGAGGTATATGTGGGTTTCAATGTAACTAACCCATGGGGTGGTAAGACTATTCCCTACACCAGCTACTTCCTCAAGTGCAGACCTATATATATTGCAAATTTAGGAGTGGAACACAATCGGACGCAAAAGAGGAACGGTCTCAGCTTTGCCAAGTCGCCTATCCTTTAAAAACCGGTGTCAAAGAACAGGAACTGTCGGCGTGCTTCTTGGAAGCTTAAACAAGGATTTTATGAAGCAATTTTCCTTGACAATCAACCCATTGAAATTCTCCACATTTTGGAGGTGTTAACTTCCAGACCTCTAGTGTCACAATATTTAACAAAGCTATTCAGCAGGTTCTGCAACCCCTCCATGGGTGCGAAGAGCAGCACGGTATCATCCGAAAATAGCAAAGCAGGAATTACCAATAGTATTTTTCTGCATTTGTGACTTCGAAATGTAAGGCAGTGAATAAGAATTTTGATAAATGCCCTCCGAATCAAATGGTAGTATGGATACTCACAAATAACCACTGCTCGTTAACTCTGTATCTGGTGTCTATTTCAGAAATACAAAGATTTCTTTGATACCCATTTTTCACTCTATATATTTTACCATATGAATTGCTCTATACCCAGGACACAATGAAAAAACATTCTAAGGCGCAGTTCAGTTGTTCACTCCGGGTACTTCGGGTTCTTTGAGAACCTACAAGCCCTATATATCCCTGCAACCAGAAGGGTCTAGCGGACGTAACAGTACATTGCTTATGTCAAATCGGGCATCGTGACAAGAAGTTACAAATAAAAACGGTCACAAATGGCGATTTCTTCCTACTCATTTTCAATTTTTTTTATTTCAACAGTTTCTCTGGGAAAACCGCAAGGGATTCTACACAATGACCTCTTGCTGAATTTCGAATTTTGTCTACTTTTCAGAAATCTATATCTTTCTCAGACCACTCATGGGTTTCACCATTGTTTCCATCTCAAACTGGAAGTAGGCTGAAAGCCCAAAACTTGGGGGCCGATTATGAGTCTGGCAGTGGCAAGAGACTCGTGGTGGTCCGTCTGCTGCATTAAGACGGAAAGTCACTCCGACGGAGGACCAGCTGCACCAGGAAACAGTTGCTCCCTGGCGGTTGCAGAGCTGACCTGCGCCACCATGTAACCTGCTGAGCGGGACTGGCGCAGTCCCGCTCAGCATATTAAGAGTTGCCACCGCCAGCCATTTCATGGCATGAAAAGGCTGGCGTGGAGGAACAAAGGGGGCCCTACAGGGCATCCACACCCCCTCCCCCGCCATGGGGATACATTTCTGTATTCCTCCAAAGTTTCAGCACTGCATTGATGTCACCGCCCATACCGTGCTGGAACTTTGCCGTTCCCATTGTGGTGCTGTTTTCCAGGCACCGCCATGGGAAAGGCGGAGGACTGTCCACCTTACACGAGTTCAACTTCTAATAAGGCAGAAGGTCCTTGTGCGGCTTTGGCGCTGCTGTGTCGGCAGAGAGCCAGCACAACTGCGCCAAAGTCATAATCAGGCCCTTAGAAAGAATGGGCTACTTCTTTGAAAAATGCCAAAACTGTAGTAAAAAAATTGTTTTGACTCAGCTCGGGAAAGCCGGGTAAATCGTAAGTTTAACACAGCAAACCTTCTGTTGATGCCATTTTAAATGGGGGGTGGGGTGGTGGACACAACCAGAAGCTTATTTGCGGAGCACTTATTTCCCCATTCATAAAAAAAACAAAAAAAAAAAAACATTTTGCTATATTTTGGCCATTTCCTTATTCCGGGGGGAATACCCAGAATGTTGGGGAAGAAAGGATGCAAATTTAGCATAGACAACTTATGTGGAAAAATGTGTGGATGCCTAAGCGCGAACTACCCCCAAATTGCCAAAGAAGGGCATAGCATTCTAGGGGGAAAGGCCAAGCAGCAAAGGGTTGAGCCATCAATATGCAAGTGTCCCCACACAACCAAAAGAGTTCATCAATAGGCTTAAGATGTGAATAGGGAAGGGGAAAAGAAAAAAAAAAAACGCATGTAAAAAGCTCAAAGAATGCCCATCCAAGTCTACAATTTAGAGCGAGCTTCTGGCATGCGGGCAGGTAGACAACCTATGCAATTGTGGCTCAAAAGAAGGTTTACGCCACAAAAGGCTAGCGGGACCCTCACACTTGCAAGTATTTCCTTTTGTAAAGCTTTAGATACACACTTGGCTATATAATCAGTACAATGATACCTGGAGAACCACTGGAATCAAATGTACCCTCCAAGCAGTCTAAAGGTTTCCCAGTAAAAAAGAATTAAAATGCAGTCAATAGTGGTAAGATCCCAAAGCAGAGAGGGAGAAAAAAAAAAAAGAGGAAAAAAAAAACAGAGTTAACTCACCTTCTGAGTCCAGGCACACTGTATGGTGTTGGCCTCCAGAGAACCCAACCCAGGACCTGGTGGAGTTTTTGAACGAAGACAGGTTTCGAGGGGCAAAGCAGGAGCTTGTGCTCTTAGTCCCTGTAAAACACAAAGAACCAGTGATATGGCCTACATTTGGAGAAATCAGCAAAAATATATACAGCCATGGGATAAAACTCATCTGATGAGCTACTTTAACAGCAAAATAAAGTCACGTCAGTCCTTCTCTCTGATCCAAACAATACTTCATGTCCTCACCACAGCCAATAAACAAAAACCAATTCTCAACATGAAAACATCACACAATCATATCCAAGGTTCTGTATTTTGCATTAAGAACCGTTGTCTGGCAGCAGCCCACTCACATCACAGCACATGTACAGAAACATGCAAATGCGTAACCAACACTCAGCAACAGCCACTGCTTTATCGCAGCCAGACCCAAAAAGTGCCCTCAACACAGCCACAAAATAACTGGAGTGTTGAATTTGCTCACCGAGCTGGTGGTAATTAGTGAGCCCAAAGCCATACACGTGTCCTTCTTTGGAAATGGCAAAGGTGAAGTAAGCACCGCAGAAGGCATCTTGGAAGAGAACACGTCCACTGCCCTTCGCCTTCATGTGGATGCATTGAGGGATCAGCAGGCGATCTACCGAAGTAAAGAAGGGGGTGCAAGTCAAAAGGCAGCCTCAGGATTTCAGGAGAAAAGGAGTGAATGTGCAGGATAGGTTACATATCAAGCCGAAGGCAGTTTGGACTGCAAAGAACATCGTTGAGGTACGTAGGTCATGCAAACAATACCCTTTTGAGATGTTCGAAGACAGTGGGATCTTTCACCATTCCACTACACATCTGAAGCAATGCCAAAATGGCCCATGCTGCTGTTGGCTTGGGAAACAGAGTGAAAAGCAAAATCTCAGAGCTGTGGTGCTCGGAGGCACTAAAAAAGTAATTTTCAGATTTCAAAGAAATAAAAAAGTCCTGAGCCAATGTGGAATGAATTCGGGATTATCATCCAAACTGTTCTGTGGCTGAAAGGAGCACCTTCATTACAAGAGCTCTGTAAGCACATTTAGATTTACTTAATGCAATTAGCTGTCAAAATTTGAGGGAGCGACGCAAACTTTTTTTTTTTACTTTTCTTGATCCCCACAATTTATGCTTTTGCACAAATACCCATCCAGTTCACAAATTGTTTTTTTTAGTTTACACAAATATGCGATCTTGACCATTGGGCAATGTGCTGTTCCACTGTCCTCTCCCACGTTCATTAAATTATCAGTCTTCTCTGGTTTCATCGATTAGGATTTGGTATGGCAACTTAATTTTCAATGAGGTACTTTTGCAGCTAGGACTAGGAGCATCCATCTTTCATTCCTTAAGTATAGAACTGCTTACTGGTAGAGCCCCCCCATTTATTAACAGATTCTTTGTAAGAAACGTTATTTTTCCATTTATTAAAAAGGTTGTGTGCTATTGGAAAGGATGATTGACTTATGCACCAATTAATTACTAATTATAAGGGTTGACTAAACTGAGCCAGCGACAAGCAAATACTGCTACATTTAATGCAATTAAATGAACTTTTGCTGCACGAACTACAGCATTAGCTTTTAGCCAATTCAACACACCACTGCAAAATGCATTGCAAAGTTGTCAAAACACAAAGATGTAACAAAAGACGACCACAAGTTCAACCAAGCCCATTCAAACCATCATTATCCACCAACATTTGATTGCTTTGCATTGAGACGCCTTTAGCTCACAGGCTGACCACACACCATTTTCAGCTCCGACAGTTAATCAGTTTGTGAAACAGTGTTGAGTTCCGCAGCAACAAGCACACACCTCGTGTAAGAAAAGGGTGCTTCATTCATGCAGCCATCCTAATTAAGCTATAGCTCCAAGTTTCTGCTGTATCATGTGTTCAAATATTAAGCTTCTGAAAGCACCTCTTTATTAAGAAACAGCCCTGAAGAACGATACACAGCATTTCACTTTTGGTAAGCACATGTTTCACGTGGAAAACCATTAGATCTTCAACGGAGTACCCTCTTGAAATACCTCCAGATTAAAACGTTTTCTAAGTAAACATGTACTTAAGTGCATGGCTAAGCAAACCATGATAAAGGAACTATTATTTCCATTACATTATGTCTATATCTCGATTAACTTGTAAGCAACTTGGATGCCCAAATAATCAATGGCTGCAAGGTAACCCATTAACTTTTGCAAAGTATATGGCTGTATTACACGCTGTGTGCAGCAGCATTTAGTAATGTTTGATTAGAGCAAGAATATTTGTTTTGCTACAATCTACATATTATGGAGGAAGCATACTGTGTAGCAGGTGCAGCAAGAAGAAAAGACAAATGGAGTGAAGACAGCGGAGTCACATCACTAATGTTACTGACAAACTGAGGAGTTCTACTGTGGATGACTAACTTTTCAATGGAGCACGAGGTGTATGAATTTGTAGCAATTATTAAACCCACCCCCCCCCATGGACCATGAAAAGTCACTATTTGGAAGTCATAACCACAGTTTAGCATATATTTTTGCCAGCCAATGAACAGTCATCCAGCAGGTACTCACACAATCCTTTCCGGCCTCCTCGGTTTGTAAAACACTCTGCCACTCGCCCAAGCTGGCCTTGTTCCCCACAGCCTGATGTGTACAGATCACCTTCTGAAGTAAGCATCACCAAATGATCATTCCCTAAAATGGATTAACAAAAACAAAACAAAAAAGTGGGGCTGAGTGAGAAACATACTGCCATCACTTCCAGGAGTAAGGTTGTGCTCATCTGTGTACAGACAAGCAGAGTGAAAGGCTGAAGTCACTAGTATGGGAAACATCCTTTAGCACGACGCCGGAAGCACGCGGTGCCGTTACAGCGCCGGCCATAGAACGAAAGTGTCATTAGCATGCGTTTGTTTAGCACAAAAGTCTTAACGACTTCCTTTAGAGGGCGCATTGGTGGAGTGGTGTTGGATTTAAAGTCCAACACCTTCCCAACTGTTGAGCAGACTGGAGTTGGAATAGTAAACAATACTAATCCAACGTCCAGCAGCACCCCAAGGCAAGTCGTAGTAATTACTTGCGTGCACAAGGAACGCATCGTAACGATGCGTTCGTTCTAATGCCGGCGTTAAAAAAGCATGCGTGATACCGTCATACATTCCACTAGTATGTTTAACTTAGTTTCATAACATATCACAAGGTGGGCTAACCTTGAAAGTACTTTACAGTCAGAATAACTGGTAATGACGCGAATACCATTCAAGTAACTAATAGATTAAGATATTCATAGGCAGGGCTTTGGCCCTCAAATCAATGACTGATATTTTGAGAATGTATTTGGGTGACATTTGCATTTTTCAAATGTACATGTGTGAGGCTCTTATGAACAGAAGAAAATGAGCAACAGCGAAATTTCGCTTTAAAGTAAACCAGCAATTTAACAGGTGCAGTGTGCTTCAGAACAGTAGAAAATAAACGATATTGCTCTGTCCTTTCGGGCTTAATATGTAGAGCTCAATTGTTATACTTTTACTGCAGTTTTTTTTTTTTTATCAAAAATTGACCCTACAGTGCAGCATAAGGGTTAGTTAACCAAAACTATTTTTAAAAACTGGGTTTAAAGTATATCATTTAACTGAAAGATTAAAATAGTACATATCTGGAACCGTTAAAATTTCGACAAAGACAAGGTAAAAATACTATGTTTAAAAAACATTCTATCTCCGCTTGCCATTGTCAATATGGCTTATTTTGCAAGGACAGGGTGGTTAGATTTCTGGCACTGGTCTACAGTTTTAGATCAGTGCCTGTGAGGGTATTTCGCATTAATCTCTCTAAGGAATGAGAGTATGTGGTTAGACTGCAAAATCTCAGTGGGTCGTGAATGGCACAGGAGACTTACATTTTGCAAGATGTAATAGTTCCTGGTCAGCCCAAGTGCCTCCTAGTAACGAAGGTTACAACACTCTGGTACTACAAGCTCCTGCTATACAAACCCTCCCTCATTTCAAACTGAGCCTGACAGCTTGTAATCTGTTAAAATACATACTAGCAGAGATCTCCGTTTCACTAATGTTTACAGCACATCATTAGGCCCTAGAACTGGACAGTAGATGCCTTCTGTTCCGCCTTTACTGCTTCAACACTTCAGACTTTCATACGTCCCTTTTCTTAGTGCTAATGTATCTGCATTTTGTAGCAGCCCGAATGCCCTACTGCTTTTATCGTGCCACCACTTGTGCCGGAGGCGGTTCTGTGCATCCACCACAAGCAAGGCGGCTCCGCAAGTTAGATGGTTACTTGTTGACACTAGGAGAAAATTGCTCAGTGGAACAAACTACTATAAATTCACCTTCAATATCTTTTAAAAGCCATATGGTCATAGCAAATCATGAGATCCAAACGTACACAGCCTGCCAGGAGTCAAAGCACACAAATGCGCACCTTAACAGCTTTGCATGTTCTTAAACAAAAACATAACAAAATGAGGCTGAACTCTGACATTTGTAAGGTTCACAGCTTATTTTTGACACTTAAAAGACGTTCAGGGGAAAGAGGTATAGCAACAGACAACTCAGAATAGTTAACAATATTAAGCTCTGTCTGTAGAGAGGAAGTCCTCACCTGAGGTAATCTTTACAATCGGTACGCCGATTTGAACTTGCACTGGGACCACACTTTGCTTCATGGGTTCCAGCAGTCCAATAACACCATTGTTATCCTGCAAAAAAAAAATAATCTTTAAGTGCCTTTACTGCTTATAAAGGGACAGACACCATATTCAGGAGTTCAGATATCGCTAAAGACAGTGGAGCACTGAAGCCTGGGGAACAGCGAGAATTTATGCTGCCAAAGATCTCCCTCAACAAGACAAAACAAAGTATCAAGGAGGTTCTTGTTTATAACACCACAGTTCTGGACTATTACTTAAGATGTAGTTTTTTCGTTGTGCGATTACCTTATTTTTAAGCAAGACTCCCAGTTTTCCGTTTTTACAAATAAATACAGAAAACAACGTTTCCCGTCTGTATTTAATTTTAAATGCAGAAAAATACAAAAAATTGCACTTCTTGTGAGTGACTTTCAACGGTGTCCTTCATGAATTCCAAGCTAACATCTGAGCAGATAGAGAATGGGGAGTTAAAAAACAGGATGAGATTTCCTTATATGCAGTCATGTGTTAACATATTTGTATATATTGCCAATATGTACATCTGGGTGTATTGTTCTGCTATACTGGCTGCTTAATTTGCTAAAACGCAACATGCAAAGTATGAGTGCATATTTATTAAATAAACATGGAAATTCATGTTACCACTCCATTTATTTTGTGTTTGAAGAAGAATAAATATGGATAAATACCAATAAGATAGCCAGAAAATAAATATGGATAAATACAGATGGAAACGTAGAAAAAAAAAAAAGAAAAAAAAAACATAAAACCGGGAACCCCATTTCTTATGAGTTATTTATTGGACGAACAATAATTAAAATGTATAGAGTATTTTCGCACCAAATATATATATATATATATATATATATATATATATATATATATATATATATATATATATGATGATAGTTTATTTCGACCAATCATATGATCATTACAACAGCATACAAAACATACTTTTAAATACAAAACTTTAATATATATATAAAAAACAATTTTTTTGTTTCCCAATAGCAAAAAGGAGACCAGTAGTACAAAAAAATAAAAATCTAGAAAAACCAAAAATCAGGTATAAACCTAAAACATATAATTAAGACATAGTCGGAGCCATCCATACATCTCTTTTAAACAAAAGAATACTTCTATTGTATTTCTTTAGTCAAATCGATGACACTAGTATCCCTTTTGCCATTTAGAAACCAAGCTGAATTAGGGATATGAGAGAATTTGTTTATCCAGCTTAATTATTGATCCACTAAAGCTGCTTAATGTCAACCAATTATTACGAGAGCGCTAAAGACACCCTCCTACCAAGAAGCCATATAGCAACCACTACAAGCAGGACGCCCAATGTTGTTGATCTAAGTGGTAACCCTCAACAAGGAGTACAGGGCAAAAGTAAAGTTTTCTGGGAACACCACCAAAAACTCTACAGTGTGTTGCGGGGATTCTGTACATATACAGAGCTATGCACAGGATAATAGGACCTCGGTGTATAGTGGTGAACCAACCATGCACCTTAGTACCCACAATCCCAATCCGACTAGCTTTAGCGTCTCATTTGTTCTCCGTACTACAGCGAAGCTACCAATGATTAGACAACCCAGAACACGGTCTCTCTCAGGACTCGTGGGAGCAAGAACACTCATCACTCACTCATACTTGTCCACTACGTGCGTAATGAGAGACAGAATAGTTTAAAATGTTTATTTCAACTATCGTGCTCTAAAATAAAGTACACGTGCCAGTACTATCAGCATAATGCATAATGATAAAATAATAAGCATGGTTACAATTCCATAGAATACAAACGGGGACAGCATTTTATAAAGACAGTGGATATAGGGCTAAATGGCTTACCACCCTCCCCGTGCTATTAACTAGTTTATTATAAAAATAGAAGACCTCTGGGCTTTGTCAGGCGGACCCCCATACCTCAATATCTAGATGCAAGGTTTACATCAGACAAGCACAGCTCTTCTCCCCGGAAAGGTTTTTCTCCAAGTGCCACCAACAGGGAGATCACAATATTAAAAGCACACAAATTTCTCCAATGCAGCTGTACTGCGTGTTATGTCTAAGTGCGAGGGGCTGACCAGATCAGCAATAACAAGGGACGTTGCTTTTAGACCTTGTACATGGTGTGCAGACGAATCCCACAGGGAACATGAGAAAAGGCAAAAAGGCAGACAGTTCTAATATAGCCGGGCACAAGCAGAGTCTGGAAAAACAAAGTCACATAATAACGTGTGCAAAAAAGGCATCATGGTAGCCATTGCTAAGCTAACTTAGCAATGTAGACAATGAGGCCACAAACCACACTACACCCTCCCCTGGTCAGTCCATAGGCCAAGACATAGGACGAAAACAGAGTTCAAATAGATGGAGCAGAACGTAAACGTCTTATTTATGACTAGTCCCCATGAAGGACTGTGAATGGAAAAAAAGTTCAGGCTAAAAAAAAAACTTCCAGATAGGGCCAGAAATCAGGGCACAAAGAAAAAAGGAAAAAAAAATCCAGAAAAGCAGGTAGCTGAAAGCGAAGGCCCCTAATCCAATAGAGTGTAGGTGCAGAAAACTGTCACACCTTCCAAGAGGACATCATTGGTGTCGTCTGAAAAAAAGATGCCATCCAGTTCAACAAATCAAAACTGCATCCATGTTCCTCATAATAGGGAGCAGTGATCAGCATTGCGGCACAACTTGCGTGATACTCAATGTAACTTTGTTGTAGGAGATTGAGCAGCCGCACAGACATCCCATTGTGCCAAAACTCCAAGTGCAGCCGCACGCGCCATCAATCCAGCACCGGAACAGTCCCGTTCATGGGCCACTAAGGGGCCAATCAACTGGCCAAAATCCGGGTCCGACAGACGTATTGGAGAGGCAAATATCCAAGGACCAAGAGAAAGGACATCGTAAGCAAGACATCACAGGTTGCACGCAAGTGAAATATGCAAAGCGAAAAGAAAGTCTATAGGACACACCGAGTGTCGCCAATGGTAGGATGCCGAAGCTGAGGAGCATGCGTTCACGGAGCATCCGGAGTCGACCGTGGTCGAGCAGGCCCCCAGGAAGTGCAGCCATTGCGCAGCAAACAAATTAAAAGTAATATTCCAGCAGCTAAGGCTAGGAGCAATGGGAAGCCGCCAAAGACGCTGGAAAAAATAGAATGAATAAAAGCCAGAATTACACCAAATTTAGTTTGAAAGGAGGTTAAAAGGCCAGAGCCCATAACTTTAAAAAAGTGCACAAGACCTTCGGTATTAGAAGCATTGAATATGCGGTGAATCAGTTCACCGAAATGTTGTGGGAGGTTTGTGTTCAAAAGAGCCTGTATCTCACTGTGGGTACTAGCCACCTGGAGTACGAAGGTCTCCCGTGCGGAAGTGAGCATAACCTCCTGGTTTAATAATCGCGCCTTTATTCTGCTCAATTTATTGAAATCCGCCTTAAAAGTGGGTATGGAAGGCCAAATGGAACTAACTAACATGTCGTGCAGGGGTGGAAAAAGCACATTTTTGCAGCACACAACACGGTGGGAAACCGTTACAATGTAGGGGATGCCTGCCTGCATTCCACAACAGTCTTGATTATTCAGAAGCAGATAGCTACCATTTGCAAGCACAGTGAAAGTAGGCGATATAACAGGTGCTGGAATGCCCTTCAAAACACAAGCAAGATTCGGAGCTGAAACATTACAAGCCCCGTGCAATTTAATGTTTTTACAAATTAGGGAATGACCCACTGTAGAATCGCAAGACTCTCCTGTGAGAAAGACCTCCTTGATGTCCCTAATGCATCTGTACATGAAAGGCAGGGACCAAAGTTCATGCAAGAATGCACTACCTAAAGGCTGAAAACGGCCAACAGGATAATGTTTCATGCATGAACCGAACTCAAATAAAGAAAAAGGCAACGTGATAACCCCGTGAACCAGTCACACGGCAGAGTCCAACTCCGCCACAGAGAATGGTAACGGCTCTATCTTTTTGATATGCAAGCGAGTGTATGTTGCATCCTTCATGGACAGGAACGAATAGTTTACCTGTCGGTATAGTTTAGCAGCTTGAAGACTTTCTGGATTCACTATGCTGTGCATTATTCCGCGGTCTAGTGGTTGGGTCCGGAATCGTAGTCTTTTTTTTTTTTTTTCGTGTAGCCCAGGTGGGCGTCGACTCCCCACCATTTGGTGTCCTCCCGTGACGTTGGCGCGCTTCCTCCAGAAGCTCCCACCTTAGGGCGCCATCTTCGGATTCTTTTTTTTTTTTTTTTTTGTCTTGTGCTTGTGTGGTTAATCCTTTTACCCTTTTGAAGGTGTTTTCCATTTGTTAGTCCCATCTTCCTCCTGTCTCATCTTTCTGGCGGAGGCGGGTGGGTTCGCTAGTGAATCCAGAAAGTCTTCAAGCTGCAAAACTATACCGACAGGTAAGAAACTATTCGTTTTGCAGCGTGAATCTTTCTGGATTCACTATGCTGTGCATAGATTTTGTAGCAGTTTGCTATATTTGTGGCGGCTGGGTGGAAGATGAGCGTTGGTTGTTGAATATATGTTGAAGCACTTTTTGACCTACTTGTGCTTCCTTGTTCATCTGTATATCCACGCAGTAGTGCTTAGTGAATGTGTGCACTGAAGCCCATGTTGCCGCCAGGCAAATGTCTTGGATAGGTGTGTTTGCTAGGAAGGCTATTGTTGCTCCCTTTTTCCTAGTTGAGTGAGCCTGAGCTGCTCCCTGTAGCCCTTGGCCTGCCCGTTTGTGGCAGTATTGAATTGTTTGTGCGATCCATCGTACGATGGTATTATTCGTCACTGGTCTGCCCAGGAAACTGCTTGCGAAGGACACAAAGAACTGCTTTGTTTTTCTACAATCCTTAGTCCTTTCGATGTAATCCATTACTGCTCTCCTGGCATTGTGTGCAGTGCCCTTTCAGCGCTGGTGGATGGTTTCTGGAAGAAACTGGGAATTTGTATTGTTTGGTTTATATGGAACCTGGACACCACCTTTGGCATGAAGTGTGGGTCCGTCCTCATTACCATCCGGTCATTGTGAATCTGAATGTAGGGTTCTTGTAGTGTGAGTGCCTGCAACTCGCTCACCCTACGTAGCGAGGTAATCGCTACCAGAAAGGCCGTCTTTATTGTGAGCATATGTAGCGATGCCTTGTGGATGGGTTCGAACGGTGCTTTCATAAGCTGTGGTAGAACTACATTGAGGTTCCATGCAGGCGGTGGCATCCTCTTTGGCGGTGCTATTCTTTTGGCTCCTTCCAGGAATCTTTTTACTACTTGAGATGTAAAGAAGCTTTTCCCGGTTTCTCCTCTTGTATAGGCTACTATTGCTGCCAGGTGCACTCTTAGCGAAGTGCAGCTTAGGTTACTTTTTAGTAAGTGTGTTAAGTATTTTAGCACAGTTGATTCTTTAGTGATTCTCCTGTGGAGCTTTTTGTTGATGCACCATTCAGTGAATCTCTTCCATTTTGCTGCATAGCATTTCCGTGTGGTGGGTCTCCTCGCAGCACTGCCAGCGTGCTTTGTGGAAGCTTGAGGTGAGCGAACTCTAAGTCCTCAGGAGCCACGCTGCTAGGCTGAGGCTCTCTGGTTCTGGATGGAGTACCCTTCCGTTTTGTAGCGAGAGCAGGTCTTTCCTTCTTGGGAACTTGTGTGGTGGTCCCTGTGCCATCTCCACGATCTGCGAGAACCAGGACTGCCTGGCCCACTGTGGTGCTACCAGAATTAGTGTCATGTTGCTTGTTCTGCACTTGCTGAGCACTTTGTGTATCAGCGGTATCGGTGGAAAAGCGTAGGCAAATGTCTTTGACCAGCTCATCCATAGGGCATTTCCTTGGGATTGATGGCCTGGCTGCGAAGTATTGGCATTTTGCATTCTGGTGTGTTGCAAACCGGTCTAGTTGTGGGGTCCCCCACTTCTTGAATAGTTTTTGCGTCTCCTGCGCGTTGAGCTCCCACTCGTGTGAGATTGACGTCTGTCTGCTCAGTCTGTCTGCTTCCACATTGTCCTTCCCTGGCAGATGTATTGCCAGGAGGTCTATTTGTAATGGAATTGCCCATTTCCATATCTGTTGCGCTAGATCTGAGTGCGCCACTGAGTGTGTTCCTCCCTGCTTGTTGATGTAGAACATCGTTGTGGTGTTGTCTGTTTGTACTAACACCCTTTGGCCGTACAGCTGTTTCTGGAACGCTTTTAGGGCAAGGAACACGGTCTTGAGTTCTAGGTAGTTGATGTGTTTGACGGCATCTGTTTGTGTCCATAACCCCCTTACCTTGAGCAGTTTCATGTGCGCTCCCCACCCCATCTGGGATGCGTCTGTTGTGATGGTCACTGTTGGAGTTGGTGGTGTGAATGGGTTTCCCTTGTTATGTTGCCCCTGTTCCACCATGCTATCTCTTCCTGCACTGCGTGCGTTACAACCACTAGATCTTCCCAACTCCCTGTTGCCTGTGACCATTGCTGTTGCAGCCATTCCTGGAATGGTCTCATGTGTATCCGAATATTGGGGACTAAATGTATGCAGGATGCCATCATGCCCATGAGCTTGCTCACTGTCAGACATTGCCCCTTCAGGTAGCGGCGAGTCTCCTTCAGTAGTGCGAGGATCCTTTTCTCGCTGGGGAACACCCTCCCCTGAATGGTGTCGATCTTCGCACCCAGGAAGATCTTCACTTGTTCTGGTTCCAGCGATGACTTCTCCTTGTGTATGGAGAAGCCTAGTTTTGTCAGCGTTTGTGTGACTTGCTGAGTGTGTAGTTTGCATTGGTTGTAGGAGTTCGCTTTTACCAACCAGTCGTCTAGGTAGGGGTATACGTGTATCCCCAGTCTTCGCAGATGTGCTGCTACGGCAGCTAGGCATTTGGTGAAGACTCTTGGCGCTGATTTGAGGCCAAAGGCTAGGGCCGTGAACTGGTAGTGCGTCATGCTGATGGTGAATCTGAGCAGACGCTTGTGTCTTTGGTTTATGGGGATGTGTAGGTAGGCATCCTTGATGTCTATTGTGGACATAAAATCCCCGTGCCTTATTTGAGGTATGACCTCTTGTAAGGACGTCATCTTGAACTTTTGAGTTTTGATGCATTTGTTTAGGAACCGTAGGTCCAGTATGGGCCTTAATGTTTCGTCTACTTTTGGTACGAAGAAGTAGGAGTACACTCCTGTGCCCTTTTCTCTGTACGGCACCTTTTCTATAGCCTGTTTGTGGAGGAGTTCTTGTGCTTCCTGCCACAATAGTGACAGCTCTTTTGTTGAATGTTTTTTGTTTGGTGGCCTCTTTACGAGTTCTATGCAGTAGCCGAACTGTATGATGTTGAGTATCCACTTGTCGGTTGTTATCTTCTCCCACTCCTGGGAGAAGTGTTTTAGTCTTCCTCCTACGGGTGTTGTAGGATGGTAAATTTGTAAATGTTGTCCGTGTCTTTTGTTGTGCCGCGGCACTAGCGATGTTGGGGGTGCGGGCACGTGTTGTAGTGTGGAGTCACTTGGGGGCGGGTTGCTGGCCGCCTCTTCTTGTATTGCCTCGTCAGTTTGGTCGGCTACGAAAGGACTGGCCCCTCTGTTGGTTCTGCCAGCCTTGTTGCTGCTGACCCTGTTGTGCCTGGCTGCTTCCCTGAAATGTTTGCTGGAAGGCCTGGTGCGATGTTCCCGGCTGGTTTCCACCTCTGCCGTTTGGTCTTCGTGAGGGGGTGCCCCTTCTCATACCCCTGAACTGTAGTGCTCCCATGGACCTTGCCGTTTCGTTATCTTTTTTGAGCTGCGTCAGCGTCTCGTCCACGGGCGTGCCGAACAGCTTTTCCCCGTTGAAAGGCAACTTCAGGATGTTGTTTTGTACCTCCGGCTTGAACCCGGAGATCCTGAGCCAGGCATGTCTCCTCTGTCACATCAAGCAGGCTGATGATGATCGGGGTATCAGCTGCGTCTAGGGCCGACTTTAGGCAGGTGTTGGCCATGTTCTTCCCCTCCTCCACCAGGTGTGCCGCTCTCTGCTGGTTTTCTGTGGGGAGCAGTTTGAGCAACTGCCCAACTTCTTCCCAGTGCTGGTAGGCGTGCCTATTTATAAGGGCGTTGGAGTTGGCAATGCGCCAATGTATTGCCGCATTCCTTTCAATTTTCCTCCCTATGAGGTCTATCCTCTTGCTCTCCTGGTCTGGGGGCGGACCAGAGTTTGTGGGAACGTTGGCCCTCTTCCTGGCTGTTGCTGTTATTATTGAATCAGCTGGCACAGATCCCTGGATATATGGTGGATCCTTTGAAGAGTGTTTATATTTTTTCTCAGTTCTAGGTGTGACCGATCTGCAGGTAGATGGCTCCTTGAAAGCTTCCCTGCCTTGGTCTAGCACACTAGGGAGCATAGGAAGGAATTGGCTCCTAGTTTGTGTTGGTAGCAGTGTTTCCAGGAGAAAACCGGCTTTAGGCTTTTCCTCCTCCATTTCCACTCTATAGGTGGCTGCCGCGTTCCTGACGACCATGTTGTACACTCCTATGTCGTCCGGCGGCGAAGGCCTCGACGGATACGTCTCCACGGCCTTCTCCGGGTTTCGGCGTAGAGATCCTGCCATTCCAGGTCTTGAGCCTCCGAGGGTGTCGAGCCGAAGTGCGTCTGCTGGTCGTCATCACCCTCCGTATAATCGTACAGGACCTCTTCGTCCTGTTCCGACGGTTTGGGAGTTTTCAGCGGCTCGGTGCTGTCGAACTCCTCTTGCGTTTCCGCTTCGACGACAGTCGAGGGCTTCGAAGGGATGGTGTATCTACTCATCCGGTCGTCGAAGTCCTTCTTTTGGATGATACTGGCCATTTCGGCCTCGAGCCTTTTCTTCTTCCTCTCCATCTCCGCCGCTTGATTGGCGTCGAGAGTTTCAGCAGTTCTCTGAGGTCGTAGTTGACGTCGGAGGTGCCTTCTGCTCTTTCCCCTTCGGCGTCGAGTGTGGTTTCTCGGAACCGTGCTTCGACGACCTGGGTGTGTCAAGAGCTTTCGCCGACCGGGAGTCCTTTTCGAAGGATCCGCTGGGCTGTTTGTCCGTGGATGCAGCTTCGGTCGTCGAGTGCTTCGACGCCGGTGCTCCTTTCGAGGACTTTGGCTCGGATTTTCGAGAGTCTGTCGGGGTTCTTTGGGTCGACGTGTCTCTTACCTCCTTCCTGGAAGTGTTATCGGTCTCTACGACCGTGCAGTCCTCTGGTCCCTCGGCGATGTTGTCCTCTTCCCCACTGGAGAGGCCCAGGTCCCGCAGCGACGGAGGTGGCCCTTGGCCCTGCATGCTGTAGTTTGCTCTCCTCTGTCTGTCCCTCACCCTGAGGGTCTTGGTGGCGAATGCTGCGCAGGCGTTGCAGTCGTCGCTTCGATGGTCGACCGGTAGGCAGAGGTTGCAGACTGGATGTTGGTCTTTCTGTGCGAACTTGTGGTGGCAGTTACGACAGAACTTGAATGGTGTCTTGTCCATTCCCGCGCTCAGGGAGCCCCGTGTGCGCATTCTCCGTTGGACGTCGAAGTTTTTTCTACCTCTCACCAGCTTAGTCGTCCCGGTAGTATGTTCTTTGTCTTGTGATGAAGATCTCCAATTTTTCTCGGTTCTTTCTGCTTTTCTCTTACTTCTTCTCTCCTCTTCCAACTCTGGAGCTCTTCACGACGATCCAGACCCAACGGCGGAAAAAAGAATCTGAAGATGGCGCCCTAAGGTGGGAGCTTCCGGAGGAAGCGCGCCGACGTCACGGGAGGACACCAAATGGTGGGGCGTCGACGCCCACCTGGGCTACACAAAAGAAAAAAAAAAAGAAAAAAAAAAAAAACAGACTACGATTCCGGACCCAACCACTAGACCGCGGAATAACGCACAGCATAGTGACTCCAGAAAGATTCACGCTGCAAAATTGCTGTTTTTCAGTTAAATTAAACAGCAAGAATGCAGACGTGTTTAAAAAATGCCAAGGAACTTTACCCATTTTCAGTGTTTGCAAAGTCCATGCAAACTGCATTACTGAACGCAATTGATTCTGACCATGATATAACACAGACACATCATCCTGTACAATATCCACAACAGATGAAACAATATTATCTAATGTGTAAATGCGGGAAGACAGGGTATTAATACTATTGTCAACAACAGCAAGCACTTTTTCTAGATTAGCCTGATCGATTTCCCGTAAACGGGAAGCAGCTTCAATTTGCAAAAGCTTCCAAAGTTCATTGTAAGTCTCATAAATGAACCTTTTAGGTCGAGCACCACGAGGCCCTAGAACAAAATCGGACAGATCAATGTTGCCTGATAGTAGTGATAAATGTTGTTTTACAGAATCTAATGAAGAGTGCTGCAACCACTGTTTACACAATTTACCAACAGAATAAGTTGCAACAGTACGAGAGTCAGAAAACCTTGGATCTGGCCTATCCTGTTTGTAACCATGAGCAGAGTTATGAAAACGCAGTTGGCAGGTATTTGATGCCACGGGCCAAGCCAACCAGGGTGACTGAACAAACGCTGAGATATTAAACGAATTGTTTTGAAACAAAGCTTGCAGATTGGCAAGGGAAATATTAAAATGCAAGCTGTCGTTGGGAGTGGAAGACAATACGGGAATGGAGGGTGCATTCAACTGTTTGGAAGTAGCCAAACTCAAACAGGTTGTTTGATAGATCGTACGATTTAAAAATAAAATCTGGGCCGGGATAAGGCAAGCACGGTGTAAGGCTTCCGTACCGTGTACCTGCCATGATTTGGTGCCCCAAATAGATTTTAAGTCAATGGTGTCCTGCCAGTGCTCATAACCACCCACGGCTAATGCGTTCAAAAAGGAACTCGAATATAGCAATTTGGTGTGGGTCAACATGACCCGAGTGGACGAAGTGTTCAATTTAAAATAATAGGACCCAGGGTTTGATCTATCAAAGTCTGTAAAGTAAGTAAATTTACTCCTAAGTGTTTGGGAGCTACCGGGCAAAGGGGCCGGACAATGTTCCCATTGGGTGTAATTAAAAGTACCCCGAAGCGTACTTGGTTTATGGAGAAAATGGATGCCCCAATGCTGGTAATATAAATCAGCATAACTTGCAGAATTTAAGTACAAATCCTCAGCATTAAAAGCAGCATAATATTTCAAATCAGAGAATAACGATTCAACAGCATGCACATCCCAATCGTCCGAAAGAATATTACTTTTCACCACATCACCCATAGAAACACGGAGGACATTAGGTACATTAATAATCTGTCGGTCCATGGATTTGGAAATTCACAGCATCCCATACGACGCCATCAGCAACTGGAAAGGCGGAAATGTTCACAAATGTGTGGTCACGCTTCATGATGTGAGATGAAGAATGTGGAGCCAAAGTTCCAGCGACACAGTTCACCGCAGAGCGTTCAGGTAAATAATGACCATTAATGAGCAAGAAAAAGACTGTCGCAAAGCCAATGGACATGAGCAGGAAAATCAGGAATAGCACCAACCAGATGTATGTCGAGGGAAGGACCAAAAAATTGCCTCTGAACCAGGATACAAAAATACTGAAGCTGGACGGGATAAGTGATGAGGTTGAAGCCGAATCAAAGGAAAAACGGGTTGGGCTCAGTGGTGTTGTAGGTAAATGAGCCACCGACTCGTTGGCGGAGTATGCATACTCCGTCTCCTCGTTGCAGGAGGAAGCCGGGAAGTTGAGCAGGTAATCAGGCAAATCGACCAACTCAATGGCAACATCAGTGTCTGTGCAAGGTGGAGGGCCACAAACAGGAGTCCGTGAAATGGCTGGACATGATACCGCAGGTGTCACGCTATTCAGGATCGGCCAGATGTTGTAGCTTGACATTGTCCACTGAGATGTATCGGTTGTCTTTGCGACCAGGAAGCGGTGGTAAGATGACTGTACGTGTACCCTTCAAGCCAAGGACAGGAACCGGTGCACAATAAGAGGGGCCAAATTCCTTTTTGTTCTCCACCTTCTCTCGGACCAGATCTCCAACCTTCGGAAGCCAGCAGGCAACCGGAATCTGCAACGCAGCGTCAGTGGCTGAAGGCAAGTGTTCGTTTGCAAGTTTGTCACGGGTCTCTTGTAATTCTGCAACATAGTAGAATGATTATCTACGTCAAAGATTGCGGCATTCGCCGCCATGTCTAGACCATCAAGGTCTGGCACAAACATTTGTATGCCAAAGAGCATTTCGTATGGGGTATGGTCACCCAGAGATCTTCTAGGGAGATTATTAAGTGCACGTTGCACGCCATACAAGTGGGCCAGCCAGTTCCTGCCAGTACTTAAGACCCTAGCTGTCAAGAATTGCTTTAAGTCACGGTTCATTTGCTCCACAATCGAATTGCCCTCGGGTCTATATGGAGACGAAAATTGCACCTGCACCCCCAGTGACCTCATTGCGTCCTTGTACGCCTTAGAGGCGATCGCTGGACCTTGGTCGGAATGGAAGGAGCCACAGGCAAAAATTCCCACAAAGACACGCAAATCCCTTATGACATTTCGGGCGTCAGCACTTCGTTGCGGCCAAACCCAGATGAAACGTGTGCACGAATCCACTGAAACTAAGATGTATTTATATGCAGTGTCAGAAGAAAATAGACCGCAGTGATCAAGGTAAACACACCCAAAAGGTTTGTTAGAAATGCAGAGCTGTGTTTGTGGTGGTCGTGTAACCGAAGGCTTAATTTGCTGACAAACGTCACAAGAAAGCACATAAGTACGGGTCTGTTTATATAAACCACGCCACCAGTAACGCTGCTGCAAGATGGAAACAGTCGCAGATACGCCAGCATGGGCCGAAGCCAAGCCTTCGTGTGCGGCCGTTATCAATGAAGTTCTGCGGTCCGCGTTGGGAATCAGCCGATCACCAACGTCTGGAATTCTTACGTAAGGAACCTGTTCGGGACTTAAGTGATAAGAGTACTTGGAAGGGAAACCCCGTGGGTAATTAGCACCTTCCTTCGTTGCAGCAATAGCTGCCAAAATCTCATTATCTATTTTTGTCATGGATCTTGTGACTGCTGCTACTGAGCACGGTGCTACTGCTGATTTGGCAGCTTCATCTGCCAAACTGTTACAGACCGCGTGTGCGCCCACACGCTGGTGGCCAAGAGTGTGAATCACCTGTGTGAGAGGCAGACGTCGTTTAAGATCTGCCACTCTAACCCAAAGCATTTTATGCTTAATTGTGCTGCCTTTAGCATCTCTATAGTCGTTTTGAGACCAAAAGAATAGGTTGTCATTAAAGGATTGATTACAGTAGTAAGAGTCGCATACAATAAGCGTCGTCACGTCTGGATTCGCGAACTCAAGTGCGAGCACCAAAGCACGCAGCTCAGCCAATTGTGCAGTACTGTCTCCTAGTGCCTGTGTGTGCACTACACTCGACTTGAACTCACCGTTCACCATAGTACCTGCGACAATAGCACATGCTGCGGAATAAGCATGCTTAGAACCCGTGGCCGGTTGCGCCGAACCATCAGTGTAAATGATACATTTGTACTCCTCAAGCAGCAGCAAAGACAGAGGAGGAGGATGAACAAATTCATACTGTAAGAACTCCTGTGTCTGAAGAGAGGAATCAAAGATAAAAAAGTGACATCCGGGGACGTCAGAGATGTAGCCCATTGTATCCAACGGGGGTGCAAAGCCTTAGAGTTCGGTACACTTGCCTTCGTCACGGCCTCAAGGGCAGGATATGGTGTTACCACCAATATGCGTTTTCCCTGTGCCAGTGCGCATTCCTTAAGAATCGCCATTTGCACTGCAGTCAAAACTTTCTCCACAGAGGAAAAGTGCAACTCCGCTGAAGTGTAAAGATGTGACTTGTATGCAATCGGTACTGTGTCACCTTCGTTAAAAGTTAAGTACGTGAAACCCACTGCCCCTGGTACTATTCTAATCACCAGGTTTGTGTGGTTATCACGAGTCAACAAGAACTTAGATTCAAGTAGATCAGACTGCAAAGAGTGCAGTATAGAGGAATGCTCAGGAAGCCAGCATGACTTCGAAACGTTAGGCTGTATCAAGGCATATAGAGGCTTGATACGCTGGGCATATTCGGGAATGTAAATACGCCCGAAGTTTAGAAATCCCAGTAATGACTGAAGCTTCTTCAGGGTGGTCGGAGGGCGCAAAAGTGCGCACTTCTCCAAGAAATGGGGAGCTAAGCCTCTACCTTCATTGTTGAGCTCATAGCCCAAAAACAAAACGGTGAATTCAGGGATGTGAGACTTTGCAAAATTAAATTTGTATCCCAAGACCGCAAATTCAAGAATAATGCGGGCCATGCGGGAAAGATGCCGCCATAATTCGTCGTCTGTCAGATAGATATCGTCGACGTACGAACACGCATCTGGGTCTATGCTGTCCAACAAAGAGACAACACGGGCGGCGAAGACACCCGGGCTGTTCTTGTAGCCCATGGGCAAACGCCGAAATTTAAATTGTTTTCCACCGGAAGTGAAAGCGTTCCATTGGCTGCACTCCGGGGACAAATTGTGCGTGTAAAATCCATTGGATAGGTCAAGTGTCGTTTTATATTTTTTACGAACAAGACTGTCTACAAGCGCAGAACTGTGGGTATTTTGTACCGCGAAGGTTCGACAATGAGAGTTCAAATGTCGGTAATCCAAAACTAAACGGTTCGACCCATCGGGTTTAGAAACCGCAAAAAGGGGATTATTCATTGGTGATACGCATGTTCCAATTACTCCTTGATATTCTAACTGTGTCAGAATGTCTGAAACGGGACCTTTAGCTTCCTGCCGGATGGGATATTGGGGTTGTGGCTGTGGCAGAGACTGCAATGGTATATCATGGGGTGGAGAATCCTCATCCCAGCCCACGTGATTACGGTACAGTGCCGGGGCCTGGGCCTCATCCCATTCAGCTGCGAGAGCCTCCGCTTTGTCCTTGGGGACATGACGAGAAAAGCTCGGAAGGATGACCTCCTCCCCTCTACGGGCAGCAAGTACGAATGGGGGCGGCCAATCCGCCTCTGCTAACAAAATGTCATATGGAGGTCAGATTTTCCCAAAAAATCCCTTTAATAACACGCTCAATGTCACCTTCAATTTGAATGACAATATTAAATAGTCTGTCAGGGGGTGCCACTCGGGTGTCAGCTGTCTCGACAGTAATGAAAGTATCAGTTGCTGTCGCCTCCACATGAGGACGCAGTGCCTCCCGCACTATGGTAACTTCCGCGGCGCTGTCTAGCAGCGTCACTGTCCACGTCCAATTCAGGAGTCTCTTTCTCACTGTTTGTGGCATACCTCTCTGTTAATGCTGCAACTTTTTTCTTCGGAAACTGTGGGCGAGAACGTTGAAATTCTTCTGGTTTCCCTCGGCCTGGTTGTCGAGGTTGGTCTCGTCCCTGTGGGGCCTCACGACCCCTACCTCTATCCTGTCGATCTCCTCCACCAGTCTGGGAGGTCGATGGTGCCTGTGAAGAACGAGGAGAACGCGGGTCAGGGACTTGAAATCTATCTGGAAATGTAATTCTCGCTCTGTCGCACAAATCATAAGTGTGTTCAGAAGATATGGAAACCGGGGATGCGGCACGACTCCCTGGTTTTGATTGTTGCTTACGCTGTTTTTTCAACCTCCAGTTCTTTTTAGTAAAGAACGGTTTCTCATCTTTCTCAGACTGAGTTTTTTGTTGTGGTTGTGATTGAGTTTGCGTTTTAGCAAAAGGCTTAACCCCCAAACTATTGCGGCCAATGGTTTTATAAGCCTGTGCAATAATTTTCGGTAATTCGCGTGGCTTGTCCGGCTCCGGGACAAGAGCCAAAGCATTAGCGACTTGAAAGTTGACTGCATCACCCTTTACATTCGCAAGGATTAGAACAGCCACTACATCGTACACTCCCACCAGTCTCATCCCCAATTCCACAGCCGCTTCAGGGCCATGTTCATCCTGCACTCGTTTAATTACAGAGGGGAGAACCGTCATGGAAGGAGTGCCGAAACACTTCGCATACACTGCTGCGAATACCTTGCCCCAGTTGTTGCATTCTGCCAACTCGGGAATTAAGTCTTTCGGCAAGCTAATCGTCAAAATCCTGTGTTTGTCCACATGAGAAGTGTTTGGAAAAACTGCCTCCAGCTGGTCAAATTTTTCTGCAAGCCAATAAGGCAAATCTTTATTTTGTGGGCGCTTGCCCATCACCGAATTAACCATGACGGGACTTATGGTTACACCGCCCGGTCCAGCTGGATGCGCCGCAACTCCAGGAGGGGCTAACTGGACGTTGCCTGTAACATATTGTACCAAAGCTCTGTGCACGCGGATTAAAGACGCATGCAATGCGCGCAGTTCATCAACCGCAAGCGTTAAATAACGCGGATGTGGGGTATACCCGGCCAAGACTGGCCAAGTAGCCCCCTCTATTGATAAGGGGCCTAAACGAACCGGGGTGACCGGATGTGGGAGGGCGCCATTAAACCAAATACGGTGTTGCCATGCCGTAAGTGGTACTTCAAGAGCCTGATAAGGCCGATAAGCATTGGGTAGGGCAGTGGGAGCGTAAACATGAAACAAATTGTCAGCTCATTCCACCGCCAGAAAAGTGACCCAAGAGTAAAACACCTCAAAGTGGTGAGCCGGATCAGCCTGCACCACAAAGATGAGAGCGACACCCGCGTCGGGCACTCCATAAGACAGTAAATGAGCCCGCAGCGCGGCTATGTCCCGGTATATTTACATCCGCCATTAAGACCAGGAATGTTCGACAACCTAGTATGAGGCAGCACAATATAGGGTTAACAAACCTTTTAATAACTTCAAGCTTGAAAGAACCTATAAAAACATCAATATAGGAGGTATCACCCTCACATACGTTTCCAGAAGCGTAAGCGAAGGTTATTGTGGACAAGCACAAGCACTACTCAAGCTTCTCGCAGATAAGAGGCCCACCACGTTGGGCACCATGTTGCGGGGATTCTGTACATATACAGAGCTATGCACAGGATAATAGGCCCTCGGTGTATAGTGGTAAACCAACCATGCACCTTAGTACCCACAATCCCAACCCGACTAGCTTTAGCGTCTCATTCGTTCTCCGTACTACAGCGAAGCTACCAATGATTAGACAACCCAGAACACGGTCTCTCTCAGGACTCGTGGGAGCAAGAACACTCATCACACTCATACTTGTCCACTACGTGCGTAATGAGAGACAGAATAGTTTTAAATGTTTATTTCAACTATCGTGCTCTAAGATAAAGTACACGTGCCAGTACTATCAGCATAATGCATAATGATTAAATAATAAGCATGGTTACAATTCCATAGAATACAAACGGGGACAGCATTTTATAAAGACAGTGGATATAGGGCTAAATGGCCTTACCACCCTCCCCATGCTATTAACTAGTTTATTATAAAAATAGAAGACCTCTGGGCTTTGTCAGGCGGACCCCCATACCTCAATATCTAGATGCAAGGTTTACATCAGACAAGCACAGCTCTTCTCCCTGGAAAGGTTTTTCTCCAAGTGCCACCAACAGGGAGATCACAATATTAAAAGCACACGAATTTCTCCAATGCAGCTGTACTGCGTGTTATGTCTAAGTGCGAGGGGCTGACCAGATCAGCAATAACAAGGGACGTTGTTTTTCGACCTTGAACATGGTGTGCAGACGAATCCCACAGGGAACATGAGAAAAGGCAAAAAGGCAGACAGTTCTAATATAGCCGGGCACAAGCAGAGTCTGGAAAAACAAAGTCACATAATAACGTGTGCAAAAAAGGCATCATGGCAGCCATTGCTAAGCTAACTTAGCAATGTATACAATGAGGCCACAAACCACACTACAACAGAGAAACAGTATAATCCAGTAAGTCCTTATGGCATCGCTTTAAGCTGTACAAACAATCAAGAGGTTGTAGTCACCAATGCCAAGACTAACATGGGACCTACATGATAAAGGGTGGGCATCTGAAAAAATGTGGAAGCCATTGTTGCAATATCTGAATGAGGCTCTCCAATTTTACCTTGTCCAAGATCTTTACAATCACCGAGATTCACAAATCATTAAAATAGAAGTGGAAAAAAAAAAATTATACCAGTCTTAGTGATCTGAATAAACAAAAGTCTGATATTTTGTCAGAACTCTACTATAGACTACGATTGGGTACTATAAATCCTAGTGAGCGGAAAGTGTAGGTACATAACCACCCGTAAGTCTGATCTATCCTAACTTGCCTTTATTGTAAGTCTTATTAAACACAAAAAAGGGCCAAAGTATAGCAAAGTCCCAAAGCCCCAGCTGCCCAGTCTTCCCACCACACCACATGCCCTCCAGCCACTCACTCACTCTGAAAGATCCAATGAGGAAGACCCGCCCGTCCTCAGTCAGTGCTGCAGTATGACTGTCCCCCGCCGAAATCTGAACAATCTTCTCCTGAAGGTCCACCTTGCCTGGAATCGCTTCAGACCCCTCTTTGGAAGTGTCCCTCCCGAGTGCCCCTTCATCATTACAACCAAATGTATAGATCTAAGAGACAAGGCAAAACAGTTTTACAACATGTCCAGACAAAACAAAGCACATTTTAGGGTGGAGCTTAACTGCAGTGCAAATCAAACAAGACAAGGTATTAGAATTCTGTATTTGTATGAACTTTCTATAACAGCAGGCAAGAAGTCTTTCAGAAAGCCATGTACTGATTCACTGGGGCTTCAGCATCATACAGAGAGCTATAGTTGGGAGGAGGGGGGCTCCTTTAGACGATGGGAGGCTTAAGGAGGGATACACAAGCGCCAAAAGTCATGTTACTGCCACTTCCTTCATGGGTCCACACACGCCTCACTACTTAACGCCGAAAACTAATGTGAAGGATTCACATGTAGAAGAATTTAAAAACACATGAGTATTAATTAGCATAACCAACCTGCTTCAGCAGTAGTTTACTGCTCAGACTAACACAGCCCACAGGAAGAGCCTGTCTCCAAACGATGATGCGCTTTAAGTCTGGTCTCCCAAAATGTGATTGAATAGATTGCTCGATCAAAACAGTTTACGTTTCAGATACCCACAAATGAAGATCTGCTCAGGTTCGGTATGCATCTGCTAGTATTCGGTGTGTGAAAAATGTATCAAATGACCAAGACTAAAACTTATGCAGAGCAGCATTTAAATTTGGTTTCGCCTTCACTTGATGAGCTTGCCTCTACTACAGATTATAGGTGGACCCCATGTCAGCCGACTAGGATTCACAAAGAACTAATTAAGCCCAGCAATAGCCAAATCCGTTTTGTTTTGTAATTTAAAAAAAAGCACAGACATGAGAGGCTTTCATGCAGCCTCATCACCAATTGGTCTATTTTTCTGTCATTCAGATTTTGCTTCCACCTACCACTCAATACAACATGGGGCAATGGGTCAGCCCCCTTCAATCACTGGCTCTGCTCATTTGTGTGACCGTATGTTGCCTGTGCATGTGTACATTCGCCATAAAAATGCTGCAATGGACTGCTAGGGCTAGTAGCTCATATGTCCTTTTATATTTAAAAAAAACATTTTCTTTAATAAACTATTTTCTTTCATTCTGCAAGGTTCAGGCGTCTCCTGACACTGTTACCAGACTGTTCGCTGCTGATAATGATTTCATTGCTCAAGAGCAGTATATAAGATGGCTGGCACCCCTTTGGACTCGCAATTAAAACGCATTCCATTATGCGTTCCAACGCAGCACTTGCCATCTTGTACGTTGCTCTTCTCAAGGAATAAAGTTAAGATATCAGTCTGAGAGTCAGCTCGACAAAACATTCCACACAGAAATAGCTAATCTGCACGTTATTGGATATTGTTTGAGCACTTAGTGGCCGTGTGCAGACTGCTCCTCTGACTGACACCTCTCCATGCCCCCTCTTCAGAAATGCCCCTTCTCTTACCTCTGCGTCCATCAGCATGCCGCACAGCAAGTAATCACCCCAAGCAGACCTCTTTAGGTTATGCACTTAGATTCCAGGAGCGTGATGGCCTTTCTTAATGCTCTTATAAGACACACTTTTCCAGTTATGTGCCAGCGTGTGAGTTCCATGGCTGAACCATCGCTTAGGCTTGGTTACAGTGTGTAGGACATTTCTTTATCACAAACTCAGCATCTGAGGCGAAGTGGAGAAAATAACACTGGCACTTAAAAAGCTTCTATTTATACATATTTTGGGCGTCAATAAATCAGAACACAATAAAAATATTTGGAGAAGGCCGATGGATGTGACCAGCAGAACCCCTATCTGGGCCGTAAAAGTCTCTTTACTGGTGCTTCTGGTTTACAAATTACCTAGCTCAGAGAAAGAATCTTAGTGAACGAATAGTTTCTTACCTGTCGGTGTAGTTTTGCAGCTTGAAGACTTTCTGGATTCACTATGCTGTGCATTATTCCGCCATCTCGTGGTTGGGTCCGGATTCGTAGTCTTTTCTTTCTTTTTTTTTTTGTTGTTGGCCCAGGTGGGCGGCGACGCCCCACCATTTGGTGTCCTCGGTGACGTCGTCGCGCTTCCTGCGGAAGCTCCCACCTTTGGTCGCCATCTTCGGATTCTTTTTTCTTTTCCTCTTATTGTTTTGTCGTCTATGTCTTTTTTGTTTTATCCTTTTATTTTCCTTTTGATCCCTCTAAACTCTGTATGTAGTCTAGTTTTACCCTTAACCTCCTATGTTATCTTCCTGGCGGAGGCAGGTGGGATCGCTAGTGAATCCAGAAAGTCTTCAAGCTGCAAAACTACACCGACAGGTAAGAAACTATTCGTTTTGCAGCGTGAATCTTTCTGGATTCACTATGCTGTGCATAGACTTTGTAGCGGTTTTCTGTTATTGCGGTGGTTGGGTGGAAGATGAGCATTGGTTGCTGAAAATGTGCTGTAAGACCTTCTGTCCTACTTGTGCCTCTTTGTTCATCTGGATATCAACACAGTAGTGTTTGGTGAACGTGTGCACGGAAGACCATGTTGCCGCTTGGCAAATGTCTTGTATAGGTGTGTTCGCTAGGAACGCAACCGTTGCTCCCTTCTTCCTTGTTGAGTGAGCCTGGGCGGCTCCCTGTAATTCTTGTCCTGCCTGCTTGTGGCAGAGTTGTATTGCTTGTGCAATCCATCGTGCTATGGTATTTTTTGTTACTGGTCGTCCCAAGAAACTGCTTGCGAAGGAAACGAAGAGTTGTTTTGTTTTCCTGCATTCCTTCGTCCTTTCTATGTAGTGCATCACTGCCCTTCTGGCGTCTAGCGTGTGTAGCGCCTTTTCTGTGGGCGTTGATGGTTTCTGGAAGAAACTTGGTATCTGTATTGTCTGGTTAATATGGAACCGCGACACCACCTTTGGCAGGAAGTGTGGGTCCGTTCTCATGACAATTCTGTCCTTGTGTATTTGCAAGTAGGGCTCTTGTAGTGTAAGAGCCTGCAGTTCACTGACCCTTCGCAGTGACGTGATAGCCACCAAGAATGCCGTCTTTAGTGTGAGCATGTGCAGTGTGGTCTTGTGTATGGGCTCAAATGGTGATTTCATCAACTGTGTTAGCACAGTGTTGAGGTTCCAGCTTGGGGCTGGCATCCTTTTTGGGGGGGCTATTCTCTTAGCTCCCTCCAGGAATCTTTTGACCACCTGTGAGGTGAAGAAGCTTTTCCCCGCTTCTCCCCTGGTGTAGGCCACTGGTGTAGGCCACTATGGCTGCTAAGTGAACCCTTAGTGACGAGTAGCTTAGCCCGCTGTGTAGTAGGTGCGTTAAGTATTGTAGTACCGTTGATTCTTTTGTGACCTTTCGTTGCAGTCCCTCTTTAATGCACCATTGCGAGAACCTTTTCCACTTTGCAATGTAGCATTTTCTTGTAGTGGGTCTCCTTGCTTCTCTGAGTACTGCCATGGTGCTTGGTGGTAACTTGAGGTGTGCGAATTCTAGGTCCTCAGGAGCCATGCTGCTAGGCTGAGGCTCTCTGGTTCTGGGTGGAGCACTTTTCCTTCTTGCATTGTTAGGAGGTCTTTCCTTCTGCTGAACCTGTGCGCTGGTTCCTGTGCCATTTCCATTATTTGTGAGAACCATGATTGTCTGGCCCACTGAGGTGCCACCAGTATGAGTGTCATGCTGCTGCTCCTGCATTTGCTGAGTACCTTGTGTAACAGTGGTATCGGGGGAAAAGCGTATGCAAATTCGTTCGACCAACTTATCCATAGCGCATTCCCTAGGGACCTTTGGTCCGGTTGTCTGGATGCGTAATGTTGGCATTTTGCATTCTGGAGTGTTGCAAACAGGTCTATCCGTGGTGTACCCCACTTTTGGAACAGCTGCTGCACCTCCTGTTGGTTGAGTTCCCATTCGTGGGACGCAGACGTCTGCCTGCTGAGTCGGTCTGCTTCTACACTGTCTATTCCTGGAAGGTGTATTGCCAGTAGGTCTATCCTTAGAGGGATGGCCCATCTCCAAATCTCTTGTGCCAGGCTTGATAGCGGTGCTGACTGTGTTCCACCTTGTTTGTTGATGTAGAACATGGTGGTTGTGTTGTCTGTATCAGCACTCGCTGTCCGTAAAGCTGCTTCTGAAAGGCTTTTAAGGCTAGGAACACAGTTTTTAGTTCTAGGTAGTTGATGTGTTTCACTGCATCTTGTTGTGACCACAGCCCCCTGACGCGGAGTCTGTCCATGTGCGCGCCCCAGCCCTGCTGTGAGGCGTCTGTTGTGATGGTCACTGTTGGAGTTGGCTGTGTGAATGGCTTCCCCTGTAATATGTTCTCTTCCTTCCACCACGCTATTTCTTGCTGCACTGCGTGTGTGACAACCACTAGATCTTCCCAACTCCCTGTCGCTTGTGACCACTGCTGCTGTATCCATTCTTGGAACGGTCTCATGTGCAGACTGATATGTGGGACTAGGTGGATGCATGATGCCATCATTCCCATTAGTCTGCTGACCGTCCTCACTGTCAGAACTTGCCCCTTCTGGTAATGACGTGTTTCCCTCAGGAGCGCTATAGTTCTCTTGTCGCTGGGGAACACCTTGGACTGTGTGCTGTCGATTTGTGCCCCAAAGAATATTTTGATCTGCTGAGGTTCTGTTGACGATTTCTCCCAATGTATTGAGAAACCTAGTCTGGATAGTGTTTGTATGACTTGTTTGATGTGATCCTTGCAGTGTCTGTATGATCCTGCTTTCACAAGCCAGTCGTCGAGGTAGGGGTATACATGTATGCCCTTTCTCCGTAGGTGCGCTGCCGCTGCTGCAAGGCATTTTGTGAAAACCCTTGGTGCGGACTTGAGCCCGAAGGCTAGCACTGTGAACTGGTAGTGATTGTGGCCAATCACGAATCTTAGTAGACGTTTGTGTTTGTGGTTGACGGGTATGTGCAGATATGCGTCTTTCATGTCTATGGTCGCCATGTAATCCCCTTCTTGGATTTGGGGTATTACTTCCTGAAGTGACGTCATTTTGAATTTTTACGAACTTGAGGAATCTGAGGTCCAGTATTGGCCTTAGTGTTTCGTCTACCTTTGGCACTAGGAAGTACGTTGAGTAGACTCCCCTGTTCCTTTCGTTGATTGGAACTGGTTCTATTGCTCTTTTTTGTAGCAGCTCCTCTGCTTCTAGACGTAGGAGGGCGAGCTCCCTTGCGGGAATTGCCCGGTGTCTTGGTTTTTTGCCCGGGGGGTGTCTTTGGAGTTCTATGCAGTACCCGTGCTGTATGATGTTTAGTATCCATTTGTCCGTGGTAATCTCCCTCCATTGTGTGAGGAAGTTTCCTATTCTGCCCCCCACCGGGGTTGTATGCTCGGTGGTTATTTGTTTGCTGTGTGTTTCTTATTTTGTCCTTTTGTTGACTTCTCCTCTCCCTTGGTGTTAAAAGGGGGAGGGTTTGGTTGGTTTGTGGAGTCACTTTGAGGTGGGCTGCTGACCCCCTCTTCGGGATTGTCCCCGTCCGTACCAGAGTCCTCGAAAGGACCGTCCTCTGGGTTGATATTGCCAATTTTGCTGCTGTTGTCCCTGTTGGCTCTGGCCCTGGTTGTTCCCCTGGTATCCTTGTTGGGGAGATTGGTGGGAAGTGGCGGGCGCATTGCCCCCTCTACCATTGGGCCGCCTTGACGGGGGTTCCTCTTCTCATCCCTCTGAATTGCAGTGCTCCCATGGACCTCGCAGTTTCATTGTCTTTTTTGAGCTGCGTTAACTTCTCATCCACTGGGGCTCCAAACAGTTTCTGGCCGTCGAATGGCGTGTTCAGGATGTTGCTTTGTACCTCAGGTTTGAAACCTGAGATCCTGAGCCATGCGTGTCTCCTTTCGGTCACCCCTATCATCATCTGCCTGCCGGAGTTCTCTGCTGCGTCCAAGGCTGATTTTAGGCAAGTGTTTGCCATAGCCATGCCCTCTTCCACTAGGTGATTAGCCCTTTGTTGGTGTTGTTGTGGTAGGTGTGTTATGAGCTGGCTCATTTCATCCCAATGCTGGTATGCATGCCTGCTGATGAGGGCTTTGGAGTTGGCGATGCGCCAGTGTATGGCTGCGTTCCTCTCCACCTTTCGTCCTGTGAGGTCCATTCGTTTGCTCTCCTTGTCTGGAGGTGGACCTGTGTTAGTGGGCACATTTGCCCTTTTCCTGGCCGTTGCAGTGATAATGGAGTCTGCTGGCACTGACCCTTGTATGTACGCAGGGTCTTTAGAGGAGTGCTTGTATTTCTTTTCGCTCCTTGGTGTAACAGCCTTGCAGACTGCCGGTTCTTTGAAGGCCTCCCTTCCCTGGTCCAGGACGCTAGGGAGCATGGGTAGGAACTGGGACCTTGTTTGTTGAGGAAGTAGGGTTTCCAAAGGAAACATGCCTTTGCCTTCTCCTCTTGCATTTCGACGCCATACGTTGCTGCAGCCCTTTGGACGACCTCATTGTAGGCTCCAATGTCGTCTGGCGGCGAAGGCCTCGAGGGATAAGAGTCTACCCCTTCTTCTGGTGATTCTGCGTCGAGGTCTTGCCAGTCTAGGTCTTGTTCTTCTGAGGGCGCAGAGTCCCGGTAAGACTGGAACTCTTCTTCGCCTTCGGCTTCGAAGTAGTAGTCCTCTTCGCCCTGTTCGTCGAGCGGTTCGGGGGTTTTAGGGGGCTCGATGTCTTCGTTGTCGCCCTCCGCGAGTGTTTCGCGTGCTGGCTTCGACGGAATGGCGTATTGCTTCATTTTTTCGTCGAAGTCTTTTTTCCTTTGCAGGATGCTCGCCATCTCTGCTTCGAGCCTTCTCTTCTTCTTCTCCATCTCCATCTCCAGGACCCTTTCGGCGTCGACGGATGAAGCGCCCCTCTTCGCGGTCTCGGACGTCGAGGATGACGCCGGGCCTTCCTTTCTGGGTGTCGAGGCTTCCTTTTCGGAGGTTACCTTCGACGCCCTTGGTTTTTCGGAGGCTTTTGCCGATTGGGAGTCCTTCACGAAGGATCCGCTCGGTTGTTTGTCCTTGGTTGCCGTTGCTTTCGTCGAGTGTTTCGGCGGCAACGCTCCCTTCGAGGACTTGGCTTCACTTCTGAGAGTGTCGCTCGGGGCCTTAGCTTCACTCTTTCGAGCGTCGCTTGGGTGCTTCGGGGTCGACGTCTCCCATACCTCCTTCGAAGTTTTCTTGTGGACCTCGACGACTGAGCAGTCCTCCGGTCCCTCTGCGATGTTATCTTCCTCTCCACTCGAGAGGCCCAGGTCTCGGAGCGATGGAGGTGCTCCCTGGCCCTGCATGTTGTGTTTCGCCCTTCTTTGCCTCTCTCTCACCCGGATGGTTTTCGGGGTGAACGCCGAACACGCGTTGCAGTCTTCGCTGATGTGGTCGAGCGGCAAGCAGATGTTGCAGACTGGGTGCTGGTCCTTCTGGGCGTACTTGTGGTGACAGTTTTGGCAAAACTTAAACGGTGTCTTGTCCATACCCGCGCTCAGGGGGCCCCCTGTGAGCGCATTCTCTGTAGGCGTCGAGATTTTGGTCGTGGACCTTCTACCTCGTAGTCCTTCTCGTCGCCTCCTGTACTCGTCTCCTCGTCCGGTGTCTTCAGGAAACAATCTTTTGGTGATTATTTCGACTTCGAGATTCTTCGTCCAACTTTCTGGAACTTCTAGTCGACGATCCAGACCCCACGGCGGAAAAAAGAATCTGAAGATGGCGACCAAAGGTGGGAGCTTCCGCAGGAAGCGCGACGACGTCACCGAGGACACCAAATGGTGGGGGCGTCGCCGCCCACCTGGGCCAACAACAAAAAAAAAGAAAAGACTACGAATCCGGACCCAACCACGAGATGGCGGAATAATGCACAGCATAGTGAATCCAGAAAGATTCACGCTGCAAAACTAGATCCTGCATACAATTTTGCTGGCAAGAATACTGCCTCACTCAAGACCTCACGACTAAAAATTCTTAACTGTTGATACCTTACTCAAAAGATATATGGAACTATGGCAATAATGCCAGTGAAGTGGATACCAGGCAAGGTCTCTCTCAATTAGTAAGCAGTCTGACAATGGCCTTAAAGACTAGAGGAACAAGTTGACCAGTACAAAACTGCACTCAAGAAGTTCATTAAAAAGCAAGAGGAAAAGATGGGTACTGTCTGAGGGGAAATGACAGAAGCCAGCACATTCAGTTACAAATTATTCTTTTAATTTTAAACTGCTGCACTACAAAAGACTTTTAAATAGGTTCTCATTTTACCAGTACAGGAGCAGAGTGAGGTATTAGAAATCCACAAGGACTCAAATAGGGAGCACCAGGCTGTACAATTGGTTTATTGTACATGTTGATTTAGATAATTCTGTGAAAATCTGTTAAGAGTTTCCCCTTATAGTTTTGGAGGAAGTCTAGGCAAGGGAGGCTGTTCTGAGTTTACCTACCAGAGCAGTTTGGAGGGAATGCAAATCTACAAAAGACAGAGGAAGCCTTAGCTAAAATATCAAAGATGGCTTCAAATGTTTTGATTTCTTTTTGAGGGACTAAGTTGATGGAAACACTCTGGAAAAGGACTTCTAGCTCTTAAAAGAAAGTAATATTCACTTCGTTCCACAAGAACTAAACATTCTTGATTGCCCTTAGAAATTTGCGTTTCTGCATTCAGCTTGTTACTTATTCGCTTAACAACAAGATAAGCGGATAGGAAGATAAACTGGCATTTACATAACTCATTTAAAATCGACCAGAAAAGCCTAGCCTGCTTTGCAACTGGGGCTTGGAAGCTGCATACAGAAAAACAAGAACAGTGCAAGCATTTAGAATAGTTGTTTGGGAATCTTTTAAGAAACTATTTTCCCCCCTCATTTTCAGCGAGTTAGTGAAAAACCAATGGAAATGTCAGCATAGTTCCTAATAATACGTTTCTAACTTAGCATCTTTTTAAGCGGATATGGTCATTATTGAATCACGTTGTCCGATTTTTTGCTGTGGTTCTTGTATTTGTAAATCAATTGTGATTACTAGTCTGGGAAGGAAAAAAATGCCTTTAATTATTGGTTTTCCTTGCCAGAATGGCATGTTTATTTTATTGTTCCACACCAATACACAACATTGCCAGTGACCGTGAGTAGCCGATAGCTTTTATTTCACACACGTAGTTAATTACGAAAGAGCGGAATTATGAACACCTTGCACCTCCACGAACACATTTGCGTATAGAAAAGGCTCAGGAAGTCTGAATGAATCAGTTTCCAAGTGTTCATGCAGTAAATCTGCCAGTTTCACTAAACCTCTCATGATGTAGAGTATGGCAGTATAATTTTGCTGCACTGTGCTACAAAGGCATAGTAAAAAAAAATTTTTAAAAACAACTGATGGATTCTGCATACTTTTTCTCGAAGGCTAGCTAGTGATAAGCAAACGTGACAAGCTTAGCCTTTAAAGGAAATTCCAAGAAAATCAGCTATGGTGCAGGACTTTTCTGACGGCCTCCAGTGGGCATATTTTGATTGGAAGGCAGAAAAGTAGCAGTGCTTGGCATAATCTGCTTTGAGAAGGTTTTAGAAAAATTCCACATAGAATTACAAATTGTAGTAACTGTGGGAACTTTAAACAGGTTCTGCTATGGAGCTGGCTGGTCGGGTGACATCGTACCCAAGAATAAAAAAATTAAAAAAAATTAAAAAGACATCCGAACATAGTGGTCTTACCTAAACAGGGCCAACCTTTGAATCGGTGCGCTTCTTATCGCCCGATTTCACTTATCAATTCTGAGGTGAAACTTTTCACTAAAAAACTGGCTACTCTTGCTTGTGGTCCTCCCGCACCTGGTGCACCCAGACCACAGAGTTTATGCCCCATTGAAGCACTAGACATTGCCTTTGCAGGGTGCACATGGCTCTGGAGTGCTTTTTCTAGCTGCGGGACCCAAAGGCTCTCCTACTAGACTTCGAGAAGGCATTTGTTTTGGTTTATAAATCCCTCATAATTCAATCCCCGGATCCATTTCTACCCCTTGGAACCTGGTGGGAATGATAGGTGGCACCCCTGGATGACTCCAACTGGAGGGACGCCCGCATAGCCCCTAGGATACAGGTCATTTCCTCGAGGCTCATCCAACTCAACTACTTGCATATGACCTACAGGACGCCGGTGAAGCTTTGGCAAGCTTGTTTGCTAAACACGCAAGCATGCTGGAGCTGTCTGCTCACTTCTACATAGTGTGGGAATGTCCAGTGATCACTGGACACTGGCTTATGCTCACCGATGCTCTCTGGGGTGATTGGGAGGCCTATAGATAGCTCTCCCAATGACAGTGCCATTAGTAAATAGAGAGACAAGTCAGTTGACATGTGCCAGATATGCAGTAATATTGTTTTAATTATAGATGGAGCAACATTAGTCTATCAAATGAAAACACAAGAGGCTCTTGCACAGTGCATATTCTAAACTCATGTATTTGAAGATGATCTCATGTGATAAGGAAGAAAAAGAGGCCCTGTAATAAAATATTCACCTACGATCACATCAAGCAGGGAAGCCAGGATGAAACCTAGGTTTTCTATTTCACTTTGTGTAATTCAGACACTAGATGGCTAGCCCTCTTCATCCATTGGTCTGTTGCGGTGTCATTAACATTCCATCTACTATAGCATACAGTATCGAGCAGTGGGTCAGTCCACTTCAGTAACTGGCTAAATTCACTCTGAGTGACAGCATTCTGCCTTTTCACAAGGCCCACACCCATAAACCATGTAGTTTCCATAAGTATGAGGGACTACTATGGTAATGTGTGGAGGTTTTTTTTTTTAAACTTTTGTTTTCGCTAATATTTTTTTGATTGACAAGGCCGTATTGCGAGCTTCCTCCCAGATTTTTTTTACGATAATCTGGACAAAGCCAAAAGTCTGGTGGCCAACACCAGACGAACTGGCTTTGCCAAAGTTGTTTGCGCTGCTCTCGTCATACGAGGCTTCTTGGAATCGATACGATTCCAGAAGCTGTGTCCCAGCTCCGCCTTCAGTTTTGATTCGTGCGCATCGTTTTGCGTCACGAATTATGCCAAAGGCAGTGCAATGATTGCACCGAAGGCATGTCAATCGCTGCTTGTTGCCACCCGGTCTCCTTTTATCCACGCCCAGCGGGATTGGATCTCTTACCAGCGGCGTGACACAGTAGGCTTATTAGCTTGCTGCACTTTTTATTTTTTATTTAAGCCATCGCATGCGTTTGTTATCGCGGGCAGCTTCAATTGCACAAGCGCGGTTATTGTTACATTTTTGCGGCGTCCACTTCAGGGACACTGCGCTCTGTTTGGGTTTGTTTTTTTAACTTTAAAACTGAGCGCGGCGCCGCTTCACGGACACCGCGCTCGGTTTCTTTATATATTTCTTAACTTTAGCACTGAGCGCAGCGCCAGCTTCAAGGACACCGCGCTCAGTGTTAAACTTAAGAAATATATAAAGAAACCGAGCGCGGCGTCCGTAAAGCCGCGCGGCACCCACGATTTAGCTTAAGACGTTCAACGATTAAGCGTTGGTGCCACGATTTTAACAAAGGTAAACAAGCGTGCGGCCACCATTTGTTTATATTTGCTTACTTCTGTTTACAATCGCGGCACCCCCGCTTTAGCTTTGAACATTTCAAGCTAAAGCGCGGGTGCCGCGATTGCTTCAAAAGTAAAGAAATAGAAAAACATTCTTTTTCTTTTTCTTTACTTTTGAAGCAATGACGTCACCAGCACTTTAGATTACCATTTTGAAAGCTAAATCGCGGGTGCCGTGAATAATTTTTTTTTTTTTTATTTCCACAGATTCCCTAGAGTGGGTTTTCTGAGGTAATTCGCGAGGAAACTTCAAGTGATTCTTTCTTTTGTCTTTTTAACTCGAACACTGTTCTGGAAAGTCAGTTTGCAAAGAGAACGATAGAGCCATAAACGGGGGCAATTCAAACATAACACCGCACCGAACTACACTCATTCCTTATTCTGAAGTTGTTTTAACCCTATTGTTGGATACAATGCTTTCCGCTTCTCCATATGCAGCAATGAAGACTGTTCCGAATGGCAGATGACCGTTCCGAATGCCAAACATCTAGGAAATATATATTACCGACTTTTTTGATCTGTATTTTTAATTGTGGTGTTGCTTTTCTATTGAAACGCTGCTGTTGCTGCGAACATAGGCTATGGCACGTTTTGGTCTGACTAAACTCTTTATTTTATTAGTTTGATATAGCGTTTCTTCACCCAAGTGGTGTCCAAGCGATTAGCCTGCTTACGCAATGATCTCAATCCCAGTCACTGGAAACAATAACATTTTAACATATATTCACAATTTTAGTGATGAGGGAAGATGGTTCTAGTTCTAGGTCGCCCCATTCATCAGTGAGTGATCTTGTGCATTATAAACAGAGGGCAGTTCAAAAGAACGTTTATCTGCCTTAAGTGCTATGTGCAGCAGGGAATTGTCTTTAAAGTGCAAGGGTTAACAACGAAGACGCTTTTGCTGTTCATAAGGGCCACCAAGCCTAAATCACTAAAACCATTACATTATATATTACATTCTTCCATTGGAGATAATTCTGTAATAATGCGCACGGCGACGGGGGCCCTTTTGCATTTGGCGCTTTTAAGAAACCAGAAGGATTCATAATTGCAGATAATTTTATGAATATGCACCGTTGCTGTGGAATTCTACCCCGGGCACGCTCGAGAGACCGGGGCGAAGGCTGGCATCTTGGTCAATGGCTCCAAGTTTACTGGCCAGTCCCAAATCAGCTTATCAACTGGTATCTCGTGAAAGGGCATCATGGGGCAGTCTTTGAAAGCTGGGAAATCTAACACGTGTAGGGGAGTCATGGAGCTGTGGGAGGGCGAAAGGCTAATAAATGCAAAACATAGCCTAATTAATGCAGATCTGCAGTGCTGCTTCCCCAGCATAATCAAAGCCTAGTTCCAAGAAAGCAGTTTACTGCATCTGTGCTTTGTTCTTAGTGGTAATGAGAACCTAACCATTCTCCCAAGTGCACAGTTATACAGGCTGAGTAATGACATCTGATTTGTGTTTTCATGCCAGCACTCTGAGCATTTAAGTGTGCATGTATTGTAAGCCTTTCAAAAATGCCTTTTTACTCAACACTGACAAGTACAGCAGGAGCATGGTGATCAGCCACTCAGCCGAGCTCAGTACTGCCTGGCCACCGCCTCTCCTCCCCTGCAACAGCTGATCTACTGTTATGTGGACCGCAGGAAAATCCAAGTGTACTCCTGATTGCGGACACGAGCAGCCACAATCAAACTGCCACAATCGATTGCCCGTTCCTCTTTCGGCTCTCCTCCCCCGTTCCGCTTTCGGCTCTCCTCCCCCGTTCCGGTTTCACCCCTCTCCCCCGTTCCGGTTTCACCCCCGTTCCGGTTTCACCCCTCTCCCCCGTTCCGGTTTCACCTCTCCTGCTCTAATTCCTCTCCTCCCTCCCTTCTCCCCCTTGGGCGTGATTTTGTCAATAATGTTAGGGAGTATAGGCCTGAGATTTCCCGTATAGAGTGTTGGTGATTTTAGCTACAAAACACAGGGGCCTGCTGTGGCAGTGTGGTGGTACTAAGGGGGAGGGGGGGTTAAGGCGTTAGTGTTGTTATTTGGCACGTGAAGATATTCGTAATGTTATTCATTTATGGGGGGGGCGCTAGAGGGCGCCAAGCAAGATGGCCGCACCGATGTGAGGCTCCTGCAGTTCGGGGACATAATCCGTTGCTAATCCGTACTATCCCGGCACATCATGCGACGGGGACCACTCCCCAAGCTCCATTATCTTCCACGACGTATCATGAGCCCATTATAGCACCTGGCTGCGCCCTACAGGCAACGAAAATCACCGCCGACCCTCCCCGACCATGCTTCTTGTAATGGCAGAATGCCGCACGGCCTAGACTGACTCGCACGAGATGTGAGCTGGCTGCTGAGACCGGGCGCCTGAGGCTGCACAGCGACGAGACTCGCACACACCACCTGCCCCGCTGACCTCCGGGGAACGCCTGGACGCTACCGCTTGCTGGCTGGGGGCTCGCCGAGACGCAGGCCTCGGGGGGGGGGGAGAGAGGGCCGATCGGAGCGGGGAGCGTCGAAGGAGCCCTCCCGGCGGAGGAGAGTGCTGCTGCGGCCCCTGCACGTACCACCCGGCTCCGCTGTTCCGGTGCGGGGGGGCGGCACGCACAGCCCGAGGCCTTGTCTGGGAGCTCCGGGACTCGCTACTGCGGCCCTCCGGGGAGACCAGCGGCCCCAGGGCTGAACAACTGTGGTGGCGCGAAGAACGCTGCGGAGCTGCCTGACCCCTGCTGGTCCTGCTCGGATGAAGCTGCGCCGCGAGAGCGCTACCTAACCCTACCTTCTTTCGCCGCGCTCCCGGATCCATCTGAGGGCCCCTGCCGACTCCGGAGGGGTGGAGTGAATCTTTGCTACCCGCGCCGGAGGGAGATCCCGGACCGCCGCTTCTCTCGGCTAGATCCGACCTCCCTGCGGCCTGGCCGACGAGCGGGGGACGCCTGCGCCAAACCTGCTCAATACTACAGAAACGCCCTAACCAGAGAACTACATGGGGCACCACAATACGCCTATGTGCTAGCACTCACTGAAGGCCCATACACCTCCGCGACTCGGCTGCTGAAGACACCGGGTGCTCGAATATAGGAGCGGTGACTGGTGGAGCATTGTGCAGGCCCAGCGGGCTGTGGTGCGCCTAGCGACGTGCCGAGGCGGCCACCCCTATAACCCGCATTCCACACACTGTCATTGCTGGACGGCAGCTACCACCCGCTGCGAGAGGGATTTACCGCATAACTCACCCGGGGTCTGCACCACTGGGGCTGCACACGGGGAGCACCGCCAGGAGAACGCGAGGCCTACCTCCCCCTGCTGATGAATCGAGCGACTCTCCTGCTTCGCGCCATAACCTGTGCGACACCTCCACCTGGAGCACGACGCAGACCTCCCTTGACCTCGGCCCAGTCAGGGACTACTCAACCGACCGACCATGGGTAAACCTGACGGAAGACAACCGAAACTAACCTTTGATACCCGGAAGACCTCCCGCTCTCAATCAGCCAGATGACGACCGCGCGGAGGCTACAACAACTTCAACGGCGGATCTGAAAGAACTGTTGCTTGTAATGCAGTCGAGCCTCACATCGATAGAGTCCAAAATGGATTCTATGTCAGCCAGAATGGATGGCCTTACACATAGAGTTGAAAAACATGACGATTGTCTCGCTGAGGCTGAAAGACGTATATCCGACCTGGAGGATACGGTCAGCGCCACCACCAGTCACACCCTTGACATGGACAAAGTACTGAAAGTCATAGCTGCCAAGAATGAAGAATTGGAGTCCCGTTCGAGGAGGAACAACCTCCGAATCCTGGGAGTGGCAGAGTCAACGGCCACCGGAAAGATGGAGACTTACGTTGAAAGCCTGCTCATCACCCTATTCGGCAGAGAAGCATGCTCATCAATCCTGGTGGTGGAAAGGGCGCATCGCTCGCTGGCGGGCCGCCCTCCTCCGGGGGCCCCCTTGCGACCCATCATAGCAAGGATATTAAATTACCGCGACAAGGACACGGCCCTCCGGCTCTCCAGGGAAAAAGGACGTCTCAACTATCAGGGGATGGAGATCTCTATCTTTCCCGATTTCACCATGGCCGTGCAGGAGCAAAGGCGGAAGTTCCTCCAAGTCAAGAAGAAACTCCAACAGCTCAACATCCCATATGCTATGCTCTTCCCAGCCCGTTTAAAAATAACCTTTCAGGAACGTCCACACTTCTTTACCAATCCTCAACACGCTCTGGACTTCATGAAAACTATACCTAAACCACAGGAAGGCCGCTCATCCCCGAGAAACCGGGTGGACGAACAGGGAGGCGCATCAGACATTGAATAGCCTCGCACAACATGGCAGCGAGAACCCCTGTCTCTGCGTCTTCTGCTGACCCTGAGACACTCCTACACCGCCAAGACGGAATATCAGATCTAGCCGCCCCATATACACACGCCGGCAACTCACCTCACATTGGCTCCATACCAGCTGGACACTATGCTACCTCCCCGTGCCTACTAATCCACATAGCTCCTACAGTGCACTAACATTGGCACGTCATAGCGGATTAGACGCTAGCACATTTATCCTCATCGGACCGCAACTCCCGGAGGGAGAATCTGCAGGGAGGGTGTGCCTGAATGGAACTCTTTCTCATGGAGCAGTGTCGGAGAAGCTGACAGCAGATACCCAACATTTGCACTTCTGCGAGCGGCCTGTCCTCCTTTCGTGGGCCACTACTGACTATAACAATGGCCTATACCGAACTCTTACCATGCCAGACTACCATCACTATCCCCGAACACCCTCGCTCCTGCGAGGAGCACCTGGTCGCCCTCTGGCCGCTGCCCACCAGGTGAACCCTACACTTTTCTGAAATGGGATTTAGTTTATTGCAAAGTCCCCTGTTGGGACTAAATCGTTTGAAGTGGGATGGGGGGGGGGGGGGGGGGGTAATTGTCACGGCAGGATGGGATTGCTGTTGTGGGTGGAGGGCGGGTTTGGGAAATGTGGTTATGCTTTCTTTAAGTACTGTTCTACGCTATTGCGATAAGATGCTGATGCGATACACAATGACACATGCTGGTACGCACGACCATTTTAATTCATTGACTACACGATGGAGTCCCGTCCTAACTTACTCAAATATAACTTTTTGATTTGGAATGTGCGCGGGCTGGGGGATTCCCGCAAACGCCGCCACATTCTTGCGTATTTGGACCGACACGACATCCATTGTGCCATGCTTCAAGAGACCCACTTGCCTCCTCATGCCTCCCCATCCTTTGCTGCTCGATGGGCAGGCCATAGAGGCTTCTCATGCTACTCCTCTTATTCGCGAGGAACTGCGATCCTTATAAAACATACACTCCCGTACACCCCTCTTGGCTCCTACGAAGACCCACAGGGCTGATACACTCTTATGGGGTAGGCTCTTAGCGCAAACTATTACGCTGGCGTCTTGTTATGGCCCGAACACAGATGATCCGGAGTTCTATCGGGTATTATGGGGTAAAATCCAGGACATTGACACTACATACTTGATGTGGGGAGGGGACTTTAACGTCACTATCTACCCGTTGAGGACGAGGATGGTCTGACGCATACAAACTCTTCTGACATACTCGCCGCCTTCAGAAGGTTTTATAGAACACTGTACACCTCACCGACAGACCCCGGCAGACTTTGATCCCTTTTTAGGTCGAGCCTAGAGCAGCGCATGCGCTGCTTGCGAGACTTTTAGTAAGGGGGTTTGGAAAGCTGACCAGACGCTCATGCGTCATGGCCTTTTTCCTGCGGTTACGCGCGCAGGGCCAACATCTGTTTCCCATTATCGTGCCCAGACGGGCGCGATAATTGGAAACAGATCGCTCGCTGTGGCGCGCGCACCACTAGCGTCGCCCCCCCCCCCGCTCCAATTCTGGCCCTCGGAGTACGTTTGTTCCATTTCCAGCGTTGCAATATCCCTTAAATAATTAAATGCATACATATGTTTCCAGCCGGAGACATTATGATGCATACTGGTTTTAAAGAGAAACAAACTGGTTGCTTTCATTGCCCTTGCTCAGTCCCCGTCGCCCTCTGCAGAGTATTTTTTTTACTTTCCATGCTTGTTTAAGAAAGCTGCCGAGCTGGTTGCCCCCTCCTGCCCCCACGCCAGAACCATGGCATCCCTGGAATGCCAGCCCCTGCTTTGTGTGAGCAGCGGCGACGCGAGGGGCCGCTTGCCACTGCACTTGGTAATAAGAACAAAGGCGGCAGATATCCCACCAGAATCGGGCTGTAAATCGGTCTTTTCCAGTTGTGGGAGAAAAGACTCTCACTAAAACTGCAGAGCTCCCACACACTGTCCATTTATTTATCCTGTTTTTTTTAACCCACAAGTGTGTAGTTAGCAGCATGGGAGAAGGAGGGCAGGGAACGGTAACTTTCTGGACCGGTTACACTTCTGCAGAGTATTAATTCATTTTGCATAAATCCTTGTTTCTAACACAACAACGAGAAAAGGCGAAGTCGAGGAGCTTTATGACAGACAGGACCTGTTCTCACTGTATTTTTTTGTTTATCTCCCAAATTATGCACGCATACTACCCATATTAGGGAATTTGTGGGGGATGCAGGGAAATGTAATTCTTCTCCTGTCTGACGTAAAGCTGCCCTTGTAGCTTGCCACTCCTAGAATCGTGCAACGAAAGTAGGGTGCATTGTGTAATTTATTCACACGTGTGTAGACTAGCTTTAGCTGAACAGCACCTAACGTAGTGACTCAACCATACAAAGTGCTAAAGCAGGAGGTCTGAGTGGCAACGAGATGCAAGCAGGGCAAAAAGTATATATTCTGACAGTTGTCACGCGAGATGCGATTCACAAGACTGTGGTAGTGTTTTTTTGCTGCAGTTTTACATAGCGCGAACTCGACCCGAGGGTATCGGAGCGCTTTACATGAGCACCAGTTACATTGCACAAGGACAGTAGTGGGTGCCTGTCTCTGTCAACATGCCCCCTCCCTGGGCAAGCAGGGGTCCCCATAAATCAGTAGTAGTGCTGGGGTTCTCCCTTAACCAAGCCTGGATCCAGGGCCGGACTAGGAACCGAAACCAGCCCTGGCAAACTGCTTGGCCAGGCGGTTCACGTGGCCATTTGCCGCCCGGCACTGGACTGCTGAGAGAATAAGCCTTACACCGTTTCTGCGCAAGCCTCCATGTCAAAATCCACACAAAAACAGTAAATACTGGACTCGTCCTCCCCCACTAACGGGCTGCGGCTGTTTGCGCCAGCTCTCTGTGTACAACAGCTCGATAGCTGCCTGCAAATATTGCATTTTGTATCACCAAAGGAGATTAATATTGCATTAACTGTATTTAACATTTTCTTAAGCACCAGTGATCACAAACGGAGAGGCTTCCTGGGCGCCGGTGCTTGAGCTGAACGTATGCATGTTTAAAGAAAAGCGAAAAGGATAGTTGTTTTGTTTTGTTTCTGATGTTTTGTTGTAATGTGGCGGCGTGGGCAGAGGTCTTTGAAGGGGAGCCTGTCCTCAGTGTCTGTTTCAAGCGTCCCTGCTCTGTCTGGAGATGCCCGAGGAGCTGCCTCCATTAAATGCTTATTGTCAACGCTTCAGTGAAGGGGGAAGATGTCTCCTGTAAGTGAATTTCCTGGGATGAGTGCTGTCAACTCTGTTTCGGTCTGATCAATACGTGTGAAAGTTTGTAAAAATTATGTGACCTGTGGAAGCGACTCTGCTGCTCCCGTAATTGTTAGGGCCTGGGACCACTTTTGTGCACAGTGTTTCTGCACAATGATCGCCTTTGCAGTGAGGTAGAGACCCGTTAGCCTTGTGCTATCTGTGGGTGACTACTGCATGCAGGGCAGTCCCCTTTTAAAGATTGTTGGGTGGCTCAGTGAGCTGAATTTTGCTGCTAATTATTGGCACAGGCACGTGGCACTTCAATACTAAGCGCTACACAACCGAAGACCAAACCCGTTGTACTTTCATGCAAACCTACACGGCGGCCGCGCTTGTTTTTCTCTGCTCGCTCTCTCTCCAAGTACCCCCTACCCCTCCATTCTGCGGCCTCTTTATCCGGTCTCAGGGACTCTCCATACCACTCTCTCACTAGCCTTTTCCCCGGTCTCTCTCTTCGCCCTGCTCTCGCTCTCCCACACCCGGCCCTCCCTCCCTGCCCTTACTCCCCCACCCCCCCCCGCCCCTCCACACCCTGTGTCTGTGAAGTCAGCTGGCATACCCTCTTGACGCACGCGGATTCTGGCCATCTCTCACTGAGGGGGTCTATTTTAAGTGAAAGTCGATGACATTATCTAAGGCACTGGAGATTACACTGCGCGAGTAAATCACTCATTCACCAAGGGAGAAGCGCGGCCCCACCCCACAGCGCCGCCCGACGCCCAGCAGATGCTCGTGGCGCTTCAATACTAAGCCTGTCAACTAACCACAGACAGCAAATGATGAGCAAGCAATGCCCACAACTAATGGCCTTAAGAGTACCTTACTAAAGCGTGCCCAGAATAAGAGCGTTATGGGTGATAGTCCAATGTTTCTAAGCGCTATTCAAATTCCAGTAACGTAATCAAGACAACTCCCAGAATGCATGAAGGTAGTTCAGGAACACGCCTCTTTTCTGTCCTACAATTATCTTATGAAAACACACTGGTTCTGGAACTCCTTGCTGCAGCTGCATAACACCCTTTCTGTCTGCACAGGACTGTCTGTCAATAAGATCTATGAAGCTTGTCTTACGTGAGCTTACGTGTACCATTGCTCCACAAGTACCCAGCTTCCCGTGCCTGATGCTTTACATGTGCTTTTGCCTCAAGTGCAACCATCCTCCACATGTGCCAATAGCTATGGCTAAACACTTATAAGGTCCCAAAGGCGAGACCTATTGGCTATGCCAATGCTTGTTTGAGGATACTGCCATAGCCTGGCTGGGAAATGGCCAAAGAGAGCTTCTCCTGGCACATCACGAAGACGAAGAGATCACTTCTGCAATCATGCAGTTACAATCAGGAAAGGCTCCAGGCCCAGACGGCCTCCCAGCCGAATTTTATAAAACATACCGGCACTTATTACTCCCGAAACAGACATTTATTCGAGGAAGCCCGAGAGACTGGCGCTCTTCCCCCCCCCTCCATGCGAGAAGCGCTCATAATTTCTTTGCCTAAGCCCGGCAAACCACCCTCGCACTTAGATTCGTATCGGCCCCTATCCCTTATAAATACAGATGCTAAAATCTTAGCTAAACTCATCGCTAACCGCATTTGCCCCCTGATGCCGGTGCTGGTCCTCCCGGACCAGTCGGGCTTTGTTCCCACCAGAAGTACAGCTCACAACCTGCGAACCCTGTTTGCACTGCTGCATGATATTGACCCGGACACTAATGCGGCTGCTATATTCCTAGATGGCACCAAGGCATTCGACTCCCTAGAATGGGACTATCTCTCCTATGTCCTGGTGCGCATGGGCTTTCCGGCCCCCTTTCTGGATAGGATCACCCTGCTATATACCGGCCTACGTGCCACTGTAATGGTGAATGGGCTCCGCTCTCCCTCATTTCCACTGGGCAGGGGCACCAGGCAGGGGTGTCCGCTATCCCCCCTCCTTTTTGCTCTAGCAGTAGAACCCCTGGCTGCTAAAATCCGACAACACTACCGCGAACATGCCATAATTTACCCGGAACGGCAAATACTAATATCCTTATACGCAGATGACATCACGCTATACCTGCGTAACCCTGAGATGAGCTTAAATCCTATTCTTCGCCTGTTTCTGCTGTTTGGACAACTGGCTGGAGTTATCAACTGGAAAAAGTCCCAGATCTATCCCCTTACTCCTGCCACACAAAAGTTCCATCCGGACTTCCCTCTCGATTGGAGCGCTGACACTCTCACTTACTTGGGGATAATCATTTCTCGCAGCCGCGAAGAACTCATGCGGGCTAACTATGGACGGACACTGGACTCTATCACTGACAAAATAACACGATGGATCGCGATGCCCCTAGCTATGGCTGGCAGAACGGCTATAATTAAAATGGTGATTTTACCTAAACTTTTATATCTCTTTGTGAATATCCCGTACGCTCCCAGCCGGCATTTCTTCTCCGCGATAACGACTCAACCCATTAGACTCACATGGGGGGGGGAAAACAGGCCAGGCTTCGGTGGGACATACTCACACGGCTGTTAGACGGAGGATTCGCCATTCCAGACATTGAATTATACTTTAGTTGTGCACAGGCACATTATGCCGCATACTGGATGAAACCCCCTCCTTTTATGCCACATCTTGCAATAGAAGATGGCTATATGAATCCCACCCCAAGCACTGCATATCTTAGTATCCCAACGGTCCCGCGCCGCCTGGCCTCCACCACCGTCCAGTGCACCGTCAGCGCATGGCGCGACCTTGCCAAAGCTACACAAACTACACTAATGTACTCTCCGCTTCTGCCCCTTTCTGGGCGGAAAGACATCCCGGTCACGGAGAAAGGCGGCTGCCGTCGACTCCTTCGTAAACTCTGCATCCACAACTGGGGCCATTTATATACGAAGGGAATATTTAGTACTTCTGAGGAATTCTTTAAGGATGCAAATCCCACCCCCTTGGAACATTTCTACTATATAAGGCTCCGTCAAAACATAAGGTCCCTCACGCCCACCTTTCCCCTAGAGCCTCCACCCATGCTCCCGCTACATGCGTTACTGCAACAGGACACCCCCGCACATGTGTTGTCCCTTCTATATCGCACGGTCCAGAAAGCTAGGGAATATGGTCCCCCCCTGGCTCGTCAGCGGTGGGAGGAGGAATTGGGACACGCCCTGAGGAACAATGGACCTTTTGCTGTAGGCAAACGGGCGAAATATCCGCTAGCAGTAGATTCCGCATGATACACTATAAATACGTACACCGCCTGTATTACACTCCCGCACGCATGCACCGACTGAAGCTACGAGATAACGCCCGATGTGAACGCTGCGGGTTTGAGGGAGCGGACTTTATGCATTTGGCCTGGGATTCTCCTCCTGTACAGGGATTCTGGACGGCGGTCCTGACTGCACTGGACCTCATGACAGGAGTCCATATTCCTACTGACCCCCAAACTGTCCTGCTAGGATACACTCATCCCCTAGCACTTAAAATACGCAGGTACGCCTCCCTTGCGCTCCTTCTAGCTAAACGGAGAGTTGCTTGTAGATGGGGCAGGGGACGGGCGCCGAAATTTAAAGACTGGATGCACGATTTGATCTATTGTCAAGAACTACATACATATGCAGATCTTCAACCCCCTTCATCGCGACCAAGAGACATCTGGGGCCCACTACACACTTATCTATTAGAACATACAGCAGACGAAGATGACACATTAGACGCATGGCACCCCCTTGACGGTACTAGCGCCCTCGCCCTTGCACATACCCTCCAATGACTGACGGGACACCGCGGTAGTCACTTCGACAATACTGGTCGTCTAAGCCCTGCCAGAATCTACGTCTTACATCTGATGACATCTGTATATTGGTGTATGCATCTCTTTCCATTGCTCTTATTGTCTTAATGTAACTATTCCGCTAGAATTCTACGCAGCCCGAGTATAACGCTCTTGCTGTCTACATACCCTCATTATCCACATAACGCGGCCGGCCCGAGAGGGTTGTAGGCGGCTTGCTGTGTATCTCCCCACCCTACTCAGATATCGCCTACATACAGATGCTACTACAATGCCGGCCACAATGTGGATGTAGGCAGATTGCTGCGTCTTAAGCCCTATTTTATCTTCTTTTACCTTTTCTTATTTCAATAAAGGTTTTTGAAACTTTAAAAAAAAAAAAAAATGTTATTCATTTATACATTAAGCCATAAGCAGTCACACAAGTTACCCTACTACTTAGAACATCTTTTAACGGTTAACAAAGTGTGGTATACTATGTCATGGTGGTGCCAGGGGTCCCTGTCTAAACAGTAATGTGTGAGAATAGCTTGATATGAATGCATCTTTGAGTAACAACTGCTAAGCCTGCTGGCGGCTTGTAGATTTTTCCGTAATTGATGATACCAGGAGTGGGGTTTCAAGCGCGCTGTTGCTACAGGCTTTGTCCAAGATGTTGGGTGTTGGAATGTCTTGTGACAGAGTAGCATGAAGAGAGAAAATTCAACATCATAAGTGCATAGATGCCACATCAGGAATTTAGTTAGACTGAAGACATTAGCAAAGACTGCGTAAAAATGCAATAGGTCTCGCCTTTCATTAAGTTAAAGCCATTTGCTTTGCTATACAATACCATTAGCAAAGCAAATGGCTTTAACTTAATCAAAGGCCAGACCTATTGCATTTTCAATGCTTGTTTATTTTGTCACGCAACCTTTTCGAACTGAATAGGTATGCAAGAGATTGATATGAGGCAGAGGGAACTTACATTGCCGGTCTCGCTCAGGCACACCGTGTGCATGCCACCTGCCACCACTTGCACAATCTTCTCTGGTAGTACTACAAGGGCCGGCTTTTTCCGCTCAATTACATCTTCGCCCAGGCCAAGCTGTCCAACATCGCCTTGACCCAGCGTAAGCACCAATCCTCCAACAGTGCCATGGGATGGATGAGTCACTGAAAGAAACAGAAGTTGGTGAAGAAATGCAGTAAATGTAGCACCGCGCAAAAAGCTACTGTGTCCTGTACGCATGGATATTATCATGAATGGGTGGTGCACGTTTGGCACTTCTGACATGCAATTTTGCTAGTTTAGAACTAATCTTTTTGAATGGTTCAATCAAGTAGATCTACATCAAAAGCCTCAGGTCAACTGCAGACAGGGAAAAACATTACACAATTTGCAAAGTAGTATTTTAATTACTTCTAGATCCCTCCTTCTTTACTAATGTAGTCCATCATGAATCAGAGAAAAAAAAAGTTATAGGAAATGCAAAACATGTACACCTCTGGGTGGGTATCATGAAAAGGCTGACATTCCAAGAACCCTCCTGCGTTATCACGTCTATGGTTTGTTATAAGTATTATGTTTTTCTGTTCTGGGCATTTCCTTGCTTCAGTTACATGTGCTAGTCAATGAGAATGAAGAATACGTAAGACTCATGGGACACGTTTAGCTTGCATCTTCTGCAATGTGATAATCAAGCTTATATAAATATGTGCAATACTTACTCTAAAATGCTGACTTTCATTTTATATTAGCTTGTTCTGCAATGTGATAATCAAGTTTACATGAATATATATGTAATATTTAATCTACAATGCCGACTCATTTTACATTAGCTTGTTCTGGATTTCCAAGAGTTTGTAGAAGGCTGACATCTACTCGCCTCGTTTGATATTCAAAAAGTGCAATGTTGTGAAACCAAAATAATTGAAAGGGCATCAGGCCACTTCCAGTTAACCGTTTTATCTAAAGGTTTTTATCAATGAGATGTTATAAAAATCAAGCATAGAAGGTGAAGGGCAGAGAGGAGTCACCATGCCAGGCGACACTGGAACAGGTTGTCCAGATTCATATCTCCCGTTCCTACTGAAGGCTAATGGGACGGGAGACCGGAGGCACTTAGCCTCTGCTCACAGACTTATCAGTGTAGACAGACTTGTAAGAGAATAGCAGACATTGCTATTCTATAGTATATAGAACTTTAGTTTTAAAAAAGGTAAGCAGGTGTGTACGGTCTCTGAAACTTAAAATAGGCTTTGTTTTCTGCTTTGCTAAAACTAGATCAGAACTTCGAATTAGCAGAATGCGCAGGATTGCTTTGGATTATCAGAACCAATCATGGAGTAGTATCTATTATTCACACTTTTGGTAACTGTTGCTGCTGCCATATTGGCCTTGTGGTTAAAATTCATATTGTGTACAGTAGACCTAGATGGAATAATAATTTGTGTACTACTTAGTGGGCTGTGGAATGGTTGCAGTACAATTGTTTTCTGATTGGCACACCAAGTTCTTAGTGCCAGGTTGGTGGTCTAGAAAACTGACCTGTCTCTCTAGAAAGATCTAGAGTACGCGTCAGGTTGGAGGGGGAGGGGGGGGGGGGGTTGGAGTCAATTCCTGTGGTAACGGCAGGTATGGGTGTGCTGGAATTGATAACTTCCACCTGCCTTTTCATTTAATAAAAATGTACAAGTTACTGCAGTGTGCCTTGTGTAGTACAGACACTAATTTGTCCAGTCAACTTTTGGTTTTGTGTCTGGAGGAAGAGTTAAGGATCATAGAGGTTCAAAATAAGTGTTCCAAAGGGAACATTTATTTTGAACCTCTAAGTTACTGGGAGCTCCATCCCTTTGGATTTCAGAGCCCCTCTCCTTGGTTTCAAGGAAGAGTTAAGGAGCCAACAGATGCGAAGTGCGTTCTGTAGTTTTGCAGCGAAAGGGGGTAGTTTCTCTTTTTAGCTGGATGTAGTCATGAGACTGGCTGATTCAGCAGGTATGCAAGTAGTGGTTTTGGAGTAGGCAAGTTTTTTAGGGCAGTTTTCCTGCATATTACCTTACTATAGAAATTGATTGTGGTGCCATTAAGCATGGGTAAACCTACTAAGAAAAGGATGCATGATTCTACTCTACAGCCTCCTCCAGGTCTCTTGCCCAAGGTCTCACTTAATGAGGGGTGATGACAAAAAGGCAAGACACCCAATACCGATGACTGGCCACCATTAACCAGAAAAATCCTGCAGATACTCCTAGGAAGTCTGAAGAAAACAGGGAGCGGAGCTAGCGCGCGGCTAAGATGGCCGCCTGAACGAGAAGCTCCGCGTTACCACCGCCTAATACATCATCTATCCGGCATTAGAAGTGCGTACTGAGCTCAGTAGCAATAGCAGCGGATTGCGCCAGAGCCGTGGAACACCGAGATCTGATTCCGACCTCTTGGGCTGCCTAGACGGTGAGATTAGAGGCCCCGGACTCCCCGACAGAGGGCCGGACAGCTCACCGGGCTTGCGTGGGGCACTGACGCGGACGCTGCCTAGCGCCCAGAGGCGGTCGGAAACCCACCTCGCAACGCTCCTGCTTCGGTGGCTGATATTCACTAACGGCGGGAGTGCTGGACGCCGCTGTCATCACCCCGGATTGCCCGATAGGCTGGGTGCACGTTCCAGCGAGACGGGCAGTGGATTGCTGAGGCCGACTGCGTCAGCCGCGGTGCCGGCGGTCGGAGTGGTGGAGTCTGCTGTGTGCGGAGACGCCGCGCGCAGCCCGACTCTGCACGACGCCGGTGGTGCAGTGGTGACGCGGCGCAGTCTGAAGGCTGCCTGTGACTGCTGGTGACACCGCTGCTTGGGGCCTGAAAGGTCTGTGGTCTTACCTGGGGGAAAAGGCACACGCCGCCATCTTGGAGGCCAAGCTTGAGAGCTCCACTGCCGGTCTGCGCCTGTACAGCACAGCCGGCGGTTCGTGTCAGGCGTGTCCATGCCCCCTGCATAGTGAGGTAGGACCCATGTCGCCCGGGCGTGGGAAACGGCGCCGAAACGGAGACGGCTCCTGTGATCCGGCAGGGGGGCTGGATAGATGTGTCCGAGTGTGCCGCTAATAGCCTGAGGGATAGACGGCGAGTACACCGGCCAGCTGATCTACGCACAAGGAGAAGCTCAACGAGATAGCCTATCGACGCCCTGCCCCCCCTCTCTGAATCTGCCCGGGAGCTGGAGCACTATTCTGGACACTGCATCGTGCCCTGAGGTCTCAGTGAGCTATATGCGGCAGGAAGCCGCTAACAGATCCTCCAATTCTTCTTTGCGTCAGCGGGGTCCACTAAATTTTTGTCATTGTGTATACTGGAACTGTGTGCTGGACACCCCTGTCGCGAGCTTGCACCTGCGCAGCTTGACTGTTGGTCGGTCCCCCTAGTCACTGTTGGCACTGCCGGGCTGGAGTCCTGGGAAATAGCGGTGCTGTACCTTCTACTGATCTTGGAGACGGTGATTGGCACAGTGCTAACTTCATCGCAGCAATGGGCAAAGTAGACCGAGCACAGCCGAAAATATCCTTTGACCTACGGAAGCCTAGGGGACGTGATACCCCCGCAGATGACGCCGATACTGTGCAGGTCCCTCCACAGGAGCAGGCGGACTGCGACATCCGTTCCCTGCTAGTCGCAATGGAAAAGGGTTTGCATGGCAGCCTTGCGGCTCTCGGTTCCAAAATAGACTCCCTCTCCTATCGCATGGACAGGATGTCGGAGCGGCTGGACAAACATGCGGAACGACTGGATATGTCGGAGCGCCGAGTTACAGAAGTGGAGGAAGCCCAGACAACGCTGGACGCGGAGCATACACAATTGGGGAAAGTGATGCAAATCCTCCAAGACAAGACGGAAGACCTGGAGGCGCGGTCTCGGCGCTGTAACCTGCGGATTACGGGGCTGCCAGAATCCACCCCGACTGGCAATATGGAAACCTTCGTAGAACAAATGCTGATCATCTTGCTTGGTAAGGAGACCTTTTCCCAGATGTTCGTTGTGGAGAGAGCTCACAGGTCTTTGGGTCCGCACCCTCCCCCGGGCGCGCCACCGAGACCCATCATTGCTAAGCTGCTTAACTATCGCGACCGGGATGCGGCTCTGAAGGTAGCCAGGAATATGCATCCCCTACAATACGAGGGCTCCACGGTCTCTCTGTTCCCGGACATCACGCTGCGAGTCCAGGAAGCCCGTAAACAGTTCGCTCCCTTGAAGATGCAGCTTGGAGACCAGGGCATCGATTATGCTATGCTGTATCCAGCCAGACTTCGTGTGAACGGTCCGTGCCAGTCCAGAATATTCACTGACCCCAAGTCCCTACAGAAGGCACTGAAGGACTGGTCCAAGGACAAGCAACGTAGCCCAGAACGATGTTCCATGGAAGGGGCGGAGACCGGGCCCTTAGCGACCAAGACTGAACGTTATGGTCTTCCATTCGTGCAGATAAGCACAATTCCTATATAGTTATTGCGGTGGGGCGCCTTTGAATTGCTATTGTAGCCGGATGAACGGCAATGTCTCTTCTTGCCTGATGTTGCACTGTATGCCTATGTTGAGTTTTGTATTTGGGGCTTGTTGGAGGACAGGGCTAAATGCTGTTAATTGAGCGACTTCTGGCACTTTCACAGCGCCGAAATGTGGCGACCGGAAGGGTCTGGCGTATTTCTATCTGGGTCATGATTACTTCTAAGCATAATGGTGGTACGCGGAGAAGAGGACTGATAGAACTTTACTAGCACGCTCTCCAGTACTGCGGAGGCACGTGCTACCTCCGCCCACACGTGTTACACACACCTGGGGAATTCTTGTTAACAGGGTAGGGAAGGGAAGTTGACCCCAAGGGGGTTTGCAATGCATTGCCAATGTTTTCTTTTCTTCCTGCTATTAGTTGGGGGTGGGTGGGTAGCTAATCGCATAGGCGCTGTTGGGGTATGCCTGGCGTGGGTGGGGGGGATGGATGGGAGGGGGTATTGTTTGGTTTGATATTTGTCGTCAACACTGCGCTGCACTCACGCTTTCTGTACACTCTGACTGACCTAATGGCAGACTCAAATAACTTGACCGCACCTTCACCGACTCATCACGCCGCTCCTTATCTATCACATCTGCGCAGCTGACAATACGAGCCCTCACGTGGAACGAACGGGGACTTAATAACCATAGAAAAATGCGGAAAGTTTTAATGTATCTATCTCGACACAAAATAGACATTGCATTGCTCCAGGAGACGCACCTCCCCCTCGACAGCCCCATGCTCCGCACTAGAGGCCTGCACGGCTCCATCCATGCTGCAGGATTCACAACGCATGCCCGGGGTGTTATCACCTGGATTAGGCCTAGATCATCCCTCTCCCTCGAACCATTAATCACCGATACTGAAGGTCGATAGGTCGTGTCCCGTTGCCACGGACTCAGACTAGACATACTGATTACTAATGTGTACGGTCCAAACTACGATAAACCAGACTTTTAGACTACACTGAACAGGGTTGCCGGCTGTGGCATAGAACAGCAACTCTGGGGTGGTGACTTTAACCTAGTGCTGGATCCCACCCGCGACCGCTCGGGTGGGCCGGACAGGCGACTTACAGCCTCCGCTAAAACACTTAGGGAGATTATGACGCAGGAGGGCTTACAAGACGTATGGAGGCGGAGGACGCCCGACCAGGGAGGGTTTACGCACTACTCGGCGTTCCATGACTTGCATACACGCATTGACTACTGGTTGGCCTCGTGCTCATTGTATTATCATATACAGGGGTGCGAAGTCCTACCCCACACTCTTTCTGACCACTCCCCGATATTACTCATCGAGGCCCCCAAGAAAACGACCCCCCCGTTTGCGTGGAGGTTCCCACCGTACTCCTTATTGGATCCTCTATTCAAAAAGGAGCTAGCTGAAGCGATAGAATTATACTTTGAAAAAAATGTTGGTTCGGTTCAGAGTTTTCAAATAGTATGGGAGGCATTTAAGGTATATATACGGGGTGTTGCCATATCCAAACACTGGAGTCCTTAAAGCATTACGCAAGAAGCTTGCCGAACTGGAAAAAGCTCTGGCTGGCTTGGAGCAACGCTTACGGGACAGAATGAGGACCTTATGCAAGAGTTTAAAGCCAAGTTAGAGGAATATCACGATACGGCGGACACCGAGGTTAAACATCTTGGTAAATACGCAATAACTCGCTCTTATGGAGAGGGCGAGCGCCCGGGGGGGGGGGAGTTGCTAGCTCGCCTGCTTAAAAAGCGGCGGAACTGTGCGGTTATATCCGACATTAAATCTGCAGAGGGAACGTCGCTTACGAACCATGCAGATATAGCTGAGAGATTCCGACAGTTTTACTCAACTCTATACTCCTCTCGTAGTTCGGGTATGGAGGAAGACATATTGGATTATCTGTCCCACATCAAGCTACCCTGGCTTACTAACACTCACTGAGTTCTTGATGCGCCCTTTAGAGTGAGAGGAAATCACTTTGGCGTTAACGACCATGAAACCTGACAGTCGCCTTTTATAAGGCGTATATAGATTTACTCTTACCTCATTTATCTGCTCTATTTGATATGTGTACTACAGGCACGATGCCTCCCTCAATGAGAGAAGCTATAATTGTTGCCATTTTAAAGTCGAACAAACCCCCAGAAGAGTGCACGTCGTACCGCCCACTCTTTACTCAATGTAGACACCAAAATCTTTGCAAAGATATTGGCGAACAGATTGCTGCCCTTGGCCCCGCAGCTTATAGCCCCTGAACAGGCAGCGTTCGTCCCGGGCCGCAACCTTACTTATAATCTACGCACAGTGTTTGGGACGCTCCAACATACCAAACCCGACGTTCCGGCAGTCGCAGTCTCTCGATATGGAAAAGGCTTTTGACTCAGTCGAATGGCCTTTTATGAGGCAGGTGTTGTCGAGAATGGGACTAGGCGAGGTTTACTTACAGTTGCTAGGCGTCCTGTATTATAAGCCCACCGCCAGAATCAAACTTGGTGATCTGGTAACTAACCCTATTTGCATTACTAGAGGAACGAGACAGGGGTGTCCACTCTCCCCGATCCTCTATGCCTTGGCGGCGGAACCCTTGGCCTGTGCGCTTCGCGAATACCATCGATACAAGGGCATTCGCATCCCAGGCTACGAAATCATAGTCTCGACTTACGCTGACGATACCCTCTTATATGTCCGCGACCCTGAACGCAACCTCTCCTCTGTTCTTCGCGAGATAGTGAGGTTTGGCGGGATCTCCGGACTGTACGTTAACTGGCCTAAATCGGTTATTTTCCCCCTCACCCCGGCCACGACACGGTTCACCCCTGACTACCCGCTACAATGGTCGACAGACCCGGTTCGATATTTGGGTATCCAACTCCATACAGACGCAGATGTGCTTTTCAGTGAGAATTATGGGGTTCTGTTTAGTAAATTGGAAGACGACGTTGAGAGCTGGATAAAGCTTCCACTGTCTCTACTGGGCAGGATTTCTATAATGAAAATGGTGGTACTCCCTCGCTTTCTCTTTTTTTACCAATATCCCGATGGTTCTCCCGGAGGCGTTTTTCGCAAGACTCACGTCTCTTATGGTCAAACTGGCATGGGCGGGCAAGCAACCCAGAGTTGCATGGCAAATTCTCACACTGCCTTACCATACGGGGGGGCTGGGCGCTCCTGATTTTAATCTGTATTACAGAGCGGCACAGTGCGTGCACGTGTATCACTGGATACATGGCCCACCCGATACACCACATCTGTGCATTGAAAGAGCGGTAACCTCCCCCTGCCCCACAATGCTTTTTTCTCCCCCGGACCGACGGACTTGTGTATTGGATTCCATCAATGCGAAAGCTCATGCATGGCACCATCTCCTCAAACTTCAGTCTGGGGCTCTCATGTATTCGCCCTCGGCCCCTTTGGACTGGTGCCAATGGCTGCCTCCGTGCAGAGAGACGGGTGTGGTGCGTGCTCTTCGCTGCATGGGAGTCCAGGCGGTGGGTGACCTCTTTGTTGACGGCGCAGCGAGGAGCTGGGATAGTCTGGAAACAGAAGACGCTGCGCCCACCCCCTCACAAGTTTCCAATTTCATAGGACACGGCATGCGCTAGGGCAACTTTTGGGAAGTGACTTGGAGGAACCCCCGGAGCTAGACACCCTTACGCTCATTATTAATGCTAAAGAGCCAACGAGGCTTGTATCTAAAATATACAACCTAGCGCAGGCATACAGGAAAAACTTTTTCACTAAAGCCTGCCTAGCATGGCAGAGAGACTTACAAAGTGACATTGACGACGAGATGTGGAAATATTGCTGCACTAACACTAAGCGGGTCTCCCTTAATGGACGACACCGACTGACCCACTTTAAGTATTTAAACAGAGTGTATTATACTCAGGAAGGACTGCATCGATATGGTCTTAGAGACGACCCTAAATGTGAGCGATGTACGGAGCACATAGCTGATTTTTTACACTTATCGTGGCGATGCCCTGGCATTGCAAAATTTTGGAAAAATGTCTTCACAGAGCTAGCAGCGATAATTGGCAGGACAGAGCCGGAACCGACTCTGGCGCTACTGGGCTATTCTAAATTACTACCGAAGGGGATCCGTAGGTTGGTGGACATGGGATTGTTAATGGCTAGACGCAGAGTTGCCATCAGCTGGATGCAGGGACCGCTTCCCTCAATCACGCTCTGGGCGAGGGACATGTTATACTGTTGCACCCAAGCGGAGAATTATAGCGACCTCCTCCCCCCTCGAAACCGCCCCAAGAACTTCTGGGCCCTGTACAGTGCTTATAGGAACACAGGTGGCGAGAGCGAGGGGACTGCCAACTCGGTGAATGGTGCAGGGAATGCTGATGAATCTGTTTGATTGTATATTTGAGGCTTGTACTGGCGAAAATGATAAGACCTACAACACTGCATGGGCTGGCTAGTCCCTGGGGTTTGCAAATAGCCTGTAGCACACTTGAGAATAAACTGTACACGAGTTACTCTATCCTGTGTTGTGGGGGGGAATAACGGGCTGCCTAAACTTGACGTGATGCTGCTTAACTGATGTACTGATTTTGTATGGTGCTGCCTCTTATTTTCAACTAATAGTCTATGGGGAAGTGATGAGTTGCGGCTAATTGAGTGTCTTACAATGCGACATTGAATTTATGTACTGTTTTTTTTCCCTTGAAACTAAAAATAAATAAAAAATAAAAAAAAGTCTGAAGAAAACAGATATTTGAAACTCTGGCTAATGACTCCAGTCATCAATGAAGGAGTGACTACTGGACATCAGAAAGGCAAGCATCTTAGCAGATAACCTAGGTCAAACAAAAAAATAAAATACACTTGTGAGGTCTCTGGTACCTCAGAGGACAACTTACATTAACAATTCCAAACAGCCTCGATGTTGGGATTCACTTTCCTATCCTTGACCTCATCCTCAGAGCTGAAATACTAACAAGATCAAGATGCCACATTTTAGATCTCGGTATCCGCTAGAGGAAATAGAATAAACTACCAGATGCTATCTCAGTTGTTTCTTTGCTGGAAGAAAGAATGTCAGGAGAAAATATTTAAGATTCAATGGACAGAAAAGTATACTGTTCAAGGCAGAGTTAATTTAGACTCTCTACTGCCATCAAGAGCAGGTATATAGGACTCATTATGCCCCTATATACTTATTTCAGATGATAAATGCCATTTAAAGCAGGTTAAGATGACGTGTCTTCAGCGTTACAGGAAGGCATGGAACACCAGAGTTACGTTCAGGTGTTTCTATTGATGCTGTGAGCAGTTCAGATTTAGGTACAGGAGCTTCAGTGGCAGCGCATTCGAATTAAAACAAAGATTGGCACACTGATGAAGCTCAAAAGAACTACATATGCCTTTTGAGGAAATGCGCCTCTGGTGCAGATATAGAAGAGGCATTGCCTGTTTAAAGAGAACGCTCTTCCTGGTTTAGGCATCAATTGATTGTTTCTATAGTATTTGTATATTCTATAGCAATCAAGCAGGCGACAGCAGTCTTGGGTGCAGTTTCAGAAAACTTAAGGGAAAGGCATTCCAGACTATGCAAGCACTGACCCTGAATAGCTAGCAAAATGCATTCAGCACTATGACAGGGTCAGAGCAATCAACTTTAGGTGCCTGGGTGTTCAGGTTAGTCTGAAAAGGCTGCATGATAATGTCGCTTTCTCTTCCTCCAGATTGGGAGACCATACCTAGACACTCTCTAAAGTGTCCTAGCGAGAGAAACACAATGAAACCGGGTCAGTTGGCTACAGTGAAGAACAAGCTGCAACATGTGCTTCAAATCATAAAGCTAGGAAATGGAGTTTCCTGGTTCCCAAACTGACAGTGGTCTTTTGCACTGTGATAGATCTAAAGAAAGTAAAAAGATGGATACATTATAGAGATTCATGATTTTAGTAGGTCACCTTCTGGCAACAGTGGGTATAAATGGAATTATATATTATATGAACATTCTAAATGCAAAACTTCAGAAACTCCCGGGATAGTGTTCAAGAGAAATACTTCCAGTTCAGAATGCAACCATTTGACCATCACCCCGCCCCAATAGTGTTCACCATTAGGATAGCTCCTATAAATGCTCTTCTGCACCATCAGGGCAGGCTGATATTGAGTCTCAACAACGGTGTGAAACATGCCCAAGTAGTGATTAAGAAATTGGAAGCAGTCTTTTGCACCAGTTTCATTCTCAATTTACTCAGGTCATCCATCTACAGCACAATACTCCATCTTTGTTTTGGCCAGATTCAGAATAGAACTGGACAGTTTTCCTTTCAAAACCAACTCGCCTCGGACTGTCCTCCCTACTGAAGGTACAAGGTTATGGTGAGGACATTGTTGGGTATTTAAGGTAATGTAATCAAGAACTGTACATTGTCGTTACCAGTTTTCCCATCTGCGGCGCTACTGGCAGATGGCTTTCCAAGGCCTAGAGATCCCAGCAACAATAAGATACTAGGTCAGTTCTGCAGTGGTTTCTGAATCCAGTCTCTCTATTCAAGGGCCTACCAATGCATACAGATCGTCCTCTGGTTATATGGTGCAAAAGTGGGGAGCTATTCTGAATAGAAGATCTGATACACCTATTGGCCCCTAAAGTAAAACCAGTCAAAATGGAAAAGAATAAAGATCAACAATTTCCTGCCCTGCAATATTTTCTTACAGACCAACGGAGTCCATCTCAAGACCAAGCAACGTTTTAGAACGTTTAACAGCCTCTTTATGGACCTTTATTCCTGCAAACACAAGGCTCAACTTTCCAGTTTTGCTACTACAATCTGGAAATTAGGGCTTACGCGGTACATTCCCTTCTTCTCCAACATGATTTCCAGGTTACTGCCCCCCACCCCTAAAAAAAAAAAATTATAAAAAAAATAAAAACACGCACCACACTGGTTCTTGAGCATCCTTGGCTTTTACTCCCTTCAAACAGGCTTTTTCGAAATTAAGAGACATGGATTACCATGCAAAATCCGTCTCCCGCTTCAGACTTGAGCTTGACATGCTTGCAGCACTTGTTATGATAACTCAATATAACAACGAGACGTCCTCAAAAGGGCATCTCTGCGCTTCAGACATCTTATTGAACGTTTATCTACTATGGATTTAAAGTTTTTTATGCTTTTGGTAGTTTTTTTGTGGATATTTCCTGGACATACAAAACTGGATTTGACCGCTTTATGCAGTCAACCTTTTCAGATTTGGTGAGGAGTCATTCTGAAAACCGATCCAGCATGTTTGCCCAAAGTATTTTCTCCTCTTTATAAGCCTCTGTAGGTGGTATTGCTAATTTTCTTTCCTTACCTTTCTTCGGACGAGAAAGTTGCTTCATTTGCCAGGTGTAAAAAAAATAAATTCATGTATCTTGAGCCATCAGATTATTCAGCTTATTTGCTCATTATCATCAGGACAACCAGTCATGCTAAGAAAGCTTCAGCTCTAGCCAGTAATAGATAATCAAGTACACAAGTTCAATGGCTTCATCTTTTATTATTATTATGTGTAATGCTCAACGAATCATCCCCAAGGGGATCTCTCGGCGCCTGGGTAGCAGACGACATAATTAGGGTGTTCCCCTTCCAGAAGAATTCAAGGTCGTTTTTAGAGGGTACAGCTGACTCTTGTGCAGAGTTTCAAAGGGTTTTTCTAAAAAGAATAAGGAGAGCTGGAACCTGGGTCTTGCATCATACATTTATTAGTTACCGTTTTTCTGAACGATGGAAAGAGTTTTTGTTTAGGGGTTACCAGGTCCGTCAGGTCAATCTGGCATTTTGTTTTCATGACTATGGTGTTTAATGCTCTGACTTTAGTTTAATCCCCGATTACAAATGTATGCATTCAACCATATTGGCGTTTGTGTGTCTCTCGATTTGTCTTTTTGTGGAATGCCTCTTGGTTTGGGTAGAACTTATTAATATGGACTTTGACTTGGAGATAAGGTACCAGTTGCATACTTGTAACTGGTCTAACTAGTATTAATATAACCTACTATTCCTGGAGTAAATGCATGCAATTGTTTTCTTGAGTACACATGACTAACCGCAATAACCACTAGATTAACTGATATCCTTGGGTTCCGGAGTCGTGTGCTGCTCGCAGTAAAGCACTCCAAAGCCTTGTCACGGGTAGTAAGCGCTACATAAATACTCATTACTCCCCACCCACCCATACTCACTCTGCCTTCCACAGTGCTTAGTAGTGACAGGAGCATTTTGTGAATACAAGTTCTCATGGCACAGGCAGGGCTTGCATTTTTAGCCTCGATAGGAGGATTCACCTTGTTAGTAACAACTGGGCCGAGTAAGACCAAGTAACAAAGTACCATTAATTAGGAAATTCTTTAACCAATGCAAGTGTATTTCAGTTAAGTCTACCCATAAAAAGCCACTTACAATAAACACCACAATTAAGGTAAATAAATTGTATCTTCTACAGTAATATTGCAGCTGTGATTGTCAGATTCTAGTAAACAATAAACTCAAACACTAAGTTCAGAAGGGGACACTAAAGTTCGGCATTATGGATGAAACTAGTTAAGTAGGGTGGGCGGGGAAGAAACAAGTCAAATACCTTTTGTTTTCTTGACTTCAGAAGATGCATTTTTCTCTTCCACTGAGAGGGCTCTTTTAACAGTTTTCTTGGCCACCATTGTGTTGTCTGACCCTAAAAGGAAACGTTCTTTGGTTAGAAGAGTACTGACAGTACCAATGTCAAAAAACCCACAGGCCTTTCATACTGGAGGATCTGATAATTACCCACGCGCATTAGTCCCAACTGTTCTGCCCATGAGAAGTGAAGCGACTGGACAAGTGCAGCATGGCTGTGAGGCAACGACTCCCAGGTATCTACAGAGCACACAAAGATCTCTTAATTAAGTTTGGGAGCAGCACTGAAATAAATGCCTAAAGAAAGTGCCATGCTACTTCACGAATAAACGAATCCCTATAAAAAATGATGTTAGGAATACAGAAGAAAAAAAAACCCACACAATGCAACTCTTTCCAATTATATTTGTACGATATTTATGATAGACCAAAAAAACATTTATTTAGTGTGTTTTCTGAGATGGTTATCACGAAAAAAGTGCACGAGAGAACATACATAATGTGGTTGCTGCCAAACTGTCCTTTTAGGTGGTGGTGGGAAGGTTAACGGACATAATGTGCATTATAAAGAGGTTGGGTAAGTGTCTCCCCAACATAACAATAAAAAAAACACTAAACCAATTAAAAGTAAATTACCACTGGCGTACTCACATACAAGTGAAGCCTCTCCCCACCCACCCCCAACCCCAGCTTGACAAGAGATTTCTACTACAATGTTCCAACCTTTCTAGTTACACAATACAAATAAACCAACTCCTATAACTGGAATTTATAAGCAAATAGATACTGACAACACAACACCGTCCCATACATTAGAGGGCTGCGTGCCACCTTCGGTTAATTGAAAGATGCACAGAACACTAAATCTTAAACGGCAAGAAATTGTGTTACTACTGCACGGTGCTCTCTCTATGGCAGCTTCAAGAGTAACAGTTAAAACTACAAAACAAATCTTTAAAGAGTCCACTTCCTGATATTCCCATAAGCACAGAGGGGACCAGTTTCAAGAGATGCCCACAACTGCGATATACTTTATAGTGCAGTTGCACTACCAGTAGAACTATAATACAGTTGAATTCTGTGTCACAGGCAGCCCACAGACAAGACAAACTAAAAAAAAAATCCCAAACCCTGCAGGGTACAAATAAAATGGCAGGAGTTAGAAGCAACTGTTTAATTGTAAACAAGGCACACATCTGTCGCTGCCCCTCAGACTAAGCAACTTGTGCACAAGGGCTGGACTGTTAGGGAATTTCAGACAGCATGGACAGATTCAGGCAGGCGTAAATATTCAAGCCATATGGTGGTAACAGAAGGATATATAGTTTAAAAAGAACCGATTGCACCCCTTACATGCCAAGGCGTTTCCCGTCCAAGAGTGGAGCCAGTTTGATGTTTGGAGCACTTTGCGCTTCAGCCTTCATTTATTACATTGTATTCACAAATGATATCCAGGCCAGATTTGCAACACCCCTCCCACCCCCCCTTTTCCATTCTTGGGGATTCTACCAAGAACCGAGCTGCAACTTCTACTTTTGCATTGTGTACCGAGTATGCAGTAATTCATAGGGTAAAAACTAATAAATTAACAAGCATTGGCATAGCCAATAGGTCTCGCCTTTGGGACCTTTAAGTGTTTAGCCATGCAACAGTTGATGTTGCACCAAGGAGATTGTGCTGCATAACTAAATACTTATAAGGTCCCAAAAGCGAGACCTATTGGCTATGCCAATGCTTCACAGAGGATGTGCCCCTCCGCCCCTGCAATGTTGACACTGAGGTCAGCCACAGGTTTTCAATGGTGGAGAATCCCGTTAGCAGGGTGTACTTCGTGGATATTATAGTCTGATTGACCGTATACAAGGAGAATTAGAGATGAAGAAGCCCCACCATATCACAGTCCATCCACTACTTAGTGTACCACTGGACCAGCAGTTGCAGCTGGCAGCGTTGGGATGGGAGTCATCGCTGCCGCTTTGGGGTTAACATTGCCAAAGCAGTGAGCAAGGCCGTAGGTCTAATATAGAAGCTATATAAAATGCAGCGGTAAGGAAACAAAAAATATCATGCTTCTACCTCATCAGCACTGCAGAAAGCAACAGCAGGGCTCTCACCATGGTAACCTGCAATTTGACATCCAGTAAGAACAGACCTTACATACTATGCCCTGACCGCTCAGCACTGTTCTCAAGATCATCAAGTAACAGCACACGTGATAGACAGGAGACAACCAGCAGGTGACAGACAGGAGACCCACTTTACGTGACAAAAGATGCGACAGACATGCAGACAGCAGCCTCCCAATAAGAGACAGTAGTTATTAAAGTCCTACAGAGAGCCGACCCTCTGCAGGTGACAGATGTGACAGACATACAAAAGGTACACTACCATGACGTGACAGCAGATGTGACAGACATACAGACGGAGGATTTAGACCAACTCTAGTAGACAGAAGGCAACTGCCAGGTGACGGTGGATGTGACAGTCACGGAGAAAGAAGACACCACCAGGTTACAGCAGATGTGATCGAGATACAGGTAGCAACCCCCCAGCAGGCGATAGAAGTTGTATGACAGGAGAACCCCACCAGGTGACAGCAGGTGTGGCAGGTATACAAGACAGGAGAGTCCCACTAGGTGACAGCGGGTGTTACAGGTATACAAGACAGAAGTCCCCCAGCAGGGGATAGAGGGTATGACATATACAAAAAAGAAGCCCTTTACAAGATGAGAGCAGCCGTGACAGACCAACCAACGGACATGGACAATATAGAAAGTCAGACAAAAACGTTATCTGATAGACAGACAGGCGCACACCCGAATTAATGGACAGATATATAAATTGGTGCATGTGCAGAAACAGGGAAACCGGGAGGCGCTTTTAGACAGATGAAAAGATGAAGGCAGGCACGTTGACAGAGAGACAATTACATACAGAAGTAGAGTGACAGAGGCAGGGCAGACATTGGAGCGTGTCTTGGTGAAGCCCGTAGATTCAGGCAGGAAGAGATCGCACCGTCGTCACACACTGAAAACGAAAGAGGCCGAGATAAGATGGTCCGAGGACAGGGATTCAACCCACAGCTGCAGAAGGACCGGAGGTGGTGTCAGAGGGTTGCCTTCAACAGGCATAGACATGCCACTGTGCCAGCAGAGATACCAGCTGCTTGCTAGACATATACTCCTCATCTGGGCACTGCGTATCCATGGCGCAGCCACATGTGAGCCCCACGCCTTGCCACCTCAATGCACAAGAGCTAGTGGCGCAGAGAAACCCCACGCTGTAACCCCCGTAATATACCTTTCTGAAATCACAGGCATACTTCAAATGCCTAAGAAAGCCGCCGCGTGCACAGAGAAGTACGCACCACACAGAAGCAGGCCATGTACAGATACACGGACAGATAAAGGCCGGACGCAGAGAGGCTTTCACTCTAAACACGGGGGGGCAAGTACAGCGAAGATACAGGGATGCACTCTGTGGTGTGTGCAGAGGCAACAGGGGTGCAAACGGATAGTGCAGAGAGGGGGCAGAGCACATCAAGTCATGCACGCAGTGTGTCGTACATACAGAGGCAGACAAAGCACATAAAGTCGGCAGGATACTTAAAAGCAGGCCGACCCACAGTAGAGAAATGGGGAATCTGAGAGAAAAATGGAAGCAGTGAGTGAAGACAGTGAGTGGACACAAAAGGAAGCGACGTTAGGATCACAATATGTTACAGATCATCGTTTGAAGCAAAGTCACTGCTACAGATGTAAAACAAGTTCAATACAGCCGCCTGCAGACCAAAAGACCAAGTGAAGGAAAGTGGAAACGGGCCATGGCATTGTTTAAGTGAAAGCACGGCATTGCCTGCTGCAAAAGATAAACACATGATATTTTAGAAGTTGGAAATGTAGAATCCCGAAGACAGTACAGTAGAAGCGTCCCGCGAGTGGTGCGCGCGGCCAAGTGGCGGCAAAATTGAAAGCAAACAAGCAGCAGCTGTTTTGAAGCACTCATGCTTGTGCTGGCCTCCGCCTTGCGGGAGCAAGCAGCGGCGGCGCAAGAGCCATATGTTTTCAATTAGCACGCGCGCCGCTGCTCGCTCCTGCAAGGTGGATGCCAGCACAAGCACGAGTGTGCTTGAAAAGGAGCAGACCGGTTTCTAAAGGTCCTCTCCTAGAGCAGCGCATGCGCGCTGCCTAGGCGAGACCTAAATATGGGCATGAAGGAAAGCTATGCATTTTTTAATTAAGCAGAGTTAAAGAAGAGTGGTTATTTGTACATCTCTGAATTTCGGGGTTACTTATACCATCAAGAGGTTCAGAGGGCATTTTACAGAATGTGTTCTTGCTCGCACACCAGCTTACATTCGGCAGCCAAAAAGGGAGAGAAATTGAATGGATAACAAATATTAATTATTCTGTGTTCCAACACTATTCCAATAAAAATGGTACCCGACTAGCGTGCATGGGCCTATCGCCCATAACCATGAAGTCCACAAAATGTGATGAACACCAAATGTTTGGCATGAATCTTTCTTTTTTTTGCTGATGTGGTGAGCTGAAGAATTTGGAGCCTGCTTAGCCACCACCCAGGAAAAACCATCAAACCAAGACATTTTTAAAAACTAGACACCAGTCCAGTGAGATTCGAATTGCATGGATCACTGAGTGGCAGAAATGTTGCATATCTGTGCTAATTCTAGAACCTTCCCCAAGGATATTCAAGGAAAATGTGTGAATTTCACCAAAGTTTGAGGTTTGCAGGACATTCTTGGTAAGAAAATGTAGAGACCCCCACACGGGCCAAAGCACTCTGGGCTTGGCTGGGTCCCAAAGTTTCTGACATGTCCAAAGGTTGCAGGGTTCCCAGGTTACAAGCTGTCCCAGAGCCCAAACATAGCATCGCCATGGCAAATGGGGAAATGCATTTACCTTCTTGTAATCAGAAATGAGGGAGAGAAAAGCTGCGATTCATTCGGCTTCCGGCCAATAGAGGTGTAATCAAAGGGGAATTAATCGCTTGTCCTGTATGTTACCAGGGTCGGGGGTTCTTGTCGCCTTAAAAACCCCCATTCACGAAATAACCGTGGGTGCGGTATATCTTGTTTCCCCGCTTGTTAGGTTACGTGAAAAGCATCATCATAATGGTCTTGGTTATGCTTTCCTCCACCGGGAGGAAGACCGACTGGTATTTACAGTAATGATTAGAGAAAGTGAGGGTGAGAGTGCAGTGGCATTAAAATTACCTCCATCTGTCGATCTAGGTTTTATTGTGTCAAGGATGGGGTAAAGGTAAAAACAAGGTGGTGGTGCTGCGATAAAAGAGCTACTGTTCTATCGCACCTATTCGAAAATGTGGCTGGTCGACATGTTTCAGCCCAGGTGTGCCCAGTAGGGTCTGCAGGCTTTCTTCAGGACCAATGGAAAGCACGTTATCAAGTGGTAACGTGCATAGGTAAGAAGTGCACTTACCCTTCTTTAATGCGCCTGTTCGCACACTTGACAGTTATAGAGTAAGTTGTGTCTATAACTTAACGGGAGGTAGTTGGGCTCCTGCGGGGGCAGGCGGTCGGACTCTCTCTCTATGGGTCCTCTGAGCAACTTGTGCTGTCGCTGTTTTCCGTGCCCCGGAAAACGGCGCCAGCCCACAGACCCTACTGGGCACACCTGGGCTGAAACATGTCGACCAGCCACGTTTTCGAATAGGTGCGATAGAACAGTAGCTCTTCTATCACAGCACCACCACCTTGTTTTTACCTTTACCCCATCCTCGACCCAATAAAACCAAGATCGACAGATGGAGGTAATTTTAATACCAATGCACTCTCACCCTCACTTACTCTAATCACTACTGTAAATACCAGTCGGTCTTCCTCCAGGTGGAGGAAAGCATAACCAAGACCCTATGATGATATTTTTCACGTAATCTAACACGCGGCGAAACAAGATATACCGCACCCACGGTTATTTCGTGAATGAGGGTTTTTAAGGCGACAAGAACCCCCGACCATGGTAACATACAGGACAAGTGAAATGCATTTACCTCCTCCGCTGACCCATATGTCACAACTAGGCCCAGAAGAGCATTGGTCCATGCCTGGCTGTAGGGTGCACACCTCAAGTCCCCTAACCAACACGCTGCTGGTGATTATTATTAATAACATTTTATATAGCGCTCAGCTACTTCAACCGAAGTGTCCCAGTGCTGAAAGTAGTCCATCTAGTGGGCAATCCACAAGGAAGGATCCACTAGGGACAGACCGTGTGGAAATGGGATATTTTTCCCTTTCCTGCACTGCCTCCTTCACAAACATTGGGGCTCAAACAACAGAGTTATGAATTACAAACCACACCCAGTGACTAGGTCTGTTTTCACATTGATATGAAACCAGTGAGAGAAGTATTTCCTTTGCATCATGACTTTTTTTTACCTGCGTTAATGGCTTGGGACCACCCGTTAACATCCGCTGCACAGCTAAGGTCATGCAGATTGACATCAATGGGTCATTCACTGGGGGGGCGTGGCTACGCTGAGCATCAAAATGGCCGCACTCTAAGTCGGCTCCGCCGGCCGAGCCCAACAAATCCGAAAAAATCAGGCAAAATACATGGAAACAGAAAAGACACCTCACTTCCAACCCTTCACGGAGCGAAGCAACTAATATCCGAAAAAGAAAGACACGCAGTCAGATGGTGAGAACAGAGCCGGAGAAAGAATCACGGCCTGTAGAGGCCTAAACGCAAGGCCGTAAAGCAAGCCGGGAGCTGGAGTTCAAGGGCGGGCCGGCACAGTGTAGACTGACGCACGACACGGCGTTGTGGCGAAAAACTGAAAAACAGGCAGTGAACAACCTACAGCCCGCCGGAGCATACAGGTCACCTGCACAACGCCGGGCAAATAGAAGACACTACCCCCGCCTGCATCGAGACACCGCAGTAAGAGACACAGCGGGTGAAAACGGGACTATAGCCGTAGCGGAGGGAAGACGGGTGTGCAGCCGCGGGGGAACAGCAAATCAAGCGCTAACACACGCACAAGCCCCGGGAGAAAAACAGGCCAGAATCGCGGCGGTCCAGTTAAGAAGTCGGGAACTCCGTGCTGCCCAGAACAGATCCCACCGCCATCACGGAGTCACTCCCACAGTACACAGTGGAGGCATTGTTGTAGCGGAGGGTCGACCGAGGTACGCCGGGGGACATTAAATTAAGAGCTAGCACAAGTGCACAAGCCCCGGGAGACAGAAACAGGCTAGAATCCCGGCAACAGACCTGTAAGATGGGCGGAATTTCCGTGCTGCCAAGGAACGGACCCTGCCGCCATTAAGAGACGCTACCACAGGTCCGCCATTACTTGGTGGAGGCACCGGAGTAGCGGAGAGAAGACTGATGCGCAGACGCTGGAGGGACAGTTAAGCTAAGTGCCAGCTCACAAGCACATACCCCGGTAGATAGAAGCGGGTCAGAATCCCGGAAATAGACCTGCCAGACGGCGGAATCTCAGTGCTGCTGTGAAAAGGGCCCCGCCGCCATCACAGAATCACCCCCACGGATCCGCCATCACAAAGCAGAGGCAAACATAATCCAAGCCGCAAAGCACAACCGACAACAAAAAAAAGTGGCAGAGAGAACTGAGGAGTAGTAACACAGACATGATAAGACGAGGAATCGATAAACACGCACCAGAAGGCCGGAGACGACCGGGCCAGCGCAGTGTATACACAGCGGCAGGGAGATAACACCACTTCAATTGAACCGAGTGGCTGCGGTCTAACACGGCGCGAGCCTGTATGCCAAAGTAAGCAAAGGAGAGGGATCACCGACTACCAGTGCATCGCCCCACTCTCCAAGAGCCGAACTGGCAGTGAAAAGCAAACAGGACGGAAGCAGGGGGGGGGTAAATATCTACAAGGGAGAGATGAAGAGCACAGACATCGTGGAATCCGCAGGCGGCACGCGTGATGGAGGCAGAAGACGTACAGGGAGGCTGGGAGAGGCTTCCTCTAAAATCCAGCTATCAACCTCAACAACAATGGGGAAAACAGACACCAGACAACCCAGGCTGACATTCGACAAAAAGGCCAGCAAGGAAGCAGAGGGAGACCAAACCACCCCAGAAAGTGTAGAAGAAATGGCGATGGGCACTGTGCCCGACGACGACATTCGGGCAATGTTTAAAGACTTAAAAACCAGCCTCCAAGCGATTGATTCTAAAATGGACAACCTGGCGGCACGCATGGACAGAATTACGCAACGAGTCGAAAAACATGAGAACCGTATAGATGCGCTAGAGACCAGAGTTTCGGATGCGGATGATACGCAAGTCGAAGCGCGCGAAAAATTATTGCAAATGGACTCTGTGCTAAACCTAATAAAAGCCAAGAATGAAGACTTGGAAGCCAGATCGAGACAAAATGTACGTATTACTGGAATTCCCGAATCAACAGATATCCAAAATATGGAACAGTACATAGAAGCCATGATGAAGGACCTATTTGGAGAAAAACTCTCTACCATGTTCCTAATAGAGTGTGCGCACCGCTCCCTGGGCCCCAGACCACCGCCGGGAGCACAGCCACGCCCTATCCTTGCAAGGGTCTTAAACTACCGAGACCGCGACACGATGTTACGGCTGGCCAGAGAACAAGGATCCCTACAATACCAAGGAAATGTCGTATCCCTATACCCCGATTTCACACAAGTTCAGGCAGCGCGCAGAGAATTCCTCCTGGCAAAGAAACTTCTACAACAGTCAGGCACCAAATATGCATTAATTTATCCTACCAAGCTGAAAGTACACGGACATGGCAAACCCACGATCTTCACGGATCGTGAAAGCTGCACTACACTACGCGAAGCAAAGGGCCAAAGAACACAGACAGCAGAAATCACCCGAAAAGGAACCATCGGAAAGCAACCTGAGCAATAATGACTGAGCAGTGTAATCACGACTTGAAGACACATGAACGAACAGATAAGTGTGCTACTCCATTAATGACACCGTCATGCAACAAGAACCTTGTAACTGCCTGTGGAGGATGTCTTCACATGGTAGTGGTTGAACACTTTCATATTACAAGGGGAGGGAGGAGGGTGTTGTAAATTATACTATGTACCATGCCACCCAAGGTAACAAGTTCTGTGAGGTTCTCACGCGGGCTAGGCCACCCTGCAGCACGTGGCAGGGGAGTTCGCCGGTGGCCCCACGTACCCCCAGGGGATGATTCCCAAATACCCTAGGGAACTAGGAGTATCACTGTTTGAGGGGATTAACGGGGATATATACACAACCTGATTGAGGGAGGGGGTTGTTAACGGTTATGTTTTACCGCCGCAAAATGCTAGAATGACATACCTGTCACAGGATGGATTACACACAGATGCACACTCTTATTCACAGGCTGCTATGGCCAGCACAGGGTCTGCGACCCTAGTATTAATGCTTCGCACAGACATGACACCAACAGCCGTTGACAATGGCCTAGCCTCAATATCCTATCCCAAATACACCACTGAGCAATGACCACATGTTACATGTATTATCAGGAATGTACGCGGACTAAATGACTATAGAAAAACGAGACTGGTGCACTCTTACCTATCCAGACATGGCGCAGATATCTGCTTACTGCAAGAAACACACTTAACGAACACATCGAGATCAAACTTGAAATCTAAGCGCTGGGGAGAGGTAATTGAATCATGCTACTCAAACTACTCACGCGGTGTGGCGGTTCTAATACGGAAGGGCCTCCCATGGAAGACGCACCATACAATAATAGACACAGAGGGGCGCTATATATTGTTCCGCGGCGACTTATACCACCAGTCGATCATAATTGTAAACACATATGGCCCCAATACTGATAGTCCTGAATTCTTCAATCAAGTGTGGCAGGGGATTCAGTCGTTGGAAAATGCAGCGTTATGGGGCGGTGATTTTAATGTAGTCCTATCAACGGAAGCAGACAGGGTAGGAGTGTCTCGCACACATCACCCGCAGGCGGCAGCCACACTTAGGACTATTATCGATGACTATCAGCTCATAGACTCCTGGCGTGCACTGCACCCAAATGCTCGGGAAGGAACTTGCATAACAACAACACAATGCGTGGTCTAGACTGGACTTCTGGTGAACTACTAAAGATTTACATTTATGGGTCACCAAAGCCTCGCATCACCCAAGAACACTATCGGATCATGCACCCATACAGTTACAACTTTGCATCCCAAAACCATATATCCAACCATTCACCTGGAGGTTTCCACCCAATGCTTCGCTTGACTCGGTGTTCCGAGAGGAAATACACACCAAAATAACTGACTACTTCAACCTAAATGAAGGCACAGTGGACTCCATGGGAACCCTCTGGGAAGCCTTCAAGGTGGTCACACGGGGGGCTTGCATAGCCCTGCAGGCGGGGGTGCTCAAAGACATACGATCCACTCTAGCCAAAATAGAGGGTGAACTCCGCGAACTGGAGCGTAAATATTACACCTCTCAATCCCCTAAAACACTAGCCAAAATTAGAGTAAAATTGACGGAATTCCAAGAAGAGGCAGTCAGAGAAACCAAATACCTGCATAAACACGCGCAAGCGCGCAGATATGGAGAAGGGGATGGGCCGGGGAAGACACTGGCTGGCCTCCTGAGATCACCTAGGGGCTCGGCATATATCACCGAACTTCATAATCTAGATGCACCACCATCCCGTACGCCGCCAGAAATACTGCAGTCTATGACGACTTTCTATCAGGCCCTGTACACCACCCAGACAGACCCCTCTATATTCGATATTACAACTTATCTAGACACGCTGGAGTTATTGTGGCTGACAGGGCGCACCAAGAGTACTTAGAAGTCCCGTTTACAGCAGATGATATACGACCGGTAATAAACGGAACCCGCAGACAAGGCCCCAGGTGCAGACGGGCTAACTGCCAAATTTTATAAGGAATATGCAGACCTGCTAGCACCACGCCTTCTGCAAGTATACCAGGAGGCACAGGAAACGGATACATTACCACAATCTATCCGAGAAGCGACAATAATAACCCTTTTAAAGCCGGATAAAGATCCTACAAAATGCGACTCATATCGCCCACTCTCGCTAATAAACCTAGACGCAAAAATCTACGCCAAGCTCCTAGCCAATAGACTACAGCCCCTCCTCCCGCTAATAGCACGTCCAGGCCAATCTGGGTTTATCCCGGGCCCATCCACAGCCCACAACCTGCGCACACTTTTTGCACTTCTACACTACCTGGCCCCCCACGTATCAGCTGTTGCAACCCTGTTAGATGCCACAAAGGCTTTCGACTCCTTAGAATGGAACTTCCTTTTCACACTACTAACCCGGCTAGGGCTAAGTCCCATCTTCATAAAGCAAATCAAATTATTGTACACTATGCCAACCACAAGAATCAAAGTAAATGGGCAAATATCTGAACCAATAAACATCACATGAGGTACGCGACAGGGCTGCCCACTCTCGCCCTTACTTTTTGCGATAGCCACGGACCCATTAGCAGCTCGACTTGGACAACACCACACACAACGTAGTATCGGGTTTACATCTAGGGGGTTGCTCGTATCCATGTATGTGGATGATATGACTATTTATTTGATAGACCCTGAGGCGAACTTCGCACCCGTGACTAGAGAACTGGTGCGATATGGAGGCCTGACCGGGATACAGATTAACTGGACCAAATCCACAATAATACCATTAACTGACAGCACTACCCCATTCGATACTGAATATCCAATCCAATGGGCAACCGGACCGACTAGTTATTTGGGGATTTGGATTAGCAGGAATGTGCGAGAGATATGGACTACAAACTATGGAAGGGTTATGGACTGGTTAGATGGAAAAATACAAAGATGGAAGCACCTACCACTCACTGGCTGGCCGCGTCGCCATAACAAAAATGATCATTCTTCCCAAACTATTGTATCTGTTTGTAAATATACCGATGCCCTTAACGGCGCATTTTTTCAGACGACTTCGATCCAGTGTCATTGAACTGGTCTGGGCCGGGAAACAGACCCGGATATCTTGGGATGTCCTCACACTGCCGTTCGCGCAGGGTGGCTTCGGGGCACCAGACTTTGAATTATATGCATACTGTGCTCAGGCGCAATTCATGCACTTCTGGCAACACCCAACACCATTTCAACCGCATGTTGCAATCGAACAAGATAAGGTAGCTCTCCTGCCACTGCACACAGCCATTTATCAAAAATTCAAACGTCCAAACCAAGAAATAGATACAGTTGAAGCACTGAGATGGGCCTGGAAGGGTCTTGCTAAGAGAGCACACCAAGAGGTGATGTTTGCGTCTTCCATGCCAGTGGGGGGGGGGGACCCGTTAATCCCATCATTGCTCGATAAGGCTGCAAAACTCAGCGCGACATCCCATAACATAATAACCGGCGGAGACCTATTCCCGGATGGCACATTCCTCACATTACAGCAAGTGTGCAGTACACCACAATGCTCGGCACTAGACATGCTTCTGTACTACCAGATAAGAACGGCATGCAGGGCCAGATATGATACGTTTCCAGTGTCCCCCCCCCCCCCGACACTGCCGGCATTGGAACACATCACAATCACTTCCGCCCGCAAATTAATCACACGCCTCTATACCACTACACAAAGAGTCACCAATTCCTGTACCACAGTCCCGACTGGCATGGGAAGCGGGCATGGGCATAAACATCACTGATCAGCAGTGGTCATTCTGCTGCAATCAATTAGGGCAATTATCTCCAAACTACCGCCTAAGGCTCATACACTAACTATTTGTACCGCTTATATCGCACACCAACGCAGCTACACCGTATGGGACTCCACCCCGACACAAGATGTTGGAGGTGCGGATCCCTACAGGCCACCTTCATGCACCTTGCCTGGGAGTGCCGATCAATTGCGGCATTTTGGCACACAGCACTCACTCACATAGAGAAAATGACTGATCAATCAATACTGAGGTCCCCACTGGTGGCCCTGTTGGGCCATGTGCATAATTCACCGAACGCAGTGAAGAAACTCACAGCGCTATTGCTGCTCCTGGCAAAAAGGCAGGTGGCAGTACACTGGAAAAAGCCCACACCTCCAACGATCAGAGCATGGGTGAGTGATATTGTTTACTGTAAAGACCAACTGTCACACTTTTGGGAACTAATGCCATGTAGATCCCACCCCAAGGACTTATGGGAACCCTTTACCAACTGGCTTAGAGCGGGAGGAGAAGAAGAGTGTTAAAGCGGGGGAGAGGACTCAATCACATCCAGCGGGTCACAATAGTGCACTAAATGGATAAAAGAGGCTATCATGTTCTGAGAGGGAGGTAGAGGCAATAAAGGTGTGTCACACCACATGGGGGCCACCATTCGAACTGTTGAAGCAAAATATGTAAAGTATTATGACTGATGTTATACACTGATACACAATGTACTGGGGATTTAACGTAAAAAGGCGGTTTATTTCTCTCTTTTTCACCCAACTGTATCCCTTTATATTTTTGTACCCTTTTCCTTAATTAACAAGTTGTTTTTCTTGATTACTGAAAAATTCAATAAAAAGAATTGAAGAAAAAAAAATGGATAATTCACTGCATTAAAGTGGTTAACACATCCACCCAAGACAGCTCCTGCTCATTAAACAGGACAAATTTATTTTAGGGACCGGAAAGCACTATGCTCTTTTTATACTAGGGCTGTAAATAATACAACCAATATTTGAAAACCAAGAACAGAGAAACTCCACAAACCTTGAAGTAGGGCTACAATTCTGCATGGACCGAAAGGCACAGATTGACTTGACAGTGCTCACCAACACAGAAAACAAGCATTGGCACAGCCAATAGGTCTCGCTTTTGGGACCTTATAAGTATTTAGTTATGCAGCACAATATCCTTGGTGCAACAACATCAACCGTTGCATGGCTAAACACTTATAAGGTCCCAAAGGCGAGACCTATTGGCTATGCCAATGCTTGTTAGACATTGTCAGGCTCTTGAACAACTCTGGAGGCATGATTATCAAGCTACAAGTAAAAACTTTCATACAAAACTTACAAAATATTTAAAAAACTATCAGAACTTCCAGATACTTATAATATACCTCCCACAGCTCAGCCAAAGCGATCTTTAAAACTGCCAATTCCTTCCTCCCGCCCATTTGCTATTCCAATTTGTTTGTACCATTCAAGACCTACGTAATTACCTTTTATATTTTTCCATGATAAAATCTGTGCTATTTGCGGTTTCATTTTAACTGATGCCTCTGTTGATTGCTTCCACTATTAAATCTGGTTCTCCTCGTGACCCATGTCCAGCAAACATTCTGCATCTTATTTTTTGATCCAAAGCGCCAACTCTCACTGATCTGGGTAATACCCCTTTTCTAGTCAATTTTTTTACTTCATGCAGATGATTTGCTAATTTTAGACAGTACTATTACTGCCCTTCAGAGGCACTGATCTCTTGAAACTTATTTAACACAAACATAACATTCTCATAATCAGTACAACAAAAACACAAATCTTACAGATTGGGGGCAAAAGAATTTCATTTAATTTGGCCCTAATTAAAGTACGGCTTGAGCCCGTAGACACCTATAATATCTGGTAGTGATATTTAATAAAGAAAATTACATTATAGACAGCCTGTAGAGTACACCTTGGCTCACAGCAGATTATGTTCTAAAGCCTTATATGTACTAAGGCAGACAGGTGGTTGAACCATTTTCAAAAGCTCACTCTGCGACTGAGTCAAATGTAAATTATGGCATGGCCGGGTGACTAATATGAGATTTTTTTCATTTTAGAAAAACTGAAGAAAATGTGCTTCATAAAACTATAATCTTACCATCATGGGTCAGGCTTGAAGGCAGTATTATTTCACTGTGTTGCATTTTTTTTAGATGTTAATAATGTCTAGGCAATGGTTGAGCTCAAGTTAACACTTAAATGCAGCAATCTGTAACTGAAAGGTGACCTACCGCTGTGAAGCTAAGGGCCAGCCACCGCAGGGCAACAGAAGTTGCTACGTTTTCAGTAACTTTCGATACGTTTGAGCTAGAGATTCTTTTTGTGTTAAAATATGCAAACTCTGCAGAAGCTAGAATATGTGGCAAATGTGGTAAATACATAATTGTGTGGTAAATGCTGTGACATCACAATCGTAAAAATCAGCAAAGAAATTATTTTCAGGTGTAGCACCTACACTCTGGAGCGACCCCCAGTTGATGCGAGGCCTTCAGAACACTAACGCAATTTTGGTAAAAAAAAAACTGAAAAAAAGTTCTTGTTCAAACTATATCCGGAGTAGTGGTTGTTCTCTCTAGCAATAGGTATTCTCTTTTTTGCTCTCCTCTTCACTATCGTTAGGCTAATCATACTCTCGTGTGTAATTCTTTACTGCCTAATACAGTTTATTTCCCACCTCCTGATTTCTTGTGTCTTGTATCCCCCTCCCTCCTCGTGTGTCGAGCTGTGGTTTTAATGCTTAGTCTTAGATGCACATAAATCGATTCCAGTTACATTGCTCCTTACGTTGATGATGTATAACAACGCTATGCTTTGTGTTGTCTATTGCACAGCACGCTGATGCCTTTTGAGTTGAGTGTACTCTGTAGGAATGCGTAAATAAATGTACGATGACATTTCAGCGGCCCTGCTTATTTGGGGTGTAAATGCTGATTTCTTAAGAGTTCTCAAACACGACAGACACGCAAATACAGCGCGATGCAGTCGTGTGACCAGGATCACACAATTTAGTTGACGGGGAAAGCCGGGATCCGTGCTCAGATTAAGACTCTGGTTTAATAGCAATTTGCCATGAGACTACAACTTCATGTTCTCCCTCCTTCACCCGGTGACGTTATCTCGGACAACCCTCTTAAATTAATCACCCAACACAAAAGTGTTAATCTCGATAATTGATATTAAAGGGTTCACCCTTTAAAAAGAAAAAACCCGTATTTCACCCTATTTGGTGACTTTAAATGTTTAAGATTATGCAGTTTCTCGAATATGTATTCACCAGTAACAGGCCATTTGTTCATGCACAGAGCCATCATTTCAGCGGCCCTGCTTATTTGGGGTGTAAATGCTGATTTCTTAGAGTTCTCAAACACGACAGACATGCAAATACAGCGCGATGCAGTCGTGTGACCAGGATCACACAATTTAGTTGACGGGGAAAGCCGGGATCAGTGCTCAGATTAAGACTCTGGTTTAATAGCAATTTGCCATGAGACTACAACTTCATGTTCTCCCTCCTTCACCCGGTGACGTTATCTCTGACCCTCTGAAATTAATCACCAACACAAAAGTGTTAATCTCGATAATTGATATTAAAGGGTTCACCCTTGAAAAAGAAAAAACCTGTATTTCACCCGATTTGGTGACTTTAAATGTTTAAGATTATGCAGTTTCTCTAATATGTATTCACCAGTAACAGGCCATTTGTTCATGGACAGAGCCCAACAAACAAGACAGAATGCAACACTCCGGGTTTAGGTGTCGGTGGGGTGAAGCAGAGGGCAGTGCTTTGGGGTATCCTTCACCACCACCACATCAGGCCTCCACCGTTTACCTGCCGGCTCGTGCCTCCATGTGTACTAGGCGCGTGCCCCTGTTCCCCACACAAGCAGAGGAGACTCTGTGACATGCATGTCTTACCTGTTGAATCAATGGTGGCTCCGCACAACTGCCCTGCCACCAGGCGCGCGCTCTCGCCCGCTGGGGGGCTCAGGTCCACAGCAGGGGCGCCATCTCAAGTGCACCTTCCTATTGCACTTCGGTGTGTGCGTGTTGCACATTGGTGCGTCCGTGTTCTGATGCACAACAAAGTGTGCACTCTTGACATTGGTGACTGTGTCCTAATGCACAGCACAGTGCACACTGACACGGTGCACCTTCCTGTTGCACTTCGGTGTGCGTGTGTTGCACATTGGTGTGTCCGTGTTATGATGCACAACAGGGTGTGCACTCTCGACACAGTGCACCTTACTACTGCACATTAGATATGGTTGTGCACTACAGATCACCACACGTGCTTTTCTACCGCACAACATATGTGTGCCTCAGGATTGGAGTGGTGACGTTGAACTGTGAGTGCGGGTGTGAGTTAAAGATGGGAGCGACAACTTCTTCTTTTAGGGGCGGGCGGCTGGGGCAGGGTCGTTCCAGCCAGTCACGGGCTATCCAACTATCGAGTGCAGTCAACTTCACCATCTACACCAGCGGAAAGGGTGATGGGGAGATATAGAGGTCAAAGGGCAAACACCAGGACTGTTGCAGATGAAAGCATGTCAGAACAGCGAACTCAAAACAGCCTCACCCCAAAGCAGATCTCGCGCCCCACAATAACCCAGAATGAAAGCCCCGGCATGGCTATGAGTGTTCAGTGACTGCTAAGAAGGGGGGGCTGTAACCAACAACACCCCCACTCCTCCACTACCCCAACCAGACTGTTTGGTGCATTTCATTTACCGGAACTGTAGCTGGTTAGTGCACACATAAATCAGAGAGAGACAGAAAGAGAAAGATCGAAAGAGAAATAGGGAATGCAAGAAAGAGAGAGAGGTATTAAGGGAGAAAGAGAGTGAGTAAGAAAGAGAGAGGGTGATAGAGCGCGGCACGGTTTGCAGCTGTTTTTTTACCCCTTCTCTCGCTAGTTCGTTACAACTTTCATTCACGCCTTCAATCAGATTAAAGATATCTATTGTTTTTATTAACTTGGCTCCTCTGCCGAAGTTATTGATTGGTACCTCTCGGATCATACATTTAAAAATAATCCTTGCATTCTGGTGTTTGACAGGTTGTTCTGCTCTCGCTTCTTTCTAAAAGACTTCACATCCGAGCGAACTATGTCGGCGCGAGAGGCAGTGTACAGAAAGAGGGGAGGCAGAGTAAGAGACAGTGAAAGGCGGAAGAAGCGCCACCCCCTCACCCGAAAATACTGTTCCTCTTTTTTAACAGAAACAGCCAGGTAGTCACTTCAAGATCAGAAATGACAAAACACAGTGATTAAATACTTCAATGAGGACTGCTTTCACAACCACTAGCAATAACAAGTGAAGCGCTGGACAGCAGAGACGTCGGCAGCGGGGGCGAGCGAGCGCGGCAGCCTGGGCTTTTGAAAGCTGACCAGACGCTCGTGCGTCATGGCCTTTTGCCCGCACGGCCGGCATGTGTTTCCAATTATCGCGCCCGCGTCTGGGCACGATAATTGGAAACAGATGTCTGCTGCGCGCGTAACCGCAGGGAAAAGGCCATGACGCACGAGCGTCTGGTCAGCTTTCGAAACCCCCTAACTTAAAGTCTCGCCAGAGCAGCGCTTGCGCGCTACTCGAGGCTCGACCTAAAAAACAATGAGGTGCAAAGGGGAATCAAATATAACTTTTACACAAAGCATCAGAGTGAAGTAAATCTTTTCTGCTAGTGACCAAAGCAATTCTGCACTGGAAGGTGTGAGAGCTTGCTCTCCTCTGGTCATTCGATCCCCCTCTGAAACTGGGACATACTAAAATTCCTGGGACACATTATGAAAAATATAAAGTCCCAGCAAATCCAGAACACATGGCCAACGGAATAAATGGACGCCCAGTACAGAAAGTCTACGCTTGGCTATTCCTTAAATGCGGTCAATCGCCTGATAACTGAACATACTGACAAATATTAGCAAGAGTGTTAAATGTCGGGAACCGACTTATATATGGTGGCTGTAAAGGTGACGTACGAAAGCGGAGGATGCCCACGTAGATTCCGTAAGATCTGGGGCAGTTGGATACATTATAACTTTGACTTGGGGAAGGGATGATAGTACTGTGGACCCCGCAAGCCAACCCTGATGCAGTATATTTTAGGTTCCACTGGGAGTTGCAAACTGGCTACCTTCGGATTGTACATGTAAATGCTTATGTCTGTATAAACTAATGAGTGATAACTGACGACGCAGATCTGATGTTAACGACCTCAGCACTGTTTATGTTACAATGTTTTGTTGTACGTATGAGCGCCTTTGATAACGGCATCGCTCATCCCTTAATTCAGGCCAATAAGCCACCCTTAGTTGATTTGGTGCTCGCGATAAGCGCAGATAGAAGACTATACTACATCACGCCATCATAGCGGCCCAGACACTACCGCTCATCAACCGTTCAAATGGCCTCAAATCCCAGTCTCAACCACGTCACCAATCTTAACGCACCCCATCTAATGGGCTCAAACGCCAAGTCCTTCTTTCGACATCTTCACGACCCACGTTGACCCCTGGCCCTTTACCACCGCCGCCCAGCTTGCCCAGAGCGCGTTTGGGTGATTACAAAGGAACGATCGAATACTCATATCGCGCCTGCTTGACGTCACCTCGTTTTCTTCTACGAACCCCTCTATGTCTCTCCCGCCATTTACCGACCCTCCCTCGGGTGACCTACGGGTCCTGTTGGGCTACAGACCACGTAATCTGCAATCAACTATTTTATTTTTCCCCCGCGTGACGCTCACTACGTCGTTCAAAAGCCTGCCAGGGGAAGTCGCACAGGAAGGGAAGAACACGTGCCAGTGCTCCCGACTCACCGGGGATCGAGGACATCCCGAGCTGAGCGCCAACCAGCCACCATAACCGTGCTCAGCCGCTCTTCACATCTGCACGACACGCGCAGACAGAATCACTCACCTGCCGGTCTCACCCAACTGCTCCAGCTGTATCTGGGTGAAATTTCTCGCAAGCCGGTCACTGCCCAGATAAAAGCATTTAACTTAGAGTTATCACGCGTGCGTACTGATAGACGTTGCGCTGAGAGACGTCACGTACGTAGATTCTACAGAAAACTGCGCGGGCGCATTGAGAAAGTGAAACTGCATGAGGCTTAAAACGGCTGACGCGCGTGCGCAGTGCAGGGAAGAAAGTCTTACTCGGCACATAGCAGTTGTCAATTGGTTGGCGGTTCTTCTTGTTCTAGACCAGTGGTCTTCAAACTTTTTAATGCCGTGTCCCCCCCCTAATGAAAAAACAGACATTCCCCTCTTCCTTTGTACAGGTTACCTTGACTGGAACCAAAATTGAAATTACAAAAGGACACTAGAGAGTATGTGGTCCGTCGGCTAGACTGCCGACTTTGGTGCTGGAAACCAGGGTTCGAGCCTCGGGGTCACGTCCACATCCTGTGATTCTGGGCAAATCACTTAATCTCCCTGTGCCTGAATGTGTAATGTAAATATGGTGCTCATGTAAAGCGCTCCAATACCTTCGGGTCGAGTTCGCGCTATATAAATATGCAAAAAAAACTAGTATATGGCACAACATGCCCAACGCTGTGTGTTTAAAGGAAGAATAAGAGAGAAATTCGAATTATCTGTGTATTCACTGATCAACAGGAAATCAATTTGATATGATGTGCTTATTTCAATTTGGAAATTTGAACAAAAGATTATATTCGTTAGAAATTGGGTGACTGGGATGTGAGCCCTGCTCAACCAGCAATCATAGTCAAGGCACGCATAAGCAAACCCCATATTAAACTGTGCTCACCCTCTGGTAGCTTGGCACAGAGCAGTCAGGCTTCACGTAGAGGCAATGCATAAAGTATTTGTGCAACACTCCAAACAGTAAAACTATGAAAACACCCTCGCAAAAGAACAACAGAGCTTAATTTAATAAATAAAACAAGACCAAAATGACGAATATCCAATCAGCAGAACCTGAGTTATGAATTTGTAAAGAATAAACTGCAATATTCCACCTAAAAGCATAATACCAACAGCAGCTATCTGGTCACGCTGGACTGGATCAAAGTGAAAAGGTCAGGCTGACCACTATGGAGCACAGGTTCGATACAGTTCCAGATCAGTCCTCCTGAAGGTTTACCTTTTCAAGGTTTGGCCAAGAGTCCTGTCTGCATTGGAGAGGGTCGCCAGGAGCAAGGAGAGCATCGCAGACAGTGGTCGACATGGCGCGAAGAGCAGGCCAGGCGTCACGGGCGGGAGCTTTGCGTTGGCGGTCTCCCAAGGGCTGTCAGTGCTGCTGTGCGAAGAGACGGGCTCACGCTGATTTTCGGAGTGAGAGGCGTGGTTCCGGTGCCAAAGGGCCGTTCACGGTCACGAAGAGCCCAAAAGCTTGATTTAAAGTGCTCAAGAGCAACATCAAATGTCCAGGAACTGAGAGGCACTACTTTGGGGTTAAAAACTCGATGAAGACAAGTCCAGGAGCTGTTAGGGAACCTTTTACTGAGGCTCAGATCAGGAGGTCAGCAGACTTGCCCTTTGAGTAACTCTGGAGTCCTGTGTTCAAGATGGAGTAAGGCATTCGCCAATGAAAATGAACCAGATGTTTGCGTCACTTCCTGAATTGCCTAACATATCTCTCACATAGTCAATGAAAAGGACAACACATTTTTAATAGCAAACAAGACGTTCCAATGATTCATAAAGCATCTTCTGAGTATTATATAACGAGGAAGGAAATATGTGAATGAGTACACCTATGTGAATGATTCAGCAGCAACATATGATCCCATCATCTTTTATGATTGAGCAATTTTAAGGATTTTTGCGACACTAGCAAGACATATTTTGCCCCCCATTCAGAACAACTTTGAATCAAATAACCAATTTGATCAAATTCAAGATCTCATGGTGCAAAACAATAACGAATTATACACCCAACTTTCAGAATCAGTACAATAATGAATAAAACTACTACACCCCCCCCATCGTATTTTAGGTGTTCAGGGGCAATCCCTGGTTTGTGTCCTCTCATATGCTTAGTTACAAGGCAGGTCTTTGAGTCTATTTTTATGCATCTAAGGCCTGGAATGGCTTGTGCAGGGAATTCATTGATGCCCCATCCATCCATTTAAGAAAAAAGCTCAATATGCACTTATTCCACTGAAGGCTCTTTTCGTTTTGGTCCTGCATCTCTCTCTTTTTGTAGCCCTCTCGCTTCTTACTTCAGTATGCTTTTCATGGGTATTGCGCACCAAAGAGTTCTATTTAGGCGACTGCAGGACTGTTCCTATGCCAAGCTGGGTCCAAACTGGAATGGTGTGGTGAGCAAAAAAAATGATCATTGTCTAGGAGGAGGTCAATGTTTGACATTGTTCAGCCTTCCGTCCTTCAATTATTCTTTTTACATTTGTCGCCCTAAGTGGGACAGGTATGCCCAGACTTGGGTACCATGCTCGCAATGCCACTGGAGTCTAGCTATCCTGGCTAATGAGGGTTAAGACCCCAAAATCGGTCCTTGGATGCTTGTTCCCAGTTCGGGGAGGACCTGGCCTGGCAGTTCGGACTGGACTGTTCCCATGATGAGCAGGGTGCACTATGGTAATCCCCAGTCTTGTCCCACATCTAACACTAACAGCCAGAGTGAACCAGGCCCTGTACTCACAATAATCTAGGAGAGAGAACTCTGGTAGGACAAAGGCAGGGTCCTACAGCACCCAGATAGAGATACACAAGAATTATCCTGGCATCCTGTCCTCTCATTTTGAAGTGTGCCAAAGAGTTACATGTGGCTCAAATAGACCTGTCGGGCAGGATCTGACACTTTCTTGACAAAAGAATGCCCATACCACCTACCCTTCATAATCTGCTGAGCTCAAATGATTCATCTCTGCCCATTCAGGTCACCCTGTTGTCCAGCTCCTGGGAGGAATTTGAAACCTAATTCAGACCAAGATGTAGGCTAGGAAGTTGCTGGACAGCTAATGCAAATTAGCCCCCAGCAGCTTTAAGCATGGTAAAGGTATCTTTCTAAAAATTAAATTTCCCAGATTTTTAACAAAATCTGACTTTATCATTAGATTGGATTTTTATTAGAAATAAACAAATCTTTGAATAGAGTCTGTAGCTAGTATAGGTCAAACGTTATAGATTAAAGTGTATAATCTAAACCTAGACTTTTCCTATGTGCCAACTACAGCCAGACCAGTGACAATGTTGTTTCGGGCCTAGTCACTAGGAAAACATGCCATTCTAATGTCACTCATGTTCCACTCTTAAAATGTATGTACTCTACCTTGTGGGCAGCAAGGTGTGCTTAGGGGGTGACTTATTCAATAAAATCATTTAATAGTTAAAATCAGGTCCTCTTACCTGTCCAAATCATGATTTTATGTGCAGCAGTGCTCAAGCTGCTGCTGTCAGACTATTCAAGAAAGGCCTGAAGCCATGTTTTCTCTGCCACTGTAGTGGGTGGCATAACAGCTACTGCAGCCCACAAGTGGCATTTAACTTCCCATGTAATAGGTGTACTTCTGCACCATCGACTATAGTTTTAAATGTGCCAATCAGATTTAAAGCCACTTTCCACATGTTTTAGGGGTCAGAGCACAAACACCGAGCACAGAATAGTAGTGTACCAGTGTTAAAGTTTGAGTTTACCAGCAGGTGAGTCCAAAAAAAGTGAAAAACGGGGGGTGACCACCTAAAAAGTGCTCACTTGGCAACAGCAACTTCTTGTATTTCTTCACTGCCTCGTTGGCAGTGGATTCTCTCTTTCAGTGCCTACACTGGACAGTGCCTTAGGAGTACTTGAACCTCCCCCTCTTCTAGTGCAGTGGGAATCCCCTGCTCATATCAGGGATCTTTAACAAGGGAAGGGAGGAGGAATACTTGCTTGGTTGTTGGACAGGGTAGTCCTCTTTCTAGGTTCTTGTCTGCAGGTGTTTGTGTGTGCATGCACACAGAGCCCGAGGCACAAAGAGCGCAGCACGCTGGGACAGTTAGATGGCCATGTGTGAATAAGAAGAAACGGGGCTGCAACAATTTATAAGTGACCTGCTTTGTTAGGCTTCGAGTACTGGGGCTATTACTAATAATAATATATTAACAACTGATTTTGGAAAGGACTTTCCCTCAAGTGATGCTCTACGCATACTAATGATGGAGTTGCAATAATCACATTACAGGCTTGACCTGAGGAGCTGCACCCATGCCACACCCCTTTGACCTAACTCTTGTAAAGGATAGCTCCTCCCAAATTAACTGAAAGCAAATTTTCATGCTAATCATGGATACAATTGAACTCGCTCATAACACTTGGAGTACAGAATAATCAGATGCTAGGTTAAACACCTCTGACCTATTGGATTCCAAGATCTCTTGGCAACCATCAACCGAAGCAGGCAAGCACAAGAGAATGTCTCACTCAGAAAGTCGTGAACAGCTCACACAGTCCCTCGATGACATAATCAGTCTGCTGTCATTCAACCCAGAGGATATTGTCCACCCAAGGTTAATGGATGGGTTCACTCCATCGCAGTTGTTGCATATGTATAATACTATGTTAGAAAGGGTACTGACAAAGATGTAAGGAATGGACTCAAGGCTGAATGTTCTAAACCATTGTTATAGGTGTTTAGATGACAGTGATGCACTTTACAAATGCTCCCTAAAAGGTGATCTGCAGGTCATGGAGGGCTCAAATATGGATTCAGAGATTCTTGCTGATTGGGCCCAGAGAGACCTGTACCTCCTCGGCACTGCTAACTGCACCTTTTTGGCTGAAAAACTCCAGCCCCTGCTTCTAACAATTTATTTCAAGCTGGCAAAATTGGTGTCTGCTGAAGTGGGGCAGGCTCTTAGTCAAGGACAAGGAAAAATTTCTCAACACCATTACAGAGCTCACGTGTCCTTGAGGAACATTTTTTACCTGCCCTTTTTCCAGGGTCAGGGTAAGGAAGTGGGCGCTCGCCAAGCTCAGACTTCCTTCAACATTCTTGGAGTGGTCCAGAGGAGGAACCTTCTTTCCGTCGAAAGCCAGAGGTGGTTGTGCCAGATATGGCGGTGGACGTGGTAGAGGATCAGCAAACATACAACCCAGCTTCAGGATTTGCAGGTAATAATCAACCCCTTTAATGTACAATTCTGGGAGGCAGAGTTTGGTGGCTCATACACAACTGATGAAGGCTAACACAAGATGCATGGGTCCTGGAAATGATTCAAGGATTCAGTTTGGAGTTTTATGGTACACTGATTCAAACCTCTCCTCCGAGCCCCTTGAATTTTCCCCTACGAGAACAAGCTGTTATAACTGACAAAATTCAAGAGTCATTGCACAAAAGGGTGATCAGCCCTACTGTCCCAAACCTCAGAGGGTTTTACAGCAGTGCCTTTTTGCTCCAAGAGAACATCAGGGGTTTAAGAAGAATGGTCCTGGACCTCTAAGAGTTTAACATTTTGATAATTTTTAGTTATTTCAAGATGGAAGATATCCATCTTCTGAGGGATCTGCTGAAGGAGAATGATTAAATGGTCAGCTTGGACCATTCAGATGTATATTTGACAATCCTGATATTTTCACCACAATGGCAGTTTCAGTTGAGAGATCAATGGTATGAGCTCTCAGTCCTACCATTCAGTCATTGGCCCCTTGGTGTTTCACTAAGATAAGTAAACTGGTACTTGATACTCTCAGAGTCAAAGGTGCTTGCCTCATAATTTAGTTAGACAACATGATTCTCATGGCTCAGGCCCCACCAGAGCTCAAGACCCATATTTTAAGGATAGTAAACCTCATACAAGGATTGGGCTTCATAATCAACGAGAAGCCATCAGTTCTTGTCCCAATCCAGAGGAGGGAATGTATAGGATTTCATGTAGACTTAGTGGTGGCTCAACCTCGATTACCAATGAAGGTCAAGGATATCAAGAAAGAATTGAGGTCTGCTTTGAGCAAGAATGTGACATTCTTTAGATGGCTGCACAGGCTAGTGGGCCTGTTGGAGTCCTTGGATCAGGCAATATTTCTGGTCCTTCTTCACTACAAGGTGTTTCAGAGATTCAAGATTCAGCATCTACCCAAGGGCTAGCTTATGCGGAATCAATCTCTCTGTGATGGCTAGAACACATGAAGGCGTAGAATGGCAGAGTGGCAGAGCTATCTTCGGGTCCCACTAACACTTGACCATCAAATCAGACAGCAGCAGATGGGGTTGGTGGGATGGATGCAGATCTCTTTTTACAGGAAGTTGTTGGTCCTAGCAGAACTGGAGCTGCACATCAATTGTCTGGAGTTCCTAGCACATTCATTCACCACAGAATGCGGATTGTTGCATCCTTTTGAGTTTGGACTATCTATCAGTAGTTTGCTACATCAATGAGGTTGAGGATGTTGACCAAGATAGTGAAATGCTTTTGCCATTTCTGCCTTCAACTTAGCCTCTAAGTCATAACATAGTATCTACCAGAGCACAATAATGTAGTAGCAGATTGGACTTCTAGCTACCTGAAAGACGCCAGCGATAGGAGGTGGAAGGTTCAGAGGTTCCAGTTTTTTATGAAAACGTCGGCCATCTCTCAACATACTTGTTTGCCTCTTGGCTAAACAACTAACTTACTTAATTTTTCAACTGGAGGCCGGACCTGGAGGTTCATGCATCTGATACCCTCCTGTAGGAGTAGAGAGGCATCTTTATGCCTTGCTTCAGTTCTTGATGATTCGAGTAGCTTTGGAAATGAGAAGACAAATGGCAATCTGATCCTGGTGAATCCTATTTAGAGAGCTCAGCTGTGGTTCCCTGTCCTTCTGATAATGTCTTGAGGATACTTCAGTGGTAATTCCTCATTGTCTGGAGATTCTGATGGCTCCAATAGGCCAATTCCATCCTCTAGTGTTGAAAGACCAACTTCACCTGCTAGTATGGAGAATTCCAAGGGTCATTGCCTTGTGGCCCCATTTGAGGAGCCGCAAGGCAGACAGGGGCTACTGTATCACAGCTGTGGGGGCTGGAGTCCTTTGCCTCTACTTTCTCAGGGTACAAGCTGTCTCTGTATATACTATCCCAAAGTAAGGTATAATGTGCACAGAGTCCAGTGGATCCCCAGAGGTATAGCAGAGGCTAAAGTAGATAATACCTTACTCACTTTTGTGGTGGTGTGGTTGAGCAGTCAGGCTTGTCAGGAGGGTAGTGTTAAGCATTTGTTGTACACAATCAGTCAAGAAATTATGTCACACACTCAAAGACTGAATACAGACTAATGGTTTGTATAAAAAGTTGTTATTTTGTTGTTTTATTTCTAGAACCAAGTTATACTTAGTAGCAGGTAAGTTAAACTCTTCATACAATACTCCTTTCAGTACTACAGTGAACACTTGAGTTGTAGGAACATTCAGATGACTTTTACAGTCAAGAAAATGCTTTGTAAGCTGTTCAAAAACACTTGAAATTACTTCTAGAGTACTTTCTAGATTACTTTGCAATTACTTTTCTAGTTTGGCATGAAACAAACTCATAACACAGTCTAAGCAACCCAAGACATTAGAAACAGGTTAACTCTTTTCAAGCACTAAGTTACTTTTGTTGCAGTAGAAGACAGTTCAACACAGAAGAATTTTCAGAGAAAACCCACCATTCAGTCCTATGGAGAAAATGAGTCTAAAGTTTACAGGTGAGTAAAACGGTTTTAGGATTGAAGTTTTGGGGGGTAGAACCAAGGTTCATAATGGGACTCAAAGTGTACCACCAGCAGTAGCGGTCGGTGGTGGGAGTGCCGCCGGGCGCTGACGTGGGGAGGGGCAGGGTGGGGGGTAGTAAACTACAGATTACGGCCGATTACAGGTAAGTACACATATAAATAAATAAAACGAATTTCGTTGCGCGCGCTGCATCGCATTTGGCGATGCAGCGCGAGAAACGAAATTTGTTTTATTTATTTATATGTGTACTTACCTGTAATCGGCCGTAATCCGTAGTTTACTACCCCCCACCCTGCCCCTCCCCTGCCCCACGTCAGCGCCCGGGGTCACTCCCACCACCGACCGCAACTGACCACCAGTGAGGCCGGGGGCAGAGTGCAGGGCGCCAATGTTAGCCAATGGAGCACCTTGGTTGGGGGCTGCTCACGGACAGGCCACTCGGTCTCAGGAGCCAAGCTCCTAGGGTTAAGGTCAGGGCAACAGAGGTCCCAGGTTAGCACCAAGTCCACACCATCAGTGGCGCAGGGGCCGCCGGGTGCAGGGTGCTTAGGAGGTGTTGGGAGCCCAATGCAATCCTATAGAGGTTGCTGATTTTGGGTTTTGACTGCAGGCTCGGTCCAGGAAGTCTTCCGGGAGGAATGAACAGCTGGGCAGGTAAGTTGGAGGGCTCGGGGACGTAGGTGCACCTCAGGTCCTCTTCTTCAGGGTCGCCGGGTGCAGGGGTGCCCTTTGAGGTCGGGTTTCATGTTACCGGGCCAATAGCGGTTGGGGGGTGACTCCGTGCACAGGCTGCAGGCGACGTCTGGGAGTTCAGGAGGGGTCAACCCACGGTGGACTCTGACTCTGGGGCACTAGGGGACCTCGTTGGGACTGGTGGGTCACTTGGACTCAGGCCGTATGCGACGGGTTAAGTGGTGGTTCCAGGTGTCGAGTTTCTTCACTTATCAAAAAGGAAGTTCCCTTCTGTGTCAACATCCACTCTAATGTCGCTAATAGTTTGCACTGAACCAAATAATTGCACTTTTCTTAAGTAACAACACATGTATTACTTTGATAAAAAGATATTTCCTTTATTCCATACGTTGTAAGCACAATGACCTACTTCTAATCACATTAATTTTAAAATTCCGTTTTTAAAAACTTTTTCCATATACTCTATGTGTAATGTCTGTAATTACAATTGTTAATATGCATTTTACAATAATGACCACATGTTCATTCCAAATCAGGCACATAAAAAATCACCTTTCATCAACAAATAATTCAAATTAGTGCAATAGTTATACAGCGTAATACATATCACTTAATTATTCACATATTCATTACATAGTGTATTCTTCATTTACATATGGTACATCTAATAATTGATTAAAAACAATAAAAATGTTGTTTATCCAAGACACTTCAAGAAGGGACCCCTGAGTGCAAGGGTTAATAAATCTGACACTGGAATCAGTGCAGGGTTATTATCCTGAGATGTTTGATACCAAATATCCCAGGATTCAGTAAAGCCATTATGGTGCTGTGAACTCGCAATGACAAGTTTCCAGACCATATAATCTTATATGGCTTTACTGCACTTATAGTATCTAAGAATGGACTTAGATATTATAGGGGTCTATCTGCTCATGCCGATAGGTCCTCATGAGAGGTATAGGACACCCTGCCTTAAGGGTGACTTACCTATGCCTCATGCAGTGACTGGTAGGCATGGCACACAGGCATGTGTGCTATGTCGACTCTTCACTTTTAGCTGCACCAAAACACGCAGGCTGCAACGGCAGTGGTGCATGTTTGAGTGCTCTGAGGGTGACATAATACATGCTGCAGCCCTCAGAGGCCTTTCTCTGGCTACTGATAAAACAGAGATAGTAATCACCAAAAACAAGCTTGATCACTGGAACTTTTCCTTCTGGCCCAGCGAGATGGGCTCTTCTCCCGCCCTGCCTAAAAAGTCGGTAAAAAGCCTCGGCTTCATCATTGATGAGGAGCTATCACTTGAACAGCAGGTTGGCGCAGTGACATCCTCCAGCTTCCTTCAACTTCACCACATTAAGAAGATTAGAAAATCTTTCACCACTGATGCCTTGATTCAAGCCATAATGGCTATAGTTATGTCAAGAATTGACTATGCCAACTCCCTCTATCTGTGCCTCCCCAAGTATCTCACGTGCAGGCTCCAGCTGATTCAAAACTAGGCTGCCCGGCTGATATATCATCTGCCCAAACACTGTCATATCTCTCAGGTGACTAAAGATCTCTACTGGCTGCCAGTCGTACAGAGAACGTTCAAAGTGTGCTGCACTATCTTCAAGGCCTTGCATATGGACAGTCCCGCCTTTATCAAATCTCGGATTATTAAATATTGCCCCACCAGAGAACTGAGATCCCGCCATCTACACTATGTTCCTATCCCTCAATTTAAAAGGAAGAGGACAGGTTGGACTAGGTTCTCAGTCACTGCCCCCGAGCATGGAACTCATTGCCGTTGGAACTTAGGACCACCACTAACTATGTTAAATTCAGACACCTGTTGAAGACCTGGCTCTTTAAACAGGCCTACCAATAATTCTGGAGCTATGCAGTCTCAGTTACCTAGTGCCAAGAGACCTTTTGGTGAATGTGCGCTTTAGACATTGTAGTAACATAACATAACATAACTAGGCCCTTGGCACCATAGGTACCCCTTACAAGGGACTTACAGGTGGGCCAGAGTTGTGGCAATTGTGGGAACAATGGCACAGGTTAGGAAAAGAACATAGGCCCTAGGAACCTGACTGGAGGGACCAAGGGCACACTCAGTCAAAGTGCATCGAAATCTGTCATAAAGTGGGGGGGGGGGGGGGTTACTGCAACATAAACCCACTTTCCTACACTGTCCTACTTTGACTTTGCAATTTGGGCCCAGTACAAGCACTTTGGCATTTGAATCTCAGTGTTAGAGATGGCAAGCAGTCAGAGGCATCTAAAGGTGTTTCTGTAGAGGTACACAGCCTCAGCGCTCAACAATACACCCAGCAGCACAGGCACGTGATTGTCAAGCCCAGTATTTCTCTTATGGAAAAAGACAGGTACTTTATTCTACAATAAGGCACAATACTATACATTAAACTAGAATGTCTCTGATACCCAATATACAGGTCAACTCAAATGTGCTTCAAGATGGGGCCCCTGCTAGGATATCTACCCTCACACTCTCCTCTAATGGTCTGAGTCTCAGTGGTGTAATCTCTGGAACAGGCGCAGCACTCCCTTCCCTCTGTTAATTCGGAGTCTCTCCAGACATTGTCTCTCACCCATCTCTACCGGAGGCGGATAGGCCTTCCACCTGCCGTCAGGTTCACCAGAGTGATGCTAAGCTGCAGTCACAGCACATGGCAAAGCTGCCCAGGATATGAGGGCGCAGGCCACTCCTTGAGGGCAGTGACAGAATGGCTGGCTTCAGGCAGTGGCCCGCTTCTGGGCTCCGGCAGTTCTTGGCAGCGGAGGGACCTCACTCCAGTGAGTCACACTGGGATATCCTTGGGTTGTGGCAATCGCGCAGTCCTCTTTTCCAGACGCAGGACTCAGAGGCGACAGCACAAGGGCAAAAGTCAGATCAGGCACTTGGATCTTCAGCGTTACTAGGCGATACTTCAGCAAGGATGGCCACGAGGCAACAACCTCGAGTTTTCGGGTGGCGTTGTCCATTCAACACCCTTAGGGGTCAGAATAGCCACTTAGGCAGGACAGCAGAGTATCCTGAATTGGATATCACAATTTTGCAGGCTTCTTCTTAGGGGCAGCAGTTTCCACATGGCACAGGTTCAAAAGTTCCACAGTCGCTCTGACCTCAATGATGGGCATACAGCAGGTGCTATGGAGCACCTGCTGAATGCCCGCCCATATGCTGTATGCTGTATGGATACAATTGAAGAAATGGAGTTTGATCCCAAAGAAGAATTTCTGGTAGCCTTAGATATAGAGACCCTTTATACAAATATATCGCAGCTATCATCTTTACAAGCAACAGACCGCACATTGGACAAGAGAGAGTGTTTTATGATATCACCCGTACTTTTGTATTACGGTATCTTGAGTTGTCCCTCATGTGGAATTATTTTACAGACATCTGGTATGTTGATGGAAGCCACAGCAGCTCCTAGTATAAAAAATATCTACATGGGTAAAATGAAAGAACTTGTCCTGGATTCAGATGATAACATTTATCAATCACATATATCTATGTGGAAAAAATGTATTGATTATGTTGTCTGTATTTGGCATGGCCTAGAATCTACCTTGATGTCATTTCTGGAACTAACTAGTACATTTCCAAGTTCCTCATTTATATTTTACTAAGTCATATAATAGAAGAGAGAATGTTTTCTTAGGCTTGAATATCACATCAGTAGGTAATAGACTAAATACTACAGTAAACCATGAAACAGTGGATTAGAATTCGTTATTACACTAGTCTGCTTTTTATCTGAGAGCCTTAAGACATACTCTACTGGCAGGCTAGTTCTTTAGGTTTAGGCTAATTGCAGTCAGGCAACAGATTTTGTCACACAAGCTGGAATTTTGCAGAAGCGAAGATGGAAACAACATCCAAATAAGGATGTATGTCATGCTTTTAAGAGAGCACTTAATACACTGAGGCAAGCTCTTCTAGAGGTCAACAGGAAACAAGAAGAAGAAAGGATCCCTATTGTTTCTACCTTTGATCTACAAGTGAATCGCATTAAAAATGGGTGAGAAATTTAAGAGACATGTAAAGCCATACTAGACCCAGGAGGATAGATGAATAACCTAATACTCTTTGAGTCTTACTCAAAGGTGTAGGATATTTTCCTTGTGGTGTTTGTAATATGTGTGGATGTACTGAAGTTAGTAAAGGAGTAACATTGAGGAATGGGCACAGATAAAAATAGAAAACTGTAATTCTATGAATGTGATCTATTGACTAACCTGTCCCTTTCAGAAACACTACATTGGTAGGACTAACTGAAAGTAAAAAGTAAGGATGCAAGGACATGCAAGTAAGTATATTATGTTTTTGAAACCAACCACCAAAATGGTTACTCATTATAAAGAATGTCACCCACCAAAAGGGTGAATTTAAATGAATGGTCCCTAAACAAGTAGTAGGCCCTCAAGAGGAGACTGAAAGAATCCTACTGAGAAAAAATACAAAGACGGATTCTTTCCCAAAAAACTGACCTCAAATGGCTGCATGGGAAATTGGACTTTGCTCTCAAATTGGCTGTTTTTTATAGCATTTTTCACTGCAATATGGATTATTGAAAAAGTCACTCCCTTTTAAAACATAATTGATTAGGCATTGAAACGGCTGAAATGGAGGCCAGGTTTTTGGAGGACTAATAAATGCACTATATTCTAACATAACAGCCCTGTTCTTTTGGGAAATATACATGTCAGTTAACTCTATCTGATGAGTATATGATCCTTTAAAAGTTTTCTCATTTTTATAATTGAATGAATTGACCTGTAATATGGTGGAGTATTCTAAGAGAAGGCTAGTACTGTTTCTATGGCCATGTTCTTAGATGGAGTACAAGATTCCCCTCTATGGCATAATCACTGTGTTATCCCTGTAATGTTTGGGGGGATCCTTCAAAGAGCAAGATAGTCCCATTTCTATGATTACATTGCCAAATGTAGTGAACAGCACCCCTCTCTATGGCACTCGACAACCATAAGAGCCTGTTTAACACATGAAAACATAGTGATCACTATGGCACCTTAATGTGTTGTCGACTTATCGGTTCTTTGGAGTGAACTTTGTATTAAGGCTAATTGAAGATATTGAACTTTCCCTTAAGTATCGTAGATGCTAAGGGGTCTCTTTAATATTATTGATCTCTTCTCACAAATTATGGCAGTGGCCACAGGAGTGACCACATTATGAGTCAGATAAAATATAGAAAGATATTGCTCTTTAGCAATTATATATTGTCTTTAGTTAATTTGTCAAATATTTTGAGGTTTTGTGATGCTTAAAGGAATAAGGGCCACATGTACAAAACGTTTTAGCGGCCGCAAATGGAGAATCAGGCCGTTTGCAACTGCTAAATAGCCTTTTGACATGTACTAACCCGATTTTGCTAATCGGTAACCTATTACAGAATTGCAAAATAAGGTTTTCGAGTCGTTATTAGGAAGGGGCGTGTTAAGGGCGTCCCTTCCTAATAGCGAGTCGCACTGGGATGTATGAATGTTTTGTGACCAGAATGTGGTTGCAAAATATTCCCAGTTTACCACCAACTTCAAGTTGCTGATAACCCATTCGCAAAGGGAAAGGGGTCCCTAAAAGACCCTTTCCCCTTTGCGAATGTGGGCACAAACATTTTTTAAGAGCATGCAGTGGTCCTATAGACCACTGCATGCTCTTAAAAAAGAAAAAGAAACCTTTTCATTTTTGGTTTTGAAATGCATCTTGTTTTCCTTTAAGGAAAACAGACTGCATTATAACAACAAAAATGCTTTATTGAAAAATCAATCACAGACATGGTGGTCTGCTGACCTCAGCAGACCACCATCCCTGTGATTTTGGCCATTCCCATTGGGTCTCAAATTGCGACCTACCTCATATTGATGAGGCAGGTCCATTTGCGATCCACTGGGAATCGCAAACAGTGTCAATCACAGTGTTGTACATCGCATTTTGCACCTTCCTAATTGCGTGTCACAAAAAGTTGCAATTGGGAGCTCGCAAAATGCAGCGATCGTACATGTGGCCCTCAATGTCTAAAAAGTCTAACACCATTGGATGCGGGAAAATATAATGAGATAAACGCTTAGGTATTAGTAATTTTGAATGTAAGAAATGGTAAACACTTGGGTGTGAGTAATTCTGAATGTCATTCGATTAAGTGAGTCCAGAGGGCTTGTTTTAATTGTCCTTTATGTACTTTTACTGCTGATAAGAACTCTGAATAAGGTGCAATGCTCATTGTGTCCCTGAACTTTTAACTGTCCTGAGGAATCGCTGAATTAGATACAGTGAAACATGTCGACATTTTTTAAGGTTGGAGAAAATCACATTTCAGAATGGATTACAGAACTGACATATCAATAATAAAGACTATAGGTGCATGTATGTGTTATGTTTCTTAGTATTTTGGGGGATTATTCCTTAGTACTTAGGGATGTTTTATTTTACCCCACATAGTGTAGGGATAAATGTAGCGCAAGTCCTTAACTAAAAGGTGACTACAGCATCCGGCACTGTGCAGGCAGGGAAAGCAATGGAGCTGGCGCCTAAATGCGTAACAACACCAAAGATTAGTGAGGATCATACATAACTTGTTTTCTTCTCTGTGCTATACCCTTCCCTTTGAAAATGATGATGATAAATATTGATGGTGGTCAAGATTTACTGACAGATACCAGTTGGATGTTGCTCCAGTGAGGTGTCTATTACTCTATTTTAATTTTTCTCGATTTTGTCTCATTCTTTTCTTGGCCCTCTTAGGATTCATGTTTGCCGATACTGGTTGATTGAGACTTTTGTGAAGTATTATAAGAATATCCTCAGCCTCCAAGATTTCCTGGGATCTCCTGATTGTCTATAGTGGGTAGTGATTTATATATGTTTACACTTTGTCAAGTGCTTAGTCTTCGACAACATGGCCAACTATGGAGCCCATTCGGGCATGCAGATTCAACCAAGGAATCCAGGAACTGACTTCCAATCTTTAGCAAGCCAGTCACATGGGTTTTACGTTCCTGGTGGACGGACCACATCACCAGGGTCAACTAATTCTTGTAAATACCAACAATCATCTCCTCCTACGGGGCTGGATTGCTCCTTCCCTGTCGCTCAGGCTGGACTCCTTCTCAGGATAAGTCAGCCAGTTTTTCCTCCAGATTGGACTCCTGATGATGTCCCCTCCCCTATGGGAAGTTGGATGCCAGGCAGACACTAGCCCTGGTTGTGCTGTAGTCCTCTTGGTACTCTATGGAGCCCCCCGTACTTAAAGAGAACCTGGAAATGGAAAAACAAGTGGGTCAGTTAGATCCCACTCTTATACAAGAATGGAAGACAGGAGATGTAGATCTTCTGTGGAAAATGGTGTGCTGCTTGCTTCTACTGCACTGTCAGATTAAAGAACCTAGTGAACAGTATTTTAAAGAGCAGCCTTGGATGGCTGGGAATTTGCAGAGCCTGAAATCCAACTAACAGGCAGTGAGCTCCTCAGAGACAGCTTGCAAGCTACAGTGAGCTCACGATTAACACCTGTTGGAAATGCCTGGTTTAGCAGTACTCATAAAAAATATTCTTCCTGGAAGAGGTGGATACTTAGGTGTAACGAACAGAGTGTGGATACTTAGGGGGCAGATGTACACATAGTTATACAATTTTTGTCCCAACTGGCTACTGATGGCTTTGCTTACAGGTCAGGTAAAAATGTAAGATCGCCTATTTCTGCAGGTCACATGCCCATAACTAATAAGCCAGCAAGTGAACACACTTTGGTTTGTAAGTTGATGAAAGGGATTTACTTGATGAAACCTCAGATGCCCAGGTATTTTACTCTGAGTTATAAATGTTGTTCTTGAGAGGTGGCCCACAAATGATGACTCATCTAGAAAACAACTTTCAGAGGAGTTGACAATGCTCTTATGCCTGATTTCCTGTTGGAGAGTATCTGATGCGTGACATTTAGCAGGCGCGGTATATACTCCAGAAGACGTTTTTCTTCCTATTACCAAGAAGACTGAGACACTTTCAAAATGTATTTCATACCCTAGTTTTCCTGATAACCCTAAATTATCTGTAGTTCATTACTTCAAAGCATATGAGCAGTGTACTAGAGAAATCAGAGCGAACAGCAAGGCGCAATTGCTCTGCACAAGCTATTTCACCCGGTATCTTTGGCTACGTTTTCCAGGTATCTCAGATGGCTTATGTCAGAATCAAGCACTGATGTTAGTGATTTTGGGGCTGCAGATTGGTCTTCCAACTCAGTCAGTCAAATTTCTTTATTTGGTTCTTTAGGAAAAAACATAAAAGACAACTATTATATAGCATTAAAATACAAATTAAATCAATATATTTCATTATATCTCCTAAAAACATTTAAAATGTAGGCTAATCCTATCTCCTACTAAATAGATTACAGGTGTAAATCAATCATATCTCATAAAAACATTACAAATGTAGGCCAATCAGGCTAGTAAATAATTTCTACCAACAGTAAAAAGACCTAACAAATTAAAATATACCAATTCATTATAACGAACGCATCGAGTTCTTCAATCTACCAGCACCTGCTAAGAAACAAGTCACATAAAAACAGGGGGATTGGTCTAAAAGCTGTTGTACATATAAACTGAGTAAAGTGCTTTTAAAAGTGGGATAATTCTTTTTTTGTGTGCAAATTTCTTTAAAAAGGGAAAAACATAATGAAATGCAGAGTGCCCTGCTGCGAGACCAAATCACACTTACATGGATCTGGGAAACATTCCTTGTACCAGCCCCCAGGGACCAACGATAGATGATGAACCAAATTAAGTCTAAACCTACTTAGCAAAAAGCAGTGATGCAAAGAAAGCCAGATATTCAAATAGGGTTCAAGGGTTGTTGGGGTTTTCAGCATAAGATGTGACCTAACGGATGATTTGCTTGGTTCCAATTATTCTCTATTAGACCTTGAGAGATCCATTAATACTTTCTTTGTCCAGAGCAGATTAGCCTTCACAAGCTTCTCTGGAATGTTAAAAATCTCAGGTCACCCCGATTCCATAAAAGATCCCTTGACAAAAGAAAACCATGAAATTCTATTAGATCCACCCAGGTAAAGACTGTCCTTTATTAGCAAACTATTTCACTCAGCTTCTGGGTTAAGCCAGACTGAGATCTATTGCAAGACAGGTCGACTTTTCAGAATATCAGACAGGAAGCCAACCAACAGCTCTTCGTGGTCGATAAAAGAGGCAGAGCTATTAGGGAGGGATAACAACCTTCTCAAAAACTGGTTCTCCTCAGTTTGGAGAGAAGACAAATTAGCATACCCCCAGATATCACTCCCACAAGTGGCTATAGAGACCCATTTTGCCTCATTAATCTTTAAATTGCCTCAATGGGCCTGTTGCCAAGTCTGGTAGCAAACTCAAAAGTAGAAGAAATTGATCTACTGAAACTCATAGCTCTAGCTGATAAAATTGGGGCGCATGTAAAAGAGGACTCAAATAGCAACCCTAAATATGAAAACGAAGGACAATCTTTCTAACTATACTAGCTTTGACCTTAAAAACACACAATTTTGTAAGTCTAGGACCAATCATCATTACATTGGATTTTCTAAAATTAGTTCTTAGATCCAAAAAATCCACACAAGCCACAAATTAATCCAGCAGACTTTGGAGATCTAATGCTGTTCTTGCTAATAAGACTAATGGCCTGATTTAGATCTTGGCGGATCAGGTCCCGCAGTCACTTTTTCGACGGTCTTCCCGCCCGCTGCCTTGGCAATCTGCCTGCCTTATTTAGATGTTGGCAGGTCCATAGATGAAAGACTGCCAGAATCCTGCTGACTCCGCCAGGAATTCTCAACCGCGTCGACAGTGGCATTGGCAGAAGCGGCTGTCGGTGGGACTCCAGCCAAGATTCCTGCTGTCCCAATTACGATGTGCCTTTCCGCGGTGGCAACGGTGGCAGGAATCCCTCCTACTTCGAGTTGGCAGAATTGAAGCAAATGAGGTAAAAACGTACCTTTTTTCCCTGCTTCCCACTTCTGTTTCCGTTTCCATCTTGTACCCCATCGTTCAAGTCACTCCTTTGCTGCTCCAACTCCACCACAATGCCAACCGACTCCATTGTCACCAAGATCTGAGGTAAGCTACTTGTACAATTGTCCTATGTATCATGAGTTGACAATTGCTGTAGCCTTGTGTACTTCTGCATTGTTATTACATGCAATATTTTCCTTAGGTCTAATGCAGTAGTGTTCCTTTTCCTACTTATATTAATATTTGTTGTTGTGGTGCTTGAGGGTGCTGTGCTAGTGGTGCCTGTGGGTGTGCATTCAATAGTGTGTGTATGTTGTGTGTGTGGCATGCTATATGTAACACAAAGAGACATTACATATTGCCTACCTATGTTTTTCATGCAAACATTATACATATGTGTATTTGCACATCAATAAGTTGTACTTACCAGTCTCCACTCCACCAGGAACTCACTCCGTCAGCGAACCGCTGCCAGAACACTGCCAGCACAATGGGACCATCTAAACCGCCTTGGCACAAACCAACCAACCTGACAGTGACGGAGTACTATTAGCCAACGGAGAAGACCACCGTGGTCTCCTCTCTATTGCGGCATGATCTAAATACGGCAGGCGGACCGCCATGAGCTTGACGGAGTACTTGGAACCACAGCCATGGTGGGACAACGGTGGTCCTACCAAGATCTAAATCAGGCCCTTTGTCATCTACGTAAAGCAAGCAGGAATCGGTCACCTTACAACGTGCGGCACATCATGGTCACCCTCAATCAAAATATTTTCTAACAGCTTAATACAGAAGGTAAAAGGAAAAGGAGCAAGAATGCACACCTGTCGGACACCTCTCCTTAACTTAAATGAAGTTGAACATTCCCCTCTGTGCCCATATCTCACAGAAGCTGATAGGTTCAGGTGGAGGTCTCGCAGAAAATGCACAATATTTACCTCAACACCTAGAGATGTCATAATACTCCTTAAATTGACCCTGCCAAGCTAAGGTCCATAAAAGCTAGATGTAGAGCACCCTTCGTGCTACGATGTATTTGTTAATAATTAAGTGGAGATTTAAAGACTGATTAATCGTCCCTAGGCCTGATCTGAAGCCATACTAAGTGTTAGAAAGTACCTTATTTTCCGAGGTCCACGTTGTCAAACTATTAAGAACTATGCGCTACATGATCTTAACCACCAACTCTATCATGGAGATTGGCCTGAAATAATAGGGATCATTCTTGTCTCCCTTTTTAAAAACAGGTCCTATTATGGATTAAGACCAGGACTCAGGGAGGCCATGAATCAATGTGGTGTTAATGGTGATAGTAAGTAGAGAAGCCCAGAAGAGGCTTCAGATTGAAACATGTCAGCAGGAGAGCTATCTGGGACTTGGGCTTTATTTTTAGAGGACAAATTAATTGCCTCTATAACCTCGTCTAATGGTAGTTGCAGATGAGGGTCCACTGACACTTTTGAAGGGACTGGAATAGATGGCAAAGAAGAGGGTCGATCACATCTCTTCAAAGTGGCTAATTCATTTATCCACGGAAATGTGAGCACACACAAAGTTTCCCTAAGTGGGCGAAGAAAAAGGATAATGGACAATTTTCCAAAAGAGGGATGAATTTCATAGACCACTGGCATACTGCAGCTGCTCCCAGGCCTTTTGCTGCAGAGCCCTTTTCCTCACTTTGATTGCTTGTTTTTAAATGGCTCTACGAATGTCACCTCACTCTGTGACCGTGGATTCTTTTTCAAGACACTAATCAAATCCCGGTGAGCTTTAGAGCAGGAGTAATCAAAGCACCAACAAGGAATATTTCGAATAGGTCTCAAAGGTAAGCTCAACAGTTTCTTCATTTTCTCACAGATAGTTATATGAGTCAATAATTCCATCAGGTGTAGAATGCTCATCCAGACAAACTTCAAAATCCTGTAAACAGTGGTACACTAGGCTCCTGTGAAAGTCTGTAACTTTAACCTATGTTAGCTTTAATCTCTGATCATTGGCTGTCACCTCACTTGACGCCTTGGGGGAAACCGGTCTTGAACTGGCAATCCAGGCCATCAAAGGATTGTGATCACTACGAGGGTCCCACATGGCATTATGCCCTTAACCAAAGAAAGAAGTGAAGCTGAGACCAAAATAAAATCTATGACTGAGGAACAACCTCTACCCGTAAAAGTTGGGTGCTTAGAGGGTGTTATCTAATTCTCTCCTACAGTGCTTGCGAATGAAAAATTAAACTCAGCAAAAATGTTGCTCATAATATCTCCCTGGTCTCAATACTTAAAGTTTGTCACAGAAAATGAATCGCTATACGTAGAGGTACTGGGCATAGAGGAACATATAGAACATAGGTATAGATTAAAGTCTCCAACCAGAACCATTGATATGTAATAATGATACCTTTCTTTAAGGTGCCCCAAAAAGATCTTAGGGAGTACACATGCTCAGAATTCCATTATGTATTGTTTGAGTTATAAAACTTCATCACCAGCAGACTGGTATAATTAGGAAAGGTAAGCACCAATGCTGATAGGTTGGGAGAATTAGTACAAATGTCCTTAATTTTACAATTCAGACAAAGAGTAATCAAGATAAGTAACTCCAATCTTAGTCTCCCACAAACCCCTTGAGTAGCAGGAGTGAAAATCGAACTATAACCATCAAGGTAAAAAGCGTTTGAAACAGCCCAGGTTTCCTGAAGGCAAATCATCTTCTAACCCTTCATAAGAGAGCACTAACCCAAATCACTTTTTTTTTTTTTACTCAATGCCCACTATATTCCAACTAAGGATATCTAGAGCATCTATAGGTATTTCCTCAGGGGAGTCATTACCCCAGCCTCTCCGCCGGGATGTGCCCAGGCACAATCATTGTCAACTTCAGAAAGGATGTCCGAATAATCGGTGTGAGTCTGTCAATCAACATTCTCCAAGTTACAAAGGGGGTAAAATTGATTAAACTTTGGTATAGCTTGTATGTCCTGTGTCCTAGAACCACTAACTGAAAGATGAGTGTGTACAGTGTGAGCATTAGGCAAAGATATAGGCAAATAAATGCAACCCAAGGCGAGAACCTGAATTGAAGTGCCAGCACCAAAGGGAGGGGTAAAAAGAGGTAAAATTCTACCCACCATGGAAGGATGATTAAAGTTCACCACTATACAATCTCCTTCTAAGGTTTTAGGAACCCTTCTCAGCATAGTTATGTGATAATGCAAAGGAAATCTCATGTTGGTTCTAGTATCAAGCCAGTGTACAACTTTCTGTTTTTTAAATAGAGAGTAGTTTTCTGTACAATCAGTTTGAAGCTGGGGAACATTAGCCAAAATCAGAACAAACAGGGTGACATCAGAAGGTAAATCCAGTGCACCAAAAGGAGGATTACTTCTAGATGGAAACTTTATCAGTTCACCACAAGCCTAACCCCTTTCGTCAGGCCTAATAGAAGTTATATAAGATAGAGAGGCCCCTTGTGGTGGTGATACTTTCTCAGAATTAGAAACAGGGACTACAGTGGAATTAATAACTGACTTGTCCAAAGACTTACTTGCCCTAGGCATTCCAATGGTAGAGTGTACAGGAACCATATGAGGATCCACCTGAGGCCTTATTACGTAGGGAGGAAAATGTAATGATTGTGGACTAGTAAAACCTCTAAAAGAGCTAACTTGCTTTTTGATATATTTAATTGAATCCTGCACATCCAAAATAACCCCTTTAATCGTGGCCGATCTCTGGAGGCTATTCAGGTAGTAAACACAGAAATGTCAATTTTTTTACTAAAAAATGCCTTTAACCTAGAATCCAACAAATTAGTCACCAGGCGAGAAATAGAATCCAGCTCCCACCTGCGCACCTAACAGGTCCAGATTTTACTGCTGAACCAGTTCTCTTATTACTCTTAACAAACTATGAATAAAAAATTGCCCTCATGATTGACGTTGATGAACATCAGCATTAACAGTCAATAAATTCTTCCCGCTGACTGGACAAGAGTCAGTGTCACTTATAGTGGTCCCCCTAGGCAGAGCAGAAGTAGATGTCCCCTAATTACCCCCATCAACTGCTTCACCCTGAGTATTTAACCCCAGTTTCACCTCCACAGTTGATATTTCATCATTGAATGTTCTCACTACAGAAGTAAGAATGGTCAAAATAGAGGATTGTTTACTCAGTCGTTTTGATCCATTAGTGGTGCCAGAGTTTGGATGGGTAATTTTACTCTTAACCATTACCAAGTTATCTGAATGACCAAGCCAAGAGGGGTGACCCAGCCCAGCCTCTTCCAGGCTCTGTTGGGTGCAGACGGGCCCGCTCTTGGCCCGGTCTTCACCCGGGCATGCGCCCTGCCACGTCCCGCGCTTCAGGCAATCTGGTGCTCTTTTCAGCTGTTGTAGTGCAGGTGCGGCCCCCCTCTTCCTCCTCAGATGCTTGTGGCCAAGTGAGGCAAATGAGTCCAGCAGCCCTTGCTCAATCAAAGCATCCCACACCTTGGCAAATCCGATGCGCTTTTCAGCTCTTGTAGTGCTGGTGCGGCCCCTCCTCCTCCTCAGAGGCTCCTAGGGAAGTGAGGCAAGTGAGTCCAGCAGCCCTCGCACAACCAAAGCAGCCTCGGACTCTACTCTTATGTAATTTTATTTCAGACCTATTGTTAATGTTGTTTTAGTGGTGGAGAGGCAGCTTTGAACAAGCATAATCCGAGTCTCTGGTCCTGAAATAGAATATTGTCCTGAAATGCAATAAGGCTTATGCGATGATGTAATATGCAATATTGTGTTATTTGTTATGTTCCCAACAGTACTTTTGATATATAGTGAATGCTATTAATGGTATGAATTCTACTCTTGATTTGTTTGGTTTCAGGACACTTTCAGAAGCAAGATTAAAATCTGGCTTGTTGAGGAGGATCTGGAGAAATGGATCCTTCGATGAGTTGATTAGCATAGTTGGAGATGGAGACTTGAAAGTCACTACAAAGAGAGAGGCTGTCATGATCGTCTCAACTCTGCTTTGTGGACCGTGTGTAGTTCTCATGGGTAAGAAGATTTCTAGTTTTGTTTAAAGGTTATAGTCTATTGGCTGCTGTGAATTTGCAGGAAAGGAAAGAGAAGCATATTTCTCATCTCTGTGTCCATAATAGAATTTAAAATTCTTGGCGCAGTACCTAGAAAATAGTATAATTGTTTTCTCTAATACACCCCACCCCCTAAAAAGCAAAATGCCTCCATAGATTTCCATTATGTCAAACCTGCATCACCCACCTAAAATATTCTTTCTCCATTCACTTTAATGAGATCAACCCTATTAAACATCTGACCCACCCTCATAACATGAGAGCCTACAGGCAACGTTCTCAAGTTTTTTCCAGTTTCATGCTTGATTAACTCGGCCAGCCCGGGATTTTCAAAGAATTCTGGAATTTGTTGTCCAAGTTTTATAAGGAGTTAAACAGGACTATAAGTCCCGGCTGGCACCAATAAAAACTGGGCTAGATGGGAGCGTGGCTTGGGACGTCAAGATGGTGGACGCACTCTGAGAGTGCTCCGGACCCCTCCGTCATCCGCCCCTGAATCCGCCACCATCGGCAATCGCTCATCGCGATAGTCCACCGCCTGCCTCACACCACAACCCGCGCGGACAACCAGAGCCAGGAATAACGTGAATTTAGACACGGCGACCGGCCTTATGCCCGGATCCCCGGGCCGCGCCAAACTTAAGATGGCGGCTCCCGATGGCGGCTCCCGATCCCCTTGCATCGCCGCTGTGGCCTGTGCCTAGACACCGGGACTGACGGAAGGAGGGTTCCTGCTGTGGATCGGGACCCCCTCCCGTGGTGGCCGGCCCCAGTCTGCTTGCAGAGTGACTTACCCGGCAGATGAGGTGCGGAGTTGCGGGACGGCCCGACTCCACATAGCTGGGTGTGAGGAGCTCCGACGTGCGGCCTGCGGCGGGGCCTTCCTCCCCCAACTGCGCCTCTTGAACGAGAGCACCACTGGGCCCGCAGTGATTGCGCCCGGCTGACAGACGAAGTGTACAGGGACCGGCTGCTACTCCGGGCAGCGGAAGACCAGTGGACTGGGTTCCCCCCCCTCCTGGTCCTAAATCCTGGGACGAATGGCGGCCCTGGGCCCCCCAGGACGTTGGGCTGCGAACACTCTGCGATCCTGGGGCTCCGCCGACGCTTAGAGGAACACCTGCTGCCCGAGCCTCCTGTGACCTAGTGAGTGCCGGGGCTGCAGCGCGTGGGGAGAGAAGGCCTGCTCCTGGGTGCGTCCTCCGGGCCTGACGCGATTGCAGCAGCGGCCCCAACGACCGGCAGCCAGGCGGGTCCACAGCAAAGGGGGGCCTCCATTGGGGCGGAACGGCTGCCTCCACGGGCAGCAGGAGTCTCTGAAGAGGCTTCCCCCCCATCCCCTGACTACGAGAGCCCGGCGCATTCAGAAGCATCCCCGTGTCCTGCAGCCCAGAGGCCTATCGGCTGGGGGGACCCTGGTACGTCGGCCGCTTGGGAGAACCTACTGGGAGCCCCCCCCCGCTGTCACTGGGGATCGCTACGTTGGGGCATGGCCTGGACCCTGGGCCTCAGCCCCCTGATGCAGGCGAATAATCAACTGATCCCTTGCGCGACCTGGGCTTGTGGCGACCGCGCCGATGGGCGGGAGCGGCCGAGGTTGTGGGTTCGATTGCCATTTCGGGCAAAGAGGGACCCGTGGGTTGGGTCTCCCCCCTCCATTGATACTGTGGGCGAAGGGTGGCCCAGTGAGACCTGTAGACCCACCATCTCACGGAGAATACCTGGCCCTGGGCCCTCCACGGTCTGGCGAACCTGAGTGGCGGCAGCGTGTGGGGGCGACCGACCGACCCAGCCCCCTCTGTGCATACTGGGGCTGTAATACTTGGATACTTGCCTGCGGAGCGGTCGAATGCGGAATCGCGCAGTGGCGAGAGCAGAGCCGCCGGGGCCCTGAATGCACCACCGGGACCCAGGCGATTATCCGCTGTTCTGCATCCTCCAGTCGCTTGATACCACAAGGAGACTGACCCCTGATCACTGGACCGGTTGGTCCCTCCTGCTTCACCTCCGGTTCTGCGGCCCGAGGCGCTTTCATCTCCTCTGATCGCCCGGGGAACACTTGGAGATGCCGGTCTTCAGTGGAGCAACCACCTACCTGCTGCCATGGGGAGAGACCGAGGGCCGAAGCCCCCCACAACGCAGATCAAGATGGACCAATACACTACCATGGAGACCGGGGCAGTGAACGGACCCGTGGAAAAGAGTGCCCCCACTGCCACTGACCTCAGCACCATCCTTCAAGCAATTAGCACCTCACAAACCTCAGTGGAGAGTAAAATTGGTGAGGTCCGAGTCGACATGGCTCTCCTCCGGAAGGATCTCCGTAACGCGACGGCCCAGATCAAAGAAACCGAATCCCGTATCTCCACAGTGGAAGACGATGTCCACCAGTTAAAAGACCAAGTCGCGCGTCTACATACCCACACTAAAGAACTGCATAAGCGAGCAGAGGATGCCGAAATCAGGTCGAAGGCGCAATAACCTCCGCCTGGTAGGATTTCCGGAGGGCTCTGAGCAGGGACAAATGAGCAACTTCATTGAACATTGGATAAATTCATGGATGCCCAAAGACTCCCTCTCCCCATGGTTTGCGATCGAGCGGGCCCACCGCTCTCTGGCTCCAAAACCTCCCCCGGGAGCACCACATAGGCCGATAATAGCTCGGATCCTCAATTTTAAACATAGAGACTCCATCCTCGCCGAAGCACGCAAGCAAAAATCCCTCACATACCAGGGTCAACCAATAATGATCTTCCCCGACTACACACGGGAAGTCCAAACTCAAAGACGATCGTTGTGGAGGTTAAACAGAAGCTCCGTGCCTTGGACCTCCAATACAGGCTTCTTTTTCCAGCCCGCCTCCGAGTGATGTTCCAGAATAAAACCCTTTTCTGTGAATCCCCCGAAGAGGCCTGGACGTGGCTGACGGAGGAGCGCCCTCTGAGACTGAACGCCCTGGACCGATCCTCCAAGGCCCGCACCGGGGATGCCCGAGTGGGTCGCCTAAGCCAAACAACAGACGTACTCGCTCACGCAAGGACGAGGAATGCGCCGAGCCAGATCGGAATCACCCTTGGGTCCTGGACTGCACCCACAAGTTCGAGAGCCCTTGAACAACTCCCACTTCTCACGACGAGCTGGTTCCATGGGCCACTCGGATCCTGGGGACGCCTCTCCTCGAATCTCTCCAATAGACTTGGCGGACACGGACCTTTCTCGGAGTCCGGCTCTCCTAGAGTGCTAATCCGGATCTGCGGCGGACTGCCTGAAACATAAGATGTGGCTTATCTTCGATAGCCATGTCTACCGCAACTCTAGCTCTTTTGATTGCATTGATAAAATATCCTTATGTGAGGAGGGGTCCTCCACGAATCTCCACACCCAAACGTTTCAGTTTGGTATCTAGCTTTGATTGTTAGGGTCGACAGTTGCTTCCGTTCTTGAAGTACAGGGTGGGGGGTGGGGTAGGGAAGGGAGGGGGGACCGTTGTCCCGGTTTTACGTTACTACACCTTGTTTGCAACACCAGCACTCTTCTTCAGCAACGTGACACTCGCACACAAAACCCAAGCTGCAGAGACGCACTTGTAGCCCCACAGCATGCAGGCAGAGTACTGCACCCGCGCTTGGCGCACCTCTCATGGGCCCTCTTCCACACTTCTGCCCACCATGACAGACACACGTAATGGCAGGGATCTCCTCCGTATAATATCATAGAACGTCAATGGGCTGTTAGATAGAGTCAAAAGGACAGCGGTCCTGAGATATGCACAATGCCAAGCAGCTGACATACTATTGCTCCAAGAAACCCACCTCATAGGCAACAACTGCCCCTTCCTGGCACGATACGGCTATGACAGAGTTTGGCACTCCGGGTTCAATCGGGGGTCAAGAGACGTGGCAATCCTCATGCGGCGCAATCTTCCTTTTGTACTGACCAAAGCCACTAATGATCCTCTGGGATGCTTCATAGCCCTGGGAGGCACCATAGGAGGCACTGCTCTTAACTTAATGTCCGTATACTCCCCACCACCACTGCTCACTCCTACCCTCAAACGCAACGCAGATCTCATCGCATCTCTACCCTCCGGGATGACTATAATTGGAGGTGACTTTAATGCAGTTATGCACCCGGTCCTTGACACCGCAAACACCCCATCTGCCACCAGATCCACCCACGCTAAACTCTTGACAAACTGGGCAAGCACCCTGGGAGTCTGCGACGCCTGGAGGGTCTGGCACCCCCAGACCAAACAATTCACACACACTTCTGCCGCGCACCACACACATGCACGACTTGACTACATCTTCATGCCCGCCCTCGACTGTCAGAAAGTTAGAGACATTACCATCCTTCCTAGGGGTATATCTGATCATTCGCCCATGTTTTTGGGAGTGGGAGATCCCCCGGACATACTACGCCCGATCTGGAGGATGAATGCATGGTTCCTCCAGGATAATGACTTTAAGAAAACTGTAGGAAAAGAACTCAAACACTACTTTCTCACTAATCAAGACTACGTCTCCTCCCTGGGCACTCTGTGGGAAGCAAGCAAGGCCACCGTTCGCGGCTTTGCCAAAGGCCAGCTTAAGCTTAAGTGGCTAGCCCAAGACTCCCAGATTACCCTCTTAGAGGCCCAGGCAACCCTCCTTGAGAACCAAGCGCCAGAGCAGAGAGATGACTCACAAGACAGACGGCTTGCACTTCTAAGGGGCGAGATTAGGCAGGCTTCCTTAGAGGCCGCCAGGCTATTGTGGAGGTCCTCTATAGCTAGGGTGTATGGGTGGGGGGGCAAAAACGGGAAGATACTACACCGACTGGCCACATATCCCATGGCTAATCGCATAATCCCAGAGATTATAGGTCCAGATGGTGTTACCCATCGCTCGCCCGCGGCGATGGCCCGGAGTTTCGCCGCCTACTACTCTAGGCTTTACGCGGAGCAGCGGCCCAGCCTCTCCCTCCCTGAGTTGCTTCGCCAAGAACGCATCTCTCTCCCTCGCCCAAATGCAGCTGAAGCAGCGGACCTGGACCTCCCCATTACCCAGGAGGAAATTAATGATGCCATATCCCATATCGCGTCCGGCAAAACCCCAGGCCCTGATGGGCTCCCGCAGGAGTACTATGTGGCCTACCGGGAAACACTTGTTCCCCACCTTCTAGATGTACACGCAGAAGCTGTCGGAAGTGGTTCATTTCGACCAGAAACAGACGCTGCCACCATAGTAGTGATCCCTAAATCCCAACCCCCCTCAGTGCAATGCTCTGACTACTGCCCTATCTCTCTCATTAAAGTGGAGGTTAAAATATTTGCGTCGGTCCTAGCCAATCGACTGAGGCCCTATCTAGCCAAACTGGTCCACCCTGACCAGTGTGGTTTTATGCCATCTCGAGGCACTATTTTTTGAGAAGACAAGGGTACCCCAATATGTGAACCTGGGGTGGCGAGATATCTAGGAAACAGTGGTTCAGGTGTGGCCTAAATGGTCCAAAGCGAGAAAGTGACCCAGCAGGGAACACTTGGTTCTAAGATTTTGAAATTAATTCATGAGGGAGCAAAGGAAAGATCAGAGGAAGGTCATGTAGGTCAGATAAATGATAGACATTTATTTTACAATTTCTTGTATAGTATTCAGGTGCTCACATACATTTAGGTGAAAGGAAGCGTGACATGCAGGGTGATAGTGAGGTTTAAAAAGGCATCGCATTGACAACAATATAATGAGCTCCACAGTTATTTTACAAGGAGTAATAGGAGTTCATGTTGTATGGTGGTCGACGGCGTTTCGAACCCAATAAGTGGGGTTCATCTTCAGGACAAGGGTGAGCAAGCTGAATTAGAAGAAAGGAAAATCATCCTAGGCCCATTCGTCTGTTAATGATGTGGGCAGATGGGCCTTTAAATGGGAGCCTGGAGCTGTGCAGACGGGAGCGTCCTGCTTCTGCCTTTGCTGGCATCGAATGCTGCAAAGGCAGTTCGTTTTCTAAAAAATACAAAACCAATCATACCGGCCAGCTGCCTTTCCATTCCGGGTTCCCTCCAAATAAGCAAACACGAGTCCTGGACAGACATTCCCACTCAGTTCTTTGGCGCCATTAATTCACGCCTTCAGCCCATTTTAAAAATCAGTACCAGCTGCCCACATCATTAACAGACGAATGGGCCTAGGATGATTTTCCTTTCTTCTAATTCAGCTTGCTCACCCTTGTCCTGAAGATGAACCCCACTTATTGGGTTCGAAACGCCGTCGACCACCATACAACATGAACTCCTATTACTCCTTGTAAAATAACTGTGGAGCTCATTATATTGTTGTCAATGCGATGCCTTTTAAACCTCACTATCACCCTGCATGTCACGCTTCCTTTCACCTAAATGTATGTGAGCACCTGAATAATATACAAAAAATTGTAAAATAAATGTCTATCATTTATCTGACCTACATGACCTTCCTCTGATCTTTCCTTTGCTCCCTCATTAATTAATTTCAAAATCTTAGAACCAAGTGTTCCCTGCTGGGTCACTTTCTCGCTTTGGACCATTTAGGCCACACCTGAACCACTGTTTCCTAGATATCTCGAGGCACTAGGCATTGCCTCAGACACCTCCACCTGGCTCAAACGAACCGCCAGTCACTGACCACATACTTAGCGCTTCTTCTCATCGACTTTGAGAAAGCTTTCGATTCCGTAGACTGGCGGTACCTAGAGGATGTGCTGACTGAGATGGGCTTGGGGCAACAATTCTGTAACCTAGTTAAGGTACTATATACCAGACCGCAGGCACGTGTACTTGTCAACGGGGCGTTGTCAGGCCGTTTCCTATTAGAAGGGGGACGAGACAGGGGTGCCCCCTCTCACCGCTCCTATTCGCCTTAGCGATGGAGCCCTTGGCTTGCCTCATACGATCTGACAACCGAATTATGGGATGGAAATGGCCAGGCTCAGATGAGGACAAAATCGCTCTATACGCAGACGAGGTCCTGCTCTTTCTGGCCGAGCCGGCCCAATCTGGACCCTGTTGTCTCCGGGCATTGCACCTTTTTGGCCAGGCCTCCGGCCTGCGCTTAAACTCCACTAAGTCCGTCCTAGTTCCCCTCCACATCTCGAGAGACTGCTTCGATTGGCAATCCACAATACCTATTAGGAGGCAGTCATTTAAATACCTCGGAATATGGGTGGCCCTGCTTCCTGACCTTGCGTAGTCGCTCAACGTGACCCCGCTGGTGAAAAAAGCCTGTGCTGACCTCCACAGAGGGTAGGCGCTACCGCTAAACCCTCTGGGAAGAATCACTCTGTTCAAGATGATGATACTGCCCAGGTAATTCAAAATACACCCTTCCTTTTTCCACGAACTTGGTTTAAAGAATTGGACAGCCTGACCACTAAATTCCTTTGGGGCGGCCGGAGACCTTGCTTGGCCCTGTCCCAATGCCGGATTCCACCCTTCGACGGAGGAATTGTCATGACTAACTTATACCTGTATTACTTAGCAACCCAATTGCTCACAATACATGATTGGTTCAATGGCGGCTAGTCGGATCCGGCATACAGGGTTGAACTGAGCACCCTGGGCCTACCTAGGTTCCAAGAGATGATGTACGGGGGAGCTATCTCTAGATCTTTGCCCATAGTGACACAAGGGGTTCTCCTGGCCTGGCGCACCTCCTTGCGCCATACCCAATGGTCAAACAAGCTGACCCAGAACACACCACTCTGGCAGGGCTCCTGGCTCCAGGAGGTCAGCAGCTTAGAAGGATTCAGGACCTGGGACCTTATCGGCATCTCGCAACTCAGAGACATATGGGGAGGCGACCACAGGCGTACTTTTTAAGATCTACAAGTCCGGTATTCCTTACACTCCTCTCAGTTTTATAGGTACCTGCAGTTGCGCCACGCCCTTCACAGCCACATATCAAATGGCACCTCACTGCCAGAATATAATCCACCTGAGGCACAAACCATGACAGGCAACTTGGGTAAGGGAGGGATCTCCCGAATCTAACGATCCCTAACAAACAACACTCCCAATACATTAAACCAATTCAGGGACCAGTGGGAGGGATGGATCGGGCCTCTGGAGGAAGAAGACTGGAGAGACACACTGAAGGCACCTAAGACAGTCACCACTTCCGCTAGACTCCGTCTGGTCCAACTGTACTACCTACATACCGCATACCTAACGCCGAAACGCCTCCACAGCGCAGGGCTAAGACTAGACGCATCATGTGCACGCTGCAACCACCACCAAGCAGACTTCTTTCACATGGTATGGCTCTGCCCCGTCATTACACGATACTGGTACTCCATAGAGAGGGAGCTCACAGAGGTTCTGGGCTGGGAGGTCCCACATAAGCCATTAAATGTGCTCCTGGGAATCACGGACAAGTTGGACGGGTCTAGGTCCGACAAGTTATTCCTGAACACAGCCATGATGGTGGCCAAGAGGGACATTGCGGCTAGCTGGCTGAACCCTGCCTCACCTACCATAGCAAAATGGCGTTGGGGGGTGGACTGGTGCGCAGCACAAGAGGGACCTATGTACAAAGCCAGGGGGTGCCCGGCGAAGTATCGTAAAATCTGGGGCAAATGGCTGGGGGTACTAGAAGGATAACGCCACATTTGCGGAACTGTGAGCTCTGTGCGATACTTTACTCTGTCCTCCTCTTCGTAATTATGCTTTCCAGAAGCGTTTTCTGTATGGGTAACATGATGATGTCCTACACTTGCTGTAAACCACTGCCTTTGATTACTTCTGGTTTTTCCCTGTTTAAAAAGCCAATAAAGTTGATTATAAAAAAAAACTGGGCTAGATGAGTTACTCATGCATGGAACTGGTTGACTTGAGAGCCCTGTACTGGTTGTCAGTTATGTTCCATATGTATATGTTCTTAGTAGGGGAAACCTTGGAGTTCAGAGCCCTAAAGTCAAGATTCCTAGGCCATACCTGAGTAGCTCACCAACTTCAGGTTGTTTTCTGCACATTCTGGTATTGTAGTTATAAATTCATGGTATAAGCATAAAAACAACCAGAATGCTAAGAAAAAAACTGAACAGGATGAGCTACTCATATATGGACCTGGGAAACTTAAGACCCCTACAAGTCTGACCACTAACAATACAATTTATGTTATGTTATGAGAGTCAGAAAATGTGGCACATGGCTTCACTGCAATGAAACATCTTCTTGACCATCGAGCATTGGTGCCTGCAGCTCAGTGATCATACACATACACAGAGATGCTAGGGAGGCTACCTTTCCATTATCAATTTGCTGGGCTATGCGCATGCAGAGTCACTATGCACGCACTGCGTCATCCGAAGACTATTGAGGTGCCTCTGAGTCCCAGTGCTCCGTCCTCTATATCCGGCGCCTCGTCTTTTGAAAAGGTGCAGCTGTGATGGGATATTGAGCACATCAAGAGTGCTACTATCTACTATGGCCTCCATGAGTAAGCCTTGACTGTCAGTGATTTATTGCCCATAGACAGGCAAGTGTACAAAGGAATAACTTAGTTACTTTCTTGGAATCAAATAGTATTTAAAGTCCTGTGACATTAATTGCAAAGAACAGAATCGACAAAAAGTACTTTCTTTTGTTATCCACTATCATTGGAGCACTAAGAAACAGGCTCAATTCCGAATAGTAGGTGTAAACAAGACTCCCCCACACGGGGTGGGCAGACATCACCACCCCCAACAACAGATGGTCCAGAGGCTTGTATTTATGGATGAGGATACAGGACCTCTCACCATGACTTTACCAAAATATGCTAGTCATAAACAGTTTTATTAATAATAATACAGACAGATACCCAAAGCAGTGACATTTCCTTGTGAGGGCAGTCCCCGGACATTAAGATTAGAACCCTTGCCCCATCCCAAACTGTGATTTATTGGGCATCTGTGGAATAAGGAAACATGGTTTTTAGGTCGAGCCTACCAGATAGCGCAAGCTGTCTGGTTGCAAAAGATACTGTGGCCTTACCAAGAACTCACAGGGGCTTGCAGCCAAACTATTGCTTACCATTGATTGGCTTTACTGTCACTCTTAATTTCTTGCTTTCTATTGGATGGCTTCCCTTGTTTCAGCCTGTCCATGTTGTGTTTGTCCCTTCCATGGTGCATAACCTCTTTACTATCCCTTTGATTGGTTGGCTTCTGTGCTTCCCCGCTTTTAGAGAACCACTTTTTTATTTTTGTTTAAGCACTCCGTAAGAATACATGTGTTTTCCAGCTGTCTCCCTATGGTGCTTTTCATCCCCCCACCTCCAATTTACTCTATCTCCCTATGCACTTGTGTAGCCCTCTATCACTGGTGTGCTTCTCCGACCCCACCCCACCCCACTGCACGCCACGCTTCTCTTTTTCACCCGTTTGTTTTTCCCTTGCTCGATGTTCTCCCCCTGCCCACTGTGTGGCTTAATCCGCCAACGCCTCCCCAACCCACTCCCACAACCTGCTCATCTGGTTTAATATTAAAAAAATGAAATAAATGAAACGCTTTCACATTACTTTTTTTAAATTTACCAATCCAGTTCGGATCGGTAAATAAAAAGGAAAAAAGGCATTTGCCTTTTTGGAGGCATGTGCATGCATGTTGAAATTATTTGTGTGCCTTCAAAATGACGCCGCTGCGGCATCATTGCATCTTTTTTTGTTGTATAGCATGTCTAAACAAGCATTGGCATAGCCAATAGGTCTCGCGTTTGGGACCTTATAAGTGTTTAGCCAGAGCTATTGGCTCTGCCAATGTTTTTAAGATTTGTTGTAGAGCAGCGTGGCTGCTGGGCAGCATGTTGAAAAGTTATAATAAAAAAGTGTGAAGTATTTTTGTTACTGTATATGTAACACAAAAGACATTACATACAACTGAATGACCCTATTAAAAAAAAAATGAACATGAAAAATGTCATCTAGTTTTTTTTTCTTTCCAATGCTGGCAAGAAACTGCCTGTTCTAATGTTTGTTATAACTTATTTTTGTTATGTGGGGGTGAAATATAAACAAAGGGAGGGTGGAGGTTGGGAAATAGTACCTGAATTACAACTAGAGCAGCGGATGGACACTAGGGGAGACTCAACAGATGCTAGATTCCGAAGGCAGGCTGAGGTGGTGCTGAGTGATGCTGAGATGGTGGTGTGCTGGTGCAGAGGTGATGCAGAGTGATATTGTGCTGGTGCTCAGGTAGTGTTGAGTGGTGCCGAGTGATGCTGAGTTGGTGAAGCGCTACTGCAAAGGTGATGCTGCAGACATGGCTTGCGCTGTTGCTGTGGTGGGGCTGCGCTGGTGCGGATTTGGTGCTGCACTGGTGGTGGTGCACTAATGAGGAGGTGGGCTGTGTTGATATTGGGAGGGACTGGGCCAGCACAGACAATGATTGAGGTAGGATGAATAAATTACTAAACCTGTAGCCATGGGAAATCAGTTTTAGATTATATGCACCTTGCATTAGAAATATATGAAATTCCACTATCTAAAATAAAAGATGACCAAATCGCACACTTTGATTTTCAATGCACTTTCAACCCAGCAAAACAAAGCTCAGTGCTCGCTGCTGTGACTGGCCACTGATTGGCTGCTGCACTGCAGGCTCGGGGCTGGCTGAGCTGTGCTCGCAGGATTTAATCACCGTGGGCGGCAGCACGTGACATAATCGTCACGGTCGGAGTCGGACACTCCAATGATTTTGCCAAATACCCGGGCCGTTGAGCCAGAGACTGCTGACTATAGGCGGCGGGAGCAGGCGGCACTCTAAGTTTAGTTTGGTTGGAGCCCGTCCGCTGCTGCTCGTACCGCAGCTAACTTGTGCTGCCATTTGGTGCCCCCTGTAGACCCCCTCGTCAAGAGAGATTAAGCCATGCAGCCCAGCCGCCCGCCTCTCTAGTCCGACGTGCTGCTGCCAGTGAGAGGCTTGTGCCTGTCTGCTCATGATAATACTGCGCGACTCCGGACCGAGCCTGCTGGCGAGAGTAACTGGCTTACTAAGCTCTCGGACAACTGATGTCTGAGGTATTTATAAATCCCTTATATGTAATTTTTTTAGAGCGCTGCGACACTCCTCACCATTCACGACATACCCAGAGCCCTTGTTACAGCACATAGGGTTCTGAACTGACTGCAGGCTGCCGTGCTAGCCTGGGGACATCATGGACGGTGTCACAACGGGCCGGCTGCGCTCTGCAGTGACCACTTGTTAGCTGGTCTCCAAGTGTCACACATTGTCGTTGAATGTCATGCACATGTACACTGGAAATTGGAACATGTCACACTTAAGCAATCTGAAACCTTGGCAGCTATGAGAGAAGCACGGGATATGTGCAGCCGCGAGTGCCCTCCAATAGTGCCGCCCAGCAGGGGAAGATGCGAAAGCTGCGTCCACCCTCAAGAGGGGGGGGGGCCATGACATTACAACAGGAGGACGAAAAGGTATTAGCAGGGTTAGACCGACAGCATGACGGCCGTGACGGCGCCTCCATTGTTCAGATTGTCTGAGGCATGGATGCGCTTTATTGTAAAGCAGCAGGGAGTGTGCACCGTGATGTTGCCTCTGTTGTCACGCTACCCAGGAGTCAGAAGGTGATCAACACGACCCAGGGGAGCGGGACACTGTTTTTGCACAGCGCAGTCTTGGCAAGTGACTCGGCTTCTAGGCGGTGTTCCGAGGATGGCGAGTTCCAGCCGTTTTTGTGTTGTGGATCATTCCAGAAGAAAGTGCAGATGGTGTTGGGGAGTAGGAAGGAAAGAGGAGGGAAGGAATAAAAGAGATGAAGAGAGCACGAAAAAAACTGGAGAGAGTTTGCAAGTTTGGAAAGAGAAGGAGGCTGGGGAAGGGAAAACAAAGCGATGGAGAGAGGATAACAAACAAACAAGCACTGACCAGCAGCGGCGACGGCGGGCAGCAAATGGACTGCACAGGCGGAAGTCAGCAGGACTGTTTCACGGCACGCACTCAGCATCTGCGAAGGCACAAGCGAAAAGCAAAAAAAAAACAAGCGAGCATTATAAGAAGTGAAGGGGGCGGGCCGCGCGGCCGTGAAAGTGACGCGGCCGCGAAAGTGAAAATGAATGAGCCATGACAAGAGAGGAAAGCCAGATGGCGCCTCTGCTCGTGCCTGTGCGCGTAACCGCACGCTCTATGCCACCCAAAAAGCTGTGGTCGGCTTTTTAAAGCCCACTCACTAAATGTCTCGCCAGAGCAGCGCATGCGCTGGCTCAGGCGAGACCTAAAAACAGTGGCAAAGCCAATAGGTCTAAAAGTCAAGACCTATTTGCCAAGTCAAGATTTTTTTCCTAGCTAGCTGCTGTTACAGAAATGGCTATCACATTTATGACTGTTGGAGGCACTGGTACATCGGTTCTGCTGCACAACGCGCACAGAACGTCCATTTTGGGCACACAGCAATAGAGTATCAGTGGCAGCAATCTTAGGTAGCATGCAATGTTTCATGTTTGGGAGCCGAGTGGTAATGTGTCGGTCCTGCAGAATATTAAGTGTTTCACCAGTGCTTGATACTCCTGGCGTCCCCATGTAACCAACAGTGTGATCTTGGGCAATCACTATTTGACTAATGCCCCTGCTCTCTCTTTTTACCAAGATGGGGAGTACTTAGAATAAGCTAAAATGCTGCTAGTAAATATGTATGTGATAACAAAGCTTGTTAAGAAGAGCAGAGGTTGTAAAAAAGGAAAGTGCGTCTTTGTCACTTAAGAAAAAATATTATTGAGACCTAGTGTGAGGAGCAAGGACACAATTTAAGACTAAGTAGAAAGTTACGGTAGTTCAAATTATAACATTTATAAATTATTAATTATATATTTTTTGCCTTTAATATGTGGTAAAGTCAAAATTACATATGAGTGAAAAACTCTCCAAGCCTGCCCTAGGAATATGGCCATGGTGCTCATTTCATGAACGAAATCAGTTTTGAAGTTCTCATGTAATGGAAGACAAGGCATCAGAGTCATCAAGAGAATATGATTTACCCACATCAAACAATTTATTTAAGTAGGAGAGCTGAGAGTGCAACGCAAGACTGCATGCTCCAAGGCCCTCGGCTTGCTTTACATTCTGGTGAGTAGATCGTAATAGTGGGCGCTGTCTCCCCCAGGGTACTTACTATCCCGTGTGTATTTTTGGTGACTAGCCACTGACTCAACTTTGCTAATGCTTGGCTGCATTAACGATAGTAATAGTTTACTGTATTTAATTGACACAAACGGTTAAAATTATAGATAAGTCTCCCACGTTTCCATTTATATGGATTTTCACACATAAATACAGATCAAAAGCAATCTGCTTTCTTGCCTGTATTCATGTTTGAAAGCAGGTAAATGGCCGAGCATGCCATTCACAACCATCCATGTTCTCATTGAAAAGGTGAATGAGGCGCGCAGGAGGGGGCACTGACACCAGATTGACAGCTAAGAGTCTGAAATGGCAAATAACAAGCAGTGTGACCCATTCATAACCAGAGACGAGAATCCTCTTAGGGCAAAGCCTCCAGCCACAGATGTTTCTGCAATACATGTTTAATTTAGGCTGATTGTTTTCCTTGCATTAACAGTTGTAGCTTGTTGTGAAATCAAAGCTGCATTTCAATTTTTTTTTTTTAAATAAAACCAATGGTAGGGTCCTGGAATTCATTAAAAAGCAATACTTTTTTATTTTTTTATTTTGTTTTTATTGAAACATACAAGAATACATTTAGCAAACCCAGTTCACATAACATGGCATATTTATCCATTATGGCTCTCCTTTACAGCATCAACAAAAGCTTCTTTTTCCTTCGTCACATAGGCTCAGCAATTCACAGCTGCTTCATCATGCTCTTCCCTATACTTATAATACATTCATTATTTTGGGTAACCAACACCATTGTGTGTTCTGCAAGGTAGTTACGGTCTTCCTATACACAGATGTGCTTGCCCCCCCTCTTGTCGATGTGAACCATTTAATATTGCCGTCTCAATTTATTCAGCTTGATCGGATTGGCTATTCTCTACTCCTGTTTCTTTGCTTGTTAAGTACACTTGATACGGGCCCCAGTAATTTTTAGGTCGACTTTTAGGAAGCAATAGCTCGCTATAAACTCCTGACTGCTGTTGCAATACATTAAGTGCGTGCGTGTGCCAGTCTTCCGTTTTTGGGGTTGGACCTTTCCCCAATCGTAATGCCACCGCCCACCCGTCTTTTTGCCAGCAACAGGCCAATAGCCACCAGTGGTCTGATGGGTTTTTCAATTCCCAAATTATACCCCAATAGCGACAATGTCTTAGGTCCGGTTCTATGGTTGTTCCTGTGATAATACTTAGTTCCTGAAATATTTTAACCCAGTACTCATTTATCCCAGGGCATAACCAGGCTAAGTGTAAGAATCCTGCTTTGTCCTCCTGCACCGCTCGCATCTTGAGTCCTCCCGCAGCCCGAATCTGTGCTGTTTCTCTGGGGTATAATAGACTCGGTACAAAAATGTAAAATGTATAAGCCTGTGCCGCCAGTTCAGGGAGACCGATTTAGTCTCAGCACAACAATATTGCCACTCTTTATCATTTATAGGTGCCCCCAGATCGCGCTGCCAGTCTAACCTCACCTTCAGCATCTGCGGCCTGCGTGCCTCCTGCGCGCTCGTGTAACATTTCGTGATTAATTTACATGGTGTTTCTGTTTGTATCAGCATAGAGAGTGCTCCATTTCTTGTGGCTCCTGTAGTTCTTCCCCCAGTAGATCCTGCCACGTGTGTCTAGCTCTGTAATAGTGGTATGTAGCCAGCAGAGTCATGTGTTGGTGTCTTTCCTGTACACCCTCCAAAATATCTAGCTCCCCTTCCACGAAGAAGTCTCCCATCACATTTATCCCCATAGTGCTTCAGGCCTTTCTTGCCCCATGGGGAACCACAGGCACCAATGTAGAGGGATGTGCAGGGAGTACAGTAGCGCCCCGTTCTCTTTGTTCAGGAGTGCATGCCATGCTTGTGCTGTAGTTGTCAGAGAGTCAAAGACTCCCCGTTGTCGGGATGGGTTGTATTGTATTGTATTGTATTGCGTATTTATATAGCGCAAACTGTCACCCTACGGGTATCTAGGCGCTGTCACATAGCAGAGGGATTCATCAGTCTATAGTGCTTCACACGCTTAAGGAGTAGTATTGCTATTCCTGGGGAAAAGCCATGTTTTCAGATTCTTTCTGAAACCTAGCAAAGTGTCAGCTTGTCTGATCTCTTGTGGGAGTTCATTCCATAGGCGAGAGGCCGTATTGCTAAAAGCCCTTCCTCCCATCCTGGATTTTTTAAATCTGGAGGTGTTAACCAGATTGGCGCCAGAGGATCGAAGGGATCTGGTCGGTTTGTACCAAGTAAATCTATCCTGCATAGGAAGGGGACCCGAACCATGTGCCGCTCTATACACTATGCATAGAGATTTAAAACTCACTCTGTCCTTAACAGGTAACCAGTGTAGTTCTCTTAGAGCCAGCGTAGAAGAAGCCCTACGTTGCCTTCCTAACGCCAGCTTGGCTGCCATAGACTGGACTCTCTGCAATCCCTGCAAGATATACTGCGGGGCTCCTAAATATAGGGAGTTGCAGTAGTCCAGTCTGCACAGAATGGTACTTCTTACTACTAAGGGTCTGGTTTCCTCTGGCAGTAAGGGGAGGATCTTCCGCAGTGCCTTTAGTAGGGCAAAGCAGACACTGGTTGTTTTATTGGCCTGTGATGCCATCTGGAGGTTGTCATCGATTAGGACACCTAAATTTCGGACCGTTTTAACTGGGGACAAAGATTTGTCTCCCGGGGAGAATTTAATTTCCATTGGTATCTGATGTGTCAGTTTGGCCCCACCACAGTACACCACTTCTGTTTTTTCCTTATTAAATTGCAGGGAGTTTTCCTTAAGCCAGCTAGAAGTTTGGCACATGCATTCTTGGAAGATGTCCATAGTCACTGCATCTTTCCCTTCTATGGAGAAGACTAGTTGAGTGTCGTCAGCGTAGTTAACCAGGTCAATCCCAAATGATTTTATTAGGGCAATCAGTGGGCGCAGATATATATTGAAGAGGATGGGGCTAATTGCCGAACCTTGTGGCACCCCATGGCAGACCTGGGATTTGGGAGAGGCATATGGCAACATCGAAACCATCTGCTGTCTCTCTATAAGATATGATTGTAGCCACTTCAGTGCTCGGCCTTTCACCCCTATCCTTTCCAATCTTCCCAGCAGCACTGCATGGCTTACGGTATCGAAGGCGGCCGACATATCTAACAGTACTAGTATCGAGACGTTCCCATTGTCGGCTCGCAGACGAAGGTTATCCATTACAGTTGCCAGGGCTGTTTCTGTCCCATGACCTGGTCGGAATCCAAATTGATCCCTATCTAGAAGGTTATTCTCCTCCAGATAGCATGACAGAGACTTACTGACTAGTTTCTCCAAGACTTTTATAGGGTATGGCAGAAGTGATATAGGCCTAAAATTAGCCGGGTCCGTGGGATCAGAAGATGGTTTCTTTAGCAGGGAGTCACCACTGCCTGCTTCCAAATTCCCGGGACCACTCCTTCCTCTAAGGATTGATTGCAGATCAATCGCAGCCGAGAAAAAGCTCTTGCCCCCAGGTCTTCCAGATCTTGTAAGGGAGGGGGTCTAGGGGGATCCTGAGGAAACATTTTGTGCAGTCCTGTCGAAAAGCTCCATGGTAAATAGTGGAAAGCATTCTAGGGATGTTTCTGCCCACGGTTCCCCGGCAAATGAGCAGGGTGAGGTGTCTTTATCACTGATGTTATCCTGAATCAGATCTCCAACAATTTTAGCAACCTTATCTTCAAAGTGAGTGGCAATCTTGTCACATAGTTGTTGTGAAGCCACCAATTTGTTGCTGATGCAAGTGGGATTAGTGAGATCCCTTGCGATCTTAAAAAGGGTTTTTGTACTGTTTGAGGCATGTATAATGGGATCAGCTATATATAGTGCCTTGGCCTTAGCAATAACCTCCTTGTAGTGTGCTTGCGCGGCCCTCAGCACTAATTTGTCCACCTCGAAATATGACTTCCGCCATCTCCTCTCAACCTTTCTGCACGTATTTCGCAGAAGTTTCAGTTCCTCAGTGTACCAAGGGGCTGAGGGTTTGCGCCCAACCTTAATTCTTTTTAGAGGGGCTTTTACGTCCAGAACATCTGTAATATCCTTACATAGAGTTTGGTAGTTTCTATCCACTGAATAGTCAGGGAAAAAAGAGGTTTCCTTCGGCAAAAGTGGAACTGAGCTATTTTTCGCTAATTTAGCCCAGTCCCTGCCTATCCGAAAGGCAGTTGAACTGACATTTTTTTGCCCTACTCTAGGTAAGGATATTTTAAAATGGACTAGCGAGTGATCGGACCAGCTCTGGGGTAGGATATTAAGAACCTCTGTCTCTGGTTGTGAAATATAGTCTGCTGTAGTGTCCTTGGGATTGCCGCCTCTCTCTCCAGTTGTAGGTAGGGTGTGGCCCATGGATCCCATGGATCCAGTAATGGGCAAATGTGCTCTGGGCAGCCCTATTGTACATCTCTAGATCTGGAGCATTGAGGCATCCCATATCATACAGTAAAGTTAGTGATTCCCACTTGACTCTCGGTTGTTTTCCTGCCCAAGCCAACTTCACCATAAGAGTACGCATTTGTTTGAACACAGTCTGTGTGAGAGATATTGGTATGTTTTGGAAAAGAAATAAAAGTCTGGGTAGTACCACCATTTTCATTACTGCTATACGGCCTAACATCGATAGCAGGAGCCTGACCCATCTTTCCACATCATCGCTCAGTTTTTGTATTGCTGTTTCGTAGTTTTCTAACATTACCACTGACGGGTCTGTATGTACCCGAATTCCCAGGTAGCGCACTGCTTCTGTATTCCACAATAACGGGTATGCCAGAGTAGGGGCCTCCGTGACAGGGGTGAGTGGAAAAATAATTTACTTTTCCCAATTTATTTTCAAGCCAGATAGTGCCCCAAATTGAACTACCTCATTAAGTATTGGGGTAAGGTGGGTGTTTGGGTTATTTACATATAATAGGGTATTGTCTGCATAGGCAGATATAATTAGTCTGTAACTTGGGAAACAAAGTCCTCTGTGGCTGTGATACTTGCGTAAAGCGCATACAAGTGGCTTCGCTACCACTGCATATAGTAGCGGGGGGAGGGGGCAACCCTGTCTAGTGCCTCTAGAGACTCTAAAGGTGTCTGAAACCATCTGCCCAATGCGTACCCTAGCTATTGGCGCTGTGTATAGCGTTGCGACTAGCCGCAAAAATATTTCCCCTACTCCTATTTTACGGAGTACTGCGGACATGAAATTCCACTCCACCGAGTCAAATGCCTTCTCAGCGTCTATAAATACTGCTGTGGCCTTAATCTCGTGGTTCAGTCGCTTTATTACGCCAAATAGTGTGCGCAGATTAGAGGATAGATTCCGGCTCGGAACAAAGCCAGCCTGCTCTGGTCCTACTATGCCTGGCAGCAGGGGCGCTAACCTGTTTGCCAGAATTTTAGCGTAAATTTTAGCGTCTACATTAAGTAGGGGTAATGGTCTGTAGGACGAGCACTGTCATTAATTTACCTGGTTTTAGCACTGTAACTATTATCGCTTCCCTCATGGATGGGGGCATCACTCCACTCTCCACCATCTCCCTCCTCAAATAACGTTTTCAGATGTGGAGCTAGCAATTCCTGGTATGATTTATAAAATGCAACTGTCAACCCATCAGCCCCCGGCACTTTTCTGGCCGGCATATCTTTCAGTGCTGCGTATATTTCGGCCACTGTTAGGGGCGCCATCAGATGCTTCCTGTGTTCCGGGGCCAGCCATGGCATCTTAAGGTGTGTGAGGTAGTCCGCCATGGCATCCTCATCATGTTGTATTTGAGAACTATATAACCTTTCACAGTACTCGCGAAACTGTTGTATTATCTCCTCAGGGGAGTTCAGGGTGTCTCCTACTTTGTTCGTAATCTCTGTTATGAGATCTGCCGCCCTTGGGGGGCCTTAGGATGTTGGCTAGTGTTGCACCCGCTCTGTCACTTTCGCCATAAGCCCTCGCAGTTGCATACTTCCCCATATGTTTAATTCGTCATTAGCCAACTCTTGAAATTCTGCAAGCTTATGCTTAATATCAGCACTCTTTTTTGTGCCCCCTTCTGCTTGTAGTTCTCCCTCCAAAGTTGCTATCTCCTTCTCTAATGTTTGTAGCCAATTTCTGATATCCCGTAACACTCCTGCATGTTTGGAGATCACTATTCCTCTCATATAAACTTTAAATGCCTCCCATACTGTAGTAAATTTGTTTACGGAGTCTATGTTTTTTTCAAAGAATACTTCCATGGCCTGTTGCAGTTTTTTTTTAAAAACTGCGTCTAGTAAAGAGTATGGTGGGAACCTCCATGTAAAAGCTGGTATTCTAGGTGCCGCATATGTAAGTGCAAGTCGCACTGGGGAATGATCTGAATATGTTCTGGGAAGGTGTTCACAGTCTGCAACTCTTACTTTTAGTTAGTTGGATATGAGCCAATAGTCAATACGGGTATGCGTATCATGCACCGCTGAATAATGTGTGTACCCCGTACTGTCTAGGGACCTTTGTCTCCAGATTTCTGCGAGTTTCTCCCTTTGCATCATATCCAGTATTGCGTTGGCTGCTGCTGAGGGCTGCCTAGGTCGTCCTTTAGATCGATCCACTGTGGGGTTAAGTATACAATTAAAGTCTCCCCCCCATATCTGTGGTGTACCCGCCCATTGCTGTATTGTAGTTGCCACAGTATGATAGAGCTGAGGATCGTCGTAGTTCGGGCCGTATATTCCGACAAGTAGAAACTTCAGATCTTCTTTTCTACATTGTGCTATTACGTATCTACCCCCTGAGTCTTTGTGTAGTCCTGTCAGTGTCACCCCGGATTGTTGTCCTACCCATATCAAAACTCCTCTAGCATGCGAAGTATAGCTGGCAGCAAGGCACTGTCCCTGCATTTTATTGAGTGTACGAGCTTCCCTGTCTGGGTACAAGTGCATTTCCTGCAATATCGCTATATCTACGTTGTGTCTCTTGAGGTATGCGACCACCTTCCTTACCTTTCTGTCGTCATTTAACCCTCTGACATCCCATGTGAATAGTCGTAATTGCCGGCCTACGCTATTGCTCGCTTTATTCGTGCCTACATCTGTAATCTTCCTATATTTCGAACTGTGATGAGACGCCATCTAGTTTCTGGGCTCGTCGCTATATTTTCTTTCTTTTTTAACCCAACAACAATTTCTACCCCAAAATTCCCACCCACGCTATGCGAACCCCCAACTGGCATAGCTTTCAGTGTCCCCCCCCCCCTCCCCAGAACATTCCCTTCGCATAAAAAAAAGAAACATGCCATTACTGCTAGTGAAGTCCACTGTGGGGCAGATGTTCCTGGCTCCTTTGTGTAACCACCAACCCCCTTCACCCACAGCAGCGTAACATTTGTGTCAAATATCCCCTCTATACTCTTCATAAATTCTATGCCTTGTAGTTTCTGGTGCTGTCCAAGTTCCATCAGGTTTATACGCTTCCCCCAAACAATAGAACTGTCTTACCACTTCATTGAAGAACATTAGTGGTCCCCGCCCCCTTGCTCTCTTGTCCGTTAAGGTTAGTCCCAATGTTGGCGTGCATCAGCAAACCGTGTCGTTGTTTTTCGGGTTTTTTTGCACTTCGTTTTTTGGTCTCATTATTCTCCTGAGGCTTGCGTGTTGTTTTCTTCTTCCTGTGTGACTCTTGCGTGGTCGCGCCTGCCTTTATCCCGCTCCAGTTGCTTTGCGTATTTTAGTGCCTTCTGATGATCTGTAAAATAATGGGATCTGCCTTCCGATTGTATCCGCAGCTTTGCCGGGTATTGCATACTTGTTAGAAATGGGATCTCTAGTTGGCAAGGGCTTGCACCTTTGTCCAAGTAGGGACCCTTCTTCCTAGTCAGGGTAAGGGTTGTTACACTCGTGAAGTAACCCCTGCTCACCCTCGTGGTAGCTTGGCACGAGCAGTCAGGCTTAATTCAGAGGCAGTGTGTAAAGCATTTGCACATAACCAACAGTAATACAGTGTAAGCACTACAAACGGACACCACACCAGTTTAGAAAATAACCAATATTTTATATACTCAAGACAAGACCAATTACGACAAAAATCCACAATACTATACTTTACGAATGAATACTTGATACGTTAACTTCTTCTTTGCAGGAATAGCACAAAAGCAAAGTTCGTGCGAGTCGGTAGCTCCGTTCGAGCCGACCGTGATGCTGAAAACCACAGAGTCTAACAGTTCCAGCCGACCGCGTCGATACGGGCCAGCAGAGTCATGAACAGACTCGGTTACAGTACCTTTCTCGTTGTGGCTGGTACGGAGTGTACGAGCCGGTCGGCGTTCGTCGCGGTTGCGGTGCAAGACGGAGCGATGCAAGGTGCGGTGTCCCTCGATGCGGTGCAGGCAGCGGCTCGATGAGCGTCGTGCAGACGGAGTCGGTGAGTCCAAGGCGTGCGATGCAGGGTGAGACGATGCTCGATGCGGTGCTGACAGGTTGCGATGCAGGCGACCTAGCCGGAGTGCGGGAGCTGGCGTCGGACAGCGGTGCGAGTCGGAGCGGTGCGTCGCAGACGTGCGAGCGGTGCCCCAAAGGCGGTGCGGTCTCGACTCTTGAGCCAGTTGCAGCGACAGTGTCGGTCTGGTCCGGCTGGCCCAGTGAAGCGATGCGATGCGAACTGCGGTGCCCACAGGTCACGGTGCAAGCAGCGGCTCGATGTTGGCGGCGTCGGACGTCGCCCACGGTGAGACCAGGGTTGCGATGCGAGCGGGGCGATGCGGTCTGCGGTGCAAACAGGTCACCGGCCAGGGATGGATTCGGTTGACGGAGTCGGTTGCAGTTCCCTTCCTCTGTGGCAACTGAAACAGCGTTCCAGAAGCGGTACCCAGAGGCTTGTGAAGTCTTTGTAGTCCCTGAGACTTCTTAACAGGAGGCCAGCTCGGTTCCTGGCCCTTGGAGATACTCAGCACAAGTTTGAAGAAAGTTCAGTCCAGTCCTTTCACTGCCCAAGACAGGAGCAGCAACTGCAGGCCAACCCAACAAAGCAACAACACAGCAAAGGGGCAGTACTCCTCCTGGCAGCTCTTCCAGCGCTTCGTCTTGGCAGGTTCCTTGATTCCAGCGAGATCTAAATTCATGGGGTCAGGGCCCCAATATTTATATCCCAAATTCCTTTGTTCTCTGAAGGCAGAGAGGCCTTCGCCTAGTCCAAACCAGTTCTGGAGCACTTTGTTGACAAGTCTCCGTCCCTTCTTTCAGTGAGTAGGCCAGGGACATCAGACGCACCACAGGAGGTGGAGCCAGCATTGTGGAGGGAAGGCACTGTCCTATTTAGGGCCCAGGTGCGACCCCTCCCACCCATCTACAGGTCGATCTGGCTATTCAGCCCTGCGCTGACTCACCCTGTCTCCTGGCATCCCCCAGCCCCTGTCACTCACATTCCAGACAAGGAATACACAATCTCGCAGAGGCAGGCTTGGATGGTTAGACAAGAAAATACCCACTTTCTAAAAGTGGTATTTTCAAACACAGAATGTTAAAACCAACCTTACTAAAAGCTGCATTTTATCATTCTGAGTCCAGGCATACTAAACTCGAATTTCTACCATGTTCCCGGGGTCAGTTAGGATTATAAGCTGTAATAATCAAAACTGCCCGTTCTGGCCTAGGGGAACAGGTAGCCTTGCAATAGTGAAAAACGAACTAGGCTGTAATTCACTATCAGGACATGCCGCACACACCCGGGCATGTCCTACCTTTCGCGTACAACGCACCCTGCCCACAGGGGTACCTTGGGCCTACCTTAGGGGTGACTAACATGTAGCAAAGGGAAGGTTTAGGGACTTGCAAGTGTGTGCACTTGCCAAGTCGACATGGCAGCCCCAGGCTGCGCACAGGCTCTGCGGTGGCAGGCCCGAGTTACACTTTACGGGCTGTTTGCGTGGGTGGCACAATCCAGTGCTGCAGCCCACCAACAGCATTTGGTCTATAGGCCCTGGCACTCGTAGTGCTCTTTACAAGGGACTGACACATAAACCAAATAGGCCAATCATGGAAACACCAATCCATAACACATTTTATACAGGAGCACTTGCACTTTCCCACTGGACCGCAGTGAGGAAAGTGCGCAGAATCATCACACCAGCAAAAACAGAGTCAAAACCGGGAGGTCAGAAAGCAAAAAGTCAGGGGAAACACGCCAAAAGATGCCAAGTCTAACACATGTCCCCTCCAGCTGAAAGTAGGGAGAACTACCCAACCCCATTGGAGTTCTCTTCACTAAGGCGGAAGAACCTGGACAGACCATCTGCGTTGGCGTGTTCTGTACCAGGACGGTGTTCCACCGTAAAGTCCATTCCCTGTGGGGAGATGGACCACCTCAGCAGTTTTGGATTCTCACCCCTCATTTGCATCAACCATCTGAGGGGCCTGTGGTCTGTCTGAACCCGGAAGTGAGTCCCAACCAGGTATGGTCTCAACTTCTTCAGCGCCCAGACCACAGCAAAAGCTTCCCTTTCTATGGCACTCCACCTCTGTTCCCTGGGAAGTAGTCTCCTGCTAAGGAAGACTACAGGCTGATCCAGGCCCTCTTCGTTCAGTTGTGAGAGCACCGCTCCCACACCATGCTCTGAAGCGTCAGTCTGCACGACAAATTCTTTGGAGAAGTCAGGTGCCTTGAGCACGGGCGCCGTGCACATGGCGGCCTTCAGGGCATCAAAAGCTTTCTGGCAGGACTCAGTCCAGATCACTTTCCTGGGCTGCCTCTTAGAGGTCAGCTCTGTTAAGGGGGCAACGATGGTGCCATAGCCCTTAACAAATCTCCTATAATAGCCGGTGAGACCTAAGAAGGCTCTCACCTCTGTCTGGGTCTTGGGGGCTCCCAAGCCAGAATGGTGTCAATCTTGGGTTGTAGGGGCGCCACCTGGCCGCTTCCTACCTGGTGTCCCAAGTACACCACAGAACCCTGCCCGATCTGGCACTTACTGGCCTTGATCGTAAGGCCTGCACCTTGCAGAGCCCTCAACACTTTCTCAAGGTGCTGTAAATGTTCTTCCCAGCTGGAACTGAACACAGCAATGTCATCCAGGTAGGCGGCACTGAAATCCTCTAGCCCAGCCAACACCTGATTGACCAACCTCTGAAAGGTGGCAGGGGCATTCTTCACCCCAAAGGGCATCACCCGGAATTGGTAATGACCTTCTGGGGTTGAGAATGCTGATCTCTCCTTGGCCCCATCGGTTAAGGCAATCTGCCAGTACCCAGACGTTAAATCAAACGTGCTGAGGAACCGGGCAGCTCCCAACCGATCAATGAGCTCATCAGCTCTGGGGATGGGGTGCGCGTCAGTCCTGGTGACGGCATTGAGCCCACGGTAGTCCACACAAAACCGGAGTTCTGGAGTGGCACCGGGCGCCGCAGCCTTTGGGACCAAGACCACTGGGCTGGCCCAAGGACTGTGGGAGGGCTCAATCACCCCTAACGCCAACATCTTAGAGACCTCCTCCTTGATGCTGGCTCTGACCCGGTCAGTCAACCTGTAAATCTTGTGCTTCACAGGATGGCTGTCACCGGTGTCCACGTCATGGGTACACCAGTGAGTAACACCGGGGGTCAGAGAGAACAGTGGGGCGAACTGTCCCAACAACTGGCGACAGTCCCCCTGCTGCTCCTGAGTCAGAGTAGGGGAGAGGATCACACCCTCTACTGACCCATCATGCTCCTTGGTCGATAGGAGGTCAGGGAGAGGCTCACTCTCCTCTTCCACCCCATCATCTGTCGCCAAGAGCATACTCACTTCGGACCTCTCGAAGTGGGGCTTGAGGCGGTTCACGTGAAGGACCCTCAAAGGGTTCCTTGGAGCCTGCAAATCCACCAGGTAGGTGACGTCACTTTTGCGCTCCTTTACCTCATATGGCCCAGTCCACTTGTCCTGCAAGGCACAAGGTGCCACTGGGGCCATAACCCACACTTTCTGCCCAGGTTGAAATTCGACCAGAGTGGCGTTCTGGTCATACCATCTCTTCATTTCTTCCTGGCTTGCTTCTAGGTTCGCCTGAGCGAGTTTCCTGAAGCGGGCAGTTTGGTTTCTAAAGGCCAGCATGTAGCTAAATACATCCTGGGGAGTTTTCCTGGGAGCTGCCTCCCAGCCTTCCTTTACCAAACTCAGAGGTCCTCTGACAGGGTGGCCATACAGGAGCTCAAAGGGGCTGTACCCAAGAGACTTCTGAGGCACCTCCCTGTACGCAAAGAGTAGGCATGGCAAGAGGACGTCCCACTTACGCCTCATGGGTTCTGTTAGACCCTTGATCATGCCTTTCAAGGTCTGGTTGAATCTCTCCACCAGACCGTTTCCTTGTGGGTGGTAAGGAGTGGTGAACTTGTAGGTTACACCACACTCCTTCCACAGGGATGTCATATACTTCGATATGAAATTGGTCCCCCTATCAGAAACCACCTCTCTGGGGAATCCCACACGGGAAAAGATCCCCATTAACGCCCGGCCCACCACTGGCGCCGTCGTTGTCCTGAGAGGGATTGCCTCCGGGTACCGGGTGGCATGGTCCACCAAGACCAGGATGTACCTGTTGCCCATGGCTGTCTTGGGATCCAGTGGCCCCACAATATCCATCCCTACCCTTTCAAAGGGTGTACCAACAACAGGAAAAGGTTGGAGAGGAGCTTTGACCTTCCTCCCACTCTTACCACTTGCCTGGCAAGTTTGGCAAGACCTACAGTGTGCATCTGACTGCCTTCGCATTTGGGGCCAAAAGAAGTGGGTGACAAGCCTGTCAAAGGTCTTGTCCTGCCCCAAATGTCCTGCCAAAGGCACGTCATGAGCCAGACCCAGTAGGAAGGTCCTGAAGCGCTGGGGTACCACCAGCACACAGGCTGACCCAGGCTCAGCAACCTTAGGCTCACTGTATAGGAGACCACTCTCCCAATAGATCAGATGTGACCCGGACTGATTACCAGCTGCCTGGTCTGCAGCCTGCCGCCGCAGACCCTCCAGAGTAGGGCACTCGTTCTGCTCCCTGCAGAACTCCTCCCTGGTGGGACCCCCTTCTTGCTGCCAATGGGTCAGCTCAGAGATGTCTCCCAGTTCGGCTACCTGCTCCCCTGTAGGCACCGGGCGTCCCCCTCGAGGTCCGCCTCCTCCCGGTCCGTGGGAACTTCGGGGGCCGGTTTCCCGCGCCCCCTGCCCTTTCTCTTGGCAGGGACTTGGGCCACTGTTTCAGGCTCTAAGTCCTCTTGATCACCCTTTCTGGCCGCCATTGACCGAGTAGACACGCATGCCCACTCTGGCAACCCAAGCATCTCCAAGTGAGACCTGAGCTCAACCTCCTTCCATGAGGACTGCTCCAGGTCGTTTCCTAGCAGACAATCTACAGGCATGGTGGGGCTCACAACCACCCTCAAGGGACCTGAGACCCCCCCCCCATTCAAAGGGAACCTGCGCCACCATACACTGGCGCTCAGAGTTGTCGACAGCAACTACTTGGTGGAATGCTCCGGGGACTACTTGCTTCTCAGACACCAGGTGACACCGGACTGAGGTCACACTGGCTCCAGTATCTCTGAGAGCCTCTACCCTGTTCCCATTAATGGTCACCCAGGTGCTATATTTCTTTGTGTTAGGGGGCACCTGGTTTCCTGGGACCATCTCACTGTCCCCTAGTGAGACAAGGGTCATTTCTGCGGGATCCCCACCCTCCTGTGGGCACCCCTCCTCCCCAAGCGCTACACTAGCCAACACTTTGGACTGTCCACCGGTGGGCGGCTGTGTCCCCTTCGGGCACTTGGGGTCCCCCTTAAAGTGACCTACCTGGTCACATGCATAACACTTGCGGTGGCCGGTCTCAACAGGCTTCCCTGTAGAGACCCCTTTCTTCTTATCACCGGGGGGCTGGGAACCTTTACCCTGGGTACTAGTTTGGGGCCCTTTAGAGAACTCCTGTGCTTTACCCTTGTCCCCCCACCTTTCTGCTGGGGACCCTGCCCACCTTTGGCTGAGTCTCCCCCAAACGCTTTCTTGTGGACCCTGGTACTCACCCAGCGGTCCGCTTCCATAGCAAGCTTCCTGGGGTCAGTTAGCTTACTATCAACTAGGTGCTGGCGCAGATCTGCAAAACATAGACTAGACAAGTGCTCCCATGCAATCAAGTTGTAGAGCCCCTGAAAATCTGTTACACTACTGCCCTTCACCCAACCATCCAGAGACCTGCAGAACACATCCACACATTCCAACCAAGTGTTGACATCAGACTTCTTACTCGACCTGAACTGATCCCTGTACTTTTCAGGAGTAAGACCATACTTCGTGAGAAGGGCATCCTTCATGTCAGCATAGGTGAGGTGATACCCCTTACCCAAAGCTATCAGAGCATCCCTTGCTTCTTCCGGGAAAAGTGGCCACAATCCTGCTCCCCAATTCTCCTCAGGGACCCCATTCATGTGTATGGCTGCCTCATAACCCTGAAACCACCTTTGTATGTCATCCCCCTTCTTGAACTCCTTGCCTACGTTCTTGGGAATGTGCACAATCCTGTCTGCTTTTCTGGACGAATTGCTGCCACCATCTGAGCCTGACTTACTCCTAAGTTCTAGCTCCTTCAGTTCTCTCTCATGCTCTAAGAGCATCTTCCTCTCCTCTATGGCCAATCTCTTCTCCTCCCGCTCACTCTCCAGTCTGAGCTTCTGCAGCTCGAACTGCCTTGCCTCCCGCCTGTCCTCCAGCTCCTCTGGGGACAGACTGCTGCTGCCTGACCTGGCGGGTTCCCCCTACCCAAAAGCACATCCACCCTGGAAATAGGCTCCTCCGCCTCCTCACTGAGATCACCAGGCTGCCCATTGGCATGTCTGGCTGCTACCCAGGCCCTCAGCGCCTTCTGTAGCTCCTCCTTCCTTGTGAGGCCTTTAATTTGGACTTTCAAGTTTTTACAAATCGCTCGTAACTCCTTTACGGCGTAGGATTCCAACCTGTCCTCCTCAAAGATAACTTCCAGAGATGCAACGGATGATGCAATTGATTCAGGCATGACAACAGTCGTGAGTTGAAAACTGGCAAGATCAAAAATAGGCCAAAAGAAAAAGAACCAGTATGTGGTACGTAATGGTCTGCGATATGGTAGTAGTGCACACCAATCACTGTAAGTCAAGTGCAAACGCAAGTCCTATCCCACCGCTGCCACCAATGTTAGAAATGGGATCTCTAGTTGGCAAGGGCTTGCACCTTTGTCCAAGTAGGGACCCTTCTTCCTAGTCAGGGTAAGGGTTGTTACACTCGTGAAGTAACCCCTGCTCACCCTCGTGGTAGCTTGGCACGAGCAGTCAGGCTTAATTCAGAGGCAGTGTGTAAAGCATTTGCACATAACCAACAGTAATACAGTGTAAGCACTACAAACGGACACCACACCAGTTTAGAAAATAACCAATATTTTATATACTCAAGACAAGACCAATTACGACAAAAATCCACAATACTATACTTTACGAATGAATACTTGATACGTTAACTTCTTCTTTGCAGGAATAGCACAAAAGCAAAGTTCAGTACGAGTCGGTAGCTCCATTCGAGCCTACCGTGATGCTGAAAACCACAGAGTCTAACAGTTCCAGCCGACCGCGTCGATACGGGCCAGCAGAGTCATGAACAGACTCGGTTACAGTACCTTTCTCGTTGTGGCTGGTACGGAGTGTACGAGCCGGTCGGCGTTCGTCGCGGTTGCGGTGCAAGACGGAGCGATGCAAGGTGCGGTGTCCCTCGATGCGGTGCAGGCAGCGGCTCGATGAGCGTCGTGCAGACGGAGTCGGTGAGTCCAAGGCGTGCGATGCAGGGTGAGACGATGCTCGATGCGGTGCTGACAGGTTGCGATGCAGGCGACCTAGCCGGAGTGCGGGAGCTGGCGTCGGACAGCGGTGCGAGTCGGAGCGGTGCGTCGCAGACGTGCGAGCGGTGCCCCAAAGGCGGTGCGGTCTCGACTCTTGAGCCAGTTGCAGCGACAGTGTCGGTCTGGTCCGGCTGGCCCAGTGAAGCGATGCGATGCGAACTGCGGTGCCCACAGGTCACGGTGCAAGCAGCGGCTCGATGTTGGCGGCATCGGACGTCGCCCACGGTGAGACCAGGGTTGCGATGCGAAGCGGGGCGATGCGGTCTGCGGTGCAAACAGGTCACCGGCCAGGGATGGATTCGGTTGACGGAGTCGGTTGCAGTTCCCTTCCTCTGTGGCAACTGAAACAGCGTTCCAGAAGCGGTACCCAGAGGCTTGTGAAGTCTTTGTAGTCCCTGAGACTTCTTAACAGGAGGCCAGCTCGGTTCCTGGCCCTTGGAGATACTCAGCACAAGTTTGAAGAAAGTTCAGTCCAGTCCTTTCACTGCCCAAGACAGGAGCAGCAACTGCAGGCCAACCCAACAAAGCAACAACACAGCAAAGGGGCAGTACTCCTCCTGGCAGCTCTTCCAGCGCTTCGTCTTGGCAGGTTCCTTGATTCCAGCGAGATCTAAATTCATGGGGTCAGGGCCCCAATATTTATATCCCAAATTCCTTTGTTCTCTGAAGGCAGAGAGGCCTTCGCCTAGTCCAAACCAGTTCTGGAGCACTTTGTTGACAAGTCTCCGTCCCTTCTTTCAGTGAGTAGGCCAGGGACATCAGACGCACCACAGGAGGTGGAGCCAGCATTGTGGAGGGAAGGCACTGTCCTATTCAGGGCCCAGGTGCGACCCCTCCCACCCATCTGCAGGTCGATCTGGCTATTCAGCCCTGCGCTGACTCACCCTGTCTCCTGGCATCCCCCAGCCCCTGTCACTCACATTCCAGACAAGGAATACACAATCTCGCAGAGGCAGGCTTGGAGGGTTAGACAAGAAAATACCCACTTTCTAAAAGTGGTATTTTCAAACACAGAATGTTAAAACCAACCTTACTAAAAGCTGCATTTTATCATTCTGAGTCCAGGCATACTAAACTCGAATTTCTACCATGTTCCCGGGGTCAGTTAGGATTATAAGCTGTAATAATCAAAACTGCCCGTTCTGGCCTAGGGGAACAGGTAGCCTTGCAATAGTGAAAAACGAACTAGGCTGTAATTCACTATCAGGACATGCCGCACACACCCGGGCATGTCCTACCTTTCGCGTACAACGCACCCTGCCCACAGGGGTACCTTGGGCCTACCTTAGGGGTGACTAACATGTAGCAAAGGGAAGGTTTAGGGACTTGCAAGTGTGTGCACTTGCCAAGTCGACATGGCAGCCCCAGGCTGCGCACAGGCTCTGCGGTGGCAGGCCCGAGTTACACTTTACGGGCTGTTTGCGTGGGTGGCACAATCCAGTGCTGCAGCCCACCAACAGCATTTGGTCTATAGGCCCTGGCACTCGTAGTGCTCTTTACAAGGGACTGACACATAAACCAAATAGGCCAATCATGGAAACACCAATCCATAACACATTTTATACAGGAGCACTTGCACTTTCCCACTGGACCGCAGTGAGGAAAGTGCGCAGAATCATCACACCAGCAAATTCAGAGTCAAAACCGGGAGGTCAGAAAGCAAAAAGTCAGGGGAAACACGCCAAAAGATGCCAAGTCTAACAATACTGTATACGACATTGAGTTCCCACAGCTTCTTTTTTGCAGGCAGGAACTGGCGCCGTGCCTCTTGGACTTGCTGCGTGAAGTCAAGGAACAGCAAGATCTCCATCCCTTCTAACCGAAGCATTCCCAGCTCTCTCGATTTTCGCAGGGCTGCATCTCGGTCTCTATAATTTAGGAGCCTCGCTATGATTGGTCTTGGGGCTGCTCCTGGCGCTGGGCGCGGCGCAAGTGAGCGATGCGCTCGCTCTACTACAAACATATTAGAGAAAGTGTTCCTATCCAGGAGTTCCACCAGTATTCGCTCCACATAAAGCTCCATGTTGCTGATATTTGTCGATTCTGCTATTCCAAGGATTCTTATATTATTCCTTCGCGATCTGGCCTCTAAATCATCTGCCTTGGCCTGAAGTGACTTAAGGAGCTTGTCCGTAGCTTTCTGGCCTTCCTCTTCTGTTTGCAGTGTATCTTCAACGTTTGACACTCTTTGTTCTACTGCATCCAGTCTATCTCCATGTTTATCTATATGCTCAGCCATTCTGTCCATTCTAAAGGGTATGGCGTCTATTTTATTATCTATGTTCGTAAGGCTTTGTTGCATTGCACACAGTATTTGCTTTCTATCAGGCTCCACTAATGCTTCTGTGTCCTCTCCTTCTGGTGGTCCCTCCGACTCTGGAGTGGAAGTGTCCCGCAAACGAGATGGCTTGCGCAGTTCAAACTGCAGGTTGGACTGCAGTTTGTCCGACTTTCCCATCGTAGCGTGCGTTTCAGCTCCCGTATACTAACTTAGGGCCTCTTTATTCCCAGCGCCCTGGTTTTTCCAGCACTATGTTCCCTGGGAGTCACGTAGATGCCAGCGGTGGAGTCTAGCCGCTATCTCCCGTCCAGCACGCAGTCAGGTCTCAGATTAGCTCCCCGCTGAATGGCTGTAGTGTTCACTAGGCTTGGTTCCTATCCATTCGCTGCCTGTTCCCCTTCAGCAGGCCACGATACTTTCACATGTCCCTCACTCACTCATGTCAGTTTTCCAGCTGGATGCGCAGGCGGGTGGGCTTTGCCAGTCTTTTCCTTGTTGCGGTCTGCTGCCGCTGCACTACGGCTCGCCGCGGCCTACCTGTTGCATTTCACTGCTGTCTGGGCCACTGCGCACTCCGAGGCGTACTTCTGTCTCGAATGGTCTTCTCCACTTACTATCAAGCTGGGCGCGCCTCTCCCTGCTCTCTCACTCATCCCAGGTTGCCTTTGCCTCCGCTCGCGATTTGGTGTCTGGCGCACTATTGGGAAGTCTCCGTCTTCCTCGCTCCGGGTGCTCAACAGACTCTGCCGTACTCGATGCCGTGGCTTCACGCGTGCGTCAGCTACCAGGCCGCACTTTCACTTTCAGCGTTACACCTTGAATCTTGGTTTTTGCAGGATTTCTCGCTTCCGCTGTCGCCTCGGACTCGCGACCTACGTGTGCTCGGCGCTAGAAGGGTATTTGCCACCAGGATAATGCAGGATTGTCTCGTGGGTTACGGGAGCTCTCCTAACACGCCGCCATCTTCGAGCTCGGCAAGCTCCGTCCCCCAAAAAGCAATACTTTATGTGAAATAAAATGATTAAACAGTATGGAGCACAATTCATCCAAACTTCAAGAGTTTGCTGATCTGAGGAGGATCAAAATGAGGGTCTATTGGAATTAGTTTTCGATTTGTACAGCATGCGAGATTGAGGAACAGGCGCATCCTACCAAGATGGCCAGCTGTATCAAGAGAGCAAGTGTCTGGATGAAGGTTTCTGCAGAGAGGTCGGAGGGCATATGGAAATCAGTTAACACCACAGGACATCAGGACATCCTAAAAGTGTTTGGCTAGTGTTTGTTACCTGCAAAGTTAAATAGACATTTCCCTGAATGGGAGGATCCCAGCAGCAAAATGCAACAGTCAGCACATGGAAGAGAACATGAGTACTAACTAGAAGCACGATCTTTACTGTTTTCCAACACAGTCATGAAATTAGCATAATGTGCCTGGAGTTATAATGTGGACTATGTGCCACTATTGGAGTTTGGAGGGCAGGGTACTCCAATGCAAATATGGCAGAGTACCCTGTCAGCCAAAATGATGGTCCACCCACCTCATTTGTAGTCAGGTGGACCATAAGCTTTTCCTTAGCATTGCCCATATTGGCTCCATCGACTGCAAGATTCTTTCCATGGTCCAACGGAGTAGGGGACATAGAAAGAAGGGCACTACACCATACGCCCCATTTAGGGACGACTGTGTGATGTCCTTTTTTGTTCTGTCCATCACTGCCAGGTAAAAACCTGGGGGTGAAGGGACAGAAAATAAGAATGACCCCTCCACCACCACCCAGAGAAAAACTCACTGGGTTTGGAGGTCATTAGTTGTTTGTTTTTCAATAACAAACTCCCACTTTGGGAGTTTCATTTTGAAAAATAAAAACGTTTGTAAAATTTGATGGACAAAACGACGGCAGTCGTCTGTACCCTGACAGGAACCGCCACAATGGCTTTTCCTATCAAGGCACTGAGATAATTGCTGGGCCATTGGTGATCTCTAAATTTAGCGGACGGTGGTACTTCATGGTTGCATACATAATGTCCTCTGCCTCTGTGACAGACTACTCCACCCACCAAACTCTGAACCGGCTCTAAGTCTGGTCTCACACCTTACTCTGATGAAAAGACGGGGATAGCCCAAACTTAATCAGGCATTATTATTGCATGAAAAGAAACATATTTGTAGAGAAGGCGTGAACATTTTTCATAAAATCAAAAGTGGAAAAATACCAGCTGCGAGGTTGTTTTCCCCCATGGGGAAAAAAATTTATGTGGATACAGACACAGAATACAAATACAGACAAAATGGGTAAAAAATAAATATGGATAAATACATATGGAAATGTCAGTAAAATAAATACCATTAAACCGGGAGACTTAAATATAAAGCAAACAATTACTTACTAGACAGTCAAACTAGATGTTCCAAATTGTAACAAGAGATCTGCAAACCTACTATCGGAACGATGTGCAGGTGGGTACTAGGACTCTGCACAGAACACAATATGAGGGAACTAGCCACCGGACATCACTTCTGGTCAGGGAAGTGGGACGGGGCCTTTTTCTACATACCCACGAGGAGGAAGATAGTGCCTGCGTGCGCTGCGACGCTACAGAAGCGTAAAACAGAATTGATACACGTACCTGTCTCGTGTGTGCTCCTTGTGTGCTGAGGCCAAGCGGGACACAACACCTACTCTAAAAGAATTCACAAGTAAAAAAAAAAAAAGGCTGCTCACAGCTACAAAATTTCTTCTCTTACGTGCTCAAAGTTTCCACTTTTGCCAGACTAAATACCATCAATTGTTTTACCACTGCCAGTGTAAGAAGAATTGAAAGCCATTCTGGTAGTCCGAGAATTTAACATTGTAGAATCCAGTATGACTCTGAGATTCCTTCCAGGATTTGCAACACCTTTCACTGGCTCATGCTGCTTCCTCCTCATTAGCATATCTAAACATACATTTTTGCAGGCATCCTCTGTGCTGCAACTCCTCCCTCCCCTTTATCTTGAAAAAAATACACTGGCCCCTAACAGGCGCAATGCACACCCATCAGCCCCTTCAAATCTTTGTAGTCTGCCCTCCACCCTTGTCTCAGCCAACTGGGCAACGACAATTTTTCCACACAATAATGTAGCTTTGTGCTTCCCTGTGCTTCATCAGTAAAATGGGGGACACTTGGAACCCTAAACCACCTGAGCTCAGGACACAGGACAGGGTTCCAAAAAGCGTGACAAACCTGCAGAAAACAAGGCTGTTGGCCTCTTTAGGCTCCCCATCAAAAATTGCAGAACCGTCACCCAAACCCTCATTACCAGCAAGCTGGGCGTCAAAACACTATGCTTGAATCAACGTTCAACTGACCAGAAGACCCCAAACCATATAAAACCCAGCTGTCAGGCTGACCCTCAACCTCCCACCTGGCACTCATCTCACCTGCACCTCAAAGAGTCCACAAACAAGTGCTCTTAAAACTCCTCATGCACACATACAAAGCCTAACACAACCTTGGACACATATACCTCACCAACTGCATAAACTTCCACAAACCTACCAGACACCTCCTCTCAGCCGGACTCCTACTCACACATTCCCCCACCCTCATATGCAGAACCACATCTGGCGGTCGTTCCTTCTCCTACCTCGCTCCTAATGCCTGGAACGGCCCGCTCCTACCCATCAGAACCGCCTACTCAATTCTTGAATTCTGCAAGCAACTGAAGACCTGGCTTTTTACCTAGCCCTGACCCTGGCTCGGCCCATACAGCTCCTGCATCAATGCCAGGATACCCTCCCGGGTGAGTTGTGCGCTGTACAAATACATATGAGGTGTTGGAGCGGGAGTTGCTGTGCTCCCCGATAACCACAGAGGATATTATCTGTGCTATTAACGACCTCAAAATGGCAAGGCACCAGGCAGCGATGGACTGCTGGTGGAGTTCTTTAGAAGAGTATGGTGAACTCCTAGCCCCTTACATCCTTGATATATTATATATATATATAATGAGGTCTTGCAGACGGGCCAGCTCCCGCCTATGATGCGGGAGGCGGTGGTTGTCACACTCCTTAAGGTTTTGCAGGAATGTGGTCATATAGACCGCTATCCTTAATAAATACTGATAATAAAATTATAGCAGAAATTCTGGCAGCCCACTTGGTACCATTACTTCACGGCCTCATCTTGCTAGAATGCCGCTGATAATCTCCGCACTCTTTTTGTTGTTCTCCATTAAATTGACCCCGGTTGCAGGCCGCTGCAGTATTTCTTGACTCCACTAAGGAGTTCAATTCTATTGAATGGCCATATTTGCGGGCAGTGCGGAGTAGAATGGGATTGGGTGTGGCATACTACTATTGATGGGAGGCCCGGACATTAACTGGGACCCAATCCTTACTGACATCGCCAAGTTTGGATCTTGGTCAGGTCTCACCATAAACTGGTGCAAATCCGTTATGATGCTCCTTACAGACATAACGACACCGTCAATCCTGCTGTATCCGTTGCAATGGCAGGTAGAGCTTGTTCGATACCTTGGAATTCTGATCCATAAAGATCCGGTGGTGATCCTAAGGAAGAACTATGACACTTTACTGGACAGAATCGAAACCAATGTTGATAAATGGATTAAACTACCTATAACAATGGCAGGCCACATTGCAATTATTAAAATGGTAGTTCTACCACAGCTTCTGTACCTGTTCCAAAATATCCCTATACCACTGAACTGGAGTTTTTCCAACCGTTTATAATCCTCATTAATTAACCTAACTTTGGTCGGTAAACAGCCCGAGTTAGTTGGAAACTACTGCAGAGGTCATATGACCAAGGGGTTTTTGCTGTACCACACTTAGAACTATATTACTATGTAGCCCAAGAGCAGTTTGCCGCACACTGGTTCCATAACTATAGACAATCACCACACCGAAACTTGGAAGTGTACTTGGTAAAACCCCACAAACTTAGCACAGTTATTATGCAACCTACGTCGAAACCGGGCCTTACACTCATGTAGTGCACTACACGACCCGGGCGTGGTCACAAGTGGCTAGAATTTCCGGTATAGATATTGTATAATCCCCGCACATTGCACATTGCACTAACACGTAACCCCAAACTACCACTTACTAAAAAACCATTGATGTTGCAGCACTTGTTGGAGCGTCAACACTGGGAGACTTATATGTGTGGGGGGAGATTCCTTACCCTTGAGGAATATTGCTTGAGAAGCCACTCTACCCCCAGGGATGTGGAATTCCTATAGCCCGACGACGTTTTCATGTGTATTTTGTCCTTGGGACAAGTAGGCCCAACATCCCTGCAGCACAAACCCTTGTACCACATTATGGATCAGGGAAGGTCACTGTCTGCAGTTAAGGTAATATTTTTGCCCATATGTTAATGCTGTTCAAACTTGTATTTATGGTTCATTAATTGAAAGCCTTTATTATTAGGGTGAGCGCTCTAAGTAAATGTTGTAAGCTCCGACAGCACTACTGACAGTGGTTCCAGTATAAAAATGTGTACACATGTTTTCAAAGTTTAGCAATATGAGGCTATGTATAATGCTCCTAGAATGCTCTCTGACTTGATGCAAATATTTGCAGAAGCTTGAAAGCAAGATTGATGATGCTTTGCTTTCAAAATAAAATGTCCATAAAAAATGAAAGCAGGAAAAAAACATTTAGCTAAACTACTGTAAAATTTCAGGTACCATTTCTTTGCAGCATAATTAGGAACATGTGTTGATGCATGCTAGTATTACCCAAAAATATTCATAATGGAAAATCAGTGTAACCAGTTTCAATAAGATTATGCGAAACAAAAATAAACAGGCACTGGCTAAGCCAGTAGGTCTGAAATTGGTGCTCAACTTTTTAGTTTTGTCAATGTGTGACTTGTTTTGGCATGGTTTTTGTAAAACCGTATTGGTGTGGGAGCTGCCGGGCCCTCACCATTAATACAAACATTGGCAAAAGCAAAAAAAAAGTTTGGGGTCTCAAGAAGCACACACTGCCACAGTAGTTACTGGCACTGAACAAAACTACTTTGGGTGCCGATGTGCTCCTTGTGAAAGAGCAGAATGCTATCACTCACAGTGAAGCCAGCAGATATATAGAGAGAGAGAGACAGAATTTTACTAAACAGAAAAGGTCATGGTCAACGCCAGGCCAAATTAGGGGCCCAATTATTAAAGAAAGTCTCAAAAGTGCACACATGGTATATGTCCTTGCATTAAGTGCAGCTATACGGCTTTCGTGAATTCCCAAGAATTTACAGATGTAGGACAAGAAATAGTACTCCTAGAAAATATTTGTGAACTGCATTTTAGCATGAGCAAATATGCATGCATAGATTTGCTCATGCGAAAACCTGAGTGTTTGCAAGTACACTTTCCCTCCAACCACTTTTTTCCCAACTCTGGACGAAGGTTTACATCTGCCTTTGTCAGGAGTAAATTTCCAACATTTCTCAGTATGGGAAAAGATTAGAGAAGAGTTATTGAAAAAAATTAAAACATGCAAGTTAGTAGGTTTGCACAGACTCAAGAGGGCATTCTAACCCTGGAACTATTGCTTACCACTACCTTCAGCCCCAGTATGTAGATCTGCAGAAACATGGCAACATAAAGGGATTGCAAGTATTCAAACACTACTATGGTATGAGCCCTGGCATAATCAGAGAGGCTATATCAGAGCTCTTATATAATGAGATTGCTGCCATAATCTGTCGCTGCACTACGTGGCACCAAAGGGGCAAGGGGATTTTGTTACAGGACAAGTAGATTTATGAAGCAACCTGTCCCATTGACAAGTAGATATTTTATTAAATTCAACACCCCTGACCCCATTAGCAACACTCCTGTATATCAGGCTCCAAGCAGCGATGAGAGAGGCATTCCTTACTTATCCCCAAGAACCGGCAGAATGGCAGTTGCTGAGCCTCGCGGCATTGGGCGGCCTGACTACAAAAACAATCACCATAAGGTACACTACAACCCTGAGAGACATGCCCAAGATGGGGCATAGATCCAGGACCAAATGGTCAGAGGCTTTGGGTATGCAACTGACAGATACACAATGGGAATACTGATGTTGAAGTACAAAAGAGGTTTCCATGAACGGTAGACATAGACTACTACATTACAACTTCCTTCACCAAGTTCTACCAGGAGCGGCCTGTGCAGGTGGGGCGGGATGTGGGGGGGACTCGACAGATGACGACGAGGGAAAATTAATTATTTATTTATTTTTCCCTCACTGTTGTCTGTTGAGTCCCCCTCACCGCTCTTACCTGCACGGGCCACTCCTAGGTACTACTACACCCTGGCAAAGCTGTATGGGTTTGGGGGAAGGGGTGTAACGATGCATGTGAAAGATGTAGCACTCCTGCACTGATTTCTTGCACCTGGTGTGGGACTGCAGGGTGATTTCTGAGTACTGGAGTAGACTGTTCTATGCTCTAAATGACATTGTAGGCCTGACACTGCAACCTGAGGCCTAACAGCATTGTTGGGCTATGTCAAACTAATACCTAAGCACAGTAGGAATTTTGTTGGGCCAGCCCTGCTCGTGGGTAAGCGTCAAGTGTCTATGGTATGGGGAAGTGGCGCACCCCCTACTCTGGACAAATGCCTAACTGACAAAGGGGGATATTTACCATTTTTTCACGTAGCGCACTGCAGCAACTGCAAATGCTGCTCTGCGCTGTGTGAAAAGGATAGAGGAGAGCGCCCAATTTACTAAAATAAGGCACTCTCCTCCCCTCTCCCTTGCGCCGGCGCTGAAATCAGCTGCCGTGCGCCACGCAGACACCTTTCCGCCATGGTGTAAGCGTGTCTCCGTGAGTCTAGCATAGGTTTTGTACTGGAAGGGAACCCTTCCAGTACAAAATACTATGCTTAGAATACCTTGAAGCCTTTTCCCTCTTTGTATGTGTGCTGTACAGTGCAGCACACATGCAAAGTCAACAAGCATTGGCATAGCCAATAGGTCTCGCTTTTGGGACCTTATAAGTATTTAGTTATGCAGCACAATATCCTTGGTGCAACAACATTAACTGTTGCATGGTTAAACACTTATAAGGTCCCATAGGCGAGACCTATTGGCTATGCCAATGCTTGTTTATTTTGAGAGGGAGAGTACCTGCACTTCTCAAGAGTGACGTAATACTTTCAATTGCAGAGCACCTGCACTTCTCAGAAACAAGCAGGGGCTCTGGTACTTAGTGCCTGCACTTCTATTTTTCCATTTCAAGCACTGGCCACAGCGAAGTAAGTAATGCCAGTGCCCTTCATTGGAATGTCTTGTCATTTTTTGCAGCGATTATACCTAAACTAAGGCGTCTGAGCAGTTGCATTGGTTTCTTCAGAGCATTTAATTCGGTTCAAAGGAAGGCAAGGCGTTAATTACAAGTGGGGGTGCACCAGGCAATGAAGTCCAAGACAGTGAAAGTGTATCAAACGTCTTTATTTCAGTTTAAATCTTTTCCATAGGTTCATAAAGCAAACAGTTCAGCCAACGGGTTTCGTTCCCACAAGGAGAACTTCATCAGGGCTTAATATCACATAAATGAATAGCTCTGTTTGTACAAGATCCGATGTCAGCCATCAAGTATAGTGCGTTGGATGTAAAGGAAAGTTCCCAGGGCTGAGTAACGCCCAAATCAAGCTTCTATTTACTCCGTCAGTACGTACGCGTCCCAGGTAGGGTGACCACCTCCTGGGACGCGTACGTACTGACGGAGTAAATAGAAGCTTGATTTGGGCGTTACTCAGCCCTGGGAACTTTCCTTTACATCCAGCGCACTATACTGGATGGCTGACATTGGATCTTGCACAAACAGAGCTATTCATTTCTGTGATATTAAGCCCTGATGAAGTTCTCCTTGTGGGAACGAAACGCGTTGGCTGAACTGTTTGCTTTATGAACCTATGGAAAAGATTTAAACTGCAATAAAGACGTTTGATACACTTTCACTGTCTTGGACTTCATTGCCTGGTGCAGCCCCGCTTGTAATTGCCCCTTTCAGGATCTGGATCACAGAGGCGCCACGAAACGGCTGGTGCTGGGGTATGAGTGCACAGGACCATTTACTGGTGAAACTGGCGTGAGGTGCAGAGCTACAAGTCCCCCGTTGAAGTTTTTCTTTCAAAAAGGAAGGCAAGGCGTTCTTCCAAGAGTCAAAGATATCCATCAGCCCCTTAACTTGGGTCCCTGCGTCAGGACAGAAGTTAAAACAAGCATTTGCAATGCAATAGGTATCGCATTTACGAGAGTTTGAGCTATTGGCATTGTAAATGACAATGCCTTTTATTTTTTTGTTGTGTTTTAAAACATAAATAAAAGGCATTGACATTTACAATGCCAATATCTTAAACTCTCGCAAAAGCGAGACCTATTGCATTGCAAATGCTTGTTCTTTGTTGTTGGTCATTCATTCTGTGGTTTCAGAGTTACACACGGAGAAAAATCTCCTGTGGGACATCCCATTTGAATTATGCAAGTTCACACGAGAGAACTTCACTTTATAATTTTATAACCTTTTGATCAATCTGCACCAAATGTGGCACACACTTCGATGTCCTACTATACTCCACTCTTACTTCCTTCTCACCCCCACAGTATTGGGTAGATTGGTGAATGCGGAGAATATTGAGAATGCAGAATGGGCTTTCCTATGAAGTGAAGTTTCTTGTTAAATACAGAGGTGTACACGTCCTGATGATCAAGTAATGATGTGCACTTCTTTAGCAGCACATTACTGTAATTACCTTCTTTAATTGATATGGAAGTAGTAAGGGGACACGTTTCCAAACAAGGCTTCTGAATGTTGGCTTTTTTGGTTTAACAAATGAAGGTTATGTCAAATGTATGTGTGCTATTTGCCACATGACGTTGGATTTAGCTACAATCAGGACTTGGTGAGCACTACAGGAAAGTCAGCTGTGTTATTACTATGTGAAACAGAATCTTAAGAGAGTATACTTTGTTTTTCACATCACTACATATTGCAGGCAGTCAGGACAAATCACAATGCTTCGCTTTTCTCCTTTTTGATACTTTTTTACAATTTCAGTCCTCTGCAATGCCTTTATTTAATTCAGGCGTTTTATGCAGCACTGTCATGCCACCGTAGGTGGTTCTTGTTCATTTGAGCAGGTAAAGTAAAAATATGTATTTCTCCATTTAATAGGATTATGTGTTATGTAGAGTGTGTTCACTCGGTAACCAACCCCTTGCCTGTCAACTGGCTTCATGGTGTCTGCTGAAATGTCAGGAGAGGGAAGGCGGATAGTAAGTACTTGGGCCCTTGCTTAGTAATCCTCCGCTCTGAATTGATTCAAGCCTCCAGCGGGAACCCTGGGGGTTTAAGGCCTGCTTTCCATGGCTGCATACTCTTATAATGAAGACTCGGCCGAGGGGTTCGGCTTTGCACTTGTGGTTTGTCAAGTAGTTTCTGTGTTGAAGGTGGGGAAGAGCCAGGGCTTCAGTGAATTTAATTCGGTGGTTAGTTTGTAAACATAGAAGGCTGTTATGGAACATGGGGAGATGGGGTGAAGGCATCATGGTAAAGATCGAAGGTGAGGATTTTAGCAGTGGCTGGCGGCGGGATCAGTAGAAGGTTTCCTTAGAGAGGGCAGAATGCTCGTTTTCCCCGTCTGAGATATAACGCAGGCCAGAGGGAATGAAATGAGAAACTGCCATGCAGCAGAACGTGTGCACTGCGGGTAGACATCAAAAACGGACAACACGTGGCCTTTCTGGAATCAGCCCCCTGCACGCAGATAGGTGAAGATCACTGGATCTCAGACCTCGGCACGCTCTTGGAAAGAAAGCGCCCCCTTCTCTTTTTGTGGAAGGAGCAAGTACCCCTACAGTGGCCTGCAGTGGGCACACAAGGGGAGCACAGGATACCGTTTGGTGAGAGCATTGCAGGTTCTTGTTGCAGGCTCTCCACACTGGATGGGGGTCCAATGAGGAGATGTGTAACGAGACTGAGTATCATTTTTTTCCTCAAGGAAGTTGCTTGCTGAGGTTTAGGCATCATATTACTTGGGTAAGGTGACCTCCCTCCCTCTACCCTTTCTGTGAACAAAGCAGGTCAACAAGCGGGCACACTCGGACAAGGCATAGCAACGTCCTCATCATATAAATACGCCCCCGCATTCTGAAGGAAACATTCAAGACAACAAACAGTGCGATTTAAATCTGAGGTACATTTCAGAGAGACGAGATTTACCGTAGCTGAAAGTGCTGTCGTGAAATTACACTCCAATAGCGCCCTCTAGCGCCCAGTATCTAGTTATGGAAAAATAAACTTCTCTTCCATACCTCCTGAAACCTTATTTTCACTCCACCACTAAAAATATCTAGAAGGGTCCTTGGGAGAAAGCAACCAGCTGTCATAACCACGCAGCAACATATGGCAGGAACACCACGAACGTCAGCTAGGTCATGATACAGACAATAAATAAATACCACCAGCACGTGTAATTCTGTAGCTTAAGGAGATTACCGAGCTGTTCACGGAATGTGGTGATTACACCCCATGCTAACAAGCACGGAATCGAAACGGAGGAGCGGGGGCGAGCGCGGCAGCCTGCTCAGCTGACCAGACGCTCGTGCGTCATGGCCTTTTGCCTGCGATTACGCGCGACGCAGACATGTGTTTCCAATTATCGCGCACGCGTCTGGGCACGATAATGGGAAACACATGTCTGCATCGCGCGTAACCATCCCAAAAAGGCCAGCCACGACGCACGAGCGTTTGGACTGCTTCTGAAACCCCCTTACTTAAAGTCTTCGCCAGAAGTAGCGCTTGCGCGCTACTCTAGGCTCGACCTAAAAAGGAATGAGAAATTAAAGCATTTCTCCTTCCTTGCGCCTACTTTAAAAGGGTGCCGTTTTCTCACGCTAAACCCTGTTTACTTTGTTTAGTAAATTGGGTTTAACGTGAGAAACCTTGGGTGGTTGCATGGGAAAGCCCATGCTCCACCCATGGTACGCCCCCTTGGTGCTAAGTAATGCAAAGCAATGCTATGCGCTGCTTTGCCTTACTTTCCTGTTGTTTCCAGCGCTAAATAAGTTTAGCTCTGGAAAGTAAATCGTGAAAAAAAGATTTTGTGCCGATTTGCGTCACTTTAGTGATACAAAAACAGCGTAAAATCTTAGTAAATCTCCCTATGAGCATCTTGCAGCGCAAACTCAGAAATATGCAGTACACTTTTGCCTATGGGCTCACGCCCTAGGGACATTTGAGGCCCGCTAAGAACTTACCTTGCTGGGAGGGAGGGGAACAACAACGGAGAACAGGGGGAATCTTGTTCTCACTGACCAGATGGGGTCAGCTCGCGGGAGGGATAGTTTAATCACAATGGTAACTGGTCGGTGCATCGGATGGTATTGGATGGTATATACATTGAAATGGGAGGCTGCGTCCTGACTGCTTGACACATTTATTATTTCTGTTATTTCTCATTATTATAAACTGTACATTACGCACTGCGCTATGTTCTGTTTTGACACAATATCTACTGTGATTGTCATAGCGGTCAATCCTTGGTACTCTCTTACTGTATTAGTATATAAAGCTTTAAAAAAACTGTAAGTATTACTAGGGGGTAATTTATACAGTTTTGGCTTATTACTAAGTGCTAGGGAAAAAAATCAATATACAACATTCAGACTTACCTTTAGATGTACTAAGTGGGTTGGAAGTGCCAATGAAGATGAGTCCAACAATGCTCCCTGGCTGTAGTGTTGACTCTATAAGGTCTTCCATAGAGGTTGGTGGTGGTAGTGTGGAGGGTCCACTACTTGTTCCACATGCCTCAGAGAGTCTGTTGGAAACCTTCTCCTTGGTCTGGGATCTCAGATCATACCACCTTTTCCTGATTTCCTCTATGGAATTCTGTGTGCCTCTGACAGATTTTATTTTTTCCTGAATGCCTTCCATATTTTGTTTCTGAGAGTCAGGGACATTAAAGGAGCTTTTATCAAAAAGCTCATTATTATGTGCTACACATTCCTGTCGAGGACGAATAGGACACTTTACTCCGCACGCATTTACAATGCGTGCCATTACCCCACGTTTTTTACTCCGCAAAAACATTTACAGCACAGGGCTTTACAACGCAATCCATTACAATGCATTGTCCATTACAACGCAATTTACTATTCTAACTCCACCGGGGCGTTGTAATGGGGAATGCGGTGTAATGATTTGCAGTGTAAAGCCCTACGTTGTAAAAGTTTTTGCGGAGTAAAAAATTGCGGGGTAATGACATGCGTTGTAACGCATGCGGGTTAAAGTATGTTTCCCGTCAGGAACTCCAGCTTCTTTCCACTGAATTTTCACTTTCTTTTGTGACCTTCATCATCCTTCTCTGATTCCTCTCTGAGCATAGTGGCAAAAAAGGGCAGAGACACAATGCTGTAAAGAGAACACCACAGAGGGAACCCCTTTCTGTGCCTATCTTTTTTTAAAAGAGGACTGGTGTTACAGTGGTCTCTGGAACAAATGGAGATCCTAAAAAGCAGTTGCTGGTAATGACATCCTACAGTCAGCTTACAGTCATTTAACTGGTGGTCATCCCGAGCTAAAATGGCTAGTGGAAATAGTGGAACAAGACCCTTCTGCCCAGGAAAGTTCCTAATGGTAACTCTCAGAAGCTGGCAAGAAAAGGTTAACAAATATCCCATCATCCCAGAGAAATGACCAAGACTTACATGTCCTGGCGGAAACAGTAGGAATTATATTCACCCATCTCCCTGGGAAAACCACCATTGTAGAACACAAAACTAAAAAATACATCAGCAGTGACGTCTTGCCTGGGGGAGGCCCTCTCCTGGGAGGTTCCTCTTGACCCCAGGTTAATCATCCTCCATAGTACGGAGGGAATAGGAGGGAATCGATATAAAATGCAGTTGTTGTTTCTGGGATTCGAGATGGCGAAAAGAGACATAGCTAAAATGCGGCTGTCCGAGGCCCCCGCAGGGGGCCACTAACGAGGGCAGCCCTCTAGTGCCAGCTGGGCACCCCACACCCCCGCAGGGACTCAGGGAGGAGTCCCCCAAGCCTTGGCGCAGCGCGCTAGGCGAGCATCACTTCCGGGGCGCGAGGACAGGGGGAGGGGTATATATTCCTCCCCCACCATCTTGTCGTCCTCTTTTGCGCGCCCGGACACGCCGGGGATGGGCAGCTTGGTAGAAGTAGGCCACTTGGGCAGCTAGGGTGCCCAGTAAGCGCAGTTCACAGGCAGCGGAGAGCAGTGCACCCGGTGCAGGGGCTCCAATCTTGCTCAATCAGCCTTCCTCCTTCTGAGGCCAGCAGTTGAGCCGCGGCATTAGAAAAACATTGATTATGTGTGCAATAGACGTCCTTGTTCTCGGGAGAGACGCCAATCAGGATCATGGCTTGGCATGAGCTGGGGGAGTCTCTGATGTAGAGGAGGGCCCTGGTAACATGGACGGGGAATTTGTGCGAGCAGGCCTGTTCTGTTTTCCGAGGGGCCCACAACCTGTTGCATTTTCGCGGATGGGCCTCCGGGTTTTGCTTCGTATTTACCCTGGTTGGTCATGTGTAGCAGTGCAGGAGGAGTTGTTTCACCACCAAAGTTTCGTTGTGCATAGCCAATCTGTGGTACATAGGCAGCTCTGCACATAGGCAGCTCTGCACCCAGGCAGGCAGAGTGGACACGTAGCGTCAGCAATGCTGACGCTGAGCAGATAGTAACGCTTCTCCTGGGCCTGGCAAGTTATACACAGGAAGAATAGTTAGCCCCTGCCCATAGAAGCCGCTCAGTGTGACACTGGAAATATTATACCGGAGGGAGGTGGGGACAGCGGCGCACCAGTGCTCCGTCCCGTGGGGTTCACCTCCGAGGGTGCCCGTAGTCAGACCTTGGTCTGTATTTGTAGCAAGTTGCTACAACACCGTGTTCTTAGCCCCCCTTTCACCTGAGTTGTGCAGTGACAGGCGGGGACACAACTCAGAGTACAGCCAAGTTGGGGCTATTGGGGCACTGGCCCTCAGTTACTTTCTCCCAGGGCTTCGCGTCTTACCTCGACTTCTGACGGCGCAGGAAGTCCTTTGCTTGTTATTTCTCTGACTCGAAGCGTCCAAAGGCAGAGTTGCATGGGGCTGGCCCCGAGGCTTCTGTGCTCCTCGTTGCGATGATCTTACCAGAGATTGGCCAACAGGAGGGTGTAGAAGCTCCACCTTAGCCCCTGTGTCAAGCCAATTGTATGTAACGCTATGGTGATCTGTGATGCCTAGGTCGGACATGAGGTGCTTTGGATATGCGCCCGGCTAGAAGAGTTAGTAGGGTACACTGCTGATTGAGTTGATGCATACCGTGTCATGTTAAGTACAGTTCCACCAGTAGCTACTGGGTTGCGCAAAATGATCTGGACAGTGACCCAATTGAGCTAGTGATCTATGTAATCCCTATGAAGTCATGACGAGATTTGGTAGCACAGTGCAATACAGGCAGTGGGAACTAGGTTATTTCTTTTATGGAGTATACGAAGGACAATTTAATAACCTTGTATGGAGTCTCTGCTGGGGTGTGCCTAGTTGGCTACTGTGGGTGTGCGATTGGCACATAAAATTTTTACACGGCCTCTGGGATAAGCCCTAAGGCTCTGTCTAGCTACTTGGGGGGGCGAGCAGGCGTTAGCCTAAGTGTGTACTCCATCCTCAGGACTAATGGTGGGCTCAGCCACGCGTAGGTGCACACCGTTCCCAACCTTAAACGCCAATTTAACATTGGTAGAGAAGGGATAAGGGTTGATTGCAGTCCGTTTTGCAACCGCCCCACAGGACGAATGCTTTAGGCCACTGGTTGTGAAGGGCTATTGCGGGGGAGCCTGGTTGAAGAGCTAACGTCGGGCAAGTATGTCTTGTGCTTTAATCACACTGGTATGCCCCAGCCACAAGCTAATTTTATCAGGGTGAGCTTGCGGGGGGGCAGGGAGCGCCGATGCATCAGAAGCACTGAGCAGCTTTCAGCCAGGTATGGTATGGTTGATATCTGATGCAGGGGGCATCTGTTAGACTAGAGCGGTACTCAGATGTACAGCCTTCGGTGCTTGGAGGTCTGTTGGCTCCGCCTTTTCTAGGGAAGCCATCGTCTAGCGGGGTGCTCTGAGCGGAGTATTGGCAGGCTTAATTAACATTATCAGCTACCAGTTCAAATGTGCATCTTTCACTAATTTACAATGCAGATCACAGGAACTGTGCCACGTGTGGGGTAGCTTGTGTCGCTCAGTTTGGGCATGAGCACGGCTGTCCTGTCGCCGGTGGTCAGCGAAGTTGGGGCCTGTGCTCCCAGCAGTCCGGTTCGGGGAAGGCGGGGTGACCATAATGGCAATTTCAGAGTTGTTTGTGGTAGGTTGCCTGGTTTGGGGTTAGAGGTCTGTTGGTCCTAGGACTAGCCAGTGCGTCTTCCCGCGTTCAGGTCAGTGAGCAATAGCTGGGTTGGTGTCAGCGGTATGTTCTGGGCAGGGAGACTCAGGCCAGTCCCCACCACTTGGTCTACCAGGACATCCCGCGGAGTCCCATGTGGCACTAGAACGAGGTCAGACCTTCCACAGTCCTGGTATTTTCGAGTACAGATCATTGTAATCCTGGCACTTTCACCAAATTGCTGCAATTGTGCTAGGATCACTACCACCAGAATTTGGCGGGGGCGGACAAGGGTGGGATTTCATGGGCCCGCCCATGATCAGCGTGCTTGCTCCTCAAACCAGGTTAGCAAGATGTTTGTCCCTGATGGAAGCATTGTTAACTGTGCCCACTGCACTATCCTTCTCCCAGTTTGCGAGCAGGGGCTTAATTTAAAAAGCAGTAAGCTGCACAAGAGTAATTCATACTCAGGTGTCTATCTGCTCTTCTATGTATGTACACCAATAAGGTTGCAATCAACAAGCATTTCATCCTTCTGAGGTCGATAAAACAAGTACCATGGAGCTGAGTAACAAACATGTTATGCAGCGCCAAGATACCATGGGGTGTACGTGTCACCAAGTACAGTCAGAAGCGGAAATTGTTAATGAATCTGGTGAATACAGTGGGCTCACTCAGCAGGGTAGTAGGCGAGAGCCCAGAACATTTTCCATGGGGCGGAAGGGTGGCACAGGCAGCAAAGTTGACAGCCAAATTGACAACGTTTCATTAGTCTGGCGGGCTGCTCTGAGCAGAGCATTTGCAGGCGTAAGTAACAGTTCCCGCTACCAGTTCTAAGGTGCATCTTTCACTAAGTTACTCAGATCACTGGGACAGGAAGTAAGGTGGGCTGGATAATTCTTGCTTCCACCTGCATTGGCACATCGTGTCTGGAGTGATTGTCAAAGGGTGCACTTCAGCCAGGTATTGTTAGCACCCATCGACACCAAGCCGAGTGTTAAGGTCACCCAGGGCCCCATTTACACAGCCCAGTATCAGGCCCTTGTGGGTCAGTGCCATGAATTACTAAAGTTAACTGAACAGGAGGCGTGACCGTGGGTTACGCTAGCAGAAGTTTGGGGAAGAGCTAAACTCCACCCATGGGCATGGTGTAGTCTTAAGTAAGTTGGAGTTGTCACTCTTATTTGACCAGGGGTTCGATGCTACACGAGGGCATCGCTGCGCTGCGGCTAGAGCACTGTCTTTGTGTCTCCCAGGGGGCAGCTAGTGAAGGCAAGGCTCTTCCCAAACCGGGCACCAGAACACAAGGTAGTCAGGGCCTACTTGTCTGTTGGGTGACTTGGGTAGGCACCGTGTAGTTGTCTCTCCACGAAGGGGTGAGTTGTCTCCAATAGTGGGCACAATACATATGTGGTCCGTTTGTGGTATATCCTAGCGGACCCACTGACGGGGTACTGCAGCTAAACAGGGAACTGGGAAGCTTGGTTTCCGTCACTGTGGCAGGTTTAAAGCATCCAGGGTCGGAGAGGCACAGTAGGTATTGTGCATCTGTGATCCGATGGCAGTTAGGCAAGCGGGGTGCGCTGAGTAAGTTGTAATTACACAAAAGGGTGAGGTGTCTCCAGTAGTGGGAGCAAGACATACATTGTTTCAAACCAGCTTCGATACCATTAAGGTGTTCACCAGGGTAGCAAGCAAAGGGGTTTGTGCATAAGTCTGGGCAAAGGGGCGAAATAAGTGCACCCCAGAACAAAGGGCAGTTGACTATGATCCTGCAGTTAGGCGCAAACGCCCGCCCGCCCGATCATTAATAGATGCCACGCTGGGTGGTGACGCTGTCAGCCAACAGTGGGCTGCCGTCCCAAGTAATGGGGACACAAGGTGTCAAGCACAAAAGGCTACTATGTAAAAGAACATGTGGCATGTCCAGTGACCAACAAAAAGCTAAATTTAACTGAGCAGGTAATTTTCCACCGCTGGGGTTGCCCTGGGGTGGGCAGTGTGAACGCCCCTGCCCCCTATCCGGGGGCCCTCGCAGGGAGGGTTCTAGCCTGTCGACTTTTCCTGCAGTTAAGGTCAAATGCCCTGCCCGGTTAGCTATACTAGCCTCACTGGGCGGGGGTGCTGTCAGCTAACACATTGTGCTGCGTCCCCAAGAAAGGGGGCAACAAGGTGCCAAGCACAAAAGGCAAGGCGAGCAGTGTGAATATCCCCCCCCCTATTCGGGAATATTCTGGGATGAAGGGCAAAGTAGGACTTAGCCAATCCTTAAAGTTAGGCACCATATGGCAGCCAGTGCGCACTGCATTAATCAGACGGATTCTCTAGCTGGTATCCCTAGGGGGTCCACCACGAAGGGAGCTGAGCTGGCGAAATTCCCATAAGAAATAAGGGATGCAAGGGCAGGAGGGCACCCTGGCTCATCGTCACACACGTCTAGTTATGGACATTCCTGTGCGTCATGAGTTAGAAAGCAAATGGACGGTGCAAAGGTTAAAGTATAATCCGTCTCGCCCGAATAGCCAAAAGTAGGCAGGTGGGTGTAGGAGCGGTCTCCCAACAAGCCGGCAGCTGTCCCTTAAGCGGGCACACAGGTGTGCTAGACACACCGTCCTAGATGGACGGCAGCTAGGTGTGCTCAGCAAATTCATGGGGCAATGTGAACCAGGGAATCGGATCTGCCCCGCCCAGAGTTGACACAGGGCTGAGTTATGTGAAGTAGTGGAACTTTCCCACAGGAGGGTGGATAGTTCTTGACACAAATTCACAGGGCAGAAGGGCCTTGTGTTGCAATAGACACTAGCTGATCCAGGCTATCAGCAAGGGCTATTATGATATAGATGGGGTTCATCTATCACCAGTGGGAGTGTTCTCTTCCCTAGCTTTGCAGGAGGCCTGGAAATAAGAAGTTGCAGGTGAGAAAGGAGCTGTTTTGGTGGGGGCTCTGGCGGCGACGGTGGCCACCTCCAGAGCTGTGGCGGAGTTACAGGGCGATCTGGAAGCAGAGGGGTACAGAAGGGTACCTCTGCGCGGCACCATGGTGGGTGCCAGAGCCAAATCCTAGGAGCCTCATGGGAGGTTCCTGGAAAACCGTGTCGGCGCCCCGTTAGTCCTTCGGGCGGTTGTGGGCCTGAACAACCGGGGGTTTGCTATGCTACGCTCCGCCCTGAAAGGGGCGTGAGTAACAAGGGACCATGTGTCACGTGATCCGGGAAGAGGATCACCAGAAGTGGCAGCACAGATGGGGTTCGCCCCAGTGCTGCTTGGCTCATCAGGCGGGCAGGCGGCCCAGACGGTTGCCTGCCCTTGGATCGCCCGTAAGATAACCCACCATATTACATAACGGTGTATGTAATAAACCTGCAGCAATTTTACCCAAACAAGAAATGTGTTGTGTGTTTATTTATGAGCATGCATGTTACGTTGGAGGGGTGGGGTAGGTTGCCAATGCTGGTACTATGCGGCTGTCCGAGGCCCCCGCAGGGGGCCACTAACGAGGGCAGCCCTCTAGTGCCAGCTGGGCACCCCACACCCCCGCAGGGACTCAGGGAGGAGTCCCCCAAGCCTTGGCGCAGCGCGCTAGGCGAGCATCACTTCCGGGCGCGAGGACAGGGGGAGGGGTATATATTCCTCCCCCACCATCTTGTCGTCCTCTTTGCGCGCCCGGACACGCCGTCTCCCACCCTACCGCTTACCCGGCGTGGTTCGTGGCAGGCAGGAGGCAGAGAATGTTGTAATGTTGTCTTTTTTCGTTGCAGGCGGAGTTACAGGGCGATCTGGAAGCAGAGGGGTACAGAAGGGTACCTCTGCGCGGCACCATGGTGGGTGCCAGAGCCAAATCCTAGGAGCCTCATGGGAGGTTCCTGGAAAACCGTGTCGGCGCCCCGTTAGTCCTTCGGGCGGTTGTGGGCCTGAACAACCGGGGGTTTGCTATGCTACGCTCCGCCCTGAAAGGGGCGTGAGTAACAAGGGACCATGTGTCACGTGATCCGGGAAGAGGATCACCAGAAGTGGCAGCACAGATGGGGTTCGCCCCAGTGCTGCTTGGCTCATCAGGCGGGCAGGCGGCCCAGACGGTTGCCTGCCCTTGGATCGCCCGTAAGATAACCCACCATATTACATAACGGTGTATGTAATAAACCTGCAGCAATTTTACCCAAACAAGAAATGTGTTGTGTGTTTATTTATGAGCATGCATGTTACGTTGGAGGGGTGGGGTAGGTTGCCAATGCTGGTACTATGTGGAAAGTGGACACTCCTCCATTAGTCGGGCCTGGAAGAGGGGGATGGACCATAGTATGGGTCTTGAGGTAGTGGCGTTTCAGGTCAGGGGCTGCCCACAAAACACCCCAAAACTTGGCAGTGGTGGGCCATTTACAGGGGTATAGTCCTAGCCCCTGGTCGCTCTCTCGACTCCAGGCTGGATGCTGAAATACAGAATTATGGCGCCACAACATGAGAGGCTGAGGTGTGTGTCTAATGCTCAGTCTGATCAAGGGATCTACTGGGGGCATGTGGTACATGGGTGGGATGTTTGGGACTGATTGTGCAAGTTTCTGTGTTGCAGTTGTTCACGGGGGGTTTATTACAATTTCCTATGTATGTCTGTTGGCCTTTTCGGCCCTGATTTATTGCTACAATCCAATAAAATTTGTAATGAAAAAAAAAATACAACAGCAAGGCAGAGATCAGATAAGACCACGTATAGACCCTTTAGCCAGAGGATTACTAATAACAGGAAGTGGAGACCATGATAAAACTGAAGATTATAGACCCATCTTACAACAGCTGATCTACACCCATTGTTCTAATCCCCAAAACATATGCTTCTGTATTGACTTTTGACAAGTTAACAGTATACTTTCTGTCGATGCTTATCCCATGTCTCAGGTGGATGAACTGACTGAGAAAATCTATATTTGTCACTACTCTTTACCTCACCAAGGGATACTGGGAGGTTCCTCTAGGAGCAAGCAACCACTTCAGAACAGCTTTCTCTACCCTAGGAGGACTATTTTAGTTCAGGGTTCTTCCTTGTGGACTTCATGAGCTGGCTGACACTATTTTGAAACCCTATCACTCTTATACATCTGCTTACTTGGATGACATTGTAATTTATAGTCCTTGGACGGAGGAACATGTCCATCATTTGTCTGTCATCTTGGGGCTGTCCGGAAAGCTTTAAATGAAGTGGGGGTTACCATGGAATCCTGCCTTGTACCATAGCTTCTCTAGAGATCAGGTACCTCTTGATGGTATTTTAGGGAACAAGTGGTTCAACCTCAAAAAGAGAAGGCAGGGGCTCTTTGCTAAATACCACACCCATAACTACAAAAACGTATGGGCACTTTTAGGTATTGTTTTCTAAAATCTGCAGTTTATTTCCAATTCCACTGATCTCGCTACTCTTCTCATATCCTTGTTAAACATTTGGGCCTCGTTTACAATATTTTGACGCATGGCAGCGCAGCAAGCCTTACTGCCGCGCTGCGCTGCCCTGCATCAAAATAAAAGGGTAGGAATACGCCTTATCTACAAGATACGGCGCATTCCTGTCCTTCTCCCCTGCGCCGGCACACAAACAGCAGCTGTGTGCCAGCGCAGACACTCTTGCGTCACTTTGCAAGGGTGCCTGCGCTGAGTGGATGAATGTTTTTGTGCACCTTCCTGCACAAAAACTATCATTAAAGGAATTTTCCTCAGTATGCAGCATGCGTAGAAAGAGGAAAAAAAGAGCAGAAATAAAATTATTTCTCCTCATTGCGCCTCCTTACACCTCCCCTATGGAGCCGTAGGATTCTGACGCACTCCCAGGTTTACAAAAGGCTGTAAATCTGGGAATGCATCAAGTTCCATGGATGTTGCGTGGGAACACCCATGGAACGCCCCTTTCATGCATAACTCTCCATGCAGCAGGATGCAGCACGCATAGGAGGAAAAAACGAGGAGAAATTTCTCCTCGTTGCTTCTCACTACGCCTCCCCTGGGGAGGCAAAGGATTCTGATGCATTTACAGGTTTACAAAATGTTCTAAATCTGGGCATGCGTCAAGTTCCATGGATGTTGCGTGGGAACATCCACAGCAACACACATGGAACACCCCTTCCACGTAGAGTTATGCATCAAAAGGAAACATATTTACAAGGCAATGAAAAGTCACACAGGGTGACTTTAAGTGGCCTTGTAAATATGGGGAAGCCTATTGCGCTGCTGGTGCGTCAATAAAAGTGATACACCAGCGGTGCAATGGGCTTGTAAATAAGCCCCATGGTTCCCAATCAGTTCTTGCACCAGAACTAGTTCTAGATTGTCCAGATTTTAATCTCCCCTTTTTTCTTCAAACTAAAGCGCAGGAGTGGGTGTCGGTGCAGTTTTGCCTCATGAATTCAGTGACGGCCTAATCCAATTCTTTTCATGAGCATAAAGCTACTGCCACATAAACAGGTTTATCATACCTTGGAAAATGAGGCTATTGGAATCTCAGGTACAGACATTTTAAAATCCATTTTGACCCTGCCCCACTCCCCTGGTTGTCTTGCTACAAATATACAAACCACCTGGTACTCCACTGACACTGCAACCGTTCAATTTTTCTGTTAAACACTTACCAAGTTCCAGCTATTTTATGCAAATTATTTGTCTCCTCACCCTAACCTTTCCCAGCCTGAGCGTCAGGGCTTCTGGGAGAGATGTGTGATGAAGTGGGTGAGACGGAAAATGTTAGTGAAGAGACTGGTTCTTCAGTACTTACCAGGTCTCATATCCACATCACCAATGAATGCGCCCAACATGGTGGGGATGTGGAAACTGCAGGTGATGGATGATTCAGTGTTGGGTCCCGTGGTAGCTATGGTGGTGTGGAAAAGGCAGAGAGGGAGCCAACCTTGAGCCACGCCATAGTCGGCTTATTTGGGCAGCACTGTGAGAAGCCAGCAAAAGCCATTACTTGTCTTGGACTGGCAGGGAGGCAGATCAGCTTTCACCACCATCACAGCAACACCAAGGAGAAAAGAGGTATGAGCAAGTTTTAAACTGGGTGGAGTTTCCAGAGAGGATGTGGCTCCCACCACCAATAGAAAGAGTGGTAAAACAAAAGATAGAAAAGTTTTAGTACAACTATTTGTGAAGTGCTCCAGAGAGGAGTAGTCTTTCTCTCAGAACAGCCCCATTCTGACGAAGGGCATGTTGATGCAGGATAGCAGCTGTGCCCATGAATCAACCAATTGTATCCAAAGAGCCCAGGCCGCACTTCAAGATCTGTTTGGAAGCATCCAATCAGTTACTGACCACATTCCTAAATGTTTTTTCATACGGCCTGGCAAGCTGATAAATGTATGTTTCATCGATTCCATCAAAGCATGAAAACAGCCGAGGAGGCAGGTGGCATTAGCACTATGGAGGGTCTGGCTGCCAGAAACAAAAATCTTTCAGCCCATGGAGTCATGTTTCTTTGCCTATCGTGAGGTACCTTAAGAAAAGCATTTGGGTTCTGCTTAGAGGAAAATGTTTGAATATCCAGACTTTCCAGTGACAGCGGAGGGGACAAAAGTGGGGGTCACCCATAGCAGGCCTATGATATTTGTTGGCTGGCAGGCCTAAAATGGTTTCAACTATACAGCCATGACAGGACCCAATAGGACTTCACTGAATAGAAGCAATAGGGTTGCAAGATCTTAATCAAAATATTGGCCCTTGCCTCTGCAGAAAGGCAAAGTTAATTCGAAGGCTTCAGCAGCTTTAGGTACTGTACTGTAGTGCTGTAGTTATAAATGAAGAAGCTTCCTCTGAAGCAGGGCCAGAGGGGTCGAGCTTGAATAAATCTCAGCCACTGGTAATTCCTCGGGTGCATCCCAGTCCATTGTTATTTTGTACACCATGCCACCTCTGTTTGGACCTAGCCATATGCAAATCAGTCTTGACCCTGTGCCAATGGGAACAGTCCAGCCCGAACTGCCAGCCCAGATGCTGCCTGAACCGGAACACAAGCATCCCAGGATTGGTTTCATCCTAGTTAGGGCTCATGAGCCAGGTATAGCTTGGTACCAGTGACACAGTGTGCACGGGACCCACATCTGGGTATACCCATCCCACTTAGGGCAACACACTTCCAGTATTAGCACAGGGATCGGAATTGACACCCCACTCGTAATCAGGGTTTAAGTCATAAATTACATACATTATCTCAACCACACAAGATGAATACTCAGTGCTTCTACCCAAGGAATGCCTGTTCATGGTAATTTCATCACCTTGGATCATGGAATGAACATTCCTCAATGTCCTTCTCAACATTCCGAGGGAGGCTGTTCTTCTCTACAACCCTCTACCATATACATATTCCAGCTCATGAAACATTTCCTTTCTCTATAACAGCCAGTGTAAGTCATTATAATCATGGCTTCCATTCTGCATGATCATGCAAATATTGTTGTCATTATGTCATGTTAAGGATGTTCACTGGAACCATGACCCATCTGCCCCCATGTCATCTGACTTACCTCCCTCAGAAGCGCCTAGAAGAATTTCAATCATGCGGTGTGCTCCACACAAAACAATTACAAACATCAGTAAATCCAATCCTAGGCCCTAATTGGAGCCTGTCCGTCTAACATGATGGCTGGAAAGTTTGAGGCACACAAGTTTGCGATAAAAAGTTGGGGGAATAGTTGCTTTTGGGGTCTATAGAGACAGAGGCTCAGTTGGGGGAGATGTTCTGGACAAATTTACACAAATAAACTCATCCCCAACAGGCACTATTCATCACTCTATCCACCTCATTACCAGAGTTGGAGACTGCAGCATCCTTCCACTTCCTTTTCCTTTTACGTGGTGAAGCACCCACAGCATCCTCATTACCTTTCTTCAAACTAGAGTCAGCCATCGTACTGCTGCCATCAGCTAAGGTCTGCTGACTCGCCCTGTTTAAAATTATAAACGAATAATAAGTGATCAAGAGTCATGATAACGTAGAGAGAGATTGTTTGCTTTTTTTTGTTTTGAGGAGGAATTGCTAAAGAGGAGCATTTCTTAAAGTCATGCTCTTCTACCTCTGTGCGCCATAGGACAAATCTTAAATCGTGTAAAGTTTATGCCTACGTAAAGCTCTCTGAATACACTGTCTGTGTCAGCCATTGTGTAGAATAGGTTTTAAATTGTATTTCAAGAAGGAGGGAGTGAGAAGTGATGCAGGTTTGCTCACCTTCCCAAACATCTAACCATACAAATACAACAGGAGGGAACCTCTACCATGCTTAAGCTATCTCTCCATACCAGCTCAAGGGGACCACCCTATGGTATTAAAAGGACTGGAAATCCAAGTGGCATGCTTCATCGTCCAGGTACCTAGTGTATCTGGACGTGCTCAACCTTGGTAGCCAAGGGAGCTCCTTGGAATTGGGTGGGATCCTAGATTTAAAATAGTCTAGGGCATGGGTACTCACAAACTTTCTGTCGAGGGCCAAAATTACAGTGTGGTTTGTGGCCGAGGGCCGCACTGGTAGGGGTGGAGTCAGTGGGGGCGGGGTCAGTGGGGGGCGGGGCTAGAATAAAAAAATCAAACCCATTTCAAAACATTAGACAATGCTGTATTTCAAAAGCAGATGTAACTACAAAGAGCACATTTTGATAATACATCTTTATTAGCAGACTATAGCAATCTTAAGAGGCATTGCATAGCTTCATACACACTTTGACCCCAATTCCATCACACGGTTACTTTTGGCCCACCCTTAAACCCGCAACAGCCTGCAATGTTTTGCTAACGGAATGGCGGAAAGGCAAGGGCCAAAAACTGAAGAAAGTCAAGAGGACTCCAAGAGTTTACTTTTTATTCCTGAAGCAAACTAAATGACCACTGAGGCCAGTCTGAGAGGACCCCTGTGTTTTCTTCCCCTTCCGCCTGGCCTTCCTCCCTTTACCCTCTTCTAGTGCAGACTCTAAGAAACGGCCTTGCCATGGCTGGAAGGACAGGGGATAGCGATCCAGCCATGCTGAAGCAATACAAATACGACAAACTGCCATGGTGATGAAGACCATCCCTTTCACTGTTTACTTCATCCTTTCTCCCTGATATGTGTAAGGGTTTGCTTTTGTCAATAGTAATGCGGTATGTCAAATATTAATGTTACTTACTGCATTTTCATTTGTGATATGCTATCATATAAGAAAAGCTTTAAATACATAACAAATAATTGTTAGCATGCATTGAAGTATTTTGTGCTTTAGGTTTTTAGAAATTAGCAAAATGACAGGTGACTTTTTTGTTGGCTGCAGTTCTGGTGCCATAGCATCGTACAAGGCGGACACCTTCATATCCACGCTACCACACTGCCATCACACACCCTGGATCTACTACCCATAGGCACTATCAGTGTAGCTGACTGTTCTGATCATTTTTGTGGGCTCGCTATAGACAGGTTCAGCCCCTTGCTCATGATTGCAAGGCTTTTTGTCCATTCCATTGCCAGATCCTGATTTTGTCTTTTCTCTCTATTATTGTGCTGGTCCCACTCCTAGAGGAATTTGGCTTTATCCTGATTGAATAAGTTGTTTCTCTGAAATGCTGATATCAGCTAACAACTTTTCTTTTATTTCTTTACCATTTGTGTTTTCCACTCCAGGGAAGTGCATGTCCTGCTCTTTCCCCTATATTTCTCTCTTTATTTAGCTTTGCCCTTTTCTAGCTCATGCTCTTTCCCTTGCTTCTCCCCTACAGTATTGATGTTTCCTCCCTCTGGCACAAAGTACTGATATATATATATATATATATATATATATATATATATATATATATATATATATATATATATATACTTTCTCTCTCTCTCTCTCTCCTCTCTCCCTCTCTCTCTCTCTCTCTCTCTCTCTCTCTCTCTCTCTCTCTCTCCTTCAGTCAGTCTATCTCTCTGTCAGTCAGTCTCTCTCTCTCTCAGTCAGTCACTAAGTCAGTCTCTCTCTCAGTCAGTCAGTCAGTCTCTTAGTCAGTCTCTCAGTCAGTCAGTCTCTCAGTCAGTCAGTCAGTCTCTCAGTCAGTCTCTCAGTCAGTCAGTCTCTCTCTGTCAGTCAGTCTCTCTCTCTGTGTCAGTCTCTCTCTCTCAGTCAGTCTCTCTCTCTCAGTGAGTCTCTCTCTCTCTGTCAGTCTCTCTCTCTCTGTCTGTCTCTCTCTGTCAGTCAGTCTCTCTGTCAGTCAGTCTCTTAGTCAGTCAGTCAGTCTCTCAGTCAGTCAGTCAGTCTCTCAGTCAGTCAGTTTCTCTCTCCACTCTCTCTCTCTCCACTCTCTCTCTCTCCACTCTCTCTCTCCACTCTCACTCTCCACTCTTTCTCTCTTCACTCTCTCTCACTCTCTCTCTCTCCACTCTCTCTCTCTCTCCACTCTCTCTCTCTCTCTCCCCCCCCCACTCTCTCCCTCCACTCTCTTCTGTCACTCATAATATTGGGTTTCCCAAGACTGGACGTTTTAAGGATTGCACCGGCAAAGCAAATAGCAACGAGCGCCACTTGCCTAATTTTGTGGTGAAATCGTGAAAAGTTGGAGGGCCATGGGTACATTACCTGCAAGGTCCGCGGGGCCGCCAAGGAAGTCCTGCCGGGCCGTACTATGAGTACCACAGGTCTAGGGTGTTCTGAGTTTTAACTTTATTTTCAAAGGGCACCCTGATGGAGTTAAAAACAGGTGGGGATGCACCAAGGAAATTAGTATACTCTGTATCCCTGGGTCAACATGTTTCAGGCATCACACAAATGCCTCACCGGGCTAGTTGACTTTCATCAGGACTTCACACGGATCCCGTTAGTATTCTATTTGTGTGCATTCAATTGTGTAAAACTTCCATTCACCATACTCATACATACCCAGGGGTGGCTCCTCCATGTGGGCGGAGGAGCGTCGCCCCTGCTTGCAGCAACTTGCATCATTTTCTAACAAAAAAAAATGTCCATAATAAATTTGGGGTGGGGGCTATCTGCTCACCAATTCATACATTTTGGGTGCTATTACCATGCTTTTGAGCAGAACATGGTTGTCGGAAAGTAAAGTATGAAGCTAGAATTAGCAGTCATGCAAGCCACTTGTATTAATACTAGAGTAAAGGGTCTAACTGTATGACTGACTCCAGCACTCCTCAGTTTTCCCAAGAAGTGAAAATGCAGTTTACTGCTTTCTGTGCTGCATGTTCAATACATATTTTAGGTTTGAAAATGTGCTTGGCAGAAACATTTTAGCAGCACTTTAAAGTATGCACTGCGCCGTGGTCTATGCAGAATTTAATCTGTTCACATGAACAGACGTCATATGGGAACTTGGGTACTAGACCTAATCAAAGTGCTGTTGGTTCTAATGTTTGCCGAAGAACCATTATAAGTTAGCATAGTCTGCTCAAGTTGTGCTGGAGAATAGATTCCATGCGGCCTAAAGACTAGATAATAGGCGCTCAAGCGTGAGTCCTCCAGCCACATTCTGATTCGGTTTGTGTATGTAGCCAGTTGTGCTACTCTTTAAAATGGCTGCCTCTAAACCATCTCTGATCCCTCAAATTAATGGTCGGTCTTACAATAACCCAAATCAGTCTTAAGTTCATAGTTAGTCCTGGCCCCTTGATATACCTCCGTAAAAAATTGTTGTCCAGAGATTTTCATTTTTGATTTGTGTTTTTGTATCATTAGAGAAGTAATTTAAATCAAAATTGTTACTGAGCACCAGAGTTCAAATCACAGTACTCCACAATGAATTGATGTAGTTATATTCTTCTTTTAATTTCAATCTTCGGATACATCCAATACACCAAATGCGATATGTAGCCAACACGTGTTTCGTCTATGGTTGATATACCAATGACTTCATCAGGGCTACAAGAAAATCATAACTATTCTTAGCTTAATGCACTATTATTCTCATCCAAGTTTATCACCATGGTGATCATACCCATCAGTAACGGTGTCTCTAGACCCCAAGCCAAAAGTAGCAATAATTAAGTATTGTCATAAACATCCAGTGCAAACGGATTCTAGTACCATAGTTACACCTAAACGCAGTCTTGTGATATGTGGAAAATGAGTCATTCCCGGATTGCCGCTGCCTGCCTGCCTGCCTGCTGCCTGGGGGGACAACAAGCCCCGGTTTGCCTCGTGGCCTCGGCCGCCACCAATGCCTTCACTCGAGCGCGCCAGGAGGTGCTAGAAAAAGTGAGGAGGGCTCCCGCAGCGCGGGACCAGCGTGGGCGTGCCCGGGCCTGCGCCCGTCCGCGGCAGGACAAGGCTGGGCTGGGCATATTCTCTTGGATTTTTGGTCTATCTTTTTTGTATTTCACCTGGACCTTGATCTACAAACTGCGAGAAGGTAAAACATTTTCTTTAATCTGTCCTGTTAAAGTATTCTGCATCATGGGAAAGCGAAAAGTCACCCCTACACCCAAGACAGTGGACACAACTTTGGACGGTTATCTTCAAAAGGCAGTAGGGGCCTTAACTAAGGAAAGAGAAATTGCGGAGCGAAGACTCTCATTAGCACCCTGCCCGGCTATTGCAGTCCCAAATGTTTCTCAAGTAACTACCTTGGAACTTGCTACGGCCCAGAGACCACCCCCTCCTTTATCTCCAACTATAATTATCCCAAGTCAGGATCCCACCTATACAGTTATCGAAGGGGCTGATTTAACATCTTGTCTAGAGGCGAAAGGTCCTGTACTGCCAACTGCCGCTGGAGGGAAACGTAAACGAACAGACTTGGCGGGGGGGAGAGTAAAATAAAAGGACACTCACCGAGGGTTAAGAGCACCAAGCAAACTCACCTAGTTGGAAATACCTCTAGGACGCGGTCAGGTGGAGGGAAAAGCAGTGCAACAATTGAAGTAGATAATATTGTTGATAAGATCAGTAGAATTGTACACGAAGCCCTGACACCCATTCTATCTAGATTAGCCTGAATTGAGGATCATCTTGCTCAAGTGGTGTCGGGTTTAGGTACCAAGATGGCTACTAACAACCAACCTGATAATGCTTCTTATTCAAGGAACTTAAATTTGAAACACCGTGAGGTAATCCCCAGTGTCCTAACCTCCGTGAGTGTATCATCTTCTGCAAATAGCCGTGTCCCGAGTATAGAGCCCCTTCCCCTCAGCGCCAGTATTAATCCTTTGGCCTTTATAACACAGGATTCAACTCTGACTGGGAATCCCCATAGGAACATTAAAAACCTGGGTCAGGGGGACACAAATCAGCCAAGATCAACCATGAAAGATAAGGGTACACTTTCACGCGGGATTCTAAATTCTACTGGTCCAAGGCAGGATTTAAAAAATGGGGGGGCTGCACAAGACGTTCTAAATTTACCACCAGAATGTACACCATATATTGTGATTTTGAAAGGAGTGCCCTGTCTGGCTCCTGGCCAGCAAGAAACTTGCCAAAGCCTTATTAACAAATCGGCTCATTGGTGCCATAAGAAAATCTCGCCGAAGCTAAATTGGTCTGAAAAAATTATAATGGCTAGGCGAGTGAGCTGGCTAGGTTACACGATTAAACACGGGGTAGGGGACTGTGTCATGCTTAACTGTAACTATGCATGGTGTGCTCGTTTTGCCCTAAAGCACTTAAGAGATTTGCCTGGTGATTCGATAGAAATCCACCCTCTGGGTTCTTTTTACCCCCCATATCGCGGAGCTATGGTTAGAAAACCGCCTGTATGGATAGATTCAAATTCATATCCTCCTACACAGCCTACCTCATTCGTCCATCCTAACCGGTTTGATGCTCTTTCAGGATTGACTGAAATTGATTGACTGCTTGGGTGTTCTAACCACTCAGCTGTTGTATCTGGGTTGGGTCTGTATCGTAATAGCCAAGGGAGAGAAATTAATTTAGATGATCATAGTAATATGGGCCTGATGGACTTACTTGAATCCCCCTCCTCTAGAAAAAATACTAGTAGGGAGAACCATGATAAAGAAATAATCTACCCACTGATCCCAAATGTTATTACTTCAAGTCAGGTGCCATACTTGCCTCCTATCGTAGTTGAGCAAGTTACGGATGACAAACATGAGGGAGCGGCAAATCAAGGTCACATAAAGGCTTTAATCGAGATCTCTGTCGGTCAAGTACCGCCCCCGCTTGTTACCCTAGGTGAACAAACCACGATCGATGAGTCAGGGGGATTGGTTAACCAGGGCTACATAAAGGATTCACTAAAATGTACTTCATGGAACATAGCAGGAATTCGGTCCAAAATGACTGATGAGGTGTGGCTAAGTTATATTAGAGGCTTTGATGTTATTTGCCTACAGGAGACGTGGTATAGGGAAGACATAGGTCACAGAGGAGCACCTCAGCACCACCCTCTGTCAAAACCCCCCCATCACCACGAACGACACCCACTCCGCAGCCAGGGAATTTCACCGCTGGGTCTCCTCCTGCGCCGACAAGCTCGCACCCCTCCGCCCCCGCCAAACAACGCCCTCTAAAAGCCGCCTGGTTCACCACAGAACTTCAAGAAGCCAGACGCTCCTGCAGATGCTTAGAGAAAACCTGGCGAAACCTGAAAACCGCGAAATCACGGAACAACCACAAGAGCGCCCTGAAGGAATACCACCAGCGCATAAGAGACACCAAACGGACCTTCATAAGAGACAAAGTCCAGACCAACGTGACCAACGTCAAGGAACTGTTCAACGTCATACAGCAGTTCGCCAAACCCACCTGCGAAGCCACGGACGTCACACCCTCCCAGGAACTCTGCGTCAAGCTCAGCTCCTACTTCCATCTGAAGATCAAGGCCCTCTACGACAACTTCAGCGAACCAACAACGAACATCACCCCCTTACCCACCGCCGCCGATAAGCCTACCATCACGTCCTGGGATCCCGCCACCGTCGAACTCATCACCGTGACCATGAAGAAAACCCACTCAGGAGCCCCAACGGACCCCTGCTCACCGCACATATTCCACAGGGCCACCGCCGCCATCGCACCCGAACTAGGACACACCATCAACGCCTCCCTCAGATCAGGCATCTGCCCAGACGACTGGAAACGGGCGGAGGTAAAACCCCTCCTCAAGAAACCAGCGGCCGACCCAACGGGCCTGAAAAACTACCGGCCCATCTCTCTCCTCCCCTTTGCGGCCAAAGTCACCGAGAGACTCGTAAACACCCAGCTGACCGCCTTCATAGAAGAGAACTCCATCCTGGACGCCTCCCAGTCTGGATTCCGCAGCAACCACAGCACCGAGACCGCCCTCCTCGCCGCCACCGACGACATCCGCATGCTACTGGATCAGGGACACACCGCGGCCCTCATCCTTCTAGACCTCTCCGCAGCTTTTGACACCGTCTCACATCGCACGCTCGCAGCCAGACTTCACGACGCAGGAATACAAGGAACCGCCCTCGACTGGATCCAATCCTTCCTCTCCGGCAGAACCCAGAGGATCCGACTCCCTCCCTTCCTCTCCAAACCCACAGAAATCAGCTGCGGAGTACCCCAGGGATCATCACTCAGCCCCACGCTCTTCAACATCTACATGGCCCCCCTCGCCGCCATCGTCAGACAGCATAAGCTCAGCATCGTATCCTACGCCGACGACACTCAGCTCATCTCCTCGCTCACGAAGAATCCCGAAGACACCAGACTCTGCTTTCAGGAAGGAATGAAGAACATGGCAGCCTGGATGAAGGACAGCTGCCTGAAGCTAAACTCAGAGAAAACCGAGGTCCTCATCCTCGGACCCCGCACCTCCGCCTGGGACAACACCTGGTGGCCCTCCGCCCTCGGGAACCCACCCACCCCTACAGACCACGCTCGGAACCTCGGCATCATCCTTGACTCCTCCCTCTCCATGAACCGCCAGATCAACGCCGTCGCCTCCACTAGCTTCAACTGCCTTCGCATCCTCCGTAAGACCTTCAAATGGATCCCCCCGACTGCAGAAGGACCGTCACCCACGCACTCATAACCAGCAGACTGGACTACGGCAACGCCCTCTACGCCGGAATCAACAAAACTCTTCTACACAAACTCCAAACCACCCAGAATGCCGCAGCCAGACTCGTCCTTAGGACACCGCGCCACGAGCACATGACCCAACACCTACGAGGCCTCCACTGGCTCCCCGTCGAAAAGAGGGTCACCTTCAAACTCCTCACCCACGCCTACAAATCCCTCAACAACATTGGACCCAAATACCTCAACGAGAGATTATCTTTCCACGTACCCAAGAGGAACCTCCGCTCCGCCGACCTCGCCCTGGCAGAGGTCCCCCGCATCCGCAGAAACAGAACCGGCGGGAGAGCTTTCTCCTACATCGCAGCGAAAACCTGGAACGAGCTCCCTGTGAACATCAGACGCTCCTCGACCTTGCACACGTTCAGGAAAGACCTCAAGACCTGGCTCTTCGTCTGACCCGGAGCTGCTGCCCCCCCTCCCCCCCAGCGCCTTGAGACCCTCACGGGTGAGTAGCGCGCTTTATAAACCCCCTGATTGATTGATTGATTGAATGGTTACTGTTCTTATACGGTTCATGCAACACCTTCCCCAGCGGGAAGAGCTAAAGGAGGGTTAGAGGTGTTGATTGCAGTTAAATATAAAAATCACCCTTGCATAAAAATCACCCTTGTTGTTACATCTCCATGGTACCAATTAATTCTAATTTCTAACATGCTACAGGTTAAGCTTATAATTGTGAACTGGTACCACAATATTTTTAACCAAAATAATTGTCAGGTTATTGAGGCTTTGCGGGCTGAAATTAACAAAACCTCTGAGAAATGGCAACCACTGTGCATTCTTTGGGTAGGTGATTTTAATTGTTCTTCCTGCCCATATAGTTCCAACTATGCTTGTGGGTTGTTAAACACAGAGGGGCAGCCCCTCCCGCACTTCATTCATACTTCCCAGGGTGAGGGCCTAAATTCTATTATTATGGAAAACGATTTGGGCCTCATTAATGATTTAGCTAGTAACTGCCTAATGCAGTGTCCCACCTTTGTTGGAGGGGGTAGGGAAAGCTTTATCGATTTTATGTTCATCTCACGGAAGTTCATAAAGCTTGTTGATGATTTTAAGGTGGAGCCAAACAATGTTAGTGATCATAATCCCTTGATAGCTACCTTAAGCATAATAGCCCAGTCTGGGAAAGTTGATGATTGCACTATACATTTTAATTCTAACAAAGGGGTAAGACTCAACTGGCCAAAGTAAATCCATCTGAATTTGAGGCAAAAACAGTTATAGCTAACTATGACTCAATCAAGAGGTGTCTCCATTATGGTTTGTCCCCAGCCGAGATCATCCGTGATTTTGAACTGATATGCTCAGACATAGCTAAAAACCTGACCAAATCAATTAAGGCCAGGAATCTCCCTGAGACAAAGTGGTTTAATGCTGCCTGTTCAAAAGCTCAAAAAATACTAAAATTGGCTCTCCACGCTAATCCTCGTGATTGGGCACAAATTAAAAATAGGAAGATAGATTCATTGATCCCAGGGGAGGTTTGGGAAACTCACTTTGCGGCCATATTTAATCCTTATGGCCAACATCTAGAGGCTACAAGTGGGGATCTGTCTTTAAACCTAACCTCAGCTTCCAAGTTAAGTTCTTCTATCTCAGTGGCAGAGGTCGAGGAAGCCTTAGCTAAAGGAGTCTGCATGAAAGCGCCAGGCCCCGACGGGGTCCCTCTAGACCTTTTTAAAAGTAATCCCCAGCTATGGGCCCCATTGCTGACTAATGTCTTTAAGGCAGTGATCATTGGCTCAATTCCAGCATCCTGGAGAGAGGACGTCGTTGTCCCTGTATACAAGAAAGGGAATCGAAGTGACCCCGCCTGTTATAGGCCAATCTCCCTTATTGACGCTACGGCAAAGCTGCTGGGGAGGGTTGTCCTTGCCCGACTTGAAACATGTGCGATAGACAATAGAGTGATGGCAAGGACGCGATACGGCTTCAGGAGAGGGATGGGCACTACCGAACAGTGCCTGAACCTGTCACTGGTTATGGGCAAGTACATGAGGGCCAGGAAGGGCTCTATTCATCTGGCCTTCATGGACTTGTCCAGTGCTTTTGACACTGTAAACCGGGAGAAGTTGTGGGCACTTATGGGGAACATGGGCATAGAGGAGGCTCTGATTTCTCTTCTTCGCAGGCTCCACGCATCAACTTCTGTTGTTATAAGATATGGCCCCCAAGGGGAAAAAACTAGGCCCATAGCTTCCACGGAAGGTGTACGACAAGGATGTATCTTGGCCCCTTTTCTTTTTTTAATTTACACTAATGGATTAGAGGCCTTTTTAATTGATAAAGAAATTGATTGTCCGCGTATCGGAGGCACACAGGTCCCGCTACTCTCCTACGCGGATGATACCGTGTTAATGGCCCTTACAGCACTTGGCCTCCAAAAACTGCTTAACGCATTCACAGATTTTATGTTGGCTCTTGATCTAAAAGTGAATTTTATAAAATCATATATTATGGTGTGTGGTCCGAAAATGACAAAAACAAGGAAATACATGGTGGGAGACAAGAGAATTGATAAACTGAATAATTTTAATTATCTAGGGAATGTTTTTAATAATAGGCTGAGTTGGGATCCGCTTGTCACAGCAAGGGGACAGCAAGCAGGTAGGGTAACTTCCGCTTTGCCAGAAAGCTGGGTCATAAGCCAGTGACTGAGCTGGTCACACTTTACAAAACCAAATGTGTGCCTGTTGTAACATACGGGGCAGGAGTGTGGGGATACCATAACAGTCGACAACTACAAGTCATGGAAAACAAGTTCATTAAAAGACTATTGATGACTCCAAGTAGTGCCCCCACCATCTTCTGTCATCAAGAACTGGGGCTCAATTTTGTGGAGGATCGCATTGAAATTGCTCCCCTGCTCTTATGGGCCAAAATGTGGCTGTCCGAAGAGCTAGTGTTCTCCAGAGAGGTTATTAAGGATTGTATTACGCTTGATGGAGTACTTTCTATTCCTTGGCTCCGATTCGTAAAGGACAGTTTCTGTAAGTTAGGTTTGGGAGATTATTTTGATTCCCCAGACAGCATGCCTGAAAATGCTAAAAACATTATAAAAGAGGCCCATTCTGCAGGGGCAAAGATATCCCGTTCCCACTCTGATGTAACAGGCCACTTTTGTTTATCTCCGAATCAACAGCAATTTTATTTAACTTTTACGATAAATGTACAGACTCGATTTTATATGACTAGATTACGCTTACTTACCCTGCATTTCTTGGTGGCTTTTCTTAAACAATCAGGGTGGGAAGATAAACTGGAGCCGTGCCCTTGTGATAATTCGGCAGCTCAGAGCACTGTGCACTGTATGTTATTTTGTCCCCTTTACAAAGATCCAAGACAAAGATTTTTAGTCCCGATTTTGAAAGCGATTAGGCCGTGTTCTTATATTGAAGGGTTTTATTATTTATCCTCACTGGCCACTTACGATATATGTACTAAGGTTTCCAATTTTATTAAAGTAGCTATGGCGATTAGGAAACGGTATTAGCCATTTCTACTGAAGCCGATTAGTGTATTTTTTTAAACAAATAAAATTAAGCACTGATGTATTCTTATGGAGGGAGCCGCATGCCATAAATGTGATAAGTGTTATGTAACATAGACTGTAATTTTACAAGAAGATTGTTTTAAGGTGTATTTTGTTTCGTATTTTATATAATGAATTGATGTGTATAAATTGTTTATTATGTCACTTTGTATTTTGACTACTGAAATAATAGTTTGTTATGATGATTTTATGAACTTTTATGGTTTCATATGAAACCGAATAAAGTTATTTTGACTTGACTTGACTTGACTTGAGTCATTCAAAATATATCAGTCCAGGCACATTATATTACTGACTAACAAATACATTTTTGTTAGCATTTAGGAATACCCTGCACCTTAGTGATATTTTTTTGTATTGGTATTGCTTTATGTTGTTGTTTATTATTATGTGACCATAATGACGCTTTCTGTTGTATATAGTTGCACACTTGTTTCTTGAGACTTATGTTTTAAACATTCTGACTGGAAAAAATAAAATAAAAATTCATTTAAAAAATCAAAATACATTAGTCTATGCTGACCAGAAACTTAAAGAACCAGAAAAGAAAAAGAAAGGTAACAACAAGAGGAAGGAGATCCAGGAATCCTAATAAGTAAAATCTTATCGTGCCACACTCCACTGTAATGTGTTCTGGATCACCCATTAAGACATATGAGCTCATATCGAACCTATTCACCTTACGGTTATATTATAAACGTCCTGTTGTCACAAGTGGAAACAAATAGTATAGTGCCTTCCAATATCCTAAATGCATGAAGTCATACCATTAATTATCCCATATTTGACCAAAATCAAAACCTCACTACAAGCCCCATGAGGCTCAACTTCTTACCGTACTAATCAATGTGGCTGCCAGTCCGTATCCCAATCAAAATCTTTCAGGCAAAGTCTTCCAAATATGTTACCTGTAAAATTTATTTTTATTTATATACATGTAATACTATCTTGACATCCAAAGCTAAATAACCAATAAAACTTATCAACACCCTCTCTATATTAAAAACATACCAAATGTGTTACACTCCATCATATATTGAGTGGTTCTCTTCCTGTACTCTCAATGATAACATCCTAAACAAGATCACAGAACTCCCCAATTTCAAATTATTTTCACTTAGTAACCTGAGGACCAGAACGCCTGCAAGTATGCATTGCTAACAGATGTGCCAGTCAGTCACTGGTAGGCGATCTCACACACAAAAGCAAAGCCCTCATTGTAATCTATGTATTTCTCACCACCGCCACTGAAAATGAGACGATTGAGTTACACAAAGATCTCTCGTGATATTCGCTATGTCGGCACATCTATGCAATATCACTGACGTTCTCACGCATATTTCGGTTCTCAAATCTAGGCACCAGAAACATATTAAAGTTATTCAACATGACCTTATCAATCACACTTATCTCAATACCATTAAGTACCCTCATGTTGTGCATGATTCAAATTATGTGCCTACCGTACCTGTCAGCATGCTGTGTCAGCACGCATAATATACTGACAATCAAAATTATATTATATTTAGCGTAATCTAGAATTCACAATAAATTAAAACGCAAATGTCTTAGCGACTGTGGTGGCATCCATCCACAAATAATCAACTACATATGGGGAGAACTATCGTAAACTAAAACGTATACACAGGGCACAAGTCCTAAAAAAAGTGGGGGGACTAACCTAGTTAATCAGTATGCGCGTGGCATCGCAGTGCGTGGCATCGCAGCGTGTGACATCACGGCGCATGACATCACGGCACGTGACATCACAGGAACTGGCATCACAAGAAGTGATATCAGATCTTAAGCCCTCACATATATGCTTAGCAGGTGTATCATGAGTACATTTGAGCACATTTCGAGTATACTTGCAAACCCTCCTGATTTAGGCAGAAGATTCACACATTTGTACGCTACATATAAAACAATGTTACCTTTTGTCAGCGTTAAGCTTTCTATAGCCATAGTGCTTTAAAAGAAATAGTGATATTTAAATTATTACAACGCCTCCTCAAGGGTAATAAGCGTATATAAATGCAGTTTATTTTGTGCAAATACTGGGAAAGATCAACACATCTGACTTCTAACAGTGCATGCAAATCTCCTAAACAGAGCCTGAACAAAGTGAAAAGCTGCCTCTTTAAAGTACGTGTGAAGTGCTAACAATGTGCTCCTCTGCTGCATTTGCATCAGGTGTGAGGCTCCTGACTGCTGCCAGCCAGGAGACTCCAACAAAAGGAGGCTTGATGACCCCTGAGACTCGGCCTTTGTTATGGCGGAGTATCCCAGCAGGAGTCAGAAATAAGAGAGCCCCGTCCCCGCCTGCACGTTGTTGTGATCGAAAGCAGACAACAACGTACAGGCGCTGCTGAATGTGTCCCGGTGTTTGGAAATTACACCGGGGCGAATTCAGCATCTTTTTTAGTGGGGCCCAACTTCTTGGCAGGGTGGACGGCATCCACCCTGTGAAAGAAGTGGGGGGACGCCGTCCACCCGCGTGGTCCCCCGACTCGTGCCCTGGGTTTTTCACAGGATATTAGCAGGGACATGCGATGTGGAGTAAAGGCAAACATAGTGTAACAGTTGTGCATAAATATCGATGTACCTTATTACCATTATCAATCCGGTAGACACATTTGGCTGTGACATACAATTGTTGCACCTATTCTGTTGGCCTAATAAACCTTAGTGGCTGTTGTGCGATTAGAAGAACTAAGGAAGTGTACCGATTGGTGGTCAGAGTCAGGCGTGCTACACCCATAGGGCTCAAAGGGCTTCAGCCCCCAACCCCCCCCCCTCTCCCCCCCCCCCTCGTGTGTGTCATCCCGGGCTGAGACAACTTCCCGGACACACACACAGACAGTTCTTGAGCTGCAGTGGGCTGGCCTCTTATCGCAGCCGCACCCGAGTATTTCACAGCTCTTTAAAAGACCATTTGCTTGATAACGAGGCTTTGTTGTGTGTTTTCACTCGCCCTGCATCTCCACTCGCCTTTTCCTTAAAGTTGCAAATTACTTTTGCTCACAGTGTGAGAAAGCATTTCCTGAAAAGTAACCTTAGGCTTTGTTTTTCTGCAGTTTTATATAGCTGTACTCCACCCAAAGGTATTGAGGCACTTTTGCATGAGCATCAGTTACATTATACAAGGACACATTTGCATATTGCCTTTCCGCAAAACACTGCTTCGGCAAAATTTTATAAAAAGAAGGGGGGGGGGGAGGTTCTCTGACAGAGGCATGCTTTCTTAACTTTACTTAATTGGGTCCCGTGCACACTGTGTCACTGGTACCAAGCTATACCTGGCTCATGAGCCCTAACTAGGATGAAACCAATCCTGGGATGCTTGTGTTCCGGTTCAGGCAGCATCTGGGCTGGCAGTTCGGTCTGGACTGTTCCCATGAGGCACAGGGTCAAGACTGATTTGCATATGGCTATGTCTGAACTGGGGTGGCGTGGTGAAGCAAAATAACGATGGATTAAACCCAGATCTGTGACTGGGGGTGAATGTTTGCCAATGTGCAGCATTCCGTCCATCATCTTGTGTGACTTTTGCATGAGCATCAGTTACATTATACAAGGACACATTTGCATATTGCCTTTCCGCAAAACACTGCTTCGGCAAAATTTTATAAAAAGAAGGGGGGGGGGGGAGGTTCTCTGACAGAGGCATGCTTTCTTAACTTTACTTAGATTTTTTTTTAAATGCACGGATTAGTTCACACTGATAAAACACACCTGAAAACAAGTGAGGCCACTTCTGCTGAGGCCTCCTGCCCCCGCTCAATATGCATACACGAATGGGCCGGCCCAGCGAGAGAAAGGGAGTGACATCTCTGCCCGTTGGTAAAAGGGAGGTAATAGAGGCCCATTCGACCCCAGAAAGGCCACTCAGGCACCCACTGGGCCGCTGGCAGCATCCAAACAGCACAGACAGCCCAAATCGGCCCCCCCAGGCTGCCCAAAAGAGCAGCCCACAGTTGGAACTCGGATACCGCCCCCTCGGCCATTGCCCGAGTGGCCCCCTTACCAATCCGACCCTGGTAAACAGGGACACCAGATGGAATGTGAAGTGGGTTTTTCTCTATTCTCATAGAATAATGGGCCATATGTGGGCTCTGAGAGGACCAAACATGGACGAAGGGGGCAGAGGCTCTGATGGATTCCACCTTGGACTTGTGATCGGACCTGGCAGAAAAAAACTAGTTAGGTGTGAAGGTGGAACGTATTATAGAGGGCCTCCAAGGGAGAGTTCTGGGAGTAAAGCAATTTTTGGAACAAATGTTCCACCAGGAACCCAGTTCCCGCTAACCTCCCTTCCAGCGCCCACTCACCCTGCTCTCCCGTACTTCAGAGATCAAACTCTCCCTCAGCTGATGTCCTCCCTCCCCCTCTTGCCTTGAATGCGCCTACCCCCGCCCTAGTTAATAACCACTCACCCTGCTCTCCCGTACATCAGAGATGGAACTCTCCCTCAGCGGATGTCAACCCTCCCCCTCGTCCTACGCCCACCCTAGTTAATAACCACTCACTCTGCTCTCCCGTACATCAGAAATGGAACTCTCCCTCAGCGGATATCACCCCTCCCCCTCGTCCCCTTGCCGTGAACTCGCCTACGCCCTCCCTAGTGAACAACCCCTCTACCCCCCTCCACAAGAGACACAATCCACATGCTGATCCTGCTACTAAGCTCAAGGAAATAAACCACAAACTTCTAATTCTCAAAACTGTCATTCAAAATCTCATTATCACCACAGAGCAGCTGACCCTGGATCTCTCTTCCAACATGACCTCGCAGGAGACCTTGCATCTGATCCATCACCACCATAATCTTCCACCGCCTTCCACTATGTTATCGAGTGACCCCGGGCTTAAAACACCCATAACTGAACTTGATTACCACCCCCTACCCTAACGCCCCATCCAGACCCGCCAGATCCAAAAATCAACTATCTGAACTAGATATTCTCTCCCTCCTCCGAGCCTACAACGACCCTCATCCGTCCATCGCAGCCCCTTCTACAACTTCACTAACAGTCCCTCTAAATACCCCTGGTTCGACCTACCCCAAGCTAGGCAGCACAGAGGCTATCCAAAGCATCACAGCTAACCCTTACAGAGCACCCAGACGCAACGCCAATGCCCTAAACATTAATAACCTCATGCAGATCCCCACGACGCAGCCCTCGCTCACTGACCACAAATCTTACCTGAAATGCATGTTACTCAACTGTATATCAGCGGTGAAACATGCCACGGACCTTGCTGATCTCATCCTTGCCCAAGAACTTGACCTCCTTATCCTCACCGAAACTTGGCTCACCGACTCCTCAGGACCCATCTTGGACATGCTAGTCCCTCCCACCCACAACATTATCAGACTCGATCGAGCTAAGAAAACGGGAGGTGGTATCGCCTGTATCTACCACAATTCTCTCTCAGCAAAACAGTCCCCTTCAGCTAATCTCTCATCCTGTGAATATATATGCATAGACATCTCCAACACATCTTCTACCACCCCCCAGGAGACAACCTCCCTCAAATTGAACAAACTATGGAAATCATCTCCTCCAACCTAGGCCGACACAGCCCCCAGATCTTCCTTGGTGACTTCAATCTCCATTGGAATGACCCGCATGATCAGGCGGTCAACACTCTCAAAAACTACCTAACTGACCTCTCCCTGACCCAATTCTGCGACAGCCCCATGCACAATTTAGGCGCGACCCTAGATCTAATCATCTCCAATCCCAACTCCATTCATCTCGAATCTATCCTCCCCTGTGATTGGTAGACCATCACTATATCAACTTCCGTATCCTGGAAAGATGGAACGCCAAAAATACACAACCACTAAAACAAAAACAGTGGAAAAGATCGTTCCATAATACAAACGTAAATGAGCTCATATCACACTGCAATATCTCCCTACCGCCGCCTGCAAACATGGCCGACGTGCACAACCTCACTGAGCACTATAACAACGCCATGCTGCCTGCCTGAACGCAACTGCCCCATTCAACTAAAAAGAATACCCATCAAAGACTCCAAACCATGGTTCAATGACAGCCTAAATGTTGACAGACGCAACCTGAGACTAGCAGAACGCACCTGGAGATCCACCCCCTCCACGGGTCATCTAAAAACTCTTAGACTAAAAAGAAGTAGATACAACAAACTCATTAGAACGGCAAAAGCAGCCTTCTTCAAATCCCAACTTGACAAAGCCAAAAATCGCCCAAAACGGCTATTTGAGCTGATAAAGTTACAATCCAATAACACTCCTATCCAACCTCAGCACATCTCCTGCCCCCAGCCAAACTGCGACGCTGTTGCTGACTTCTTCCTCGAAAAGGCTAGGAAGATTGATTCTGATCTAAAATCTGCTCTAACCGAACTCTCAGCCTCTCATGACCCCTCATTACCCACGCCTCCCTGTCTATCCCCCAAAAACAATGCCTCATGGAGTCAATTCACACCCCTCAATGACAATGCCATACGCAACGTACTCTCGACCCTGAAACCCTCAAATCACTTCAATGACCCACTTCCCCCCAACTTCTTTAAAGAAATGATAGGATCACTAGTCCCGCTCTGGTCCAAGATCATCAACGCCTCCCTTCTTCAAGGGGAGATACCCGACTGCCTGAAGGCTGGACTAGTGCTCCCTATTCTCAAAAAACCCACGGCGGACCCGGAAGACCTGAATAACTACCGACCAATCACAAACATCCCTACCCTTGCAAAACTCCTTGAGAAATGTGTACATGAACAACTGGGCAAACACATTGAGCAATTCCAACTTCTCGACCAATTCCAATCGGGCTTCCGCACTGGCCACAGCACTGAAACAGCCATCACTCATATTGTGGACGATGCTCTCACTTTGCTAGACCAGAATGAAGCTTGCCTGCTAATACTACTCGATCTCTCAGCTGCATTTGACACTGTCAAACATGACAACCTACTTAAACTCTTGGAATGCAGGATGGGGCTCTCTGGCACGGTACTTAAATGGTTTGCCTCTTTCCTCAATAACAGAACGCAAAGAGTCAAATCCAATCAGTCACTATCCAACTCCAGTCCCTGCACTCTGGGTATCCCCCAAGGGTCCTCGCTCTCCCCCACGCTCTTTAACCTCTTCATTGAACCACTGACTGTAATCCTCAAAGCATCCAACATCCAATATCACATGTACGCGGATGACACCCAACTATACATGAAAATATCCTCCCCCGATGATATCAAGTCACTCAACGGAACCCTACTCAAAACCCTAAATTGGCTAACCTCCAACCACCTCAAATTAAACGCCCTTAAAACAGAATTCCTCCTCATATCACCCACCAGGCAAACCCCCACTGTTGTGAAATATCTAAGTAACCTCACTGCTCTCAACTGCACACCACACATCATTGATTCCACGAAATCACTGGGGGTTGTGCTAGATAAGAACCTAAACATGCAAGATCACATCAGAGCATCTACCAAAGGAGCAAACTTCCAGCTGAGCATACTAAGAAAACTCAAACCCTACCTTCCCCAAGAGGACTTAAAATCGGCGGTGCAAGCACTAGTCATCTCCAGACTTGAATACGGCAGTGCTACTCTACGCGGACTGCCGAAACTTAGTTTAGCCCTCATCAGAGCATCTCTAAATGCTGCGACTAGACTCATCACTGGTTCCAAGAAACCAACCACATCTCGCCGGACCTGAAATCGCTCAACTGGCTTCCATTTGAGGCTAGGATCCAGCTAAAAATTGCGTGTATGACCCATAGAGCACTACACTTCAATACCCCAATCTACCTGGCAAATAAGCTTGAACTCTCTGGTAGCACCCGGCCCTCAAGGAGCACCAGCACACTGCTGCTTAAGCCGAAGAAATTTAATAAACTGAAAACATACAACCGTACATTCTCTGGCATTGCACCGAGAATCTGGAACTCCCTACCCGTGGAAACAAGACTGATTCCTTGCTACATTTGCCTTCAAAAGGGAAGTTAAAGCCCGACTAATGAACACGGTGCTGAACTAGAAGCTTTTCTCCTCTTCCCTACGTTCTTGCTTAGCTGCCGAAGCTATTACCGAACATCTGCTTTGGCCCATTGTCGCTCGCCATTATGTCATTAATGCTCCCAATGTATATTGCTTTACTTTTTAACTTTGTTCCGGATGTATATTGCTTTACTTTGCTCCTGCAGATATCTGCCTTTGACTTCCTCAACTCGTGTGTAAAGCGCTCTGATACCCGCCAGGGTCATGTTCGCGCTATACAAAACTCTAAAGAAATAAATAAATAAAATAAATGAATGGTCAGAAAGGTGCAAGCAAGCTTTAAAGATCTTGAAACACGAGATTGAGCTCGGGATGAGGGAGGTGGCATCCTTTCAACAATGCCCCACTGATGAAATGTTCAAGTTGGAAAGAAGGATAGAACTGATTAAGCACCTCAGAAGGTACACTAGAATTTGAAAGCTAGGAGTTCCCGATGAATTTTGCCTGACTGTTAAGGCCTAGTCTGAGTGAGTCAGTGTCACATGCTATCCCTACAAGAAGAGAGTGAATGTGCTGTGACAAATAAATACACTTTGCCACCAAAGAACAGAGGAAGAACATATGTGGGGGGTGGAATTGTCATGCTAGTCTTGTTGCTGTCAGAATGGGGAGACTGCGTTTTGTGTATTGTAATTCAAAATATAGTGGCTGCATTTTGAAAGAGTTGTATTTTGTTCATTCCAGATCCTTGTGCTAGCATCTTAGCATGGATTAAGTGCTATTATTGAATAAAAACAAAATGTTCGTGTAAGGTCTCAGCAGGAATATACGATGTTACATCGCGGTGTTCACACCGCGATAATGAACACCGCGATACCTTTACAACGCAGGCATTACAACGCAAGTCGTTACAACGACTTGCGCTGGAGGGCGCTGGACTTAGGAATAGTATGATTTTCTATTCCAACTCCAGCCTACGTTACAGTAGGGAAGGTGTTGGAATAGTAAATCATACTATTCCTAGCTTAGAGCGCTGATCCAGCGCAAGTCATTGTAATGACTTGCGTTGTAATGCCCGCGTGGTAAAGGTATTGCGGTGTGAACACCGCGATGTAACCGATGTTTCCCCTCAGCAGGCTTCCCTGTGAAGCTACATGTAGAACACAAAGTAAAGAAGTACATTTTTTTGTGCAGGGAGGTTTTGCTAGAGCCTTATTGCAAGGTTTAAAAGCAGATGTATGTTGGTTGAGATGTCTGGCGTTTTCTTTTCTAAGATTCCAGCTTGTCAGAGAGTGACTTGGGTGGAATAAAGGTTGATGGAATGGAATACGGGTAGCACTTTGAGGATGAAGCTATGTGGGAGTCTGGCAGGTGTTGGTTCACCAATAACTGAATAATGTTTCTTTCTAGTTGGTACCATCTTTCTGCTGTTCTCCTCTCCCCCGTGCTCCCTCATGAGCACCATTTTATTGCAGGAGTGTTGGTAGGTAAATTGATTATTATTATAATAAATATCTGAGAAGTCTTAGATTGCATTTGAAACATTTTTTAGCCCAAACTCCACCTATGGTATGTCTTATTATTAATTGGAGCACAATAAAATAATGTTAATGTAGAATGTAACATTTCTTATCTTTTGCATTCAACTTTTCAATTCTATTACGGACATTGAGCTAAGGATGATCCCACTCTAACTAACAATTAATAGATGTGTTTACACTCATTGTTTCTTGATAACAGAATGATGCTCACCCTTTAGTGTATGATATATGGATATGCTACAAGGCATGTTATTTCTTCTTCTTCTTCGGTGTGCAATCTCTAAGGTCTGCCAGAGTTAGCTTGGATACGGGATCATCACAAAAAGCCTCCTACAAAGAAATTCTGCATGCTACAGAATTTATTTGAGATTCATAAACAAATACTGATGTAAGATCACTTATGGATGCATGGATGCATGGCTGCTTTGCAGGTATTGAGTTTTCAGGTTGCTGGTTGGATAATTAGCATAGGATGCTCCCAACTCCTTTTATGATTCCTAAGCTCTTTAGACACCATCATGGTTGAAAGAGTTTAGTCATGCAACCTGCAATTCAACCCTTTTTGAAATCCTTCAGTATTCAAGTGTGGTGGGGGAGTGTTGGAATGAAAGTTCTTTTTATGGCTTTGAGAATTCTGGGTAACTTTCCTGGACAGACCTTTGTTTTTCATTCCACTGAGCTAGACAATCCTGCAAACCCAGTTAAGATTCTCCCTTAGCTGTACTTTTCTGACAGAGAACATAGAGAGCGGAACCCTTTTGTGATAATTGTCTGTGCCATCTCTACCCATGTTCTGTTTAGACTGACAGTGGTGTTTGGTAAAAATAGGCTTTGCCGACACCATCGCTTGGCATGTTGAATGCTTGGTAGAAAACATGGTAATGTATACATCACAAATTCGAATTCTGCCCAGTCTTCCAAGCTAAAGCAGGTGTTACCCACCTGTATAGTGTAATCGGTTATTACTACCCAATTAAAGTACGTAATGTCCAGATTATTAACCAATAACCCTCATTACTGATTCCTAGACTTCCTTGTCCCAGTCCTTGTTTCCAAAAAGGAGTTCCGCCTCCCTGAGACAGGATAACCAATATACATGGTTGGGGAAAAATACTTTTCTTCTATATACATATATTTTAGCCTATATTCCCTTTCTATACTAACATTTTGCCCCACCTCTTCCCCTTATAACTTCCTCCCTACCTGTCCCCCAAAGTCACCTTGTAAAATCTGAAGGAAACAAATCCCACCTGCAAGGTGTTCTGAGAAAGAGGACTGAGATAAGGAAAGGTACTATTTAAAGTAATAAAGATAAAGAGTACCGGTAATTAATCTGGACATTACCCTCTCGTTCATCTTCCTCCTCCTGGTCCTTACTTTGTGAGGGAGTAACCATGCTCACTATTGAAGAATACCAAAGACAAATCAGCGATGCAGCCAAAAATCAAGACATTTTAGTTATACATGAATTCATAATTTCCAATTCTCAGAATGTTATCACAAAAATGCCTCTTTCTGAACTCGAAAGATCTGAATGATTATCTAAATCAGCCCATGTAACTGCTCTACAGATCTTCTGGATTGAGCTTCACTCACATCTTCTCAGGAGGCTTCTACCCCCTGGTGGACTAACCCTTAATTCCTACTAGAGGTTCCTCTGCTAAAAGAATTTATGATTGACAGATGTCATGTTGAACCAAACAACTTAATGTAGCTGTTGAGGGGTTCCTCCCCTTTTAGGGCCCCAAAGGAGATAAATAAGGTATTAGAGGAACCAAAACCTTTTGTATGGTCTAAATAAATGGATAGTGCTCTGTGAACATGTAGAGAAAGAGAGCACCCTTCCCCAACATCAGGATGACAAGAGTGAAACAGAGGAGGTCCTTGGTAAGAACCCTACACCAGGCCTTAAAACCATTCTTTCTGGAAAAATGTGTAGATATAGAGATTAAATCACCAAGGGTTCTATCTCATCAGATGTTCACGCCAAATTATAGCTCATAAGCAAAGGTTGCATTTTTATTTGCTAACAGAAATTAGTGGATGTTAAAACTTCAAAAGGTAGACTCTACCATAACAAACTGAGGGTAAAACCCAAAAAGGATGCGGGTAGGAACTATAGGCCTTTTCCTCTGAGAACATTTAAGAAGATGAAATGCCAAAGAGGTAATTCCAAACAAGGAACCCCAAGATTCTCTAAACCCTTAGAAGTGTAGGCCATTTGTGAACAGTTACAGGTAACTTTTTCTTTCTACGGTATTGGATCTTTTATAGAATCACATGCTTGAATCAGAATAGCAAGCAGTTAAACAACAATTAAATAATCTTTGCTGCAGATTGTGGGAATGGCTCAACATATTGGAAAAGACAATGTAACGCTGCCTATGCCGGTACAGCATTCTTCTGTATTGTGGAATCCACACAGTAATGCTGGGTGAACATTTGTCTATTTTTCAATTTTTCTGCCCGACAAAGGCCTTTAATTGACAATGAGCAAACAAAGTGGTGAGAGTGGAAACACTCTTTGCAGAGTGTGCTTTCACTTTTCCCTACAGAGGCCTTCCTGCTTTGTGATGACAATACACTGTAGCTGCAGAGATGCAACAAACTATTCTCTGTTGTGAAAGGGAGTAACCTTTACAGGCGCTACAACAGGCCACCAATAATTGATGACTTTGTCTAAACTCCTTAATCCTGTCAATATAAAACTGCAGGCATCTTCCAACGTCGAGAATAGGAAGTGCTCTTTCCACCACACCCTTCAGGTTTTGAAAGAATGTCTTTAGAAGCACAAGCTAATTTAAGTGAAATTGCGATGGAACCTATGGAATGAACTGTGTGTTTCTTCTTCATATAACACAATCATCTGAACACTACACTTATGGTTCCTTAATAGTAAGGGTTTGCATTTCACTCTTCTTGAAGATGTCAACACCAACAACAATGCAATTTTCCAGGAGAGATATTTGTTTTGCATTATGAATAGGTTCAGCTTTGACAGCAAACTGCTAAAGATTAGGTGAATGCGTCAATAAAGGGAATTGAGCCCTAAAAATCTTAGGATTTATTTCACAATTCTTCTTGACTACATGGATGTTTTATTAGATCTACTGAAACATGAAACAGCTGCTAAATGGACTTTAACAGATGTGTGAGCAACGCCTGTTCAAACTAGGAGCAAAAGATAAGGCAACCCCTATTCCGATTGAGATGCGAGAGGGTGAAGGTTATTGTCCGAAAGCCATAAACAATATTTTCCAATTTAAGTTTAATTTGTTTCAACTCTGGCTTTGCCAGATTCTATTTACAATCCTCCAGAATATCTAAATGTGAATATTCAGTGCGTTCATGAGACAACCCATACGTTTATTTAAATACTTCGGATCTGGAATAAGTATTTGACCTTTTTAGAAAGACAACAGATTGGGTATTGGTCTCAGTGGAATATGATCTTGCTCTGACAAGAAGTAGCTCTGTGAACCAATACTGTCTGACCCATTCCATGGCTATCAGTCTCATACAGCATGGTTCCCGCTTCATCTTGTTTAGCATCTTTGGAACCATGGGATTTGGAGGAAAAGCATAGGCAAAGATTCCTGACCATGCTATTGAAAAGGTATTTTCCCATGACCCTAGTTGTGGATGTTAGCTTGCATAATATTGGCATTTCTGGTTCTGACTGTTTGCAAACAGATCCAATTTTGATTTGCCCCAGTGACTGAAGATGTTGTTCAACTATTGCTGACTCCATTCCCACTCGTGGCAGTCCTTTGTTGTCCTGCTCAGAGTGTCTCGCCCGCTCATTGTTGGCAGTAGACAAATGCCCCACTGTCAGTGTGATATGATGTCGGATAATTCCATTTTCTCTGTACTTCCATTAGTAATGGTTGGGATTTCATGCCCCCTTGCTTGTTGATATATTACACTCATACTGTCTTTTGCGCACAGGTACCAAGGAGGATCACATCCTCCATACACAGCTTTCAGTTCAAGGAGGCCAGCATGCAAGGGCAACTCTTGCACTAGCCATTTTCGCTTATTTCAGGATCTTACAATGCACTCCCAGCCCTTCTAGGGAAACACCTATGGTCATCACAAACTGCAACACTTGTCCTAAGAACGTTAATCCCATCGAAATATCTGCTTCCTGAGTACAACAGGGGAAAGAAGTTTCTATCCTTGGAGGATGTCTCTCATTTCGTGGAATGAACCTTCCGTTCGAATCCATTGCTTGTCCAGCTCTTTTTTAAATGGACTCATTTGTAGGTGGCAAAATAGAATCAAATGGATGCAGGATGACACCTTCAGGTGAAGTGAACAGGCAAACTGAAACATGCTGTTTTTATAACCACACTGTGAGTGAGGTCGAACATCTTTGTTTGCCTTTCCAAGGGAAAGCTTTGTCTTCCACAGTGGCTCCCGGGAATGTGATTACTTGTGTGGATGGTGGCCAGCTTTCTCCCTGCTGAGGATAAGAACTACATTTTTGAAAACTCACAGACATGCTTTGGTCAACTTTCTGGCTGCTTATCAAGAAGTGCCTTTCGCCAGCTAGTTAAGGTAGGGAAAAATCTGTTGACCTTCCCTTCTCGAGTATGCGGCCACCGAAAACACATTTTATAAAATATGAGGGGTGAACTTGAGGCCAAAAGGGTAGGACTTTGAACTGGTAATAGCAGCCAGCCACTTCGAATCTTAAATATATCCAATGATATTATGTAGCCCTCTGTGGTAAGGAAGCTAGAAGTCTTGAGATGCGATCATGCAAATGACTCGCATACAGCCGACAGCAGTACCGTGAGGGGAACGGTCTTCTCTTATCTTTGCCTGGCCTTTGGACATCGCCGTGAGGTGAACGGCTCTGTCCACACTTTGCTACCGCCATTTCTGCCGTGAGGGGAACGGCTCCTGTCCTCATACTGCCACTGTCACTCCTGCCGTGAGGGCAACGGCTGGACTACCATCTCCAGCAGGCAGTGGGAGTCGCTTGCTGGGGACGTCATCGGAGCGCCTGGAGGCGCTTATCAGCTGTACAGCTCTCCCGCAGCGTGGGACGCGCGCGGGCGTGCCCGGGCGCTGCCCGGGCAAAGCCCGGGCCAAGGGCAGGCCCATCCGCGCCCGTCAAAGCCCGTTAGAGGCCGGGCTGGGCCACCCCTCTAACATCTAACTATGGGTAAGCGCAAACTGTTTGGTAGCCAAGTTCAGGGAGGTGCAAAATCAAAAGTACCGAGACAGTCACCATCTATAATCTCGTACCTAACTTCGGCCGTGGGAGCATTGAATAACGAGATAGCTAATGCCGAAAAGGAATTGGGTTTGGGCCCAAGACATAATGAAGGAGGAGGTGTTGAGGATTTTGAGCCCCTATCTAATGCTCCTGTTCCGCTGGATCCAGTTGTGTTGATTAGTGGTGTAAGATTAAATTCTGAACCTCAGCCCCCGACTAGTGCTGTAATTGGAGGAGTGGACGTACCGTCGCAAGTTTCTGCTATGGACGGGGAAAAACCATCTAGGGGCTTAATTGCGAGGCCTCTGGGGAACGGAGTACTTCTAGGAAAATCAATAAGAGGCAGAAGGGTCTAAAAAATTGTTTACCAGAGTCAGACTCAGTGATGGATGAGAATACTCAATTATTACTACGGAACCTGGTGGAGGAGATATTTAGTGCCCGGTTCGAATCCATACTAACTAATATTGCTAAAGATGTAATTGACACTATGAACTTGTGTGTCGCTGACTTGAAGAAAAAATGTGAACGTATGGATTCTATTCTGGACTCCTATTTAAAGGATACTCATGTCAAAATTAACTCAGGTTTGTTATCCACTCCCCAGCTAGAATCTAGTCTAGACTTACGAGGAAAATTTTTAGGCAATGACCAACCTGTAGTTCCGAGTGAGGGGGTAAAATCGAAAAAGGTTGCTAGGCTGGAAGTGTTCCAGGACAGAATGCAAGAGGGAGGGCATTTGACCCAAATTGATAAAAGTCCTGTTGAACCTACAGATTTAAGATCTAATGTGGCATTTAATAAGAATGCCGGCTATAAAGACAGTACTAGAAGTCCGAATGAATGTAGAATTAACCTTCCCGTAGATGCTACTCCCTTGGTTGCGATTCTTGTAGGGGTTACCCCTTTAAGTGTTCATGATAACGAATTAACAGAGGCTCTGATGCGCAAGACAAAAAATTGGTGTGATCATTATTCATCAGGTCAACCTGGGATATCAGCCCATATTATAATGACTAGACGGGTGGCCTGGGTGGGAAATGGCCCCAAATGTGCACGAGGTGACTGTATTATAATTAATTTTAACAAACGGGATATAGCTGACAGGTTGTTCTGGGATGCCACGGAACTACATGGAGGGGGCATTAGGGCTTTACCTTTAGGTTACTTTTACCCCCTGGTAAATGCTCCGCGACCTTTTGAGAGGGCCAGTGGGGCTACTCTCACTAGTTCCTCTCTCCCTGATCTGGGGCTGCCCCGCAGTCATGGTAGTGGATCTTGCCTTAGTAAAACTAAAGTGGGAGAAGTAACACAAAATGTAATACAAAAAAAAGTGGTAGCCTTGACACAAAGGCCTAGGGAGGGAGGCTTATTTGTCTCAAATAGATTTTCTCCACTCACTTTGATGGATCAGAACGACTGACTGGTGGAGCCAGTGGTTGGCAGTTTACAACCATCCCCTAAAAATCCAGGTTCAGATGATGTAGGTGCGGTAACTCCCCCAAGTTGCAGAATTATTAGTTGGAATATTGCGGGCCTCAAAGCTAAAAGGGAGGATCCACTTTGGTTGAAGGTCATAAGATCTTACGATATAATTGCGCTCCAAGAAACTTGGGATAGGGGGGATAATTTTTGGGTGGATGGTTTTAGATCCTATGTTCTACCTGCTCGTCCGGCCTTAGCGGGTAGAGCAAAGGGTGGTTTGATGTTCCTCCTCTCCTATAAGCTAGTGGGCTCTTTTTGTAGATTAGAGGTAGACTCATTTAACGCCCTGGTAATAGAAGTAACTCGGTCAAATAATCTTAAGCTATTACTCATTAATTTTTATAATTCTGGGGAAAATGATTTTTTAAATCAACACTTGATTAAGTTGAATTCTTTTTAGAAGATTATAGGGCTAATCAATCCACTTTTTATCATATATTAATTATGGGTTATTTTAATATACATTTGTGCGATCGGCATTGTCTTATTGACGATCACTTAGCTCACACTCATTCGGTGATCCCTCATTTTGAGCACTCGCCCCAGGGGAGGGTTTAGAGAACCTTTGTCGGGGGCTGACCTTTTTGAACCAGCCTTTTTTTAATCAATTTGATCGTTGTCCTACGTTTAAATCTAAGGCTAGAGACACAATTATAGATTATATATTCTTGTCCTCTACTTTACTTGACAAGGTAGTATTTTATAACGCTACAGTTTCATCTTTTAGTGACCATAACCCTGTCATATTGGAACTGGATAATAGTTGCGGGTTCTTGGGAAACGGTGGGGAAAATTTGGGCGTTAATAGTATGGTAACCCGTGATCAAGGGCGGAGGCTCAAGTGGTCTAATGTGGTACCAGATTCCTTTTTTAAAGATCTTTGCCTAAAAATTAGCAGACATATTGCAATATGCGCTGACTCTTTAAGCCCCGAGGTTGCGGTCCTCGGAGCCTTTGATGGTATTTGCAGACAGATAGCAGCAGATTTGACCATTAACTCTAAAATGAAAATTAAATTAGGCAAAAAATGGTTTGATGGAAACTGCTCACGAGCTCACCGTGCTCTAATTTTAGCCTTGAAAAGTTCTCCTCGAGATAGGGACTTGATAGTGTGGTTACGGAAACAATACAAGTTTGCAGTTCATAGGCGGAAATCAGAGATTAAGGCAGAGGCTTGGAATGATCTCGTTTCAGTCGATGTGTTAAAGGATAGCTCTAGATTTTGGTCTATTGTTAACTCCCCACTTTTTACAGGTCAGGAAAACGATATTCAGGAAAGTAACATCACAGAAGCTCAGTGGTTGGCTCATTTTGAGGGAATTTATGGTTCTGACGAGATGATGGAAACTTATTTTAAGGCATCAACCCACCAAGTCACAGCATCTCTTGTTTTTAATGAGGAAGACGTTGAGAGAGCAATAAAAGATACATCTAGTAATAAAGCACCTGGTCCAGACCGTGTCCCAGCAGATCTCTAGAAGTGTAACCCCAAATTTTGGGCTAAGATACTTGCAAATGTTTTTAATGCCGTGGGAACGAGTGGGTTTCCCGTATCCTGGTCTCAGTCGATTATTATACCAGTTTTTAAAAGGGCCAGAGAGGGGACCCGAGGTGTTATAGACCAATATCCCTAATTGACTCGACGGTTAAAATTTTGGGCAAAGTGATTTTAGAAAAGATTACAGACTGGTCCAATGATAACACGATTGTTTCCAATCTACAGTACGGTTTTAGAAAAGGACGAAGTACTATGGACCAATGTCTTAACTTCTATCTATTAATTAGCAAATATACTATGGCAAAAGAGGGTTCGCTCAAAATGGCTTTTATGGATTTGTCCTCAGCTTTCGACCTGGTTAACAGGTCGAAGCTGTGGAGTATTTTATTAGAAATGGGATTGGATCCGGGTCTGGTTTACTTCCTAGCTGATCTTCATCGTGACCTATCTGCATCAATTAGGCTCTCACAAGATGGCAAGTGTTCAAAGTCTTTTAAATCAAGAAGAGGCGTAAGACAGGGGTGCATATTGGCGCCCTGCTTTTACATTATATACTAACGCCCTGGATAGATCACTGGTGGAGGCGAGCTTGGATATACCGCGTGTAGGAGACTGTCCAATTCCGGTTCTCCTATACGCGGACGATGCCGTTCTTTTGGCTCGAACTGCAGTAGGTCTCCAGCGGCTTTTGGATGCGTTTGGCGCCTACATGCAGTCTTTAGACCTGGTAGTAAATATTGGGAAATCACATATCATGACTACGAGTCATAGAGCTCCTAAGGCAAAAACTTTTTATTGTAATGGGGGGATTGTGACTACTGTATCCTCATTTACATATTTAGCGGTTGTGTTTGATGAAAGAGGTTCTTGGGTTCCCCAACAAAAATAAAAAAAATGCAGTAATTAGATCGACCTCTGCCATACTAGGATTTGCCCAGCGGTTGGGAGCCAGACCTGTGGAGGCCATTATAAAGTTATATAGATCCAAGTGTTTGGCTATTGCAGCATATGGCTCATCTATTTGGGGATACAAGCAACAGGCAGGACTACAGATAGTGGAAAACAGATTTTTACGTAGTCTCCTGTCTGTCCCCCAATCTACCTCAACCTTTGCCATACACCAGGAACTGGGGCTGGGTTATGTCTCAGATACTTTGAGTACAGCGCCGTTACTCTGCTGGCTCAAAGTATGGCTTAACCCAGAATTAACCTTGAATCATTTGATATTGCGGGATTGTGTCAAATTGGATAAAGCAAGTAACATTAACTGGCTCGCAAATGTTGGATCCATGTTTTCCAAAATAGGGCGGCCAGAATTATTTGAATCCCCGGAGAGGATTAGGAGGGAAGATCTGAAAGGGGTTAGAATGAACTTTATTAATATGTTGATGTTAGAACGGGAGGAACAGGGGTTACAGAAACCCTTAGTTAGGGCTCATTTCTTGACAAAAACGACATTACTAATTGAGCCATATTTGAAAACTGTTACTAAACCGTTCCATCGCTGGCTCCTGACTAGGTTCCGCTTTAACTTGATTCATTTTAACCTGGGTGATTATGAGGGGTGGTGTAAACCAGAGGATGCAGGACCGTGTTCTTGTGATAATTATTCTACACAAGATACCCTACACTTTGTAATGTTCTGTGAGCTATATTTGGATATACGTAGGAAGTTCTTAGTTCCCCTATTAAATAAAAAGGGATTCCTACAGGTTAGACCTGCACTGCTTTACCTGCAAATGTTAAGTAATACATGGGACATTTTTAATATTGCTTGTTTTCTGGTCGCTGCTGTTAGGATCAGGAAGAAATTTAAAAAAAATGAGCATACTGTTATGCACTTTGACGAACCAATTAACCTCATTTGCTGAAGCTGAGTATTCTGTGGATTATTTTAATATTACTAGTTCTATTGCTGCTATTGTATGGATTCTTATGCTATATATTGTATTATGTTGACATTTTAATGAAATAATTTTTAACTTTTGTAATACTTTGATGCTGCTAAATCACACAAATATGATTGTACTCAATTTTTATTCCTAAAATTTTGTATATGAATGTGTGTGTCTATGTATTTTATGTCTTGTACTTTTATGATTTTAATTAATCGAATAAAGTGGATTGATGATGGTTGATGATGACTGTTTCTTGAGGTATTTGTTTAATTTCCAGAGATCTAAAATCGGTCTCCAGATTTTTTCAGGATCAGGAAGAAGCAGGAAAATAAATCAGAATTTTGCTGTGTGTATGTTATTTGCTCTAGAGCAGTAGTTTTTAACCTGTGGTCCGGGGACCAATGGGGCGTCTGCAAAGCCTACTCAGGGGGTCCACAACTGCTTAGAAAAAAATTAAACAATATTAACAGGTTAATAAAGTGTATAGAAATAAAGAAGACAAGTTGATTTTTTTTTTTAAATGTTCTGTAAATGTGGAGGAATTTGAAATTAGAGGCTAAAAATTAAGTTAGTATCCTCAGATTGATTTGTGGAAGCAGTGTAAGAGCATCAAACAGAATATAGTATCATTCAAGAGCGGCCTCGGTTGAATTTAGAAAAGCCAAAACCTTCCCATACAAATTAAACGTTTGAATTTTAAAAAATATTTGTTTGTGAATTAAATATTTCATCACTTGTAGATTTGTTTGAGGAATGCGTCTTTCTGTATTTTTGTGTATTCCTTTGTAGTTCAAATCTTTAAAAAAAAATGCTTAGGCCAGAGTCCCCACTCAGTGGGGGTCCCTGGGTTCCAGTAATGATTCAGTGGGGTCCCCGCGATCCAGTAATGATTAAGGGGGGTTCACAGAAGGCAAAGGTTAAGAACACCTGCTCTAGAGCTTCCTTGTTTAACATGGAAAGAATCTCCTTCATAATAGACAAAGGTGGAGATGGGGCCGCCTTTAAGTTGGGATATGTGGAAGTTTTGAACAAATTCGAAAGTGTGACAGAAGGTTACCAAGTACAGAAGCCAATGATCTGTAGTTATACTTTTCCAATGTCAGTGGTAAATGGAGATTCGCTGGCCAACTGAGTTTGGGGACAAAATGTTTGTGACTAGCACTTTTGGTTTGTCACTGCGTTCTTGCAGACTCCTTAGATTTGGCTCCTGACTTTCAAGGAGTTTGCTTCATATAAGCGTCTGATAGTGGAGCTCTATACTGCTGTTGACTAAACTGTTTATATCTTTAAGATGGATATCCTCCTCTAAATGAAAATTGGACTCAACCTCTGGATCCACGAAAGGGTTACTTCTATTTTTGCAGGAGATCTCCAAAGCAATCTCGCCATATCCGTACAGCCGATGCTTTAAATGAAAATATATAAGTACTGGTACTCACTGTTTAGAGTACCTGTTTGCTCTTGAGAGGTGATGGTACTCTCCCATTAAATATATTGCAGCAGTGCTGAGAAGTGCAGGTACCTTCCCTTTCAAATTAAACAAGTTTAGGTACTCAGTACCAGACAGTAACTGTCCATTTAAAGCAGTGCGTATCAGTCAACTGTAGACCTGCCAACTAAAAAAAAAATATTCAGTGTGCGAGGAGATATTGGGAGTTTGGAGGGCGTAGGGCTTGGTGTCCAGCACATCCTGGAACGCCTCCACCTGCTCACAACCCCTTCACAAAAAAATACAACCCTGCTGCTGATGTCCTGGGGTGGTTTGGTTTCACACCCTGTTAATCAAATCGGCGCGCAGGGCCTCCAATCACTAGCTGGAGATCCACTCTGTGAAAGGGGTTCCAGCTCATATTTTGTGCCACCATGTCATATGGGCCCTTCACTGGGGCACCATGAGAAGAAAGCTGATATTGTATCACACAGTGGAACCGTGTGAGTTGGCAGGGCTGTAACTAAGATCTTACTTGTCGACTTCAGCCAGCCCTGCCTTCAGAGAACTGCTGCACCTACAAGATGCCTGAATTCTGTGGATGCAATATCCTTTGCCCAGTCTATTATTTCAGACAAAGCTTTTTCTTCTTCATGAAGGTTGTTTATTTGCTTAATGTTTCTTGTCCTTCAGCAAAAGGTTGAGATAGGCACTAATGTCACACCACATTTGTTGGCTATAACGACCAAGAATCGCTAATGAATTGGCTACTCTCATCATATTTGCTGGCTTTACCATATTGTCCCGCAGCCCTGCTTCCTTGTCTGGTGCTGTAGAACAGGAAGTCATAGGGTTTTAAGATCATCTAGGAGTGGCCTGCATCACTAAGGGGTCAGTCAGGGGCTGACCAATGAGACAGGCAGGTAAATCATTCAACACTTTATATTTTTATCCAGAAGAGGGACAACTGCTCCCACAGTGGCTGGGTTTTTCATGATCTTTGAGCCTTCATCACAAATGAAATCTGCAATCCTGATGGCTTTCACCAATTTACAAGCGGGCTCTCTGAAGTCGCATAAGAAACAATTGGCTTGTTTGACTAGAATAGTTCGGTCAAACCTTTTAGATGCTCATTCCAATTGAGCATGAAAGCCTCCAATACCATCTGATGGTAAGTGTTCTGGTTGCAGAGAAACTGGTGGTCACACAGGTGCTAGGGAATCATCTCATTCATTGACCACATTTTGAGATAAATCATCTTGTACTTCTCCTTCCTCATCGTCCTCTTCCAAATAGGCAGCACCCATTGTCGCTAAAATTGGACTCAATGGAGGAGCTAGAGGGTGGCTGGTTTGACTTTGGACTTTGAATTGATAGCAATGTTTGCAGTGTATGAGGGCTAGACAGATATCCCTACACCACAGGTGACTGCAGTGGTGACCTTGTTTATGAAGACCCTGGAAACCTCTTGAAATAATCAGCCACAAGTCCTTAACTAAAGCTCTTGGACTTGCATCAGTTCCTTCTGAAACTGCATTTCATGCTCATATAGGTCATATTGATGGCTCAAGTATTCGACTGGTCTTATTTTCCAACTTGTTAGACGTGTGTCTGACTGGGATGGAAATGTATATTCACCTTACATATACTCTTCTTTGTCATCATCCTGCATTTTGGCCCCCTGCTTATTTAACATCTATATGGCAGACCTTGACAGTCACCTGGCCCAAGTGGTGAGCGCCCCCCCCAAGCTTTTCTAGGAACAACTGCGAAGTTTCAATATTCCAATGACATCGTCCTGCTCAGTCAAACGCTGATTGGTCTGCAGCGCCTTATTAATCAAACTGGTGGGATACAGCCAAAAACTGCGGCTGGAATTAAATCAAAATAAAACCCAAGTGGTCTGCTTCTCGAATTTCTTTTCTAAAACAAAGAACTTGCGCACATGGTCGGTAAACGGCCAAGCGTTAGAATTGGTTAAGTCATACAAGTGTCTGGGTGTGTGCATGGATTCCCACCTACCCTTCAGAGAGCACCTCACATTAGAAGAGTGACGGCGAACAAGCTTTTATTTGCATTCAAATTATTACAAAAAAAAGCTATGCAGTACTTCGTACCATCACTTACTATAGGTTAGAAGCGCAAAGCTTTTGCCGTCTGTCACCTACGGGTCTGATTTATTGAAAGGGAATGATGCGGCTAACCTAAATATGCTCCAATAGACCCATTTCAAAAAGCTATTTGGCTTGCCGCAACACATCTTGCTACCTCAGGTCACATTGGAGTTTGGTCTTCTCCACCAGGGACCAGTGAGGGACGGTGCACTTGTTAAATTGTGCTGGAAGCTCAGATCATCCCCCCCTGACACAGTAGCCCATCTGTGTTGGTATGAAATGGAGAAGCAGCCACACAGTAAAATCTCATGGCCCACCATCTTACACCAAGCCATTCATGCACTGAAGCTAGTGGACACCTGGATCTCAAAGATGGAATATGCCGCTTTCAAGCAAGTAGCTATCAAAGCTTTAAGCTTCAATCACAAATTTTAGATGAGGCAGAATTTGCCCATCAACGGCATGCTTGGGTCATCCTGCAATCCTTTGCTGCCAGGGTGCCACAGCGGTACCTGACCACTCACTTTTCAGCGGCTCTTCAATATGCATTGTTGTTATTTCGACTAGGTGAATTTCCAACAAAGGACTTGTTCCCCACCTGGAAGCAGTCATGGACTAATGGCCATTGCCGCTCATGCGTTTATAAACAAGAAAGCAAGATTCATCTAATCTGCTTGTGCCCTGGCTTATTATCTCTCAGGTGAAAACTTTTACAGTCAGCTCTAGGGACTCTTCCAATCAGGTCCTGTCACCCTGCAGTGATTGCTGTCTTAGATGGACACTCAATCCAAATGTCATGCAAGGTGACTAGATTCCTGATTCAAGCATCCAAGCTGCTGGCAAGTAAAAGAAAGCTTCTCTGACCCTGATATTTACCAAGCTTGGCCACCGACTTGAACATCGCGAAGCACAAAGCAGCAGGGGTCTCCAGCATCAAGGGTGTAAAGTTTGGAAGGCTTAGTCCACACCCACGCAATTGGACTCATCGTGCCACAACCAAATCATCTAACTGATTGCAGTTGTGTTTAATGGCACAACACGCTTTGGCGCAACCAGGGGCACTTTATTATAATCTTATTTGTGGGGCACACAAGCCTGACAATTTGGTTTTGCCCTTCTAGTAATAGTGTGTTTTTATTGCTTTTCGCACATGTCACAACAATTCAGCCTAATTAAGTGGATTATATTTCCCTGGTTTATCTAAAAACAGGATAGTTATGCTGTTTAATTCGGTTTACTTCCTATGTAGTATCACTTTATCATGTGGTCGTGCACTGTCCACTTTTACCACATCTCTTGCAATACAACAATCTGATCCGTTTAATGGTCTTTTCAGATTTTGAACTTTGACTACAGAGGGTGCCTATTTGTACAAGTTGACATGTATTTTATCGATTTGAATTTTGGGACCAGATGTACGACCATTTTTTGCAGTCGCAAACGGGAAATCGGGCCGTTTGCGACTGCAAAATAGGTCTGCCCTATTTACAAACCCTATTTTGCGAGTCGGTAACCTATTACCGACTCGCAAAATAGGGTTTGAGACTCGCTATTAGGAAGGGGCGTGCCAAGGGCGTCCCTTCCTAAAAGCGACTCGCACTTCAATGTGAGATTGTTATGCGGCCACAAAACACTCGCAGTTTACCACCCATTTCAAATGGGTTGTAAGTCACTCGCAAACGGGAAGGGGTCTCCAGGGGACCCCTTCCCCTTTGTGAATGGCAGTGAAAATATTTTTTAAGAGCAGGCAGTGGTCCCACGGACCAATGCATACTCCTAAAAAATGAAACAGTAACATTTCATTTTTCTTTTTTAAATGCATCCCATTTTCCTTAAAGGTAAAAGGCCTGCATTAAAAAAAAATGCTTTATTTAAAAAGCAGTCACAGACATGGTGGTCTGTTACCCCAGCAGGCCACCATCCCTGGGAGTGCTAGCCATTCTCAATGGGGCCACAAATTGCACCTGCCTCATGAATATTAATGAGGCAGGCAATTTGCGACCCCATTAGGAATCCCAAAAAGTGTCTGAGACACTGCTGTAAATTCCAATTTGCGAGTCGCAAATTGCGAGTCACAAAACAACGCAATTTGCAACTCGCAAATTGGTAGGGGCGTACATCTGGCCCCTGGTGGCATGATCAAAAATAGCAGTGTTACTGGAATTCCTTTCTCAGTGACTAAGGTCATTTTGTGGGTCTATGTCAATGGTGATGCAGATAATACAGTCTGTGTGGTTGTAGTAGTTGCCGTTGTGGATGCTATAGTTGTCACCCCGTCGACAGAGGTAACACTGTATTTTCGTTGACAGTTTCTCTGTCAGTGATGGAACCGTCTACTGTGCTAATGACAATCCCTTAATAAGCGCTTAAGGTACCTTATCAATGGCAACGGAGGTTCTAATATTCTCTTGTAAGCTGAAGAAACATCAGTTTTCTTATTTCGTTGTTGTGAGACCACTGAAGATAGACTTTGATCACTTGAAGGCCTCACTTCAGATTCCTTTAATACCTTCTTTGGTGGCTCCTTGGCATATATTCTTTCAGACCTAAGTATCAACACATGACCTTTGGAGCACTTTTAAGAAATTGTTTTGCCATTTCTGAGGTACCTTCACTACCGACCCCTAAGACAGGAGTTTCCTTAGCATTGATCTTTTAAAGCCAGATAAGAAATCTGCTCAGCCACTCCTTCAAAGTATTCAAGGAAAAGGTTTGGCAGATCTTACAGTCCTTTACCTTATGAAAATGCAGTCTCAGCTTCCCATAAGTACCACAATGTCTGCAGAGACATTTTTTTATGTATATGACATGATATTCCATCAGGGTTCCCAACAAATGATGGCACAGAATGCTCCGAAGTAGTCTAAGCTGGTTATGATTCACATAAATAAAGTTTTTTCAGGTTTTCCAGAAGTGGAGTGAGCACAGCCCCCTTCATAAGACGTGCAGTAGAAACTTCAAGCATATGAAGCTATGAAAGATTCAATACTGGAGAGGTAAAGATCTCCCAAAGCAACCCTAAAGAATCATTAGCATTCTGGATACCTTGAAAAATGGAAATAAAAATGTTTGAGGTTCAAAGTTACCATAAAATGTCCAGGGGGTGTTAAATCACCATTTTGAAAGGGATATTGCATACAGACATGTTCAAGTTTTTTCATGCAATAAATACTTTAAGAAATATTCCCCTCTGTAAAGCCCAACATTTTCTTGATGTTGTGGAAGAGGAGAATGTCTGTAGCAAGATTCATTTTGAAGAAGATTGAAGTCTTACATTTTTTGTATTAATGGTGAGAACCCATTGTCCTGGACTGTTGAATGTCAGTTACTGTTAAAACAAAAAACGGTGTCTGAGCCCTACCTCTGTGATAGTGAGGATTTGGGCTGCTGTGTTTGTTGCTGTACTTGAGGCTGGTCTTTTCTAACCAGCGCAGATATCCCTCCCCAACCTCTACAAGCTCAGCCTCAAAAGGAAAGTTGTATATCCTGAGTTGCTTGTGGTAGCAAAGCAAGGTTATTATCAGGGCATGGTTATTATCAGAACTCTCTGCGAACAGGTTGAAGGATTTTTACTTTTTTCTGTAGCTTTCTGAATCAGATTGTTTAATATGGGTCCAAACAACTTTTGTTGTAATAACGGAAGGTAATTGACCAATGTGCTCTCACTTGCTTCTAGTTTCCATACTTTGATTTATAGATACCTCCGTGCTGCCGGTGAGGCTCATGCTGCTGTGGATATGCAGGTGTTGAAGTTGGCCATGGTGGTGTGGTTGTTGTCTGTGAAGGGGAGGATGAGCTAGGTGTCATTTGCATGGGATACAATGTTTATTACGTGGGATCTTATGATGTGGGCAAGTGGTGCCATGTAGACATTGAAGAGGGTAGGGCTCAGTGATGATCCTGCAGGTTTCCTTTGGGAAGATGCTGCTGCACTCCTGCAACCCCCAGCACCCTAATGTATATACGTTGGTGGTGCCCCTGCCAGCTTTGGCCAAAACTCAGCTCCGCAGGGCAATATGGAGTGCTCCATCGCGGAAGCATGAATTTTTAGTAGGCGGCCCCTGGCAGCATTCCTTAGCTGCAAAAATTCCTTTTGTTGGGTTGGGGACAACTCAGGGAGCCTATCTCCGGCTCCCCTGCCAGCTCTCCACCTGACTAGCACCCTCCTTTACCAGTGTGGGAGCCGGCAGATTGCTTCTGACCCTGCCCGCTCCATGCAGGCAGGATGTCCTAGACATGGGCATGGAGGCGAGCCAAACACCACTGGGGGGGGCTGAATCTTGTCAGGGCAGGGGACCCTGTTCTCTATTGTGGGGGGGATGCAACAACGCCCCCGTTAACTCTGCATCAGGGGGCCGGAGATGGGGTCCCAGGCGCCACTTATGTTGGTTGAGGGAGGGGCGCGACGACACTCCTCCATTTCCTTTCGCGTTGGGGTCCTGGAGATCGGGTCCCAAGCCCCCATTGTTGTACAGTTCAACAGGGTCTGTGACACAGTCTCCATTTTAAACTACATGTTTTAACTGGACATCTTTTTCTAGTGGTGACTTTTTACATGCCTTGCACTTACACAATAACATACTCAGAACATACTTAGAAATTATTCTGCATGCAGTACATTTCCTAGTAGGCATATTATCAGGGTTGCCTGTACACTCTGTCCAAGGCTAGGAACATTGAACGGGATGCCCTTGCATTTGGTTGTCCAGTTGAAGACAGCTCTGAATCTCAAGAGAAACAATCACATCAGCTCTGCACCTTTGACACAGTGCGATTGAAACTGTGCTTTATTATATAAACAGCCTCTGATTCAAATTCTGCAGAGGAGCACTTCTGCTGTCATCATCCTGGAACGCTGTGCACTGTGAGATGCAGCCCTGCTAACTCTAGCCTTCATCCTGCAAAGAGTGATAGCCTGCTCCACACCACAATGCCTTCCAGATACATCATACACAGGTATGGGGGGCTGGGTTGCCCCAAGGGATCTGTGAGAGGGTACTACCACCAAACTCTCGCTCGCTAGTGTAGGTAGTATTAGTTAGGAATATAAATATAATTATATAATCACACAACAAAGTTATAATGGTTGAACTGTTTATCTTTTTCGCCATTCTTGTAATGCTGGTTACAATGCTTTGTTTCATCCTATTAATAATTGCAGCTTGTGCATTTTACCCAAGAATACAATTGTTTGAATAAATGTTTCAAAAGCCAATTTCCACCTTTCTTGTGTCTCCTTTGGGCATGTCAGAGTAACAACAAAAGGGTAGATCTGTTTCCACAATTTCCTTGGGGAATTAGAGTGGTCATGTTCTGATGTTGCAGATACCGTTTGGTACCCTGGTCAGGTTAGGGGTTTAGATGGGGTACTGTGAATTAGCTAGGAATTAGGCCAACATACTCTGATGATACATATGGACTCAGTCCACATATTTTGACATTTATGTTGTCCTGATACACAGTCCTACTTAATTAGCAAGAATCGTATGACACAGTGTACATAAACTGGCCTGGGGATTGGGATCTACAGGCCTCCAGAGCTCTGGGGAGCGGCCCCACAAAGCCCCCTCCCAGGGTGTGTAAATTAATAGGTTGCGACCCTTGACCTTGCCAGGTAGGTCGCTCCCCCGCCACACAGCTCCGCCTGTGGTGTCCTGCCCGCTGCTGCTGCTGGTAAGCTCGCCCCTCTGCCTGTGGCCTCCGTGCCCGGTTTCCTTCTGTTTCCCCTCGCTGCCCCCATTTTCACTGTGTCCTTTTTCCTTCTGTACCCCTCGCTGCCCCCATTTTCACTGTGTCCATTTTCCTTCTGTACCCCTCGCTGCCCCCATTTTCACGGTGTCCTTTTTATTTCCTTCTGTTTCCCCTCGCTGCCCCCATTTTCACTGTGTCCTTTTTCCTTCTGTACCCCTCGCTGCCCCCATTGAATTGTGTCCTTTTTTCCTTCTGTACCCCTCGCTGCCCCCATTGAATTGTGTCCTTTTTTCCTTCTGTACCCCTCGCTGCCCCCATTGAATTGTGTCCTTTTTCCATCTGTTTCCCCTCGCTGCCCCCATTTTCACTGTGTCCTTTTTATTTCCTTCTGTACCCCTCGCTGCCCCCATTCTCACTGTGTCCTTTTTATTTCCTTCTGTTTCCCCTCGCTGCCCCCATTTTCACTGTGTCCTTTTTCCTTCTGTACCCCTCGCTGCCCCCATTCTCACTGTGTCCATTTTCCTTCTGTACCCCTCGCTGCCCCCACTGAACTGTGTCCTTTTTTCCTTCTGTTTCCCCTCGCTGCCCCCATTTTCCCTGTGTCCATTTTCCTTCTGTACCCCTCGCTGCCCCCATTGAATTGTGTCCTTTTTTCCTTCTGTACCCCTCGCTGCCCCCATTGAATTGTGTCCTTTTTTCCTTCTGTTTCCCCTCGCTGCCCCCATTTTCCCTGTGTCCATTTTCCTTCTGTACCCCTCGCTGCCCCCATTGAATTGTGTCCTTTTTCCTTCTGTACCCCTCGCTGCCCCCATTGAATTGTGTCCTTTTTAGGTCTCGCGCCTAGCGTTGCAGTGCGTAGCACTGCTCGCGCAGCGCGAGACCTCTAGAAAGGGCTTCTGAAAGCAACCCACACGCTCGTGCGTGTGGTTTGGTTTTGGAAGCCCACATTGGCTGGAGCGTGCGTTTTTTTTACGGGGACGGCACGCGATTGGTCAAAGGCGGGCGCATGTCCCGCCTTTGCCGCGCCCATTCCCGACGGTGGCCAGAACGCGCAGCAGCGCGCGTTCGCCTCGCTGCCGCGCTCCCTCCCCCCGCTCCTCTGTGGTGCGCGCGCACCACTGTTTTTTTCCAGAAGCTATCAGTCGGAATTTAAAGCTGGCATGAGCAGTAGAGGGTCCCATAAGAAAGAACAGAACGTAGAAGAAACTCGTCAGGATACTTCAGCACGCGCCAAAGTTTGGGCCTGATTAAGAATGCTATCAGAACGGGCGCTGCCGAGGCACGTGAGACGGGCTGCGCAGGCATGAGAGACACTCTTTTCGCCTCTCTAACCCGCGGCGAAGGATTTGAACTGGGATAACTCCATCTGGGAAGCTGGAGGCATGAGCCGGGGTATTGTAGACCGGGGCGAGAGGTGTGGGCTGGCTCTATCTGCCACAGTGTGCTCTTGTCACTTGACCCATGCACGTTTAAAAGTAGCGCCTTGTAACCACTGATATGTGTGCCCCACGCTCACTTTGAATGAAGGGGGATAAGAGGGTCTTAGAAATTGTTCAGAAATGTTTTTTTCACATCTCCCTTCGCCAAAGAGGTTTGTTTACATTTAAGTTAAATCAATATTTTAGTGTCGGTAGTAATGTGATCCTGTATTAATGGACTGACAAAATGAGCAACAATATGATATTGGACATAACGACACAATGAGCACCCCATAGGCTCTACTGCCTTGGTACAGGACACAAATGTCCATTAAAACAGATAGATTAATTCTTATTACTGGGACTATCTAGCCAGCCCTAGTACTTCACTGCTCGGTCTCCAGCTTTTTCGTCGCTGGTGCATCCTGATATCTGTGCGGTGCATGTTGAATATATCGTTTTGGCTTAACCCTTTCTGCTGGCCGTGCATTCCCTTCCCTTGCGCTCGTTCCGCTACGAACTGTGTGTCTGCCAGGCCTTCTTGGAGTCGGTGACTGATTGTTTACTTCTTAAATTGTGCCCCAGTACCTCTGCTGAAGACAGGCCACTGCACTGCCTTAGTGTGCGGGTTTCACAGTGTTGCCAATCAGGGGCAGTGAGTGTACTTCGACACTCTTACTTAAAAAGCAGTGGTTTTTTCGGTTAGTGATTGTTCTGGCCTGGGGAGGAGATATGCAAAGTTTTCTGGGTTTTTCTTTTTCTCTGCCTGCTTGCAGGAGTCGATGGCTATTAACATGGAGATTTGACCCTGAACAGAACCGAGGGATGCAGCATTTGAAAGGAGGCACTGCAGGGAAGGAATCTCGGTTCTGGGGAAGAGGGCACTTCTGCTGTGATGCTGTTTTGTGTGCCTTTGCCAGTCAGTGGTGTGAGTTTTGGAGGAAGGGGACCCTGACCAACAATATGAATGAATAATGCAGCGCTGCATCATATTTAGTTAGAATGCCTGCAGACCTGCATCTCGCATAGTGTGAATGCGCAGCTTTATTGCCAGTGCTTATATGAGCTGTATGTGCAATGGGAAAGAGAAGAGAAGGGGGGGGCAGGGCACATGGAATCATGTATTCCCAGAATCACAAGTGGGAATCAAACGCCTCAATCCCCAGTACTCTGCTCTCTATCTCAAAGAGGGGAAATGAAAGGGTTTGAATTCTGAACGGCTGATCTGTACCATCCCTACAGTCGGGCTCAAGGAAATGTCCCTTCAACAGCAGAGTGTAATTCGGTAGCTGTTTTGCAAAAGAACACACGGATGGTCCCGGTACAATGTGGCTGGAATTTAAGACCATATATGAGGAGTCCGGTTGAATTGCTGACAAATAAACGGAGAGCCAGGCCATGTGCACCAGCCGAGTCCCGAAACTTTTTATCAAGTAACTCCTGCAGGCTACAACAGCAATCCTGTAACAAACCTCAACCTGCCAAGCTTTCAGACTGCGTATGTGACCTTTCCATTTTGATTTAGCTTCATACTTCAATGTGTTTTGTGTGAAAGAATGAATTACGCTTTCCTATAAACTTCATAAATTATGTATCCCTTTTAATGTAAATGTCTTATGACTTATCTCACAAAACTAGAGGCAGCTCTGCGAGGCCACGAACCCAAGCACGCCACCATGTGTGAAAAGCTAGGAGGGAGATAAAAAAAAATCGGTTTAATTAATTTTCCGATTTTCATGCAAGTGGTGAGAGTTTTGAGTTGGAAAAAACCTACTATTAAGCCATTTTTTTGCTAAATTAAAAATATTATGCCTTCCGAATACATTGGGAATGTAGGCACGTTTGCAATACGAACAATGTACAACACAAAGTTGCTTTACTGTAACGCTCCATTTCCCTAGCACGCACAGTCCGGTAAAGCAAACCCATTGTGGCACTTACCAGTGTCTCTCGAGGTCATTCTCAACTGGGACGGGTGTGCCAATAACACTCACTAGGTTACAGGTCCTCTGGGAGTGCCCCTCCTAAAAACACTCCTTCACTCCTCACAAAGGCATCACAGCGGTCTCCCACGGCGACAAGCGCGCCCCTACGGCCGCAACTTACTCCTAAATTAATAAGTCAGCTCCTCCGGCCGGCCCCTCCAGGCAGCTCTCCTTCAATTACAGAAAGCAGCTCATCCGCTTACAACGGTTGCGCTCGCGCCCTCCTCCCCGCACTCCTTTCACTTTCTAGGAATCCAGGTTTGCATGCAAAACTTTCTGCAGTACAATGCTGCTACAAAAGTCAGCCAAGAGCACTATTGTCGCTCAATGAAAACTGTGCTTTTAAAAAGGATAACACTCCCCGACAACGCTTACACGCACGCACTTATCACCATTAGTAAATGCGATTCTCTAAGGTCCTTTACCAAGTACGCATTGTTTGCAAATTGTTGCATTATATTGACATTGTTTTTGGGATATCGCCATTAGTCACACTCCCGCATACACATGCACTAAACATCATTTGTCAATGCACTTGTCAATATCCTTTAACTAATCCGATTTATGTGTCTGCTTTTGGCCTTGTATTCACTCTCTTTTGGAGATTTCGCTAATTATTATGATTAATTGCCTTTGTTTTTAAAGTCCGCTCGATGATTTCCATTTCAATGTGATATGTTTTTTCAGTATTTACCTGTGTTTTAGTTTACTTTACGTTCTGTGGCATTACTAAAATGGTCATAAGCCTTTAAATTTTAACCTTTTCTTATGTGGGGGTCAAGAGTATGACGTATTTTGTAACCTACCCCCTCCCCCCTCCACCCCCAACCAAACACACACACGCTACACACCAATAGAGGGTTGGCGATCCAACAAATAAACAGGGAGAGCGAGGCCGCGTGCACCAGCCGAGTCCCAAAACTTTTTATCAAGTAACTCCTGCAGGCTACAACAACAATCCTGTAACAAACCTGCCAAGCTTTCAGACTGCGTATGTGACCTTTCCATTTTTATTGAATGATTTAGCTTCATACTTCAATGTGTTTTGTGTCTCGCATTATTAAAGTTTGAGCTATTGGTGTTGCATTATTTAGCAATGCCAATAGCTCAAACTCTAATAATGCGAGACCTATTGCATTGTAAATGCTTGTTTCCTTCTGTTTCCCCTCGCTGCCCCCATTTTCCCTGTGTCCATTTTCCTTCTGTACCCCTCGCTGCCTCTCTCCACTCCCGCCGCTGCGTCCCCTGCGGCCCCGCCCCCCTGACTGCCCATTCGCTGCCCCTGCCTCCCGCCTCCCAGCTGCTCCTCCCTCCCACCTCCCCATATATGGCGGCCGCTGCGCGGCCGCGCAGCGGACGTGCGCAGCGGGCGCGCCACTGGCACGCCGAAGGCGCGCCTAAGGCAAGCCCGTCTGCGCCCGTCCGTGCCTGGACCGCGCCCAGCGCCAGAACCCCTGGGCCGTGCGCTCCCCGCACCAGCCTCGAGGACCGACGCCACTACGATGCCACCACACTCCACGCTCTCAACCCTGGACGGACGCACAACTGCTTCAAGGCCGCCCCGAAACGCACCCATGGTCCCTTCACCTGCCGGAACTGCAGCTACACCAGCCTCAGAGCCACCGAAACGCCCGCCAAGAAGGACCTCAACCACCTCCGATGCATCCTACTGAACACCCGCTCCACATGCAAACACGCCGTCGAGCTCTGGGACCTGCTCGACACATCATCACCAGACGTCGCCTTCCTGACAGAGACCTGGATGAACGACTCCTCCGCCCCCGACATCGCCATAGCCATCCCAGACGGCTATAAGATCACCCGCAGAGACCGCGTCAACGCAGTAGGAGGAGGAATCGCCATCGTCCACAAGAACACCATCAGGGTCTCGACCAGCACCGACGACACTCTCAGCACCGCTGAACACATGCACTTCCAGATCCACACGGACCCCAACACCACCCTTAGAGGCACCCTTGTCTACAGACCTCCTGGGCCCCGACCCCAGTTCAGCGACTCCATCGCCGACTTCATCAGCACGCACGCCCTGACCTCTACCGACTACATCCTCCTCGGAGACCTGAACTTTCACCTGGAGAACAACAACGACAGCAACTCCACCACCCTGATCGACAACCTCGCAAACCTCGGTCTGAGCCAGCTCGTCACAACACCGACCCATTCCACCGGCCACACGCTTGACCCCATCTTCTCCTCAAGCTCCCACGTCTCCTTCAGCCACACCACGGAACTCCTCTGGACCGACCACCACTGCATCCATTTCACCTTCCAGAAACCCACCACACACCACCGCACCCAACAGATCCCACGCCGCTGCTGGAGCAAAGTCACCGAAGACCAACTACGGGCAACCCTCGCTCTCAGCCCTCCCTCCGACCCATCCAACACCGACGACGCCGCCTGCAACCTCAGACGATGGATGGACGACTGTGCCAACACCCTCGCCCCGCTGAAAAAACTCACCTACAGTGACACCACCAAAAGAGCCAGCTGGTTCACCTCGGAACTCCTAGCCTCCAAGCGCACCTGCCGGAAACTAGAGAAGAAATGGCACAGTGATAAGACACCGGACAGCCACGCAGCCCACAAAGACGCCATCCGTAACCACCACCACCTCATCAAGTCCGCCAAGAGAATCTCCTTCAAAGACCGCCTCGACAACAACGCACACAACAGCAAGGAGCTTTTCAACATCGTGAAGGAACTCTCCAACCCCAGCTCCAACACCAACGACATCCCGCCGTCGCAACCCCTGTGCGATTCCCTCGCCACCTTCTTCCACCGCAAGATCGCCGACATCCACGACAGCTTCAACACCCAGACAGCCCCAACTAAGATCGATGCACCAGACCCGCCGCACACTATCGACCACGACCCCCTGCCAGCCTGGGCCAGCGTGAACATTGAGGACACCATCAAGACCATGAGCACAATACACTCCGGCTCCCCGTCAGACCCTTTCCCGCACCACATCTTCAACAAAGCCAGCAGCTCCATCGCACCCCACCTGTGCAACATCATCAATCTCTCCTTCGAGACCGCGACCTTCCCAGAGAGCTGGAAACACGCAGAGATCAACGCCCTACTCAAAAACCCAAGGCGGACCCGAGAGACCTCAAGAACTTCCGGCCCATCTCCCTGCTTCCGTTCCCAGCCAAGGTCATCGAGAAGATCGTCAACAAACAGCTATCCCGATACCTCGAAGAAAACAGCATCCTGGACCCATCCCAATCGGGGTTCCGCAGCAACCACAGCACTGAGACTGCCCTCATCGCCGCCACCGACGACATCAGGATCCTGCTGGACAATGTAGCATCTGGCTGGCGGTGTGTGTAGTGGCGGCTGGCTGTGTGTAGTGACGGCTGGCTATGCGTAGTGGCAGTTGACTAATGGTGTGTAGTGGCAGCTGGCAGGGGTGGGTAGTGACATGCTGCTGGTCACTACACACACTTCCAGCCAAGCACCAGTCCACACACACCACCAACCAGTGTGATTGGTGTCTCAATCCTGTGGAGATAAGAAAGCCATAGAATGAAACGGTTTGAGTGTTGTAATGTGCTAGGCCTGCAACTGGCAGTGTGAATGTTTTCTGTGACAAATGATAGGTGCATGAACGGACTGTAAAGCGGCTGGTGCCTTGTCGTTTCTTTCTGATACAGTATTCTTTTCTCCCCTTGGCAAGGCAGCCCAACAAGCTTCTGTGTCGAGTCATCAGTACAAGAAGTGGGTCACCACAGTTCTGGCATAGTGCCACAATTAAAGAGCGCTCTATATTAGACAGCTTAGCGAGCATCTTGCCTACCGACATCCTCCTTTTGTGCCCACAATTCAGGCATGAGCACAGGGATAACCAAAGCTGCTCTAGATAACAGTGAGATAGCCGAGGGAAGTAATGTGCAGGCAGCACCCACATGCCAAGTTCGATACCACACCAATTGACTCTGCATTTGTAATTTCTAGCTCGCTGATCACACTTTCGGTGGTGCGGTTGGAGTAGGGAGGTGGCCCACCTTAGCTGGGTGTCACCCACATTTCTTGGCCTGGTGCAGGCTGCTATCAAGGCACAGCTAAGTGGGTGTCCTAATACTGCGTGCCTCAGCAAGTTGGTTTTCCTCCCCCAGAAGGGCCTTCCTCTGCTAGAATCTACATTCATGGCAGGCAGTTGCCTGCTGCTAGTGCTATCCCTGGGAGAAGTGGTCCTCAGTGGTCAATGCGGCGGGTTAGGGTCCAGCCTTGCAGGGAACCGTATTGCTGTTCTTTGGCCATGGCTTCCAGGTGGCAGAATACCTCAGTAAAGCAGGCCCTCCGGGAAAACTACTGAATGTGGTTTTCTCAAGGAGGTGGGTGAGGCAGAAGGCATAGTTTCTTGGAGCTGGTTACCAGGTGAGCAGGGAACAGCAGTGCAGTACAGTTTCCAAGAGGGGCCCGGGTGCAAACCTAATGCGGAGCTTGTTGCTCTGATTAGATATGGATGGGGTGCTGCAATTCTTCGCAGCTGTAGCTTTGGCAGAGCATTTCCCTATTCAATAGTGTAATTTTAATTCCACCTCCCATACGCCGGGACATAATGTACCGTGGTGTACCAAAGGATTAGAGGATCCAGGTTCAGATGCCCAGGCAGCACTCCATTCAAGGCTCCCAGTGTACCGATGCTTACACCCCACAAGAAAGGTTAATGTGCTTCCTGTTATAAGCAGATACATTACACTACAAGATACATGTGTATATCAGACACTGATAATTGCTGCTTTTATATGCATAAAGGTGCATATAGGGGAGTTTATGCCTGCTACTATAACTTTAAATGTCATGAAAAAATGTTCACACTACACAACATAAATGTAAACATCAAATCATGTAAACATTGCTGCTTCTATGCACATACATGTAATTATAGACTTGTTTCTCCAGTCAATAAAAACGCAATTCCTAAGCTGCTGGGCCTCCCTTGTGTGGGTGGGCCAGTGCCTGCAACAGGGAAGGGCCAAAACCTATTGTGAAGACCACAAAATCATCTATCACAAAACTACCTTTTTTTTGTAAAGGGGGCACCTGCCTTTAGGGTCCCGGGCTCAGCAGCCATCTAGGGAAACCTACCAAACCCAGACATTTCTGAAAGGAAAACTAGACACCCAGGGAACTCCATGGAAGTCTGGCTTGCATGGATCCCCCAATTTTTTCTTACCCAGAGTCCCCTGCAAACCGCACATTTAGATAAGTCACATTTTCCTCACATTTCTGTGTGGGAAAGTTGTGGGATCACTGGGCTAGCACAAATTTCCTACCACCCAGCGTTCCCCAAGGTCTCCCAATAAAAATGCTACCTCACTTGTGAGGGTGGGCCAAGTGCCCATGACTGGAGAGCCCAAAACATACTGGGGAGATATTGATAACTATGGTAGGTGTACTGATTAGTCCTGGGGTCGGCATCCATGTAAGGAAACCTATCAAACCCAGACATTACTGAAAAGTAGACAACAAGGTAGGTCCAGGGTCTTGCCGCTTGTGTGGATCCCCCAACATTTTCTTAACCAGAACACCCTGCAAAGGTGAAACGTTGAATAAAAACACTAATTTTTCTTGCATTTCTTTGACGTAAATGTCAGCGTGCCATGCACAGATGTGCGGGAGGGGCCCAGAAGCAATTTCACTTTCCCCCCACCCTTTAGGGAAAAAAAGGAATCCTCCTGTGTCGGCTAATGGCCGACTGACTAACTGGGGAGAATGTGCGTGTGTCGGCCATTGGCCAACACACTCACTTAAGGGGTTAATCACAAGACTTATCTTGACATATTTATTGCTGACTGAAAGCTGCACATACAATTTAAAAATGCCTGTTGCAGAGTGCGTCGTAAGTTACTGCTAAAAAAAAGTTCCCCCCCCAAAAGTCAGCATCCCCCTCACCAGGTCAGTACCAGTTGCACTGCTGTGTGTGTGTGTATATACATATATATATATATATATATATATATATATATATATATATATATACTCACACACACACACACACACACACACAGATATATATATACACACACATATATATATATATATATATATATATATATATATATATATATATATACACACATTATCTACTACCCAGATTCCCACAGCTCCTGATAAAATAGTACCTCACCTGTGTGCGTAGGCTTAGTGTCCATGACAGGAAATGGTCTGAAACACAATGTAGCAACATCAACAGATAGGGTAGCTGTGGATTTTGGGCCCAAGGGGGCACCAACGGTAACCTACCAAACCCAGACATTTCTAGAAATTGGGGACCCAGGGTGGTGTGTCTTAAGTGGATCCCACAATGTTTTCTTACCCACAATGCCCTGCAAGCCTCAAACTTTGTCTAATAGTTCACATTTTCCTTGCGTTTCTGAGACATAAACTTTTCAGACTCTGCAGGGATCCATAAAAAGGCACCCACCCATTGTCCCTCCACTTGTCACGAAAAAACAATAACACTTGTGTGGCTGTGCCTAGAGCCCATGACAGGAACTGATCAAACCAGGGTCATCAATGGGAGCCCTTGACTCCCCTGGGTGTCTACCTTTCATAAATGTCTACGTTTGGTAGATATCCCTGGGTGGCCACCAGACTGAAAAACAGCAACCCCCATTGCCAAATCAGGTTAAACAGCGTGAAAGGAAATGTTAATGTCTCCACATTGTATTTTGGACCCTTCCCTCTCCTGGGCACTAGGCCCACCCACACAAGTGAGGTACTATTTGTATCAGGTGACTTTGGTGGACTCCCCCAGGTGTTTTTTTTTTTTTAATGTGCAGGTTTACCACCCCACCCAAAGCCAGCACCTGGGTCTCAATTTGGGCCACTCCTTCTATATAAAGACTGACCAGTAAGTCAGACACTCCTAACCAATGTAAATTCATGGCACCCTAATAGCTTTTATGGGTTGCCTTTTCGGCACCAGATGTACCCTGTGGTTTTCAGGATTCCTAGAGGACAAGGACGATTAAGAGCAGTGATAACGCATCCTAGATGGGTACATCGCCATTAGTTTCAGTACCATATTGCAGAGACGTCACTCTGACCGAAAGCATAGCAAGAAAGTAAATTCAGGAATAGCAAACAAAGTTTGCTAGAGGCAAAAGAAAAATGCCTCGTGGTAACATCTAGGGGTCAAATTGACACTTAGTGATCAGACCTGAACCACAGCAATCCAGCAGAGCAACGGACTGTGAAGAGAGCCAGCCACCCTAGGCCTCACTCACATGCCAACCTTACAAGGAATGGCGAGCCCCGTATTTCTTGGCTCTTCCTCGGCTTAATTCAACTGTTATGTCTCACACGAACCAATGGACCCTCACCCTTCCGAAACTCAGATCAAAACTCCCCGTTTACTTTGACAGCTTATCTCCACAAATTAGAGCCCATCAGAGATCAAACGTCAGACCAGTTTGGGAAACTAGCATGGTAGTGTTGTAAAGAAATACTGTCCTCAAAGTGGTACAAAAACCCAAATCTAGATATGAAAAGCAGGTTCATCTACACATGTTGCACGCTAGCCATAATAAAAATCAGCACCAGGTTGCCAAAAACACACGAATGGATGTTCAATGTTTTATTTTACGATGCAGAATTATCCGATTACAAAACATTAACACAAATACATGAAATTGAGCATAACCTGAAGAAAAACTAAACAAGACAAATCCTCGCTGGAATGCCACATGTTTACCCGAGGTTTACCATATAAAAAACGTTTCCTTTGAATCGCATGCTAAGTGCCTGTCAACACTAAAATGTTGCAAACCCCACTTTAAGATGCCAGATATGCAGCGCGACAGGAGTTTTAAACCAAACAGGCATAGCCGCGGACGAGCTAAGAAGAGATAGGGAAATGATAGGGCAACTTACTCTCTTAAACCCCTCAGCTGGTCGTTTGAAGTCTCCCAGTGCAGCAGTAACACGAGCAGGGCTCTTCCAGCTCTATGAAGCACGAGCCAGTTGCATCACAAACTTAATGGCCAATCAGCCGGCAGTGACTGAAACGCTGTCAATGACCTCACAAAGGGCAGACAGCTCGGGCATGTTAATGTGCCAGGACCAAACCAGTGAATGAACGAATGGACACATTTTAGCCTTCAAGTTAGTTACCAGTAGAGGTTGCACCTACAGGAGACAAGGCAGCAATATGAAACACTATTAACTCAAGACTGAATCGGGTTCTTGTGTGACCCACAATTAATTTGAAGGAGCAGAGATGGTTTAGAGCAGGGTTCTCCAATGTCGGTCCTGGAGGGCCGGATCCATGCCAGTTTTTTAACATATCCACCTTTAGATGAATGCAGTTATCTTAAAAATATGGCATGGATCCGGCCCTCCAGGACTGACATTGGAGAACCCTGGTTTAGAGGCAGCCATTTTAAAGAGTAGTCCAAATGGCGAGATACACAAACCGAATCAGAATGTAGCTGGAGGACTCACGCTTGAGAGCCTATTATCTAGTCTTTAGGCCGCATGGAATCTATTCTCCAGCACAACTTGAGCAGACTATGCTAACTTACAATGGTTCTTCGGCAAACATTAGAACCAACCGCACTTTGATTTGGTATAGTATTCAAGTTCCCATATGACGTCTGTTCATTTGAACAGATTAAATTCTGCAGAGACCACGGTGTAGTGCATACTTTAAAGTGCTGAAAAAAGGTTTCTGCCAGGCAAATTTTAGAACCTAAATATATTGAACATGCAGCACAAAAAGCAGTAAACTGCATTTTCACTTCTTGGGACAACTGAAGAGTGCTGCAGTCAGTTATACAGTTAGACCCTTTACTCTAGTATTAATACACGTGGCTTGCATGACTGCTAATTCTAGCTTCACACTCTACTTTCCGGTAGCCATGTTCTGCTCAAAAAGCATGGTAATAGCACCCAAAATGTATGAATTGGCAAGCCGACAGCCCCCACCCCGAATTTATGATTTTTATTTTTGAAAGCAATACAAGTTGCAAGCATGCTATGCTTAAAGTGGCAATTACAGCACCTTTAAAATCCAATAGTGAGTTTCACACTCCATCACTGCATCTCTTCACCCATTATTTAAGAGTGAGGAGCGATGTGTGCCAGTCATCAAGCTGCTTTCCAGCAGCTACTTCATTAGTACAGTCTTGAAAAAGCACCATGGCAGTATCATGTGTGCTGAATGTTCCAGACAAAGAGCTGTCTTCATAATCAAAATTATCAAGAGCAGCAATTGTAAATCCTTTCCTGGTAAAGTGGCTGGAAGTGGTGTGCTGTTGGATTCACAAGATTTTACAGCATGAGCTGCTAACAAGTTCCTGTTCTGTACTATGTCATAACTTGTTGATACACCAATCCTATTCATTGACGTGATTAGCTCTCTACTTTTGCACTTGTCATAGATTGCGTGGGCAGTCATCATGTGTAGCAGAGTTTTCTGTTTGCCCTGATGTAATTCATAAAACATGATGCGGAAAAGACAGTACATTTGCACAGCATAAGCCTGTCGGTTCATGGGATTGTCTTCCACTTCTTCGCTTATATCTCCAAAGCCATCATCAATGCTGTCGGCTTCTGTTCCAAATTCAAGAACCTTAGTTTGTAACAGTTTTGCATTGCTGATATTAAACAATGATGTAAAAAATGTTAAGACAACATCAGGCTTTCTTGTTGACCCCCATGATTTGCAGAGCTCTGGGGCTTCACAAAATTTGTCATTAAGTCCAAAATATAAATCTTTCAGTAAGTTTCTTAAAATGGTTCCTGTTGATTTTACTGCATCCTGTGACCTTATTTAGGTAGCAAGAACTTCAGGAGTCAAATCAGCTGAGAACACCATAAGAGGCTCATTCTTTTTGTTAGACTGACAAAAACGAATTCTGTCATTGTACATTTTCACCAGAAAAATCTTAATTTCTTTATTGTGGATCAATACAGTTTCATCAATGTTGACCATTATTTCTCTGATCTCACTGAGTGTGAACCCATAGCCAGCACTCAAGAGTGGCTTTAAAACTTCATTTGCTTTTTCAAAGAGTGCAAACTTAACTGAAGCCTGGCGGTTACGTTGCTGCAGGGAGCTCATTGTACATTCATATTTTCTAATGTATGCACGCATGCAGTTCGGGTGGGCATACAACAAATCCGCTGCAAAGACATTCACCTTGCTGTTTAGATCAGCTACTTGGCTTAAAACTTCACCGTGGAAGAAACTAGCTGTAGATAAAAACATGTTTGCCCTTTGAGACTCACATACTCTGTACTTTGCTCTTTCATCAATTCCTTTGGCCCTTGCTCTGGCTAAACCACCGATAACACATTGAAGATCCTCTACTTTCTGATCAGTTGTTGGAGGTAGACGAGAGGTAACCATCGATCTTCTAGGAGGAGGGCATTGTGTTTGCCTGTCGTCGCTTTCTCAGAATACTAGGGGGCAGATTTACAAGCCCCCTGCGCCACCAGTATGTCACTTTTTGTGACGTACTGGTGGCGTATTTCACTGCTCCATATTTACAAGGACAGGAAAAGCCACCCTGCGTGGCTTTTCCTGTCCTTGTAAATATGGCCCCTTTACACGCAGCACTTTGCGTGAAAGGGGCGTTCCATGGGTGTTGCTGTGGGTGTTCCCATGCAACACCCATGGAACCAGGCACATTTCCAGATTTACGAGGAACCGTAAACCTGGAAATGCGTGTGAATGCTATGCCTCCCCAGGGGAGGCGTAGGGAGGCGCAACGAGGAGAAATTTTTCATTTCTCCTAGTTTTTTCCTCTTTCAATGTGTGCTGCATTCTACAGCACGCATTGAAAGAGGAAAATGCCTATAGTGATTGTTTTCGTGCAGGAAGGTGCCCCTTCCTGCACGAACACAATCTCGCCATGACGCAGGCATCCTTGCACCATGGTGCAAGGGTGCCTGCACCGGCGCATGGCAGCTGTTTGTGTGCCAGCGCAGGGGAGAGCACAGGAATACGACATATAATTGTAAATATGTCGCATTCCTGTGCTCTGAAAGTGACTCAGTGTGGGGCAGCCAAATGGCTTGCAGAATGCATTGAGTCACTTTCTCGTAAATCTGCCCCTTGGATTCTTGTTGTGATTCACTGGTTTCTGCTATTTTTTGATGAATTGTTTCCAGGCTTTTTCCATTGTATATGACTTGTAGCACTTGTTGTTACAATAATAAAATATTTGATCCTCTTCACCCATCAGTTTGAATCTTTTGTGAACTTCGGCTTGCCATATTCCTACAGCATCTCAAACTCTCTTCTGTCCAGCCACAGCTGATGTTAGCTTTTCTTTTGGATTAGTTTAGCATATGTCATTTTTTTCTTTGTTGAAGGAATCCTCAGATTTTGTAGTTAGCAACACTATGCTACCACCTGCTTCGCTCATGTATATGAATTTGAATCAACGGAAAACCTGAATCAACAACAATATTAAAATAAATTACCAATATGATGACTAAAACACATCATTATAGAGCTGCCATTTTAGAAAACGGCAGAAGGGTTGCTCTGAGGAGTTATTTTCTCTCCCTAGAAGACTACTTGAACCCCAAAACTTGTATTTTGACACCAAAATGAAGTATATAGGTCTCATGGTTCGTGAAATATTACATCATCACTGCAACACATCAGCCATTTTTTAAAATGTCGTTAAAAAAATTCAGCCCGGATTAGCGTCTACCCAAGCCAAATTACTTCTCCAATGATACAAAAACGCAAATCAAAAATGAAAATCTCTGGACAGCAATTTTTTTTTATGCAGGTACATCAAGGGGCCAGGACTAACTATGAACTCAAGACTGAATTGGGTTCTTGTATTACCTACCATTAATTTGAGGAAGCAGAGATGATTTAGAGGCAGCCATTTTAAAGAGTAGCCCAAATGGCGAGATTCACAAACCCAATCAGTATGTAGCTGGAGGACTCAAGCTTGAGCGCCTATTATCTAGTCTTTAGGCGGCATGGAATCTATTCTCCAGCACAACTTGAGCAGACTATGCTTACTTACAATGGTTCTTCTGCAAACATTAGAACCAACCTCACTTTGGTTAGGTCTAGTACCCAAGTTCCCATATGACGTCTGTTCATGTGAACAGACTAAATTCTGCAGAGACCATGGTGCACTGCATACTTTAAAGTGCTGCAAAAAGGTTTCTGCCAAGCAAACTTTAAAACCTAAACTATATTGAACATGCAGCATAGAAAGCAGTCAAATAAATTTTCACTTCTTGGGGAAACCGAGGAGTGCTGCAGTCAATTATACAGTTAGACCCTTTACTCTAGTATTAATACAAGTGGCTTGCATGACTGCTAATTCTAGCTTCACACTCTGCTTTACGTTAACCATGTTCTGCTCAAAAAGCAGGGTAATAGCACCCAAAATGTATGAATTGGCAAGCCGACAGCCCCCACACCGAATTTATCATGGACATTTTTTTTATTTTAGAAAATGATACAAGTTGCAAGCATGCTATGTTTAAAGTGGCAATTACAGCACCTTTAAAATCCAACAGTGAGTTTCACACTCCATGACTGCATCTCTTCACCCATTATTCAAGATTGAAGAGAGATGTGTGCCAGTCATCAAGCTGCTTTTCACCTACAGAAAAGCAATTGAAGAAATTAGGACTTGAAAGTATTGGTAACAAAACTACATTTTCAATCACAGGCCATTTCCACCTGATGCTGAGCAGGCAAGTTCAGCTCTTAGCAAGAACTGAAGACTAAACATTCACTCTAAACTGGTGTACAATATGTTTACCACATGGCAAGTGTCAGAGCTGAGAACCATTACAAGATTCCATATGATGGGCGAGACAGATTACCTGTATATAAAGCAATACACAAAATGTATGGATCTAGCTGATTAAGCAGCTGTTTACGCACTAATACTTGAGCCATAGGATATTTCAAGTGTCCCCTTCTGCAATGACTAAATATATGCACAGGCGTAAGTAGCCTCACCATGTATGAAAACTGTGGTAGTGTATCCTGCATGGTTTGTCTCCTCGGTCATAGTCTGAGGACTCTGAGAAGTCATAGGAATATACAGGATGCAGCTCAGCAACCTTAAGGCTGTGAACAAAGCTTGTTCTCCTACGGCGTGGAATGAGACTGTATGTACATCATGGGCCAAGCCTATGCACCCATATGCCACTAGGACAGAGCTGAGGGAGAGCAATCTTCCCCAGGTATCCCTGTTGGGTCACAAATGGCATGACCCTATGAAGCATTAAGCCCCACCCAAAAATTAAAAAAACGTTGTCCCATTGTCTAAAAAAGAAATGCGTACTATTTCAAGCCTCAATCTAACAAGTTTGTATCCAAACTCGCCTGATTGCGACAGCACCCAAAGAACCCATGCTTTCATTATACAGCAACCCCTGTACTGACAAAGACTATATACAATAGCACTCAGTGCTTGCAGACCATGCAGCACCAAGCTTTTAGTGGACATCTGCAAAATGACTACATCACATCCGTGCCATCTGAGCAGACTCATAAGACCGAAATGCATAATCAGACCGGAAGTTCAATGGTAGTAAAGTAATTACACTTTGGGGCATGCCCTGCTACTTACCCCAAACCGTGCAAGATCTTTAAGCTAAAGAAGAAAAAGAGAACTATTAGTACAGCTGTCGGAAGCCGGCTCGGTATATACTATACCAAAAAGAGGTATAGTGTCCCCAAAGGTATGTAGAGGTTAAAGTAGATAATACCTTTCTCTCAATTTAGTGGTAGCTGGGCTGAGCAGTTAGGCTTATCAGAGGGTAGTGTGAATGCATTTGGTGTACATACTCATACAAGGCAGAACCTCACACTCAAAGACTGACTCAAGGCAAATGTTTGTTGAAAAATATTACTTTAGTTACTTTTATTTCTAGGAACCAAGTTGAACTCTGTTACAAGTAAGTACTGTTATGCAATACGTTCAAATTACTGGCAATAGACTTGTATAGCATCAATCAGTATTTTGCATGTGCAAGAAATGCTTTATTGTCTCAGAAATACTTTTGTGGTTGTCAATCAGGAACAGTGTAACATTGGGCACTTGAAACAGGTAGACAGTCGGATGCAACAGATAGAATGCAATGGAATCCTAAGGAAGGAAAAACAGTGTTATGCATCAGCAGGTAAGTACACAACTTACTTTTCCAGTCTCCAGGGATTTAGGCCGGCACTGGGCAAGGGTCAGTTTACTGTAGGTACTGCACCACCAGCGGCACTGGTGCGGCCGGGTGCAGGGCTTGCCAAGCCCAAGGCTAGTCAATGGGGACCAGGGGCACCTGAAGAGATGCGGGGTTCAGTATCTACGCCGTGGCAGTCAATACCGGCAATGATGGTCACTCTCGGGGTCAGCGGAGAGCAATGGAGGTGAATGAGATTCAGTAGACCACCAACACTGGTACCGTTGCAGTCGCTGTCAGCAGGTCACTGTAGATCGAAGGGAGGCACTACCAACCCAGCAGTCGCAGTCGTGAGGATGGAGATACGCAGGGAATGGAGGAGTTCCACCGAGGTTGGGCCGTCTTGGAGAGGCTGCGGTCGAGTAGGCGGGGCAGAAGGAGGCCGACAGGGCCACTTGCAGGAGGAAACAGGCTCTCTGGAACAGGGCTGTGACTAGTTTGGGTTGTTGAGCCGAGAGGACCCCTCTGGGTCGTGGAGGCCATCCAGCTGCAGTGCTTTCTTCTGGCAGGGCAGAGTCACGTTGACACAAGTGTTGGTCCTCTTCTGCTGCAGTCTTGGGGTTCTATTGCAGTAGTGGGTCACGTCGACACAACTGTCGGTTCTCAGCTACTGTGGTTTATGTGCCGGCGGGTGCCGGGAGCTAGAGCCTCTAGTCCAAAGGGTATGTTCTTGGAGATTGGTTGAAGACTGGAAGGTTTCTGGGATTTTGTGGAGGCCGAGCAGTGTTTCTGGAAGGGCAGCAGGTCCAGTTGTCGAGCCTGCTACAGGTGGCGGGTTTCTTGCCGAATTCTGTCTACAGCGGTTCAGTTCCTGGTCCAGCGGCTGTCCTCTTCTGGCTTCTTCTTTGGTCCATAGAACCTGAGGAACAAGGTTCAGGGGAGCCCTTAAATACTAAATGTAAGGGCATTACTGAGGTCGGAGGGCAGATGCCAATGGCTACTGTCCCCTAGGGTGACTACAACCCTTGGGTACCCCCTCCCTTTGAGGAGAGAGGCACATCCCTGTTCCTATTGGGCCTAATTCTCCAATTCAAAATGGAGAATTTCTAAGAGAGGGGTTCGCCCCAGCTCCTGGTGACCCTAGGGGTGGGCCAGGCTAAGGTGGACACTCCTACTCTGCTTACTAATTTTCCCACCTGTCCTGCTGCCAAAAGGGGAGTCTGGACAGTGTGGCTGGCATCTCTATTAGTTGGAGCAGCCCAAATCAGCACATCACAAGGTGTGAGCCTTTGAAGCTCACCACCAAGTGTTGCTGTTCCTGCCAGGGGGGGAGGGGGGAAGGAGGTGAAGCACCCCCACGCAGAGCAGGCTTTGTTTCTGACCTCTGAGAACACAAAGGCTCTCACCCCATGAGGTCAGAAACCTGTCTGGTGGTGGCTGGCTGGCAGGGACCAGTAAGCCAATGCACTAGGGGTCGGTCGTTTTTCAGGTGGCATCTCTAAGATGCCCTCTAAGTGCATTTTATATTAAATCCATCACTGGCATCCTTGTGGGTTAATTATGCTGAGAAGTTCAATACCAAACTTCTCAGTCTTCAGTAAAGCTATCATGGAGCTGTGGAGTTCGTGTTGACCAACTCCCAGCCCATCTACTCAAAATGGCTTCACTGCACTTACAATGTCTGTGAACGGCACAGACACTGTAGGGACAAATTGCTCGTGCAGCTATTCCCTCACCTGTGGTGTGGTGCACTCGGCCTTAGGACTGTGATGCCTGCTAGAGGAATGACTTACCCATGCCACAGTCAGGATTGGTGGGCATGGCACACAGGGATATGTGCCATGTCGTCTCTTCACTTTAGTCTGCACCAAAACACGCAGCCTGCAATGGCAGTGTGTGGGTGTTAAGGTGAGGGGTCTCTGTGGGAGACATAATACATGATGCAGCCCTCAGAGGCCTTCTCTGGAGTTGTGCCAGAGTAGTGTTCTATTCTCACACAGTCAAAACTTGCTTCTCCAGTTTAGCTCAAGTGAAGAGCTTAATAACTCGACACAGAGTGCCTGATGTTGAGCTGTGTACACATTCTGACAAAGTAAATGTAGTGTACCAGACAGGTGAGCAGTACAATGGCATGTCTTCTTTTGTTTGACCCTCATAAAATGCTTAACTGCAGGTTAGAGTGAAGGTGAGCACTATCTGGCCCTGTGCAATAAATATTTAGTACGCTCTAGGGTCCTTTACTGAAACCGTGGCAAACTGACAATTAAGGTAACTTGATGGAAACTAAATGGCAATCACCAAAATCAATGTCATACTAAGAAAAATAAAGAGCATTTACGTAGAATCCACTGCCAAAATAAAATTGTCCCAACAATAAAATTAATGTAAAGTCCTTTTCTCATAAAAGCATAGCTAAAGCCAACCAAAGTCATTCCTAGCTCAAATGATTTCTATCGTGGGTCATTTTATACATGCAGCGCATTTTCCTTGATTGCGCTGGGCACACCTTTCAAAAGGTGCGGCCAGCGCAAACCAGAAAAATGCACCGCATTATGGTGAATGCGGTGCCCCCGGGGCAGCCGCAAACTCGTGCTGCCCTGGGGCCAGCGCATTCATTTGAAAAACGGAGCAGCTACTTTAAGCTGCTCCGTGTTTTCACATTGCAGGCAGCAACCCTCCCAGCGGCGGCCCCTCCTTAAGGGCGGAGGAGCGCCGCCGCCCCCCCCTGCCACCAGCTGCAAATAAAAACAATAATAACAACGGTTTCTAACCCGTTTTATTATCGTTTTATTTTAATTCCCCTGGACCCACCGCCAGGACTCTGACGAGTCTTGGAGGAGGGTCCATGGGGGGCGACACTGTGGTGGGGTAGTGCTAGAGCACTCCCTTGTCCTTTCACTGTGCATGAGGTGTTTGGCTGGCTGTTTCATGCCAGCCAAACACCTCATGCGTAGTGAAGCTTTCTCCAGCTCTAGCTGCATTGCTGGGGATGGAGAAAGCAAGCACAGGCTCCCAGTCTGCCTGGGAGCGCAAAGTTGTAGCGCTCAGGCCAATCCTGACGCTGCTTAGTTGCAGCGTCATGTTTGACTGCAGTGCAGTCTGGGAGCCTGTCCCAAAAGCAGGAACAGCGGGATGGGGTGGACGGCAGAGATCAGGTAAGTTTATTCATTTATTTATTTATTTTTGCGGCAACACCTCAGGAAGCTACGAGACAAGTTAGTCTGCCTATTCATACAGTGCATGATACCATGCTATATGATGAGCCCTGAATGGTTGTCATCTCAGTCATGGTCCGACGACTCTGAGAAGTCATAGGAATATACAGGATGCAGCTCAGTGGCCCAAAGACAACAAGCAGAGCTTCTTCTTCAACGACGTGGAATGGGACTGTACGTCATTGGCCCGGAGGCCTACGCTCCCACGCGCCACTAGGCAGAGCCACAAGAGAGTAACCTCCCGGGGTATCCCTGTTGGTTCACATTCATGCAGAATAAAAAATATTCAAAATATAGCATTCCATCCTAATCACCATTTGTTTTGGTGAAATAAAATATTTGCCTTAGATCACACAATTTAAGCGGGGAAGCTGTGATTTATCCAGGTTTTCTGGTTTCACTTTGTACAAATTAGCCAGTAAATGGGTATCGATTTGTCTTTCCTTCTGTTAACGCTTTGTTTTGACCTCTTTGTGCAATTTTATGCAGTTTTTATATAGCAAGAACTCGACCCGAAGGTCATGCACTTTGCATGAGCACCATTTACATTACACAAGGCCACTATTCATTGTTTAATGAGATGGGGAGATTAAGTGATTTGCTCAGAATCACAGCACGTTGAGCCGAGACTCAAACCTGTTTGCCCTGTTCTGAAGTTGGCTGCTCTGGCCGTAACACCACACCTAGGAGCAGGGAGGGAGATAGACAGAAGCCACCTGAAAGCTCTGCTCATCATGGGCCTTACAATGTACTTCTGCCCTTTTTTCCATCATATGAAAATATTGAAGAGAGGGGCGTAATCGTTGGTACAATACAGGTAGCAAGTGCTATAAAAAACACTTTGGCAGGACCCCCCATCACGATTGCCAATTCAATGGCACAGGTAGATACCCCTTTAAACTTAACATCTAGTCCTGGCTTTACCGCTGTATCTAAATTTTCTGAAAATAAACACTGAAATATAAATGTATGTGGGCAGGGCCCACAAAACAGTGACACTTCCCTGGGAAGGGGAGTCTCTCGGTCTTTCCGTCAGAATCGCTGACACTCAAGATGTAGGCTAGTTGGAGCCCCCCTCCTCCCCCACTTTTACCAAATTGTGCGCTCGTGGACAATTACCTTTTGAACATAATCCCCTGCCCCTCAGGACTCCCTCCTTGCAGCTTATTACCCTCATGATTTTCAGACGGGGGTAGGTGACTAACTGTAGGATGCCCCCAACAGCCTCATCAGTCCTTTTAAGAATTGATCCCTTTGGCCATCAGCTGTTGTTAACTTGTGAGTTATATCCTTACATGTTATTCTTTTAAACAGTGACTTATTCCTGGTGGTCAGCTGAGATCCACAAGCAGCCATAGTCTTTGTGCTCTGGTTGCGGTCACTGTCCACGGCCCACACTCAATGGTGTTCAGTATTTCGGCCCGGATATCAGTCAGCACTGAACAGCACTTTGTCACTCACTTGCAGCTCCAAGGGTTCGGTATTTCTCTTACTGGCACACTCCTAGCTATGTTGAGAAGCCTCAACGCCCAAAGTTGCTGGTTTCCATTTGGCACCCACTGGAGCGGTATGCTTTATGTCATGTCAATACAATTGGTGGTATACGAGGGCCGGCCTTTAACATGTGGGGGCGGGGCCGACCCCAGGGCGCCGGCCTTCAGAGGGGGAGCTGCAGCTCCCTGCACTAGGCTCCCTACGACTTAGGTCCAAAGAAAGTATATTTTTTACTTTTATTGAATTTTCAAGCATACACATAGGCATCAGTTATTACCAACCACGTGCAACCAAAACTGCTGCCCCAGACAATTCAACCATGTTAAATTTCAGTCTTTATTGATCATCGGTTTAATCATGGTATATGTCTTCAAAGGCATCAATCAGCCCTTCCCTGCTGGTCCATCTCTCCTGCCCTTGTTAATAGTTTTTTTCAGTTATCCAGTTATATTAATAAAGCAGTCCATGATTTTAGTGAGCATCTCCCCCGGGCAGATGTTCGCTAACTTTATCATCCCTCTGGGGGTGAGCTTCATGTACTGCTCATCTGTGAGCGCCCATCCAGGGCTTTAAGTGGGCCGGGTCCTGCCGGTGCTCAGCACCAGCAGTTCTAAAAAGCAGGTCCTATCGGGCTCTCCATTTTGCCCTCACCATCAGGATGAAAAAAAAACATCATAACTCTGCAGCAGTTCCACCCTTCACCAGCCTTTGATGTAACTTCAAAGCGACTCGCTATAGTTCTTTCACAGTCTCATCATTTCAGAACGGAAGCATTTTCATCATTATATACAACGAAGCCATGATTGTTGCTTATTTATCTTATGCAACTAACAACCAGTGACAAAGCCAATAGTCCTGGCTTGTTGTAGGTGTAATGTTACGTGTTGTATTATATAGCTGGATGCAAGGACAGAAGCAGCAAAATACCAGTCGGGTGGCACACTATGCTTAGCACAGATGTTTAGCTAAAGTGTTTTTAAGCCATGCCCTTAATACAGGGGCGGCTCCTCCATGTGGGCAGAGGAGCGTCGCCCCACTGCTTTCTCGCAATGCGATAAAATGGTATTATAAATACCATTTTATGTTTCTGCTTCTCGTACTGCGAGAAAGCAGAAGGGTTTGGCTGGGGCCGACCAAACCAGTCATGCGCTCTCTCCCTTTTCTCTATGTAGGATGCAGCCTACATGGAAAAAATGGCCTCCCCATCATGAAATCCGCAGAGGGCAGCCCACATCTGCCAATCAATCAGTATTTGTAGGGAGTGCTAATCACCCCGGGGGTGTCCGGGCGCTGCATGGGGGGCTGCCACATGTAGCGAGTGTAGCAGCGTTAATCACCGTCAGCTTGCTGGGTGTCATATGTTCTGTGTAAAAAATAAAACTGTATCAGCTTAAATCTTGCACTGGGAGGCACCTGCTTAACCTGTTCGTTCTTCCATTCTTCTGTAGTTCGCTCATCCGAGCGATCTGCGTCCCAGCGGCCCTGCGCCTTCTCAGTCACACTAACGCACATGTCACTGTGTTACTAGCCTTCTGCAACCCGCAAGCGCCAGCAGTTGCTGCATAACCGTGTGCTCTTGTGAGTTCTCAGGGAAGGAATCTGATATCATTTGGGCAGCATGGACTAACCTAGCATACTGCGGGAACTCTCCTGGCCCCAAACTGCTCCTCTGCTTGGGCAAATGATACGAATCAGTTGTTTAGGAATACGTCTCCCACGTGTTCGTATCCCCCTTTGTCCCACCTACCAAATGAAATACCTTTTAGCACATTATGGACCGGTTTCAAGGCCCAGGTACTTAAAGGGTGGTCTTCGCAATATTTTGCAGACCACCTTGTGCCATACTTCTGCTTACAACTGGCTCATATACGGGAAGTCTCTAGGGACTCCTTTTCCCATCATAAATAGTTCTGGGAGAGTATGGGAATTATACATGCCCGCCAATAATAACTTCTCCCAATTAGGAACCTCATCAAACCAGTTTACCGCGTGTTAAAGTTGCATTGCAGCATAACATAGGGACAGGTCTAGCAATTCCAACCCACCCTCTAGCAACAGGAGCTTCAGAGCTTCCATTTTCACCCAACTCCTCTTTCCAGCCCAACCTAAGGGGCACATCATCGTATCTAGTAGGATAAACGTAGAGGTTGGAATCAGACATATGACATTGTGTAGCACATGCAGGTAGCGTGGTAGGAACAACCTCTTGGCCAGAGTATACGTTCCATTATAGGGAGTGTTTTCCCAAAATTAATGGAGCAGTTCAAGCTCTCAACTACTTTTCCCACTGTGAGGTCAGTGACGGATGGTGGTGGTGGTGGTGGTGGTGGTTGAGGGGTGGGGGGGGGGTTCAGGGGTGGAGGGGGTGTGGGGGGATAAGGCTGTCAGCACAGAGTCCTCCCCGAGGACCCCAGCGTGTGCATAACGGGGTTTAGCCTTCTAACGTTATACATGGTGCTCCTCCTCGGGATAACGCTCGTTTGGTCCGGGTGCATGAGGGTTTTAATGATCCTCAAGAGTCTGCTAGGTAGGACCTTGCACAGCAGTTTTCTATCCATGTTCAACACTGATAGTGGTCTTCGGGAGAAGAAAAAAGCTGGGTCCTCCCCTCCTCGGGTATCAGCACCTTGACTGCTTCCCTCGTTGTGAGCGTGAGGACCTCCTCTCAGTGCTTCCAAGAAGACACCCAGTAGTCTCTCCAATAAGGGAGGGGGTAACAGCTGCTACAATTCAACTGGGAGACCATCGAATGCAGGAGTCCTACCAAACATGATTTCCTCCAGTGCCTCATTTAGTTCCCCCAACTCAAGTGAGCTATTCAGGCTCTGTAGTTGCTCAGCATTGAGTCTAGGTAAGTCTATTGCCAAGAGATAGCACTCCAGTCTTCCTTCAGAGGTTGTGTGTAATTGGGCAAGACCCAGTTGTCCGTATTCTGAACAGGCCACATTTATTGGGTTACTAATTAAGGGGGGTGAATTCCTACTCAAGCAAAAACCACAATCTTAGTCAGGGTGAAACACAAGCAAATCCCAAATTAACCTGTGCTTAACCCACTGGTAGCTTGCCGCAAAGCAGTCAGGCTTAACTTAGAGGCAATGTGTAAAATATGTATGTAGCATGTCAAGCAGTAATAAAGTGAAAACACAATACAAGAAAAATTCCACACCACTTTAGAAAAATGGAGTAAAATGTAATGTTATTTGACACCAAAATGACAAAAATCTTAGTAGATATGCAATTTTTAAAGATTTGATTAAAAATGGTGCCTAAAACGTACATAGCGACAACTGTGGTTATCTAGGTGCACAAGACCGGGACAAAGTTATAAGTTCAGGCCAACCGCGAATGGAGTGCGAGCCGGATGCAGGGTCCAGGTTAAGCCACTAAACAAAATATTTTAAATTCTGGTTGTGAAGCGTTGCGAGATCCCATGTCGAAGATCTGTTACGCAGTGGCTGTTCCGAGGAGCTTCAAGCCTGCGATGCAGAGTCCTGCCTCATTGTCGAGGATGCTGTCGATGAGGGCTTGTGATGTAAAGTCCTGTGTCGCGCACCAGCAGTTACAGAGAAGCTGTGGGGCTTCGATGAGAAGTCCTGCATTGTCGTTGAAGATACGGTTGACGAGGTGCTTCTGATAGGAATGCTTGTGATCCAGCGCTACTAATATAATTTCTTCTCCTGTGGACATAACATCCAGGTTGAAAACACTCTTTTTCAACAACTATACCAATATGACGTTGGGGCCCATAACACCGCATATACATTCACTCACTCAAATATTCCCTGGATCTCATCCACTTTTACCTAGGAGAAAAAGTTAATGACTGCTGGACGAGAACGGGATACCTTCTTAAAGTTAACAAGATAATTTCTCAAACATCATACATAATTGGTTTTAATCTGGTCTGTTTCTAAAACATCAAGGTATTCCGCTCTTTGGTCGATGGACCAACTAGTAAGGAATAGTAGATGGTGATTAAGACCAGCTCAATCACTTTAACCTATTAAAACATTTGCATTTATTATTGAGCTAAAGAACCACAGACTCGTAGTTTTAATTATAATAAAGTTTATCTATTTTCTTAAATGCATGAATAAGTTTAAATTTTATTAATCAGTTTAGTACATTTAACATCATAAGAAATAATCTTGTTAAAAGAATTTTATGCATACCCTTTTAGATGAGAAATAAAGTTCACCTCGGCAGATAAATTGCAGATCACAGCATAGAAACTCCCTAAAACTGACTGTCTGTCCCGCTAAACAGGCCTCCTCGACGGGCCACCTATACAGGTTTCCCGCAACGATCTCGTTCCTTTCCAGTCAGATTTAAAAGCAAAAAGATGAATTATTTTAAAAGAAATGGCGTATGGAAAATAGCAGCAGTTCTTCAGCATCAGTGTCCAGTGCTCAAAAATTATGTATGAATAGCGGTCCTCCTACTTAAGAGTAGGTCCTCTTATACCCTTTTACTAGCTTACTAAACAGAAATGTTTCATTCTTTGGGGGCGAGATTCACGCTAATTGGTCCATTGGAGGGGTGGCAAGCATCTCCTCATTGCCCTCCTTGCTCAAACCAGTTCCGAAAATGTTTATAATTTTGTCCTTTCACACGGTCTTAGGACATTACCAATCCGATTGACAGTTCTTCACATGTATCTTCTTTTGTATCCTTATTTTAAACAGTTCATTGTTAATTCACAGCTGCATCTTTGGTTCTTATACATTCTCGCTGAGTCCTTTTTGGCACCCATTTGGTGACAGGTCACGCCGACCTTGATCCTTTTCATTCTGGGCTCTACAAGCAATCATGTGACATATTTCCGCAGCTCTCTTCCACTTGGAAGCCATTTTGCACTTGCGCATTAAGCCGATCTGCCTCGGCAGCCATTTTTACAGCGCGGCCTAGCAGGCCCAAACGAACTATCATAAAAACAAACACAATCTTAATTAAAACAAAGAAAATAAGCCTTTTCGTTTCCCACCCGTCATTCTACGTACCCCAATTAGGTGTTACCTAGCAAAAGCGACATGTAAAGCTATTTTTACTTACCATCCGCATACTTTAGCCACAATACAGTTTACTACATAGCACAAATCATGCAATATTACTTTAATTAGTACGCAAACCATTATGTTGATTTGATTTGATTTGCAAATTTGTAAAGCGCACGAATGCCCAAGGGCGTCTTGGCGCTAATCATTGTAAAAGACTAGGTCTGCCGGAGAATGATACCAAACTACGAAGTAAACAGCCATGTTTTCACCTCCTTCCTAAATGAAAGTAGCGATGTGCTGTTTTTAATTGTAACAGGGAGAAGGTTCCAAGTCTTAGCTGCCTGTAGGAGGAAGCTTCTCCCTCCCCACCTGACTTGCTTAAATTTAGGAACCTGAATCAATTTTGCCTGGCTTGATCTCAGTCTCCTGGATGGCTCATATGGTTTCAAATGAGTTTTTAAGAAGTGGGATCCTATTCCGTGAAGGGCTTTGTAGGCCAGGCAGACTGACTTGAACTTGATCCTTTTTTCAATAGGTAGCCAATGGAGTGTTCCTAATCTGTGGGGGACTGGTTCATATCTGGGAATGTCCAGTACCAGCCTTGCTGCAGTGTTCTGTAGGCGCTGTAATTTTGTTAAATGTTGAATTTGTAACCCTGCATACAGTGCATTCCCGTAATCCAACCTGGATAAGACCAGTGCAGTTACTAATGTTTTACAGGAATCTTGGGGGATAAATGGTGCTAGTTTCTTTATTAGTTTGAGGATGTACCACACCGAGGAGGATAGTTTGTTTATCTGGGCGCCCAAAGATAGTTTGTTGTCCAGTAGCACTCCCAAGTTTCTAACTTTGTCCACTGGGAATGGGCAGTCGCCTAGGCTGTCTGGCCACCATTTTGGGGACCAGAAATTCATATCTGTCCCAAGCAACATAACCTCGGTTTTGTCACCATTCAATTTCAGGCAGTTATATTGCATCCAGTGAGTAATCTGACTCATGCAATTACTGAATCTGCCTGCTGTCTCATCAGTGTTGTTTGAGACTGCTACCACAATTTGAGTATCGTCCGCATAGGAGACTGGTAGGAAACCACAGTTCCTTATTATAGCCGCTAATGGGGCAACATATACATTAAAAAGGGTGGGGCTTAACGAAGACCCCTGAGGTACGCCACAAGGTGAATTAAAAGGTATGGAAGTGGCATCTCCTAATCTAACTGAGAAAGTTCTATCAGTTAGATATGAGGATAGAAGCTTAAGTGCCGGCTCTTGGACTCCTACTTCGGCTAGTCGGGTCAGGAGTGTACCATGGTTTACCGTGTCGAAGGCCGCCGAAAGGTCCAAAAGGATCAAGGCAGCCTTCCCTCCAGCATCCAGTACACTCCTGAGTTCTTCCGCTGCCATGATCAGAGCTGTTTCGGTTCCATGTTGTTCCCGGAACCCATACTGTGAGTGGTCTAGGGCATTTACGGAGTTTAGATATTTTGACAATTGTTTGTTCAGTAGTTTTTCCAGTACTTTTGCTGGAAAAGGGATCTTTGAAATGGGTCTGTAATTCCCGGGATCCTGTGGGTCAAGATTTGGCTTAAGTAACGGGAGCACTGCGGTCTTTTTCCAGGCATCAGGGAAGCAGCTCGATGTAATTATCTTAGTAAACACCAGGGATAGTTGGTCGCTCAGTAGATCTGGAAATAGGTGCATCACCTTAGGTGGGCAGGGGTCTGTTAGGCCTCCAGACCTAGTTGTCATTACCACCTGTTTGATCTGTTCTACTGATGGAGGCCAAAAATGGAACCCCGTATTGGAGCTTTCCATGGGCAGGCCCTGTTTATATTCTAAGAATGGAAGTGGGGTATCAGGTTTGTTGGTCGTAATGAAGGACTCATACACGGACTTGACTTTGTCAACGAAGAACTGACCTAGAGTGTTGCAAAGTTCCATGCTACAGTCTATCTGTTTGTTAGCATTGAGATTAGTTAGTTTTTTACCGTGGCAAATAATTCCTTACTGGAGTTTTTAGCTTCATTTATTTTTCGTATAAAATAGTTACTTTTTCCACTACGATTAATTTTTTGTAAGTTGCCAGGAGTTTCTATATTCATCTTTCGTCCGTTGTTCATAGTCAGCCCTCCATTTCCTTTCTGCCCTACTGCAATTTAGTTTTTGTGCCTTTAGTTTTTCGTTGAACCAAGGTTGTGAGGGATTTTTCCTCCTAGAGGAAATCTTTTTCAGTGGAACTGCTAATTCGACCGCTGAATTCATCCAACTGAAAACCTGTTCGGCAGCTAAATTACTATCTAACTCAAGATCCGGAATGGTCATAGAAAGCTGCTCCTGTAGTTTCTGAGTGTCAATCTTAGACCAGTCCTTGTAGGTGACACACCTATGCTGGGAGGCAGTGGCTACTGTGGCATGCTCTACCTTTAAGGTGAATTTTATTACCTTATGATCTGACCAAGGAACAGGCAGTACTTCCAAGATCTCGATTTTTGTACTTGAGGTGAAAATCCCGTCGAGTGTGTGCCCGGCCACATGGGTGTTGTGCTTTACAATCTGTTCCATAGACATGTTGGACATTGTATCGGTCAAAGTCATCGTGTTTTTATCTGAAATCTTTTCTAAGTGAACATTAAAATCGCCCAAGATGGTGAAATCTGAACCTTTTACACTTGATTCTAGGAACGGGCTTATTAACTGTAGCAGAGGGGTTTTGATCTTGGTGGTCTATAAATTAGAAGACCTTTAAATGTGTAATTGTTTGTGATAGTGATCTGAAACGATAAGGTTTCACAGTCTGGGCTGCTGCCATGATCCGAGCCCCTAGCCTGCAGTTCGTCTCTAAAGATGATGGCCAGACCCCCCCCTCGTTTCCCTTTCCTGTCTGCTCGGATGATCGAGTAACCTTCTGGTATGGCTAAAGCTAGATCCACACCCGACGCATCGTCTGCCCATGTCTCTGTAATAAAAACTAAGTCCAAATTATGTGTTTCCGTTAATTCGTTCATTTCTGTATTGTGTTTTACTAATGACCGTGCATTAATGAGTCCAGCCTTAATAGTTTTGATAGTGTTAGTAGTGTTCCGGGTGGAGTGGATGCGTTGTTGTATTAGGCCCTTGATATTTGTAAATTTGAACGTCAACTGACAGTTCGTACACTGCTTAGATTCTGTCTGCAAATCCATTATGGGGCAGCGGGATTTGGACCTAAGTGTGAGCAACTCAGTTCTGGAGTAGATTAGGTTATTAGATTGTACCACCGTTTGTGCAGGGATCATGGCCCTGGGCCCGGTCCAGGCGCGGACGGGCGCAGATGGCTTGACTTTGGCGCGCATTCGGCAGCGCTGGCGGCGCTCGCTGCGCGGCCGCTCTGGCATTAATTTAAGTAGGGCGTGCATGTTAACATTATTTCACGTTGACAAATGTAAGTAGGTTAGCTTTTGCACATAAATTGCGGTTACCACTTATAAAAGATGTCTATAAGAGACGTAAAGTGTTGATTAGTTATCAAAACAATTAATAGTATTAATTATTAGCATTAATATTAGGGGTTCAAAAATTTCTTATTTACCTTGCTCCATCAACTCCCCCTTTGGTGATTTTTAATATCACCACAAAAACCCATGTTACACAATTTTACAGATAGCATTGTTTCTTGTCCATTTGCTTCTTGTTAGTTTTACACATCTGTATCCCTTCCATCTTGTCTTTTTGTTCTCTCATACATGCTTTCTTTTAGTTCTTCCAGTTCTATTTCACCGAATTCTCGTTCTCTTTCTTTATTTATCTTATTTTCTCTTTTCATTTTGTTTTGTCTTTTTCTTCTTTTAATACATATAATAACACATTTCAAAAATAACACCACTAAAATTACTACTGTTGCTGATATCAAAACTTTCCCTACAATAGAACTACCTATTTCAGTGAACCATTTTGGTATTGAGGAAAAACTCTTACCAAGCTTCTCCCAAGCATTTTCAACCTCCAGTGGAACAAGTTCTTTGTGCAAATTAGTAATATTCTTTATATACTTTTGTATATTTTCACTTTTATCTGGAATGTAAGTGCAACAATGTTGGACTTTCAGCATTCCACAGACTCCTCCCTCTTTTGCCAAAAGAATGTCAAGGGCAAGTCGATTTTGCATCACCATAGCTCTCATGGCAACCATCTCGGTATTTACCATCAAGAACCCTCCAGCAGTATTCATTGATAAACGATCTACTACCGTGGACAATTTCCGAATTTTAAATGCATTCAAAGATATTCCCACTGCTGGTATCATTGCTCCAAAAATGTCACCCACTATTTCTAAAAAACTTTCCCTTTTTCTACGTGTAAATGTTGCACCCATTTCGTGTGTTCCTTTTTCTTCTCTATCTACATGAAAGATTTTTGGAAAGACCAGGCCTAAGTAGCACGACCCATACCAATGGTCCGGCAACCTATAATAAGCTCTGTTTCCACATATATAATAGATCCCTGGAAATATTGGATCTTTTCCTCCTTTGAATCCCCATCCTCCAAAAATTTTACAATTGTCTTGGCAGTCACTGGAACCCACGAAATAGTTGTCATACCTAGTTCTATTTCTACTAATACACAACTTTCCCTGTTGGGGCCAATCTAAAGTCATAGCTGCATTTGTCTTTTTCTTATCATTACTTTCTCCTTCAAATGTCCATAGGGGTGTTTTCATCTCTTGTTCTACTACTTTTCTTTGAAATTTTACTCTTCTGCCTTCTACCATCTCTAAAAATACCTTTTCCTCTTTCTTTAACTCACAGGTAAGGTTGTGTTTAACTACATCATCTAATGTCAATTCTTTATTTTCTAAGAAAAATTCACCAAACATCTTTGCCACTTTCACCTTGTTCAATTCAGGAATTATAGGAATTTTTGCAAAAATCTTATTTATGTCAGTGTAGTAATATTCTAATCTACCTGTTTTATAAAATAAACTAGCTAAAACACTACATGTTATTCCATACGTCAAAGGAAGGTGATGATAGGTCACACCTTCGGAAACAGACGCAGGTAATTGCATACAAACATAACAATCTCTTACATCCATGGTTTCTACATATTCATATAATAATTTTGTGAAAACGTTCTTTGAAAAATCTGCTATGGATCTATCCTTATGTAACTCTGCACTATCTATTAATGTTGCTGTATTCTGTACGTTATCCTTCTTTGTGTTGTTCTCTAATATGGACGTTTCTTCTACAGCTAATCTAATTGGAATGGTGATTGCTAAGATAAGCCATACAAACATTAATAAACCTGTACAAAAGAAACACATTCTGCACCATCTACGTAAAAACGCACATCTATTCTCTGTGTCTACCATCTTATTCTATTACCTAAATATATATATTTGTACAGAAAATGTGTCACCACACCTCAGAATGACGTTTCAGCCACTCTACTTTCTCACTTTGTCTCGTTTGGTACTCTCTTTAGTTCTTCTCAGAACTCTTTCTTGTCTTATTCAGGTTTTTAATGTCCAGTCCGGCTTTTTCTTTTCAATCTCTTCAAACTTGTTGCACTTCACTTTCACCCATTGGTTTGTAGCTTTCTTCGGGGTTATCGTGAGTGATTTCTTCTTCTTTGATATCAGTCAATGCAATGTATAGCCATTCAGGTGACTTATATTTCAAATTAACTTTCTTTACTCTTTTTGTTTTCTGCAATTGTTTTCCACCTTGTTTTCCTTGTTCTTTTTGACTTGTTATCTCATTTACTTGTTCTGCATTATCTCGGTTTATCTTTATGATTTTATATCTTAATCTTTTGACTTCGTGGGGCCAATTATCTCCTTTTTTCGGCCTTTTCGGTTCACTTTCTTTTTCTTCTCGTTCAGCTCTCCAAGTTATTTTTCTTGGTCCTAGTCTCTGTTTTCTCTCTCCTTCACTTTCTTCTGATTCTGTTTCAGACCTTACTTCATTTCCTCTTATTTTGAACTTTATGATTTCACCTTCTTTGTCTTGCTCTTTTTCTTTCTGTGTCTTTTCTGTTTGATCACTTGTTTCTATCCCTCCTCGAAGTTCTTCCGGATTCTCGTTGATCTCTCTATCTGTTTCTATATTTCCCTGTTCATTTGTTTGCTGATCTGTCCCTATTGCTCCTCGGTGTTCTTCCGATTCTTCTATCTCTCTATCTGAATCTATCCCTCCCTTGTCTAATTTTACAATTTCTGAAGGATCTTTACCATAACTCGTGCTTGGCTGATCACCGTCACTGTCTCTCTGTTCAGTTCCTTTGTTTATGTCAATTTTCCATTTATTCTTTAGCTTTTCATCACAATTTGATTGATATGTATCAGATGCTGAACTGGTGTCTGATATTTCCAGATGTCGACTTACAGGTCAATCTTCAAGTTCTGGAACTTTTGCTGTTTCAAATTCTTCTTCAGTTGTTAGACTTGTACCTGGGTCTTCCAGATGTCGACTTTCAGGTCGATCTTCAAGTTCTGGAACCTGTTTGTTTCTTCTTCTGCATCGGATGCTGAACTGGTATCAGATATCTCCAGATGTCGACTTACAGGTCGAGCTTCAGGATCTGGAACTCTGATATTGTGGCTGGCATGTATCCAGTTTTTCACTCCTGCACATTTGACTGCAGTCGTTGTTACCAGGATCACTTGTCGTGGTTGGTCCCAGCGAGGAACCAAACAGTTTCTTCTTCTGTGGACTTTTATGCGGACCCAATCTCCTGGACTCAAATCATGAGCTGGTTTTCTTTCAAGAGTGGTCGCATCCGGTCCAACCTGATGAAACACAGAATGTACCACATCAGACAATCCTTTGCAATAATCCAATACGAGATCATCAGTTATAGTCAGCAGTTTGTTGACAGGTACATATGCTTGTCTCATTGCTCGTCCCATGATTATCTCGTGGGGACACAGACCTGTTTTCCTATCAGGTATGCTTCTGATAGTCATCAGTGCCAGTGGAAGGGCATCTGGCCATTTGAGTCCTGTGGCTTGACACATTTTTCCTAACCTATTCTTTATTGTTCCATTCACTTGTTCTACCACTCCAGAAGCCTCTGGTCTGTATGCACAGTGCAATTTCTGTTGAATACTAAGAGCTTCACATATCAGTTGAATTAGTCCATTTTGAAAATGTTTTCCTCTATCTGTTTCAATCGTTACTGGAAAACCATACCTTGGAATGAATTCTCTCAATAAGAGCTTAGCTACTGTAATCCCATCATTCCTTCTGGTCGGATAGGCTTCCACCCAACGAGAAAACAAACAGACGACCACAAGAACATACCTCATTCTATTGCTTGGGGGCATTTCTATAAAATCCAGTTGCATTCTCGTGAAAGGACCTCCCTCTCGTCCTATTGTTCCTAAACTCACTACCGTCTTCCTTCCTGGATTTATCTGTTGGCAGATAAGACAACTTTGACAAAGACTTTCAGCTATGGCTCTGAATTTTGGGTTATACCAGGTTTGTCTAAAAAGTCGGATCATTGCATCTCTTCCGATATGAGCTCGTCCATGGTACATCCGTGCCATGTCAGAAATCATGCTATCAGGCATAACTGGTCTTTCATCTCTATAAACCCAAACTTCATCTTCCTCCCTTTTCCTGCATCCTGCTTTTATCCAGCTATCTTTTTCCTCATCATCTGCTGCTTCCTGTAATTGTCTCACCTCATCCCATGTTTCGACAGGGTTAGTAAAAAGCAAAGGACATGAAACATGCTCTCTTTCTCTCCTTCTGTTCAGTGAGACTACATTTTTAGCACAATACTGAGCTATCTCGTCGGCATACGTATTGCCCACGGTTATGTAGTCTTCCCCATTTTTGTGTGCATTGCACTTCACCACGGCAATTTGTTTAGGCAGCTGTATCGCCTCTAGTAATTTTTTCACAAACTCACCATTTCGAATTGGAGTTCCTGCAGACGTCAAGAAACCTCTCTGGGACCAGATCTGCCCAAAATCATGGACCACTCCGAAGCCATACTGGCTATCCGTGATCACTGTGATTCGAACATTCTTTCCCAATTTGCATGCCTGAATTAGAGCAATCAGTTCAGCCACTTGGGCGGAACGTATCCCTCTCAAACAAGATGCTTCCATTACTGTAGCTACTGTACATACAGCATACGCTGCACTCAAAATTCCTTCACTTGTGCTCAAACATGAGCCATCCACAAACATCACATAATCTGATTCTTTTAAAGGCTCATCTCAGATATCTGGCCTTGGTTTTGTACAGTATTCAAGTACGTTCAAGCAATCATGATCAACCTCATCTTTGTCTTCCACACTCTCTTCATCCGGCAATGATGTCGAAGGATTCACGCTTGTGCATCTGTCAATGGTTACATTGTCTGCACTTAAAATTACTTTTTCGTACCTAGTCAGCCGACTATGTGTCATGTATTGAGTTTTGGTTCTTGTCAAGAGAATTTCGACTGAATGTGGAACATATACTTTCAATGGGTATCCCATCACAATGCCTTCACTTTGTTCCAGACTCACACAAGTAGCAGCTACTGCTTTCAGACATCCAGGCAATGCCTTTGCTACAGTGTCTAAAACAGCTGAAAAATATGCAATAGGTCTTTTCATATTTCCATGTATTTGCACTAAAACTGAAAGTGCACACCCATCTCTCTCACTACAATACAGTTCAAAATCTTTTTCATAGTCAGGCATTCCCAGTGCCGGTGCTTCACACAGTCTCGCTTTCAGTTCTCTGAATGCCTTCATTTCTTCATCATTTAATTCAAATGGATCTTTAACATCCTTTTTGTCAATCGCTGTAATGGTTTTGCAATTAGCGAAAATCCACTTATCGACAATATCCAATCAATCCCAGGAACATTCTCACCTCTCTTTGTGTCATTGGAGCTCTCATTCCTCGGATAATTTTTATCCTCTCTGTCGTTACCTTTCGCACTCCCTTTTCAATTTTATGACCTAGGTATTGAACTTCTTGTTGACAAAACTGTAATTTTGATGGGGACACCTTATGTCCTTCTCCTGCTAGATGGTTCAGTAAAGCAATGGTGTCAGTAACACATGCTTCTCTGGTTTTTGATGCCACTAATAGGTCATCAATATATTGAACCATCACAGATTTCTCAGGCATTTTAAAATCTTCCAACGATTTCTTTAGGATCTGATTAAAGATCGAGGGACTTTCTGTGTACCCCTGAGGAATTCGGCACCATGCCAAAATACGCTCTCCGAACCTGAACGCAAATAATGGCTGGCTATCTGGATGTAACGGAATAGAAAAAATGCATGGCACAAATCAATGACAGTGTACCATTCTGCCTCACGTGGAATCTGATACAGTATTACAGCAGGGTTTGGTACAATTGGACAAGGAACAACAATTTTATTAACCTTTCGTAAATCTTGCACTATTCTATATGTTCCATTCGGCTTTTTCAGTCCCATTATAGGCGAATTACATGGACTGCTCATTATTTCTTTCAAAATTCCTTGTTCAATCATTTTATTTATTACAGGTGTTATTCCTTCAATGATTTCTGGCGTCAATTTATATTGTGGAGTATTTGGGTAATTTGTTCCTTCTCTAACAGAAATTTTAACGGGGTCTACTCCTCTCATTAACCCAATATCTTCACCTGTAAAATCACACACCTCCTGTTTTACTGTTTCTTTTAACTCAATAGGGATTTTCTCTGCATCGAACACAGGAAACCAGTTATTCACTCCTGGCTCTAATTCTGCCATTGTCATTTTATACAGTACATCCTCATCTGGTGTCTGAAATGCAATCCCATCCGGAGTACAATAGATGGTGCAATTCATTTTGCAAAGTAGATCGCGTCCAAGTAAATTTACAGGACTGCATTCACATACCACAAATCGGTGCATTTCTCTGAATGGTCCTACTTTTACTTCTACTAATTTGGTAAGAGGCGCTTTGATTTGCTGGTTTGAGACACCAACGACTTGGATATATTCACCTGAGAGAGTAAGGTTTGGAATTTCCACTGATCCAACAGTAGAACGGGTAGCTCCAGTGTCCACAAGGAATGTTACATTTGTACCATTCACTTCTCCATCCACAAATGGACCTGCCTGATCTACCTCTAGAGTTGCGCCAAGCACGTACTCTTCCTCCTCTCCTAGGCACCGTCATAAACTTTCATCCGATTCATTCCCATCCTGTCGTAACCAATACTGCGATATCGCAGCTGCGCGCGGCAATTGTGTTACCTGCTCTCCTCCGTAGAATCCTGTCTCTGTACTGTATCTCTGTGGATTTACACTCTTGGGAAGTGGTGGTTGCGGCACCTGACTCTGCTGAGTAACTACCTGCGGTTGCTGCAGCTGTTGGTAACTCACCTCACTCTGCACCTGTGGATTTAATGATTGATTTTCTGCATTAGCTTTTACAGGAAATTTACACTCGTTTCTCCAATGCCCTAACTTTCCGCAGTTGTGGCATGGCCACTTTTTCTTTGCTTCTTCTATACTCATTTGGCCTTTGCCTTTACCTATATTCGGTTTGAATTTAGTTTGTCCTGCCTCATTAACCTGATTATTCAGTTGAGCTTCTTGTTTTTCTGCAACTTTCACTTGCACCCACATTGCTTTCTCCTTTAATTTACGCTGTCTACATTCAATGTCATCACTACAATATTTGGCATACCTCAACACTTCATCCACTGTACTATTCTGCCAGCATATCATACGCTGTTTAATCATTTCGCTTATTTCTGGTTTCAACCCATAAACAAATCTATATACAAAATGACTCATGTCCTTCTCATTCAGAGTCTCATAACCGCTATACTGTTTGAAGACCAAAAGTAGCCTCTCACAATAGGCATGTACAGATTCCTTACTCTCCTGCGTAGTTCTGTCAATTTTTACCCAATCAGTTTCTTTGGGTGGAATTTTGTTTTTCAAAAAGGTAATAACTTGATCATATTTCCGCATCACCTCGGGTCCTGGCGCTCCTGTTTTTGCGTCTCTGGGATATTCTACAGTTGGCCAATCAATGGTGATTTTACATTCTGTCCATAAATCAGCTGGTACTACAATGTCAAATAACCCATCCAAATCTACCCATAACACCTTCGAAACTTTGACAAACCTTTCCACTTGTCTATACCATTCCACAGGTTTTTCTCTCAATTTTGGAAAGTCATTTGTAAATGACAGTATGTCTTGTCTGGACCAGGGGACATGTACATAACTACCTCCTGGAGTCTCTCTCATGGGATACTCCCTTACAACCGACTCCTTGTCTGTCACCGCAAAAGCTAAAGACGCTTTGTCAGTTGTTCTCATATTCCTTTTAGTCCACCTGCTTCTCCATCTGTCCACATCACCCCACTTTCTCAGCAAAACCCTCAGTTCTTTTATCTGGGTTAACCGTCCTGATGTGTTCAGATTTTCTATATCTTTCTCACAAAAATCTACCCTATACGGTTTCTGTAAACTCCTGACTTTCACAAATTCCACTCCTAGTTCATTCGCTGTCTCTTCCAATTTGTCATGTAGATTTCTAGCTCTCCAAGTAATGCTCTTGCACAAGAACATTATCTCGTCGTCCTGGTACGTTTTCAATTTTTCTGTACCAATAGTCCCTAAAATTAATTCTTCCATATCTATTTTTAACCTAATTACATCTAATGGTTTTGGTTCTGTCTCTTTCTTTTGCAAATTTCTCATCCACTCATTTAATTCGTCTGGAGTTGAACCTACAGGTGTACTATTTATTTCTATCCAATTCTTATTCCTTTCTGGTGTTTCTGATGCAGACTCGGTTCCCATAGGAATCCTTCTTATCTCACTCTCATTTACAATCAGGTTAGTAGGTGGGCTCGGTCTATATGAACTGACCAAATTTCTTGCCCCTTCAGTTTCTAGTTCCATTCCTTCTCTTATTCTCTGTAAATTTGAATTCATGGGGATGACTAGGGAATGTTCATCTATTTTCTGGTTCTCAAAAACTGGTATTACTGGTTCTATTGTCACTGGCACAGTCACAGCTTCCATGTTCATTGTTAACTCTCTTATTTTCTCAGTCAACTCTTTTGTAGTTTTCGCTAACTCGGCTGCATTGTTGCTGTCACATTTTTCACTTTGTGGAGTTTTTAACTGTTCATTTGACCTATTTATCTCATATCTACATTCTGGACTTTTATTCCTCCCAGTTTCCATTGGCGGTGCATTGGGTGTCACCACCGCAGAATTCTGTTGATATGGAGGTGGGTTTCTGTTTAAAATGTCTTCCAGCAATTCATCCTCTGTCTCGCTACCTCCATACCCGTACCTTTCTGTAACTGCATGTTTCTTTTTCTCTGCACACTTCTTTCCTGTACCCTCTTCAACTGTAAAAGCTGGAAACAACCATTCTGTCATATTAGCATATCTCCAACGCTTCATTCTGTCCTCATGATTCACTCCCCACAACCTTCCAGGAACTAAACCATGATTCTTTGCACCTCTGTACCTTTCTCGTTCATACATCTCGTCTTCCCACTCACCTAACGTTTCAAACTGTGTCGGTCTAGGTCTTGGCTCAAGCTTCGCCATCTTTTCTCTCAAATTTCGAAGTACCGCTATGCTAAACGAACCATTCTCAGGAAAAGCCAATACTCCATCATTCTGAGTATATTTTGTCCAATTTTCTAACCAAATGCAAGTATGATAACCGAGTTTCAGCATCATATGCGAAGCTGGTGTTTTCGGCGGAGGAATTACCTGTCCCTCTCTAGTCACTACCTTTTTGTCATTCTTAAAGAAGTTCTTAATTTTCGCCATCCATGACGGTTTCTCTCTACCATATTCATAATAAGCCATATTTCACGATTTCTTTCCCTTCTGCAAGCTCGTAACTCTGCTCTGAATCTCTATGTACTATTCGGACCTATCCCAGCGCATCTTACACCAATGCACCAATCCGAAGCCTCTACGTCACTGCTTTTCAGACCTATCTCAGCGCGTCTCACACCAACGCACCAATCAGGACGTTCTCCGTGTTTCTATTGCACTGGCCAATCCCAGCGCGGCCTTTTGTCAACGTCAGTTCTGCTCCTGACCCCTCCTTTACAAAATTTATCGGCAATTCTTTTTCTAGACTAAATCTTATTAGTTACGACATAAAACACATTTCCATTGTCTGTTTTCGCTAAACAAAAGTGATAGTTTACTCTATCGTACAAGAATACAGTTTTGTTCGATAAGTGTAGCACTTCCCTCTACCTTACCCTTCTTTCAAGCAAGGGGTAAACCCGTTTCTCTGGGGATAAAACACATGTGGAGACTACACTGCTCCTGAGAATTAAGGCCAGAGTTTCACAAGAAAACCGGTTGCTATTTCACTCATACACGTTTTTGATACAGAAAAATGTCCCTATCATAACACAACCTGTGTTATCACCAATTTGAAAAACCAGACAATGCACTATTCCATGTGACTTCTCTTGCCACACGTGTCCACTTCCTACTTCCCGGAAACTTCAACATTTTCGACTTACATATAACGTAATACAACTCGACATGAAGTGTTAGACATGAAAATAATCAAAAATCAATAATCAATCACCAAATAATCTATAGTAACCATCCTCTGCTACCAAGAAATCTGATCCAGCGCTACTAATATAATTTCTTCTCCTGTGGACATAACATCCAGGTTGAAAACACTCTTTTTCAACAACTATACCAATATGACGGTGGGGCCCATAACACCGCATATACATTCACTCACTCAAATATTCCCTGGATCTCATCCACTTTTACCTAGGAGAAAAAGTTAATGACTGCTGGAAGAGAACGGGATACCTTCTTAAAGTTAACAAGATAATTTCTCAAACATCATACATAATTGGTTTTAATCTTGTCTGTTTCTAAAACATCAAGGTATTCCGCTCTTTGGTCGATGGACCAACTAGTAAGGAATAGTAGATGGTGATTAAGACCAGCTCAATCACTTTAACCTATTAAAACATTTGCATTTATTATTGAGCTAAAGAACCACAGACTCGTAGTTTTAATTATAATAAAGTTTATCTATTTTCTTAAATGCATGAATAAGTTTAAATTTTATTAATCAGTTTAATACATTTAACATCATAAGAAATAATCTTGTTAAAAGAATTTTATGCATACCCTTTGAGATGAGAAATAAAGTTCAACTCGGCCGATAAATTGCAGATCACAGCATAGAAACTCCCAAAAACTGACTGTCTGTCCCGCTAAACAGGCCTCCTCGACGGACCACCTATACAGGTTTCCCGCAACGATCTCGTTCCTTCCCAGTCAGATTTAAAAGCAAAAAGATTAATTATTTTAAAAGAAAATGGCCTATGGAAAATAGCAGCAGTTCTTCAGCATCAGCGTCCAGTGCTCAAAAATTATGTATGAATAGCGCTCCTCCTACTTAAGAGTAGGTCCTCTTATACCCTATTACTAGCTTACTAAACAGAAATGTTTCAATCTTTGGGGCGAGATTCACGCTAATTGGTCCATTGGAGGGGTGGCAAGCATCTCCTCATTGCCCTCCTTGCTCAAACCAGTTCCGAAAATGTTTATAATTTTGTCCTTTCACACGGTCTTAGGACATTACCAATACGATTGACAGTTCTTCACATGTATCTTCTTTTGTATCCTTATTTTAAACAGTTCATTGTTAATTCACAGCTGCATCTTTGGTTCTCATACATTCTCGCTGAGTCCTTTTTGGCACCCATTTGGTGACAGGTCACGCCGACCTTGATCCTTTTCATTCTGGGCTCTACAAGCAATCACGTGACATATTTCCGCAGCTCTCTTCCACTTGGAAGACATTTTGCACTTGTGCATTAAGCCCTTCTGCCCCAGCAGCCATTTTTACAGCGCGGCCTAGCAGGCCCGAACGAACTATCATGAAAACAAACGCAATCTTAACTAAAACAAAGAAAATAAGCCTTTTCGTTTCCCACCCGTCATTCTACGTACCCCAATTACGTGTTACCTAGCAAAAGCAACAGGTAAAGCTATTTTTACTTACCATCCGCATACTTTAGCCACAATACAGTTTACTACATAGCACAAATCATGCAACATTACTTTAATTAGTACGCAAACCATTATATTAACATTATTTCACGTTGACAAATGTAAGTAGGTTAGCTTTTGCACATAAATTGCGGTTACCACTTATAAAAGATGTCTATAAGAGACGTAAAGTGTTGATTAGTTATCAAAACAATTAATAGTATTAATTATTAGCATTAATATTAGGGGGTTCAAAAATGTCTTATTTACCTTGCTCCATCACCTACATCGAGGATGCGTTGCGCAGCGGTGGATCCAATGACACTGTGGGCTGCGATGTGAAGTCCAACATCAGGGATGCATCGTGCTGGCAGCAGCTGCGAGGAGATGCGTTGCGCTGCAGCAGTTCTGCTCACAGGACCACAGCTGGTCTAGCAGAACACCTTCAGGCTCACTTTCATGGGTCCAGAAGTGGGGGTGGCAGCCCTTGGTGTGCAAATAGAGTGCAGGTGCTGGGTTCAAGGTGGTTGGAAACTTTTCTGTCCCTGAGGCTCTGATCAGGAGGCCAGCCAACTAGCCCATGGAGTTACTCTGGTGTTCCTGGCATCACAATCTAGGTCCAGTCCTTTTACTCGGGCAGCAGGGCAGAAGAGGAGCAGTCCTTTCTGCACAGCAGCACAGCAGTCTTTCAGAGTCTTTCATAGGTCCAGAGGTGTACTGAAGAGTTGGGTTGGAGGGTTCAATATTTATACTTGGTGCCAGCTTTGAAGTAGGAGAAGGTTCTGGAGGTTTCCACCCCCAGAGGTGTTTGGAAGTTCCTGCCTCCCTGCCCTGTCCTCAGCTTGTCTGAGGTCATAAACGACTAGTGTCAAACCCTTTGTGAGTGTGTCCAGGCAGAGCCTTTGTGATATGCAAGTGTAGTAGGTGACAGCTCCTCCCCCTTATCAAGTCAGAGTTGGCCCATCCTGCCAACACCTATAACCCTTTGTTTCACTGTCACAAAGACTAACTGCCAGCTACACCTAGTCATGTGATCCAAATTGCAGGCTGCAGACACCAAATGGTTGGGACAAGAAAATGGCAGCTTTCTAAAAGTAGCATTTTCAGAATTGTGACTTAAATTCCGACTTTACCATTAAAGAGGTCTTTAAATTACATTTCTCTTGTCAACAAACTCGACTTTCCTACCAGCTCCCAATTGAAAGTTAACGCTTATTAAATGTAATAAGTTTGACCAGAGTTAGCCTATGAGAGAGGCAGGCCTTGCAGTAGTGAAAACGAAATTAAGAGGTTTTCACTACCAATACATGTAAAAGTACTTTAACTATTTAAATACCCTGCCCTATAGGCTAAGAAGAGACTACCCTAGGGGTTACTTATATGTATTAAAAGGAAGATCTAGGCCTGGCAAAAGGTTCATTTTGCGATGTTGAGATGGTAGTTTAAAACTGCACACACAGACTGCAGTAAATGAATATAAATAGGCTATTTCTTTAGCACACAGCTGTCAAAGATGCCCCATCGCTAATGCAGACTCACTTAATAATAAAGCTCAGCATGATTGAAAAAACCTTATTTTCAGCCTTTTTAAAAACAGGATTCATCGGATGAGGCCTGTACGAAGGTTGGAAGAGTATTCCACATTTTTGGGACCAAGTAAGAAAAAGATCAGCCACCCAGACGGGCGGGGCGAATCAAAGGAACCTTGAGTAGCATCTGATTCCAAGATCTCAAGATTATGGAAAGAACATAATGATGAATTCCCCTTCTAAGATAAAAAGGGCCTTTGTTGTAGAAAGCCTGAAATGTAAGCAACAAACATTTTGGGCAGTCCTGAGACATGTTTAAAGAGCTACTTAAGTGGGTGGCTCAATATGTGCTGCAGGCCCACTAGTAGCATTTAATTAACAGGCCCTGGTTACATTTAGTACCACTCTACTAGGGACTTATCAGTAAATTAAATGTGCCAATTGGGGATAAGCCAATTTCACCATGTTTAGAGGTGAGGGCACAGACACTTTAGCACTGGTTTATTTATTTATTTAAAGGTTCTTTTTATTGAGTTTAAGAAAAAAGACGAATACAGAGAAACATGGACATTGATAGCATATCGGTCAACATCTGATATTTGGCATACATAGTGAAAACAGAATAAACTCGGGTGTCATGAAGACATGGATCGAAGGAATAAGTCCGTACAAAATGTCCATCCCCTTCAGGTGCTGTCTGTATCTCAAAACAGCAATCTTCCAGAAGGCAAAACCGGTTCCCAACCTGGAACCAAACAAGCAAATTGAAGACACAAAAGAGAGAAAGAGCAGAGAAAAAAGACAATAGAGGGAAAGGTGGGAAGAAGGGAAGACATCCCCCACGTGTTCTGACCAGGGTGTATTAGTCCGGTCATGCTCAGGATGCTGAATGGGCCGTGACCAAGTCATACAGCAAGCGCGCGGTGGCTAAGCGACCGCCTCCGCTTCATCTGCGCTGTGGTGGGAGCGAGATTCGAGGTAGCTAAGCAGAGGCTCCCAGATATCCCTAGGCTGGGAACGTGCAGGCATTAACTCCCAGTAGTCAGTCAGTTGACTGTGGCAGAATGCTGCATCCTTAAGCTAATCCTCTATCTTCGGACTGCGCTTTCAGCCCCACAAAAATGCCACCCGTCTCTTAGCTAAAAGCAACAACATTGCCACAAGTTTTCTATGTACTGCGGCTACGCTGCGCACATATCCTAGCAGGGCCGCTAAAGGGGAGCACTCAAGTGGGGTTTTAATCAACAGGGTCAGGATCTCAAAGATGCATTCCCAGTAACTCGCTACCGCAGGGCACTCCCAAGCCAGATGAATAAAGGAGGCCTCCGGAGCTCGGCAGCGCGCACATCTGTCATCTTCGCTAAGACCTGCCCTGCGGAGCCACACCGGGGTTCTGTACAATCTATGAAGAAATTTGAAGTGGATTAATCGCAGTCTATAGTTAGGCGATAATTCCTTTAGCTGTGCGCAGCTGTATGCCCACGTGCCATCTTCAAGCGGACCCCCCAGCACCCTCTCCCACGCTCGCTGCGCTTGGGGAATACAGACCGAGGAGGCGCGTTGCATTCCCGCATAAAGCCGGGTTACAAGTTTTCGCGGTGAGGGGTTCTTCAGAAACTCCTCCAGCACCTGGAATGTTGGCGGCACAACAGGGAATGACTCTTATAAGGTGCGTAGCACAGCTCGTAGTTGATAGTAGGTGAACCTGTCCAGTAGCCCCGTGTGCTCATCGCCTAATGCATCTTCGACAGTGACAAACACCCCGTCGGGGAACGCTTGTCCCATCGTGGTTATCTGAAGCCCTCGCAGTCTCTGACCCATCCCAGCCTCAGTAGATACAGGCAGTCCCGGGTGACTGATAAGAGGGATCGAGGGGGCAAACGCGACTTCTAAGTTCGCTCTGCGGAGAAGCTCCCTCCAGGCCCAAACCGTGCAGCCAACAGTGTCTATTTTGGCTCTGGGCCTCCCTTGAGATCCAAATAAAGCCATGTGTAAGGGTACCGGCGCCACCCTATCACTCTCCGGGGCAGTGTGGGCCATGAAAAGAGTTGGGAAAACCCAGTGATAGGCAAACTGAACTTGAGCGCAGTTATAGTACAATTCCATGTCCGGGGCGGCCATTCCACCTTGGGCAAATGGCAGCGTCAGGGTCTCCCATGCCACTCGCGGCTGCCTCCCCGCCCAGGCCAGTGCAATCAGATTTGAGCACAGATGGTGCCGAAACGCCGCAGTGAGGGGAAGTGGCAGATTGGTAAAAACATAGAGGAACTTGGGGAGGACCACCATCTTGGCTATGGCCAGGCAGCCCGCAAGGGACAAGGGAAGCGATTTCCACCTACTCAAACGACTTTCCAGCCATTCCATAAGCCTGCCATAGTTGTGGCTCCATAGTTCATCCAGGTGCTGACTGAGCCAGATCCCCAAGTATTTTACCGGGCCGTTGGGCCACTGAAGCGGGAATTCTGATTGAAATTGGGTAGTAGCCGCGGTAAGAGGGAATATGATAGATTTTCCCCAGTTAATTTAGACCCCCAACACTCCGCCAAACCGGACCACCTCCCTAATGAGCGGGTCCAGGTTTTCAGCTGGGTGTTGCACATATAGCGTTACATCATCAGCATACATGGAAACCAGAATCACCCTAGGGGTGAATTCCAGACAGCGTCTAGCATGATGCTGCCGGAGCCTTGCCGCGAGAGGTTCCGTCGCAACAGCGAACAGGAGGGGGGAAAGAGGGCAGCCCTGGCGAGTGCCTCGGGCCACTGGGAGTGCAGGGGATACCCGGCCGTTAACTCTAAGTCTAGCGGTTGGGGCTGAGTACAGTAAGGCGATTTTTTTGAGAAATAAGGGACTAATGCCTATGCAGGAGAGAAGAGCAAACAAGTAAGGCCATTCTAGAGTATCGAATGCCTTAGTTGCATCTAAGAACACGGCCACAGCAGGAAGGGAGTCATCAACCATCTGCATGGTCGCAAAGAAAGTACGCAAATTGTGAGCGGTGCTTCGGCCGGGCACGAACCCACACTGATCGGGCCGAAGCACTGCCGGCAGCAGTGGAAGCAGACGCGACGCCAGTAGCTTGGCTTGTATCTTATTATCAAGATTTATCATGGAAAGCGGTCTATAAGAGTCACAGAGCAGCAGATCCTTGTCTGGCTTGAGGATGGTCACGATTAGTGCCTCCCGCAGGGAGGGTGGGAGTGAACCGCGCTCTAAGGAATCCTCATACATGTTGAGGAGATGGGGGACCAGAATCTGCGCATATTCTTTATAGAAGGAGGCAGTGAGTCCGTCCAATCCCGGAGCCTTATCCCCTGGCATGGCCCGGATCACTGCAACAACCTCCTCCTCAAAGAGCTCATCAAGATACTTCCGTTGTCAGTCATTCAGCCAGGCCAGTTCAATGGAATCAAAGACCGAAAGCAGATCCGGGTGTGTCGCTGTCTGATGCGCCGAATACAGCGAGATGTAGAAGTCAAGCATCTCCGTTTGTACCACTTCCTGTCCTGCCACTATCTCCCCATTGTCCCTGCGTAGTTCGCCAATGTACTGACTAGCCCAAGGCTTCCTTAACAGCCCCGCCAGCGTTTTCCTGGTGCGGTCCCCCTCGCCGTACTGTCACGCTCGGGCCTCTTTACTAAGGTAGTGCGTCTCCTGCTGCGCCGCCTCCTCGAATTCTGCGATCTTTCCCTTAATGCTGCCCAGGACTTCCGGATTATTGCCGTAAATATACTCAAGCTCCAGTTCCCGGATTTCCCCTTCCAGGCGCCGGAGATCCCCCCTGAGCGAGCGCAGTACCCCCACCTGCTTGGCAATGCATTTTCCCCGGATTACCGCCTTGAAGGCCTCCCACAGCACCGAGGGGGAATCCACAGTATCGCTGTTTAACTCAAAGTATTCAATAATATCAGCGCGGATCTATTCCCTAAATACCTGGTCCCGTAGCGCCCGGGCAGGGAGCCTCCAGCTAAAGGGCACTCGCTTCGCACCCGGCAACGCAAATCGAAGTAGCACGGGCTGTGATCGGAGAGGGACCTGGCGAGATGCGAAACCTCAAGTACCCATGCATTCGCGTCGCAAGCCAGTAATCTATACGGGACCAGGCAGGGCCCGCAGAAGTAACACATGTGCGCTCACGCCTGGCGGGGTGGCGGCATCTCCAGACATCCTATACCAAGACGGACGTATTGACACGCCGCTGGTCTGCTCTGGGAACTAGCAAGAACCGGAGATATAATAAGAAAATTCGTCAGGATTACAACGTAAATACAACGATCCTGTTTTATGGGCCCGTAAAAAATAAAGAAGATCTATATATGGGGCAGTGAAATACAGTTTTAAACACAAGCTAAAGTGTCTAAACCGAAAGGATACGGGACTTTTAATCAAGGCCGGTCCATCATCGTAAATGAGATGCTCGCTTCTGTAAAGTTTTAAAGAAGAAAAAGGATAAAGTGACGACTTCATTAGAAGTAGCTCAGGGACTATCGTGTCCGTAAGATTATGGGGCAGCTTGATCAAATCGCCTCAAATTTTAAAGAATGGGAGTAAGAACATTACAGTCTTGATAAAGAAGGTTTTAAGTGAAATATACCTTCGAAACGCGTCGACGCCAGTAATAATGGCCACAAACTAATTTGTCTGAATATCACCTTAGATGCGTATAATGTGCTAGGCAACAAGGTGTATGTGTCAGAATTCTGCTTCTTTTGGTTTTGGCCATTAAAGACAAAGGTTATTGTCTGTCTTAGAAATACTCTCGTGAAGATATACATGTAGTTGCATATATTTTTTATTATAGGTTTTACTGTATTTTTAATCAAGATCAATTTGTCTGTATACTGAATGGATTATAATGTTTCTTTATTGAATTGTCTAACTAAATGATTTGCTCAATGAAATGGTTTTATTATGTAATGCTTTGAAAAATATCTGTGTTTTAATAAATTTAATTGTTACTATATTTTCTATAGGTTTTTGTGCCAATATTTAGTGTACTGAATAGTTTGGATGTGGTGGATAGGATTCAACCTGTGATCGTGTGATTGAGATTTGAAGTGTGGAATGTAATGCAGAGATACAAAAAAAGATTCTTCCCAGAGGACGTTCTTGTTGTAAAAATCTCCAGACATCCACCAGTCCGTGATCCTCCATAATGGTGCGGAGCTGTTCTGCCACCCTAGGATGTGGCCGGCGTGAGTCGCCAGATCGATCCATATCCGCATCCAACACCACATTAAAATCCCCCCCACCCCCTCCCATAGGACAGGCCCAGGCCCAAGCGATTCCGTCAGCCTCCAAACTTCGCTGAAGAATTATGGATCGTCCACATTCGGCCCATAGACCGACACCAGCCTGACCGGTTGTTGCCTCAGGACCCCCGCAACAATCACATACCTCCCCTGCGGATCATAAAGCGCTGTGCGCGTTTTCCAAGGAAGGCCCTTTCTGAGGACAATGGCCGTGCCCCGTGCATAATTAGAGTAGCCAGCAACAAATTTCTCTCCCATCCACCCCGCCTTGAGCCGCATGCAGTTCTGGTTAGTGAGGTGGAATTCCTGTAAAAAGCATATATCCGCCCCATGACGCTTAAGGTATGCAGCTACCAGTCTCACCTTCCGACAGTCATTCAGGCCTCGCACATTCCATGTAACTGCCTTAATCACATCTAAATCTGCGGTGGTCTCACCCATCTCCAAACGCTACAGTGTCGCTCTGCGCTGTGCAGTTCTGCGCACCCATGGGACCATGGTGGGGGGGGGGGTCAAAAAAGGAAAGATAAGCCGAGAAAGAGCGAAGAAAGTCAAACTGCACGTCAAGTGTGCACCCCACCCGCCAAACCCACCCGCCACCCACTACAGCCCCCAAACATGGCTGACAGGTAAACCCGTTGAACAGAAAGGGCCTATAGCGGCCAATAGTAGGAACTTGCATGGGAGTCATCCCTGCGGGAGGCACTAGGTGCGCGGGGAACCCCATCATGCAATTGCTGGGTGGCTGGACCAGGTATAATCGAAGGCAGGGAAGGGAATTAACCCCCCCGCCTCATTCGGAGTCGGACCAGGCAGGCCCCCACCCCCTAGTCCCAGTGAGCTCGTACAAGTCGGCCCAAAGGTAGGACTAGTTTATTTGCAAAATCTGTCCCTTGCAGCCAGGAACGCCACCGCCTTACCAGCTTACTTCCATTTATTCAGCAGTTCAATCGCTCTCGTTGAGGGGGTCTCCCTCTGCGTGTCCGCCGTGTGCCCCCACAGCCGGCGCAGGCTGTCGCTGGGAGCGAGCGAACTTGGTGGCCGCCTTAGGGTCAGTGAAGAATACAGTCTTGCCCTGGTGGAAGATGCGAAGTTTCGCTAGATAAAGAAGCGAGTACTTGATGTCTTGTTGCTGTAACATACGTTTTACAGGCACGAACTCCCTCCGTGCCGCCTGCACCGTCAGGGTAAAATTGGGAAAGAAGGAGATTGTGTTGCCTTGGTACCTAGTGTCCTGGAGATCTCGGGCTTTACGCAACACAGTGTCCCGGTCCCTATAATTCAGTAGGCGTGCTATTATTGGCCTTGTCAGGGCACCGGGTGGCGGTCTCGGCCCCAGGGACCTGTGCGCGCGCTCCACGATGCATACCTTGGAGAGGGAGTCCCCGAACATCGCCCAGAGCATTTCTTCAACGTAATCCTCGACTCGTGTCATAGCCGTAGTCTCCGGGACTCCCGTGATGCGCAGATTGTTGCAGCGCGATCTCGCCTCAAGGTATCCTTTCTTGCTACGGATTACCTCCAACACCTTCTCCATCTGGAGTAGCTTCTCCCGGGTGGTGTTGGCCTCGTCTTCCAGCGCAGACGTGCGCTGCTCAACTTCTGTGAGGCGCTCTTCATGGTTAGAGACCTTGTCTCTGAGCCGATCTAAGCGGTCAGACATGGAGTCAATTTTGAAGTCTATAGTGGAGAGTGACTGTTTCAGGTCCAGAAACATTTCCCGTATATTAGGATCCGTCGGGGGTGCAGAGGACTTGGTCGGTTCCAATTGGTCATCCTCCGGCAGGGGGCCCCCACGGGGGCCCTTCCGCTGCTCAAAAGAGAGCTTGGTTTGTTTGGTATCCGTCTTGCCCATGGTGAGTCAGGTTGGCGTCGCGGGTTGCTGCCGGCCTTGCGTTGTCTTCGTGGATCGTCGCGACGCTGGTCACCGCGCGAGGCCCTCGCCAATACTGACCCCGCTGTCATTACATCTGCCGATCTAGCGTGCTCCCCGGTGGGAGGTTGATCTGCTAGGACGTCTCAGTGCGATGCCCCCACTTGCAGTGCCCAATCAGTGTCTCCACACCTTCCCTTGCCGGTGCGTTGTATCCCCTGCACCCTCCAAATCGTGGTGACTGCAATGTGTGGATGTAACTCCAGCTGTCCTTTCAGCTTTCCCACAGCACTGCGAGGTCCACTAAGCCGTCTCCAATGTCGAGGGAGCGGGGTGCACCGATTCCTCCAACGAGCAGTCAGGCCGTACCGCAAGCGGCGGGCGCAGTCAAACACCCCAGGTGCACTCCAATTGACCGCCTAGGCAGGAGGCCGCCAGGATCAATGCGGGGCCCAGGCTCCTCCGCCCCGTCTCTGTGAGGGGTACTCCTTCACGTTCGTGGTCCCACCTCCGCTCAGCCGCAGCCCGCCCGCTGGGCCGAAGGCACCCACGGCGCTGCCAGCAGGTGCCCCAGGGGGGCCCGGGAGACACAGGCGTCGTCTACAGCGCAGGCTCCCGCTCCAGTCGCTCACCACACAAGGGGCCCACCGGGTATTGGAGGCCAGTCACCCTCTTCAGGCCTCGGCGCGCTGGGGTGTCATACAGGGTCTCAGGTCCACACAGGCAATACCTGTTTCCTGCCTCCCAGCTGGACTCACAGCTGGCCATCTTTCGCCGCTTGCGGAGATTCCGCCCGCGCTCCCGGGCCAGTCAGAGCCCCTGGCCGCCAGGCAACCCAGACGGCGGGCTCCTACGTGCCGAATGCGCGTCGCCGCTGCAGTCTGCCGGACCCGGGGCGCGATCCTCCTGCACGGGCCCAGTTTCCCGCAGCACAACGGCCAGCACACCGGGGGATCACCAGTCCAGCTGCTCGCGCCTCCCCACCGCTGGCGCCGGGTATCTCGTCCAAGGCAGCGGGCGTGTAGGAGACCAGCGGAGCGCCCTGATGCTGTTCTTACACTGCAGGCAAGCGGCGTTCCTCAGGCCATTACGCGCGGGGCTGCCATTTTGCATCTCGGCCCCGCGGCGGCGATAGTCTCTCGTTTCACCGGCTTACGGGTGTCTGCAGCACTCCTCCTCTGGACCAGTCAGGCACGAGCCATTCCGATGCTCGTTTCTGCCGTTTGGGGTTTACAGTACCTACCCGATCCGCTCAATAAATTACGGATCTGCAGGCCAGCCGGCAGAGCCTCACAAAGTGGCGGCCATTTTGCAGCCGGCACTCTAGCGCCCCCCCACTTTAGCACTGGTTAACAGTGGTAAAGTGCCCAGAGGCCTAAGGCCAACAAAAACGAAATCAGCACAAATGGAGGAGTAAGGCATAACGTTTGGAGAAAGACCACCTTAACCCATTCTGTGCATCGGACGGATGGGAGCTGTCCGACGTCACGGTGGGTGTGTGCATCGGACGGCTCCTGGCCGTCTTAGCACCCACCCATGGGGGGGGAAGCGTTGGCGCTCCCCCCGTGGGTCGCCCGTCTACGGGCCCCCACCAGGGATGGCAACGGAAGCCCTTCCGCTGCCCCCCGCTGTCCCCATCCCACGTCATCTAATGACGTCAGCGTGCACTGCGCGCCGATTCATTAGATGCAACGGAATGCGCTGGAAGTCATTTGCTTCCAGCGAGTTGGAGGGAGAAGGTACGTTTCTCCCTGGGGACGGTGGGGGGTTTTAAACAAAGAGGCATTGGAAGAAAGGGTTTTCCTTTCCTCCGATGTCTCTTTGGAGCATTCCTGCTGCACGATCGCGCATGGGGAATGCCTACTAGACACCAGGGATTTTTGTTTTGATCAGTTTCGTGTTTGCGGGGAGCGGTCCCTTGGGCAAGGGTAGCTCCCCTTTGGGGAGCAATTATTTTGGCCATTTGATCAGCTTATTTATTTTGAATTTTGTGTGCCCCACTAGGCCACCAGGGTTTTCTTTTCTTTTTTTTATGTTGGGGAGCGGCCCCTTGGGCAAGGGTCGCTCCCCTTTATGGGGGTGATTATTTTGGCCATTTCTGCCCCCCTTGGGGGCAGATTGGCCTTATATTTTGAGGCTCATCTGCCCCCAAGGAGGGCAGAAGCCATTAGACACCAGGGATTTTTTATGTTGTTGGGGAGCGGTCCCTTGGGCAAGGGTCGCTCCCCTTTATGGGGTGATCATTGTGGTGGTTTCTGCCCCCTTTGGGGGCAGATCGGCCTTATGTTTTTAGGCCCATAAGCCACTAGACAACAGGGTTTTTAAAATGTGGTTGGGGAGCGGCCCCTTGGGCAAGGGTCGCTCCCCTTTATGGGGTGATTATTTTGGCAGTTTCTGCCTCCCTTGGGGGCAGATTGGCCTTATGTTTTTAGTTGAAAAAAGGATTCCCTTTGGTCAAAACCTATTTCATGATTAAAACAGTTAGCTTAAGCCAGCATACAGGACCCAGTGGGATATTTAAGTATTGATCTATGGCCCAAACATTTGGCACCTATATAGTGACGTGAAACTCATTAGGGGTAATGGATATTATGTGCCATGAAAGTAATCATAGAGTGATATTGATCACGCAGCTTATATACATATTTGTCGTGCGTCAGAGTAATAATAAGCCAGCATGCAGGACTCAACCAATTAAGTTATGGGGACACCCGGGATATTGAAGTACTGTTCTATGGCCCAAATATTTGGCGTAAACATAGTGACGTGAACCTAATAAGGAGTAACGGACATTATGTGCCGCGATAGTAACCTTAGAGTGACATTAATCGCGCAGTTTACATGCACAATTGTTGCGCGTGAGAGTAACAATAAAGTTTGCACATGTTTGAAAAAGAACCACGTGATCGGGCGCAGTGACGCGATCACGTAGGGAGGAGAGGAAATAAAACGGCAGTTAGACCACGGGGCGTTCGATTACCGAACTAACCACGATCCAGGTTAAATACTGGGAATAGCGAGTCGTTGGAGAAAAAAGGTGAGGATATCCGACCTGCAGCTTAAATGCTTGAAAACTAGCTTGGGTTTTAAACAAACAGGCTAGCTCTATGGGGGTAACCTTGCAGGTATTGGATTAATTCGGCATTACCTGAGTTTTGACTAAACAGGCGAGCGCTATGAGGGTAACTTGACACGCACGGGGTCAGCTCGGCATTCTAAATAATTAGCAGCATGTCGTTATTAAGCATTATTTGGGTTGTAAATAAACAGGCGAGCTTTATGAGGGTAACCTTGCATGTTGTGGGCCAATTCGGCATTAAAACTAGCAACAATATGCAGAGGCATTATGGTTGATAAATGTTCACTTTATTAAGAAAGGAACTTTGGGAGCCATTACTCTATTTATGGATATGTGTGCCATACGGGGTATTGTAATGTAATACCAAGCCGCAAGGCGATGGAATTGATAAACATCATGCTGCCCAAACGCTAAAATAAATAGGTTGTGCTTTAGATAATCAGGAATGGGCACTTCTACAGTTTTAGACAGAAATACAATGGAGTGATATAGACAACCATTATAGAAGTGATACAAACTCAGTCTCCCATAAATAATAGGAAGAATTATGACGAGGTGAATATTACCCAAGAGATATTATTTAGATATTGTTTTTATATTTTTTATTTTAGCCACGTATAACGCTATCCCGCCATCAGAAGGACGTGATTTTCAAAACGCGCTTCTGATGAGGAAACAGTGAGAAAAATGGTTATATATTGGTGATGGTAAACCTTAAAAGATGTTTTAAGTCAACATATTGATACAACAAAAATGCTTTTGTACATTTTTAGAAACCAGGAAGTTTCTGATTTTAATGAAAATCCACGGGTGAGTCAGACTGAGATAGGCTCCGGTGTTTTTAAAATCTCAACTACCGACTCGTGACAATAGAGTCAGACTTCAAGGTGAGGCATTAATAAAACACTCTGTCTCCTTAGTATCTGATAATCTAGTATTTAGGTTAAAAAATCTTAATATTTACCTTATAGGGAGTAAAATTAAACTACCCGTGAATCAAAGAGGAAGTCGTTTTATATCGTGGATAGTCTTTTTTAAAAAGTAGGTATAACCTTTGAAAGATATATCTTGTCCTGACCCTCTTGCTTAATAATATCATAGCAATCATTTTCTCTAATGAGTTTTTCTTGATAATTTCAGAAGATCCTTGCACCAGGATCATTTACTCTACAATAAATTGGGAGTATCTCTCACTGGAGTGCTGATGCACCGGTGAGTAAAAATTGTAGTTATGATTGGTATATGAAAGTATAATGTGGGATGTGTGAAGTATTGGTGATTTTAATTATGGAATGATTGGAGCACTTATAAATAGAATTAGGATTTTACGTATTCTTTATGATCATCATGCATGTATATTAAAATGTTGAAATATGTATTTGTGGATTAGTTTCAATTATGTAATGTATTAAAAAGACCACTGTTTTTGTTTCTATCTCATATTAGGTGAGATTAAAGACCACTGTATAAGCCATTTTAAGGAGAAAATATCTTGTCTTGTACTGATGAAGGTGGTCCTATTGAGAATGTACCACTGAAACGCGTCGACGCCCAGCTTTTTGTTAAATTTGGTTGATTCAGCAGTCGACTAGAGACAGGGAATCAAGACCCATGCCCTCTGCTGTTTATAGTGGATCCTAATTAACGCTTATATGCCAAAGTAGATTGGCTGTGTTTATTCTCCTTTTGGGATATTGCATTTATTAAGAATTGTGTCTAGGATTTATGTGTTTTTAAATTGTTTTTAATATACTGTCATGATATAAATTGAATATATAGACAGGTTTTTTACTGATTAAAATATATATATTTTTCATATAATTTGTTGTTATATAAGTGCTTTGATACATTCGGAGTGGGTTGTGAAGCGATGCTTGTTGGTGGATATGAGTATGGTTATATTTGAGGCATGAATGTTGCTAAATAGGTTTTGACCAAAGGGAACCCTTTTTTCAACTTTATGGTTATTGGGAGCTCTATCCCTTTGGTTTATAGAGCCCCCTCTCCTTGATTTCAAGCTTATGTTTTTAGGCCCATCTAAGCCATTTGAGACCAGGGATTTTTTTTAATGTTGTTGGGGAGCGCCCCCTTGGGCAAGGGACGCTCCCCTTTATGGGGTGATTACTGTGGCTGTTTCTGCCCCCTTTAGGCAGATCAGTCATATGTTTTTAGGCCCATCTGTCGAGGGGGAGGGCAGAAGCCACTAGACACCAGGGTTTTTTAAAAATGTTGTTGGGGAATGAATATTTGGGCATAGTATGTCCCCCTTGGGGGCAGATCGGCCTTACATTTTTTGGCCCATCTGCCCCCAAGGGGAGCAGAAGCCACTAGACACCAGGGATTTTGTCAAAATCTAATTCTGCGATTGGGAGAGTGGCCCCTTGGGCAAGGGTCGCTCACCTTTTAGGGGGGTGATTATTTTGGCTGTTTCTGCCCCCCTTAGGGGCAGATCAGCCTTATGCTTTTAGGCTCACCTACCCCCCAGCTTGGGGGATTGTGTGTGGACTGGTGCATTATTTGCATATGTGATTGTAATGTTTTATTTCTCCTTTTTATTCTAGTGCAAAGGTTTTGATTCTTGTTTGCGGGTTCGGCAGTGGTTGATCTGCAGTTGCATGTATTTGGTAAGAAAAACATTTTTGTTGTATTTACTCCAAATGAGTTTTACTGTCATGCATGAATGAATTTTTTGTAAGTGGTGTCATAATAGCAGCATAATTAGTTTATGTTTTGAGCGTGAAATTCTTTTTGGATTTGTGCACGATGTGTATTGCATTGTCTTATGTGTAATCTTTTTTTCTGTTTCTTTTTTTAGTGGGATATTGTTGGTCCTTGCTGTGTCTGTGCAGAGTAGGTAGTGGTGAGTCTAGCTGTTTCTGGCAAGTGAGTGATATCATTTAGGAGTATATAGGTCTTTGTGATAAAGCCACATTTTGTTTATTACTTATTTTGCAGAGAGTTTGTTGTTGTTGACTTGTTTGTCAAGTTACTTTTATTAGTAAGGATTATGGCTAGCCGCAGGATTACTGCTCAGCAGGTGGTTGGTATGCTCATTGAATCTTTCTCGGACCATGATTATGAGACTGACAGTGCTTCTGAGGCAGAGTAGGAAGTGCAAGATTCTGGCAGTGAGTTTTCTGTCCGCGAGGAATCATATGATGATGAAGCTACTCTCAGTGCAGATGAAGTGCATGTTTTAGAGGAGAACACTGATGTGTCGATGGTGCAGCAAGGGGCATCTCGATTGCAGCCTGGGGCTGCAAGGCTTCTCATTGGAAGTGCTGGACTCTGGGTTGATCCAAACATGGTGCAGCCGGTGTTGCCTGCCTTTAGTGGTGAGGCAGGGTGTAGAGTGAATTGTGAACATTTTTTCCCTATACTGTTTTTTCAGTTGTTTATGGATGATGTTTTTTTGGCAGAGATTTTTGAGCAGACTAATTTGTATGCTGAACAGTTTTTGAGGGACGACAGTGTCAGACTTAGGCCCCACTCTAGAGCTACCCGGTGGACTCTGTAGGAAGCTGGCTCTGTATATACTATACCAAAGTGGGGTATAGTGTGCACAGAGTCCAGTGGAACCCCAAAGGTAGGCAGAGGCAAAGTTACTCTCTATTTGTGGTAGTGTGGTCGAGCAGTAAGGCAGTATCAGAGGACAGTGTTAAGCATTTGTTGTACACACTCAGTCAGCAAATGAATTCACACACTCAAGGACTGAACTTCAGACCAATTGTTGTTGTATAAAAATATTCTTTTAGTTATTTTATTTCTAGAACCAAGCAAGCCTGGCACAGGTAAGCAATAAATACTTTACAGTAGTAAATGTTGATTGTAAAACAGTTCAATTGCAATTGTAAATGTGCTATGGTTTGACTTACAGTATTGTTTCAGAGAAATGCAATCACTTGTAAATACAGTACATAGACTTGAATGGGATTTTCAGTAAAATAGCAGGTAAGTTACTTTTGGATTACTTTTCTTACTCAGTGCTGTATGCCTAGATGCAGCACTGGTACATTTCCTGTAAACAGGTGAGGAAAAGCGTTTTTGTTAAATCGTACAATTTTAAAGAATTTCTTTAGGTTTCAAAACTCCACACTTCGAAACTTTTTCAGGAAAAAGTGTCAATGTTATCCTATGGAGGAAAATATGGTTATCGGTTTTTAGATAAGTATTGGGTAGTGGGAGTTGAGGTTCTGGGGGTAGACTCAGGGGTCCCCCAGGGTCAGTGATGCACTCGTTACCCCCTCAGCGGCACTAGGGCGGCCGGGTGCAGAGTATTGAGGCCCAATGTTATCCAATGGGGGATAGGGGGCCTCCGGTTGGTGGTTGCTGGCAAGCAGGCCACTGGGTTGTGGGAGCAAAGCTCCTGGACTTTAGCTCAGGGCAAATGGGGAAACAATTTAGCACCAAAGGTGCACCCTCAACAGCACTAGGGCGGCCGGGTGCAGGGTGCTGTTTCGACGTTGGATGCCCTGTTGTTTACAATGGAGAGCCTCCGGTTTGCAAAAGCACTGCAGGCAGGGAGACGAAGGACTTCTGGGTGCGACCACCACTTCGAGAGGTAAGTTGAGAAGTTAACGGTTGGTTAGGCACCGTTGGTTTGGGCACTCAAGGCCGTGGGGCCTCGGGTGCAGTGGTGCCTTTCGGGGTCGGATCTTCTTACCAGCTCCTGGTCACGGTTAGGGGGGCCTTCTGGATTTAGACTGCAGGCGTCGGCTGGAGGCTTGTCAGGGGTGGTCGGATCTCGGTTCAGGATCGCCGGGGTGACCTCCTCGTGGTGTTTGCCCACTCGAGCTCGGGCCGTGGACGGCGGGTGCAGAGTGGGGCGGATTTGCGGTCTCCGGCTGCTGCCAGAGGTTGCAGTTGAACAATTCCGGTGTTCATGGGAAAAGCAGTCTTTGGAAGTGAAGGCAGGCAGGTCCTCCGGGGTTTTTGAGGTTGCTGGCTGCAGGACACATCGGGATTTTGCAGGAGCAGGTTCGAGGGGGAGACAGGCCGGTAGGGCTGGGGCCAAGTCAATGGGCGTCTTCCTCTTGTTAGCTGCTGCACGGCTGTTCGGTCCTTCTTATTTTCTTCTTGTTTCTTGTCTGGATCTGAGGAAGAAAGGTTCAGGGGTGCCCCTAAATACTAGATTTAGGGGCGTTACAGAAGTAGGTAAAGGCAGGGACCAATGGGTCCCTTCCCTGGGAGTGGGTACACCCCTATTATGCCACCCTCCAGTGGGAGGGGGCATGTGCCTGTCCCTGGTTGGCTGAGTCCCCCATCTTCAAGATGGCGTGGACTGAGAGTTGTGCTTGACCTCGCCTCCCCCACCTGAGGGGTGGAGTTGGCAGAGGTGGGCACACCTATCTTCCTCACTTGGTTTTCCCGCCGGTTCTCCCGCCCAAAGTGGGGGTCAGAACCAGTGGGGACCAGTTGCTGAAAGCAGCAAGTGGCCTGGGGAAGCTCACAAAGGCGGCAAGCCTTTGAAGCTTCCCCTTCGTGAACCCTGCCCATCCTGGGGGAGGAGGCTTGGCACCTCGTCCCCCAGGATGTGCATTGTTTCAGGCCCCAGAGAGCAGCAGGCTCTCGACCCAGGGGTCCAGAAACATGTCTGGTGGTGGCAGCTGAAAGCAGCCACTCAGCCTGGACACTAGAGGTAGGTTAGTTTTCAGGGGGCATCTCTAAGATGCCCTCTGTGTGCATTTTCATTAAATCCCACACTAGCATCAGTGTGGGTTTAATGTGCTGAGAAGTTTGATACCAAACTTCTCAGTTTTCACTGTAGCCATTAGGGTGCTGTGGAGTTTGTAATGACAAACTCCCGGCACCATATACTCTTAATGGCAGCACTGCACTTACAGTGTCTAAGAATGGACTTGGACACTGTAGGGGTACAGGGCTCATGCACCTGTACCCTCACCACTGGTATAGTGCACCCAGCTAGAGGGGTGACTGACCTATGCCAGGGCAGTGGGTTGTAGGCATGGCACACAGAGATGTGTGCCATGTCGACTCTTCACTTTGTTCTGCACCAAAACACGCAGCCTGCAAAGGCAGTATGTGAGTGTAGTGGTACAGGACCTCTAAGGGTGGCACAATAAGTGCTGCAGCCCTTAGAGGCCTTCTCTGGTCACAGTGCCCTGGGTACCTGTTGTACCATTTACCAGGGACTGACCTGTGGCCAGAGATGCCAATTGGGTTTAGGCTTCAATGCAGTTTGAGGGAAATAACATAGGCCCTGGGTACCTGATTAGCAGGAGCCCAGGGCGCACACAGTCAAAGTACATCAGCAATTCAGCAAAAAGTGGGGGCAACCATGCAGAAACAGGGCACTTTCTCACACAACCCCCCCAAACGAAAGAGGATGAGACTAACCTTTCCCTAGAGAGTCATTTTCTAAGTGGAAGAACTGGAAAGTCCATCTGCATTGGCATGGGCAGTCCCAGGTCTGTGTTCCACTACAAAGTCCATTCGGTGTAGGGAGATGGACCACCTCAACAGTTTAGAATTTTCACCTTTCACCTTTCATCTGCATTAGCCATCTGAGAGGTCTGTGATCAGTTTGAACTAGGAAGTGAGTACCAAACAAGTATGGTCTCAGCTTCTTCAGGGACCAAACCACAGCAAAGGCCTCCCTCTCAATGGCACTCCAACGCTGCTCCCTGGGGAGAAGCCTTCTGCTTATAAAAGCAACAGGTTGGTCTTGGCCTTCATCATTGGTCTGGGATAGGACCGCTCCTATCCCTAGCTCAGAGGCATCAGTCTGCACAAAGGAACTGCTTGGCATAGTCTGGAGCTTTGAGAATTGGTGCTGAGCACATAGCCTCTTTGAGGGTGTCAAAAGCCTTTTGACAACTAACTGTCCAGTTTACCTTCTTGGGCATCTTCTTGGAGGCAAGTTCTGTGAGGGGGGGGCGCTAGAGGGCGCCAAGCAAGATGGCCGCACTTGCGTGAGGCTCTTGCTGCTCGGCAACCCATCCGGCAAATATCCTCTTCATCTCCCAGGTATTGCACATATAAACGGCACCACCTGTCTGCTGTGACCACGGAGCACACGGGGAACCCTTTTGCAACCTGTGAAACTGCCTGGGGATTGTCAGTTCCGAGCTCCGGCTCCCGTGACCGGAAGGCACAAAATGGCGACCGCAACCTCCTGGTGATCGGAGCGGGACGCTAAGGAGCGGAAAGTGGAGGCTCGACCACCTGCACTCCCAGGGCCGAGAGATCTGACGCTACCCCTGGACCGACGAAGATCCTGCTGTGGCTGTGCGAGCGCGGGCCTGTGATCGCACCGACCGCCAGCACTGACGTGAGACCCGCGCCCCTTGGGCGTGACGGTGTGGGGCGAGGCGACCTGGCCGATCCGGCAGCGAGGACCGAGCGCATGGGTGAACCAGACCGCTGGGGCCCCTGTGGAGCGGTCCGGTGAAGAAAGCGGTGAGTGGCTTGCGACTGCCTCCCGGGCCCCCTGTGACACACTCTGGGCGGCCGTACCCCTGCTGGGCCTGGCTGGCCCGATCACCTCCACGGGACGAATCTGGGCCTGGTCCCCCCCGAGGCGAGCCGCTGCGGCCTGGCCAACCCGAATGGGCGGACTGATCTAAGCTGGACGTCGGCCTGCGGAGGCCCGCGTTATCTATGCGGAGTCTGAACTGCTAAGAAATCAGCGCTGTGCCCCGGTCCGCCAGACATCATCGGTGCCTGGTGCGCCGCACCTGCGGCCGAATACTACCGCCATTCCCCCTGCTGGGCCTGGGACGTGAGACTGCACCTGGGAGCAGAGGAAGGCTGGATTGCGCTCGAAGCTGCTGAAACCCTAGGCACATAACAGCGCCTCGCTGTGCGGACCGCTCTGGATCGGTGCTTGGGTCTCCCCATGTGCAAATAATTACGCCGCAAGAAGGAAGGAATTTTTTTTTAGGAGCCTGGCCGTGTCTGCTGGGGGCCCGGGGGCGCCAGGCTAACTACCGCCCGTTTAATATCACACCAGGAGAACATTTACATCCCATTGCAGCCGAGACCCCTCCCTCTGAGAAACACAAGGATGTGCTGGGAACGGAGCACGCTGTTCTGACCTGGGGGAGCCCTTGGTCATGAGCCCTTGCTGGATACCCTGTCTCAGCCCCCAAAGAAGACCCGTTGCCATAACCCCGCGGGCCAGCGCCGCGTTTCTGGCTGTGCTTGGCCTCCCCGGGTGCTGGCGACTGTGGAGCTTGGAGGGTGAGTGTCCTCGGACCAGACTGCTTGTGCTGGGCCCCGCGGCCGCCGGCCCAATTATTGCCCACCATCAGCCATTATAACCTACTGCCCGGAGCTCGCTACACCTGAGGACCTTTGGCTGCGGAGCCCTGGGATTGGCCGGTTTGGGATTACAGGGAATTGATCCTTGGTGGAACCAATATTGAGGCCAGACGCGCGTCCTTATCAATTATACTGCTCTGGTTGGCTTCTGGACCCGCCGTCAGACTCCCGCTGACTTGCGCCACTCTTTGAGCACCCCGACACTCGGGAGGCGCAACCGGGCCATCGGATCCACACATATTACCCTAATACACTGTGGTCATCCCTAGAAAAGCACCAAGACTGCCTCGGACCGGGTGAGATCTTCGCTGCTGGCGCCCTGCACCCCCCCCCCCCCCCGACACCGGCTTGTCGCGCACCGGACCTTGCGGCTATCACAGGACACCAGACGTAAATAGCGGGTTCACGTGGCGGACCCCTTTCGTCCAGGACCATATCGCCGCACCTTACGCTCCATCATCATGGGGAAGCCGGATGGGAGGCAACCGAAACTTAACTTTGACACCCGTAAATCTGCCCGATCTCAGACTGAGCCCGATGAAGACCAGGCCGACGCCCCGACCACCTCTACCGCAGACCACAAAGAACTGTTACTGGTGATGCAGTCGAGCCTGACATCCATCGAATCAAAAATGGACTCCATGAACGCTAGGCTGGACGGCCTAACGCATAGGGTGGAAAAACATGATGATAGATTGACTGAGGCGGAGCGACAAATATCTGACCTAGAGGACGCCTCCAACGCCAACACACACCGCGCACTTGAGATGGAGAAGGTTCTGAAGGTGATAGCTGCCAAAAACGAAGATTTAGAATCTCGCTCGAGAAGAAACAACCTTCGCATTCTTGGCGTGCCGGAATCGACAGACACCGGAAAGATGGAAGAATACGTTGAGCGCCTCCTTATAACGCTGTTTGGCAGAGAGGTTTTTTCACCGGTCCTCGTTGTTGAGCGGGCGCACCGCTCGCTGGTGAACCGACCCGCTCCTGGGACCCCTCCTCGTCCCATAATAGCCAAAATACTTAATTACCGGGACCGAGACACCGCCCTCCGCCTCTCTAGAGAAAAAAGCCAGCTCCGGTACGAAGGAACGGAGGTATCACTTTATCCCGACTTTACTATGGCCGTTCAGGAGCAAAGACGAAAGTTCCTCCAGGTCAAGAAAAAACTGCAGCAACTTAATCTGCCCTATGCTATGCTGTTCCCGGCCCGTTTAAAGGTAACACATCAAGGAAAACAGCACTTTTTCACCAATCCACAACATGCACAGGACTTCCTCAAAACCCTACCCAAACAAGCTGCAGGCCGGCTATCCCCTGACCACCGTCTGGAAAGGAATGGCAGCTCCTCCGACATAGAATGAACCCGGGGGGACTGACTCTGCAATATGTTCGCATTCCGAACAAACACTTCATGAGTGGCATCAAGGAACTGTTCAGACTTATCTAAAGCCACTACAAACATGAATAACCTCCTAATGCAGCATTGGAAGTTGGACAATTTCCACACAACTTCGCCCATACTATATGTAATGTAAAGCAAGCAAAATCCAAATCATGCTCTTTACAGAGGCGTCTGAACCGTCACGATGGCCTACGCACGCCAGGGCAGGAAAGGCCATATTTCACTGAACATTAATATCAGCGCCACTCTGCAGGGACTTCACGCTTTCCTTTACTGGCGCCCGACGCGGAACATAATTTAGCATTCAACCTCCACAATGGAGCTTGCGCATGATGATCCGGAGCTAAATCCTGGCACTCGAAACGCTTCAAATGCTCCGCATTCCTTTACTGGACGGACTCCTCAACACCAATCTTTGTATCAGACGCTGTGAGGAGATGAAGACGTACAACATTGCCCGAGCACCTTCGCTCAGACGAGGAGACTCTGACCGCCCTCTAGACTCCACCCGACAGGTGAACCCTACGTATTGTATTTTAAGATTATGTTCACGGTTAGGCCACCTTCCCCAGTTGGGAATTTGGCGCAACGGGCAAGATGGGAGGGGGTGTGGGACACGGGCCACGGCAGGATTGAGCTGCTGATGTGGGAGGGGGGACCCTGTATCGTTTTTTGAAAGAAACAGGGCTTTGTTTAATGCCACTTACCACTGTATTGACACGCAAATATATGATTACACTTCAGAACTGTAGTAACCAGCAACCACGCTCTGAAACCTACATACCATGCCAACAACATGGAAAACCGCCCTAGATCCCCTACGTATAAATTCCTGACTTGGAATGTCCGTGGCCTGGGAGACCCCCGCAAGCGCCGGCACATCCTCTCGTACTTAGACCGCCACAATATTCAGTGTGCGATGCTACAGGAAACACACTTCAGCCCCTCCACAACTACCACGTTTGCATCCCGTTGGGCAACCTATTCGCGTTTCTCCTCATATTCTTCATATGCCAGGGGCACAGCCATACTGGTGCACCGGTCTCTCCCGTACACTCCCATAGGTTCCCATGAAGACTCACAAGGTCGATACACTATCATTTGGGGCCGGCTGGCAACTCAGTCTATCACTTTCGTCTCCTGTTATGGGCCAAACACTGATGACCCAGAGTTCTTCCGGATACTCTGGGGTAAGATCCTAGACATCGGGGCCACACATTTACTATGGGGCGGAGATTTTAATGTTACTTTGGATCCCACACTAGGCCGCTCACACCGCAACCGCACCACTACTCAAATGCACATTACACCCTCAAATCGATTGTCGAGGACCATGACTTGATTGATGCCTGGCGCCATTTACACCCGCAGCTCCGGGAGGGATCCTGTTACACCACGGCTCGCTCCTCCTAGTCAAGAATAGATGGGTGGCTCATCACTAGGGCCTCGCCCCCTGGCTGACACACGCTTCATATCTCTCCCGCACATATTCTGACCACTCCCCAGCGCTCATCACCCTTACTCCTCCCCAGGCTGACTCGCCCTTCCTATCCTGGCGCCTGAATCCACAAAATCTACTAGATCCAGTATTCCTACAGGAGCTGGAACAAGAAATAACGGATTTCTTCCCAAGAAATAAAAACTCGGTCGAACAATACTCCACGATATGGGAGGCTTTTAAAGTTACTATCCGCGGAATTTGTATTGCAAAAAGTGGTGGGATTCTGAGAGACATCCGCTCTACGCTTCGCAAACTAGAAGCGGAGCTTAAACAAACGGAGAACATGATACAAACAGCCCCCACTCCAGAATTGCAGGCTCGGCTGAGAAGCTTCCTCACTGATTATCAGGCGACAGCTGAAAATGAATGTAAATTTAGAGGGAAATATCACCAGTCGCGCCGTTATGGAGAGGGCAAGAGACCGGGGAAGATACTCGCATCCCTGATTCACCCCCCCCGCTTCTCCAATATGGTCCTTAAGGTTGAGGATGAGGGCGGCCAGATACATAGCAACATTACTGAGATAGTGGAAACCTTCCGCAGTTTCTACAGAACCCTATACAAGACACATAGAACTCACCCGGTAGACTTCACCCCCTTTTTTGAAGACACTGCAATAGCTTGGCTGGGCGATGGGCAGAGGGAATTCCTCCTGGCACACCATGAGGATGAAGAAATCATATCCGCCATAATGCAACTAGAATCAGGCAAAGCCCCGGGGCCGGATGGCCTTCCGGCCGAATTTTATAAAACATTCCGTCATCTACTCATTCCTGTACTACGACATGTTTTCGAGGAGGCTCGGGAAACTGGCATATTACCCACAACGATGCACGAGGCGTGCATTATCTCCCTGCCCAAACCAGGCAATCCAACCTTGTACTGCGACTCCTATAGACCCCTCTCATTAATAAATGTCGATGCCAAAATATTAGCATATTGAATCGCCAATCGCATCAGCCCTCTCATGACCGCTCTGGTACTCCCAGATCAGTCGGGCTTTGTACCCAACAGAGGCACATCTCACAACTTGCGCACATTGTTTGCGGTTCTCCATGACATTCAGCCTGAAATGAACGCCGCAGCGATATTTCTCGACGCTACTAAGGCGTTCGATTCATTAGAATGGGACTATCTTGCCTTCGTTCTGCAACGCATGGGGTTCCCCGCTCCTTTCCTGACCTGGATTGACCTGTTGTACGCTGGCCTGCAGGCGAGAGTCATGGTCAATGGAGTCCAATCCTCCCCTTTCAAAATTACCAGAGGCACCCGCCAGGGCTGTCCCCTCTCGCCCCTACTTTTCGCCATAGCGATCGAACCCTTGGCGGCTAAGGTCCAACAACATTTCAGAGACCACGCACTGATCTACCCAGAGAGGCAAATTTTAATTTCCCTATATGCCGACGACCTAACGTTATATTTGCGTAACCCGGACGAAAGCCTCAACCCCATTCTCAGACTTCTCATCCTGTTTGGTCACCTCTCCGGAGTAAACATCAACTGGGGGAAATCCCAGATATTCCCTCTTACGGATGCCACCACACGATTTGAACCGGACTATCCACTCACATGGTGTGGGGACACACTTACATACCTAGGAATAGTCATTTCCCGAAATCGCGACGAACTACTGTTGTCCAACTATGGACGAGCGCTTGACCTCCTCACAACAAAGATAGCCAGATGGATCGCACTACCCCTCTCCATGGCTGGCAGAGCCTCCCTGATCAAAATGGTGGTACTTCCCAAATTACTTTACCTCTTTACAAACATCCCTTATGCCTCTAGTCGCCATTTCTTTAAAGACATTAGAACTCAACTGATTCGCCTTGTATGGGGGGGAAAACAGGCCAGACTGAACTGGGACACCCTCACACGACCCTTTGCTGCCGGAGGATTTGAGATACCTGATTTAGAACTTTACTTCATCTGTGCTCAGGCTCACTTCGCAGCCTACTGGATAAATCCTCCCCATACATGCCTCTCCTTGCGATAGAGGATGGATACATGACCCCCACACCATATTCAGCATATTTGAGCACCCTCACGGTCCCGAGACACCAGGCCTCCACCACTGTTCAATGCACAACTAGCGCCTGGCGAGACCTTGCCAGCCGAACCCATTGTCCCCTACTCTACTCACCTCTACTTCCCCTTCAGGGGAGACATGATCTCCCGGTCACACAGGAAGGGGGATGCCGCCCCCTGCTACGCAAGCTATCCTGTCTCACCTGGGGCCAACTCTATGAGAAAGGGAAATTCTGCACTAGCGACAAATTCTTCGGAACCTCCTCTCCCACCCCTTTAGAGCGATTTTATTACATTAGGCTACGGCAAGATGTGCGGACCCTTACCCCATGTTTCCCACAAGAACCTTCCATCATGCCCCCCCTGCACGCTCTTTTGCAACAAACTACTCCCACGCATGTGGTGTCGCTCCTGTATCGCACCACCCAATGCGAATGCGAGTACGATCCCCCACCAGCTAAGAACAAATGGGAGGGCGAGCTGGGACACCCACTCACTGACAAACAATGGTCCTTTTGCTGTCGCCAAACTGGGGAAATCTCCGCCAGTAGCAGACTGCGCATTATACACTACAAATATTTACACCGTTTGTACTATACGCCAGCACGTTTACATCGCCTTCAATTGCATGATAACGATCAATGCGATAGATGTGGGGAGGAAGGAGCTGATATCAAGCACTTGGCCTGGGACTGCACGCCTGTTCGCCGGTACTGGGGAGAAGTTATGCTGGCTTTAGATCAAATGACAGGGACACACGTTCCGGAAGACCCCCTTACCGCACTCCTGGGATACACTGAATCGCTACCTGCGAAGGTACGGCGATATATTTCCCTGGTGCTTCTCCTTGCTAAGAGACGAATTGCCTGTAAATGGGGCAGAGGAAGGGCCCCTAAATTTAAGAATTGGCTACACGACCTCATATATTGCCAAGAACAGTTACATACATATGCTGAACTCTTACCGCCCTCCTCTCGCCCGCGAGACATCTGGGGTCCTCTCCAAACTTACCTCCTGGAACACACCACTACCGTAGATACAACCACTGACTCCCGCGCTGAAGGGGTTGATGCACAGGATGGAGATGCATGGGGGACACCACACGGGAAGGGACAGGACTCCTAACATGTAACCTTAGGGGTTGGGGCACACCATGTGTGAACGTATTTCAGAGGATGGACTTACAGATTGCGGACATTTAACTCTGTCAAGCCTGGTGAATAGTGGCACTGTTCGTATGTTATTCGAATTTTAGATCATAAATGTTTTTGCGACCTTTTTTGGCGGCCAGTTACAATAAATGCCCACCTGACGCGGCCAGCCCGAAGTGGTTGTAGGCGGCTTGCTGTGTACCCCCCCCTTCCGCCCCTGGTACTATATTGTATGTTAACTTGCATTGCCGGCCCGGCGGGGATGTAGGCACCATGCTGTGTATGGACCCATCTGGCACCAATAAAGGTTTTTGAAAACTTAAATTTTTTTTTTTTTTTTTAAAGTTCTTTGAGGGGAGCCACAATGGAACCATATCCCTTCACAAACCTCCTGTAGTACCCAGTCAAGCCAAGGAATGTCCTGACTTGGGTTTGGGTTGTTGGAGCTGCCCAGTCCAGGATGGCCTGGATCTTGGGCTGTAAGGGTTGTACCTGGCCTCCACCAACAAGGTGGCCCAAGTACACCACAGTTCCCTGTCCTTTCTGGCATTTGGATGCCTTGATAGTTAGGCCTGCAGTTTGCAGGGCATTTAAGACCTTCCCAAGGTGGATCAGGTGATCCTGCCAGGTGGAGCTAAAGACAGCAGAATCATCTAGATAAGCTGCACTAAAGGACTCCAATCCAGCAAGGACTTGGTTCACCAACCTCTGGAAGGTGGCAGGGGCATTCTTTAAACCAAAGGGCATAACAGTAAACTGATAATGCCCATCAGGTGTGGAGAATGCTGTCTTTTCTTTTGCTCCTGGGGCCATGCCAATTTGCCAGTACCCTGCAGTTAAGTCAAAGGTACTTAGAAATTTGGCTGCACCCAATTTGTCTATCAACTCATCTGCCCTTGGGATAGGGTGTGCATCTGTCTTGGTGACAGAGTTGAGCCCTCTATAGTCCACACAGAACCTCATTTCTCTCTTTCCACCCTGTGGATGAGGTTTGGGGACTAGAACCACTGGGCTGGCCCAGGGGCTCTCAGAGGGTTCAATAACCCCTAACTCCAGCATCTTGCTGACTTCACCTCTGATGCTTTCCTTGACTTGATCAGACGGTCGATAGATTTTGTTTTTGACAGGTGAACTGTCACCAGTGTCCACATCATGGGTACACCAGTTTGTCTGACCAAGGGTCAAGGAAAAGAGCTTAGCATACTGCTGCAAGACTTGCTTGCAATCAGTCTGCTGTTGGGCAGAGAGGGTGTCTGAAAAGACAACTCCATCCACTGACCCATCTTTTGGGCTGTATGAGAGGAGATCAGGGAGAGATTCACTCTGTCTCCTGATCCTCATCAGTCACCATCAGCATGGTGATGTCAGCCCTGTCATGGTAGAGCTTCAGGCGGTTCACATGGATAACCCTTTTGGGTGTCCTGCATGTGCCCAGGTCAACCAAGTAGGTGACCTCACTCTTTTTCTCTAGGATAGGGTAAGGGCCACTCCATCTGTCCTGGAGTGCCCTTGGTGCCACTGGCTCAAAAACCCACATCTTTTGCCCAGGTTGAAATTCAACCAGTGCAGCTTTTTGGTCATACCAGTGCTTCTGAAGCTCCTGGCTGGCTTCAAGATTTTTGGATGCCTTTTCCATGTACTCAGCCATTCTGGATCTTAGGCCAAGCACATAGTCCTCAATATCTTGTTTGGGTTCTTGGAGAGGCTTCTCCCAACCCTCTTTTACAAGACAGAGTGGTCCTCTCACAGGATGGCCAAACAGAAGTTCAAAGGGGGAAAACCCTACTCCCTTCTGTGGCACATCTCTGTAAGCAAAAAGCGGACATGGTAAAAGGACATCCCATCTCCTTTTGAGTTTTTCAGGGAGCCCCATAATCATGCCTTTCAATGTCTTGTTGAATCTCTCAACAAGGCCATTGGTTTGTGGGTGATAGGGTGTAGTAAACTTGTACTGCACTCCACACTCTTTCCACATGTGTTTTAGGTAAGCAGACATGAAGTTGGAACCTCTGTCTGAAACCACCTCCTTAGGGAACCCTACTCTGGTGTAGACACCAATGAGGGCCTTGGCTACTGCAGGAGCTGTAGTAGTCCTAAGGGGAATTGCCTCAGGGTACCTAGTGGCATGATCCACTACCACTAGAATGAATTTGTTCCCTGATGCTGTGGGACGTTCAAGCGGACCCACTATGTCCACACCTACCCTTTCAAAGGGAACCCCCACCACAGGTAGTGGTATCAGGGGGGCCTTTGAGGGGCCACCTGTATTGCCACTGGCCTGACAGGTGACACAGGAGCTGACAAACTCCTTTACTTTTTGGTGCATCTGGGGCCAGTAAATGTGGCTAACTAGCCTTTCCCAAGTCTTGGTTTGGCCCAGATGTCCAGCTAGGGGAATGTCATGAGTTAAAGTTAGGAGAAACTCCCTGTACTTCTGAGGCACTACCACTCTTCTAGTGGCTCCAGGTTTGGGGTCTCTGGCCTCAGTGTACAGTAGTCCCTCTTCCCAATAGACTCTGTGGGTACCACTGACATCTCCTTTTTCCTGGGTAGCAGCTTGCTGCCTCAGGCTTTCAAGAGTTGGACAGACCTGCTGTCCAAGGCACAGCTCTTCCCTAGAGGGTCCCCCTGGGCCTAAGAGTTCAACCTGGTAAGGGTCAAGCTCCATGGGCTCAGTTCCCTCTGGGGTGTCCAAGTCCTCTCCCTGAGGAGAGGGGCCCTGATCCTTTTGCTGTACAGAAGCTGGTTCCCCAGTCTTCTTACCTTTTCTCTTGGAAGGTTGGGCCATACTTTCAGGCTCCAACACTTCTTTTTCACCCTGTCTCTTGCTCTGTGCTCTTGTTTTTACACACACCAATTCAGGGATGTCCAGCATTGCTGCATGGGTTTTCAGTTCAACCTCAGCCCATGCTGAGGTTTCCAGGTCATTGCCAAGCAGACAGGCAGCTGGTAGCTTTGGAGAGACCACTACCTGTTTCAGGCCAGTAACCCCCCTCACCCCCCCACTCTGTCACCATAGCCATTGCATGGTTAGTGGTAACACTGTCAGCATTGGTGACTGGGTAAGTTCTCCCAATCAAATATTGCTCAGGGGAAACCAGTGTGTCTCTCACCATAGTGACACTGGCACCTGTATCCCTCAGAGCTTCTATCCTAGTTCCATTAATCCAAGGGTATTGTAAGTACTTTTTTTTAAGTTGGGTGGCCACACAGCTACAGTGGCAAACTCAACTTCCCCTTCTGAAACTAGAACTGCTTCAGTGTGCAACCAGATTTGCTCTTGGCACACTGTTGATCCCATCTGCAGACTTGCTACCCCAGGAGTAGCTGTAGTAGGACTAGGGGCCTTCTTGTTTGGGCAAGCAGCATCTCCAGTTAAGTGTCCCAACTTCTTACAGTTGTTACACCAGGCCTTTAAAGGATCAAAGTTATTTCCCCTGTACCTATTATTGGACTGGGAAGAGTTTTGGGACCCACCCTCCGTGCAGGTTTTTGCGGCCCTTTTGAAGACTCAGGCTTTTTATCTTGTGGATTCTCACCACCTTTCCCCTGGGGAGGTTTTGTAACCCCTTTCTTTTGGTCACCCCAGTGGTTGTTTTTGTCACAATTGTATTGACCCAGTGGTCTGGCTTCTTTCCCAATTCTTGGGGAGAAATTAGACCTAGGTCTACCAAATGCTGATGTAACTTTTCATTAGTGCAATTAATTAAAATATGTTCTTTCATAAACAGATTGTAAAGTCCATTGAAATCATGCACATTGTGTCCAGTTGACCAACCATCTAGTGTTTTAACTGAGTGGTCTACAAAGTTAATCCAGGATTGGTTTTGGGTCTTGTGAGCCCCCCTGAATCTAATTCTGTATTCCTCAGTTGTGAGTCCAAATCCCTCAATCAGAGTTCTCTTCATGAGGTCATAAGACCCAGCATCTGCCCATGTAAGGGCCAGGAGTCTGTCTCTGCAGTTACCAGAGAACAGTTCCCAAAGGAATGCCCCCCCTCCCCGCCCCCCCAGTGTGACTTCACTTTTCTCATTTCACAAGCCCTCTCAAAGGCTTTGAACCATTTTGTGATATCATCACTCTTCATATTTAGGGACAATCCCTTTGGGGATTTTAGGATCATAAGATTGCACTTTATCCTTATTAAGTAAATTGCTGCTTGGCTCGCCGAGCACTGGGTCCGCTTCAACGCCTCCAATTATAACACTACCACACGCATCCTCTCACACCACGACTCCATAACCCTTGAATAAGCTATGAGTGTAATGCTGGTTTTTTATACCTAGATTGGAGGTACTGTGCCACCTGTCTGTAGCTGCCACAGGGGAGGGGAGGGGGGATGGGGGTAGGGGGTGGGTTCAAGGAATAGGATTCGTATTCCTGGGTGTGATTTTTGTTATTATCGTTAATTGGGATGTTGGTTTAATTGTTTGAAGTTAACGATTCCACAGACAAATTACTGTACTGCTGATAACTGTACGAGCAACTCGCTGTTACGAGTAGTGAGCCTGTGTATACTCACTGGATGTGTTATTAACAATATCAGTGATATTTTGACCATATTTCCTGTAAATGTACTTGTGCGTACTTATACTTGATGTAATTGAACGCAGTATTTAATAAAAAAATAAGTTATAAAAAAAAGTAAATTGCTGCCACCATTGATGGGTGCTATGCACATCTCTGCTCTCTCTCTTTCTAGAGCCAGCAACCTGGTCTCTAGATCCAGTCTTTTGGTCAGCCTTACTAAAAGGCTGTCCTCCTCATTGAGGCTGTCCTCAATGTCCTCACTGATACCTGATCCACCTGTGTGAGATCTAGGCACTGAGAGGTTTACTCTTGGAGTCAAGGGTACTTGAACCTTTCTCTCCCTAGGAAGTGAAGGGGGTTGATCTACCAGGTCATTCCCTTCCTCTACTTCCTCATCTGATTGGTCTTCACCATTTTCAGATGATTGGTCCTTAGCATACCCAGCCAACAGCTCCTGGAGCTTTTGTTTGGTGGGATGGGGACCCATGGTTATGTTTTTAATTTTACATAGGGACCTTACCTCCTTGAAAGACAAGTGAAGGTAGGGGGTGAGGTCAAGCTCCTCAACCCTGTCCTCTATGTCATTGTGATTATTTTCACGACTAGCTGGGTTCTTATTTTGAGACATTGTTAAAAAAAACTTCTAACCCTAGCTACAGTGACTTTTTATTTTCTAAAATTCTAAAGGGACTTAACCAAGGCCCTAACAAGACTTTTAGTAATTTTGCAAAAAATGCCAATTTGAAAAATCAGAATTCTAAAGACAATTTAAGAGTTCTGTCGTGTGATCAGGTGGTAACCAAGTAGTCCAACAAATGCAAAGTTGTGTATCCCACCGCTGATCCACCAATGTAGGAAGCTGGCTCGTTTTATACTATACCAGTGTACCAGAGGTATAGTGTGCACAGAGTCCAGTGGAACCCCAAAGGTAGGCAGAGGCAAAGTTAGATAGAACCTTACTCTCTATTTGTGGTAGTGTGGTCGAGTAGTAAGGCAATATCAGTGGACAGTGTTAAGCATTTGTTGTACACACTCAGTCAGCAAATGAATTCACACACTCAAAGACTGAACTTCAGACCAATTGTTTTTGTATAAAAATATTCTTTTAGTTATTTTATTTCTAGAACCAAGCAAGCCTGGCACAGGTAAGCAATAAATACTTTACAGTAGCAAATGCTGATTGTAAAACAGTTCAATTGCAATTGTAAATGTACTATGGTTTGACTGACAGTATTGTTTCAGAGAAATGCAATCACTTGTAAATACAGTACATAGACTTGAATGGGATTTTCCGTAAAATAGCAGGTAAGTTAGTTTTGGATTACTTTTCTTACTCAGTGCTGTATGCCTAGATGCAGCACTGGGACATTTCCTGTAAACAGGTGAGTAAAAGCGTTTTTGTTAAATCGTACAATTTTAAAGAATTTCTTTAGGTTTCAAAACTCCACACTTAGAAACTTTTTCAGGAAAGAGTGTCAATGTTATCCTATGGAGGAAAATATGGTTATCGGTTTCTAGGTAAGTATTCGGTAGTGGGAGTTGAGGTTCTGGGGGTAGACTCAGGGGTCCCCCAGGGTCAGTGATGCACTCTTGTTACACCCTCAGCGGCACTAGGGCGGCCGGGTGCAGAGTGTTGAGGCCCAATGTTATCCAATGGGGGATAGGGGGGCTCCGGTGTTATGATTCATATAGGTACCCTAATATAGGCACGGGTAACATCATACCCCTTCACCTACATTACCTCCCCTACACTGCACTGTAACGAGCCTTTTAGGATTGAACCTTTACCTAATTCTAGTCCTGGGTCCAGAAGGAGGGTTTCTCCTAAACAATAGAGTCCTTTAACTCCATGAATAGACTCAAACAGTATGAATGAATATTCATAAGGGTTCTTAGACACCAGGCTGGGGCTACACCACCTTCCTCCCCATATCTACGTACACGGTTCACCCCATACGTCATCCTCAAATCCAACAATGGCTAATACAAGCAACAAGGGACAAAGGAGCCATAGATACTTTCTGTATAAATATAGCACCTCTTGCTAGTGTTAGTTAGAGGGAACCGAAACTTCCAGGCCGACACACTGACCAGAGAGGCTGAGGCTCCTGCATGCAGACGCTCCAGCTGACAGTGGTCTGGACATCCCTTGCAGGGTGTCCAACTCGAGACCAAGAAGGGCTCCTACATTCTCACACTTCAGGTTATGGGGTTCGACTAAGTCCTAGAGGGATTTTTGGCTTTACACCTACTCACATTCTAGGTACACTTAGGTACATCTAGGTAGGCATCGTAGGAGTACGCACTTTCTTTTATCAATGCATTTTATATTCATGTATTTATTCATGCTTATTGCAAGATGGTAGAACTGTACTATCCTTTTATATTCGCTGTACTGCTAATCATATATCTCTGCTACTGTCTAATGGTTGTTGCAGCTCATATATTCTACACGAGAATAACAACTGTTCAATAAACCCTTATTGAAACGCCAAGGCTGTTTATTCTGTGTATCTCTGAGACAAGATAAGTGAGCACGAGTGACTGAACGAAAAGTAGTACATTGTTTCCACGATCTTGAGGGATCAGCGTTGTCATGTTCTGAGGTTGCCAGAAACTAATCTCTCCCCGATAAGAGGAGACACTAGTGGCACTGTGAGCTAGCTTATGCAAACAGGCTAACATTTCTCGGTGGGGGTGCTCAGAGTCAGTCTGCCACCAAACCCACAGTTTATGTTATCCAAACGCGCAGGTCCTGTATGGGCAATATAGGAACTACACGACATGGCGCCGCCAACGTTGGTTAGGTACTTATTTAACAGTAGAATCTGAGTAGTTCAGTCGTGCTATTTCTCAGAGACCCCTACTCACAAACACCAGAAACGTCTGGAGTGGGTGGGCACAAACTCCGCCACAGCTGAGTAGGCGAAATATCCTATTTATTGGCTGCTGGTTAATCAAGCTTGAAAGACATTTTTGTTCCTAAAATTGTGCATAACACCTTATCTTAGTTCCCTTGAACAAACTACTATCCAAAATGACTGAGGACACAACCAACCAAGAAAACCCGGTGGTGGCTAGACGCATCTCAGTAGAAGATGAAGAGGTGGATGGAGTACTCATTGCATTTCAGAAGTACTATCACCCTGAAACTACTAGAATATGGTTTATCAGCTAGGGGTGTCTTAGTAGCTTTCGTGATTGAGGCACACAAATCAAACAAAACAGAGGTATTCTATTTGTGGGTTACATTCCCAGAAGCAGATGCAAGAACACACACATTTCACTACTATGTAGAAGGAGATGCACCAGATGAATACAGTCCTTGCGAGGACATAGAGGTTCCGCTCACGTACCAGGAACACCTATACTGGTTTAAAGGCGCCCTACCCCATATAAGAGACAAAGTAAGATTAGGCCCGCTCGGAGGAGACGGGGCAACATGGCCAATATTAGCGGCCTACACACCACATCCTGACATTGAAACAATGCCACAACCAGACTTACTCATACAACACAAAGATTTAATTAGAATCTACAGAAACCTGACGCAATACGTCATGAGGACTTTCACAGCCAAACCAACAACAGTTGCAACAAATGGAACTCAATCTCAGGGTACAGCAACTAAAATAACTCCACAAACATTACATGCAGTAATGGGCAAAATGCCTACGAAACGTGAACAAATACCATTCTGGGTAGCTCAGAAAATAACTCAGCTCGAGGCAGTATTTCCAAATACTACCACGTTTGAAAAACACAGAATGCTAACAATCTGCTTGCTCATGGGGATAACACCACATTTAGAGGATTGTACCACTTGGGGTACAGTCTTTGCTGCCATATATACCAGAACTCATGGTATTCCTTCATTAGCGGTAATACCAGATGTATTAAGACAAATACAAAACGAGTACGGAGCAGAGCCTGCCCTGAACTTAGGGATGAAGTTATTAAATAACTATGACCAGGTATCAGCCATAACACTAGCTAATATTAAAGGGGAAGCAGCTTCAGTGGTAATCCGCCAACGCCTAAGGGAGTTCAGTCCGTTAGACCACCACACGAACTACCCAAAATAATCGAAACTGCATATGCAGAATTAGGCAGAGACAGTTTGGGTGGGAAAGCTTTAAAACCACAACTGATGGGCAGTCCTGAAAAGGACACTTCCAAGCAGACACCCGCTTCTTCTAAAAAGAAGTGGGATAATAAAAAACAATAAAACTTTTCAGAAAAGAGATCTCAATCCAGAGGTAGATCTCCTCCACAGGAGCCCTCTGAAAAGAGGTATAATCTCAGGAATAGGGATAATATTAGGAAACCTGACGGGTATCAGGATACTGATACACGTTCCTCTCGTTCCTTTCAGGGCTCGACGAAAGCTTCCGAGAGAGAAGGACGGTCAGAACACAAAGAAGAGCGTACAAAGTCCAGAGACAAGCAGCACGCACAAGACTATACTTCCAAAAAAGAAGACGAGCCAAAATCAAAACCTCAATTTAAGAAAAAGAAAGTTGCAGGCATAAAGATCAGACATGCCCAGAATTCTGAGGACGCAACTTCTGAACGGGGAATGGGCTCAGACGATGCTAGACAGTGCGGCAGAGGTAACAATAGCTCGCCAGAACACGAAGGAATTTCTGGTGACAGCGGACTTGAATGATTACATCACGGTGGAAACACCAGACACCAGGGTGAGCGTCCCACATAAGTTACACAAGATAACACTCCAAATGGAGGGGGACAAGCTCAGGAAAGTTAAGGGTCTCTTTTGGAAAAACCTATCATCTGGTTATGACATCCGTTATGGAGTGCCCTGGGGGGAAAACATAATTTTTCCAGCATTCTCCGACCTCAATCTCATACACCTTAAACATGCATTTGCACGGGAGTGGGCAGGAGCCCTAACTCCAGCATTGTATAAAAATCATGCAGGGTGGGATGAGGAGTCAACCCACCACGTGATCCCGTTAAAAGTTTCACCAAATGCTCAAAGGCAATATCCAATAAAGCAAGAAGCTAAAAAACAGGTGAGGGAGATCTTAGATCAAATTGAATATCAGGGGGTGATTGAAACATGCACCTCATCAATGAACAACCCTTTGTTTCCAGTATCGAAACCGGACAACTCATATCGTCTAGTTTTAGATTACAGACATTTAAACACATGCACAAAGACATTCGCTGTCCAAAACGCACACAGTGCCGCATTAATGAATAACATTGTGTGGAAAAAGTACAAAACTACACTAGATATCTCAAATGGATTCTTCTGCCAAAATATAGCGCCTGAAAGCAGGTATTTGACCGTATTCTCAGCGTTGGGGTCCCAGCGACAATTTTGTCGCCTCCCCCAGGGGTATAAGAACAGCCCGGGAGTATTCTCAGCAAGAGTAACCGAGTTACTCCAAAATTTTGATGAGGAAGCATTGTCCTATGTGGATGATATTTATCTGACGAACGATGACTTAAAAAGGCACTTGACCAGGGTGAGCACCATTATTATGGGATTCGCCTCCGAGGGCTACAAATTTAATTTTAAGAAATCAAAAATAGCCCACCTCAATGCCCTATTTTTAGGATATGAGCTTTCAAGTGAAGGGAAAAGCCTGGCAGCTAACTTTTTAGAAAAGTGTGCGCTGCTCCAACCTCCAAAAACATTGAAAAACTTGCAATCAATACTGAGCATACTACTATGCATGTCAGCTACAGTGGCTGTCCTTCTGGACTGCTGGGCGTAATTTACAGGAAATAGGATACACTGAGCGCGATATAGAAAGGGGAGCTCTACATACCCTGTTATTACCACGCTGCAAAACCCCCCAACACCTCCCACCTCTATTGCGCACAGCACTACAGTGCTGGAAAGCGGCATTGCAATATACATGCCTGCATCCTACCTATGCCGGTAACATCCCCTTATTGGGAATACCACTGACGGCTGGAAAACTAACGAAGCGCACTATTACCTCTTGGTTAGAAGAAGGGGTCAGTACGGTGTCGGACTTATTCAATGACTGACTGCTTATGGTCCATGACAATTTCGTTAGAGAAACGGGGGCACCAGACCACTTATATATACTACATGCTGCATTAATCCAATATGTCAAAACACACTGGGCCCCACAACGGCAGGAACCCCCCACACACGAATTAGTTAAAGCACTTTACTATATGGGCAGAGGTAGACACCTAATAAAGTGGTTATACGTAGGGATACGTGCCCACGCGGAGGTTGACCTTACTACACTGCACGCTGCATGGTCATATGACATAGGGCGGGCCCTAGAAGATAAGGAATGGGCGAAAATTATAGAGCACCCTAAAAAGGTATCAAGAAACGCGAAATTCAAATTCATTCAAACTATGATACTCCACAGGGCCTATCTTACCCCCCACAGATTAGATAAAATGTTCCCACAGACACAACACCAATGTCCAAGATGCCAACGGGAGGGAGCCAACCTCGCACACATGATATGGTCCTACCCACACCTACAGGGGTTTTGGGAATCTGTTAGGCGATACACACAGGCAGCCACACAAAGAGAAATAACATACTATGGAGGAGTGCATCCTGGGCCTGCACAAATATTCATCCAAACACAAAATACAATATAGATTCGTGAATCTGTCGTTACTTCTAGCGAAACGGGCCATCACTATGCGGTGGAAATCTAAGAAATCGCCCACCGAACACACATGGCAAAGCGAATTGACTCGCTGGGGTAGTGCAGAAAGTGTTGCAATACGACGGGAGGAGGCCAGGCTACGTAAAATCCCAATCGCACTAGAATGGGACGTCATGCTAGAAACCTTTAAAGCACTGGACCTAGATTCTAACAGCACCCACAGTAACTTGCAATAAAGAAAGAGGCGAGAACCTAACCTGAACGTAACAATTGCAAGTGTATGAGAGGTTACACCTATCACATGAAGCTGTATTCGTTGTTTAACTGTAGATAAGTTGTTTTTACGATGTTGGTCTATGCCACGATTCAGACAATATGTATATTCAGATGATATTCACTTAAAAAGGACTAGAGGGAGGGGGAGGGTGACTATATTGGAGGGTTTAGTTTAATTGCAGACTGCGACGTGTTAGGATGTGTTTTAATATATTGTTTTTAGACAGCAGGGGAAATGGCACAGTGGTAGATGTTACTATCTACTAGATTACTAGTTTGTTCGACTCACGGTCAAATTATATGTAATTATAACATGCTGCCTTCTCTCACTCACTCATGAAAAGAAGTTATCAATGTCCTACCAATATCTGTACCATCCCACATGCCTACTGTACTGCATCAGTTTTATTACGAAACATGAAATTTAATAAAATTTGTATAAAAAAAACTTGCAATCAATACTGGGATTCCTAAATTTCGGCAGAACATACATTTTGGATTACGCAGAAAGAGTAAAACCTTTCTACGACTTAATAAAACCTGACTTTTCAGTTAAACATTGTACACAGGAACATTCAAATATCCTACGTTCATTACAAGAAGACATAATTGCTTCCAAACACTTACAGACATGCGTAAAAGTACGCAACTTAGGGGGCGCTAGAGGGCGCCAGGCAAAATGGCCGCACATTAGTGCTGCTCGGCCCGGCTGATCTCCTATCCGCCCAGAATCCGCCTTAAAATCGACGCATCGTATTTATAAACCATTTGCCCTGCACGGCAATTCCCCACTGCTGCGGATCGGGCAGTTACGGCTCCCCGGAGTGCACCGTGAAAGCCGACATCAGCATCGCAAGTGTCTGCCGGCAGGAGGCAAGATGGCAGCCGCAGTGCACGGAGGTTGCCCGACTGGCTTTCCACTGTGCTGTACGCTCTAACTTGCGGATTGAGCTGCCGCGAATGTGCCTGGATCGCGCGGTCTCATGCCTGACGGAGAGCCGACTGATTGCACAGCTGGTAGGGCGGCGGAAGAAATTGGGCCTGCCCTCGTCTTAACAGGAGGCTGGCGCGGAGTGTGGCGAACTACTGGGGCCCACTCTGGTCTTGAACAGAGGCCCTGTTCTGCAGCGGGCGAGCGACGGAGCCTGGGGAGGCGAACACGGTTGCTGCCCCCGCCGTATCTGCAGGACGCTGAATCCCTACCGGGGTCCCGGGGCTGGAGTGGATCTCGTTCCGAATCGCTGCACATCTCGGTTCAGTTTCACGCTGCGGACCGGCCCGAAGCAAGGCGAACTCCAGTGGTGAAGGACCGGCGCTGAAGGAGGCTGTTGGTGCCCGCAGCGGGTTGCGGTGAGTGGGGCACGGCCTGCTTGGGCCTGTGACTGCGGAGGCGGGTGTGGGCCTGAGCGATAGGCCGCGTTCTGCGCGCCACGGCCTGCGTGTGTGGTGTGTGGCAGCTGGGAGGCCGGAGGGGTTCTGCGCGAGGAGTGTATCGGCTTCAGTCCTGGACTGATCTCTGCAGCGCAAAATTGGTGGGCCCGTATGCGGCGGCCTGACAGTACCCCCTGCATTTTTTTGGAGGCTCTGTGGAGGGCTGTCTGAATGTATGTTCCCGCTCCTGCTATCCAGCTTCTTGGGCCTGGACTAGCCTTGACTGTACATGGGCTGGACACCGTTATAGAGTGCAGGCTGGGGATCGCCTGCTTCAGGGCTTATTGCATTATTGTATGACCTGCTCCCTGCTTGCTGCCGGGTGACCTGCATCCCCAGGGATCTAGGGAAGAGCTGCAGTGTGTTGTGAGCACACCTGGGGCTGGTACCGCTCTTCAATTCTTGTTGGGCCACCGGGGGCTGGACTGTAGATATTACTCGAGCACCAGTGTCAGCTGGGGATACTAACTCCCTTGCAGTTTAGTCTTGCATGGTCACACTATTCACGATTTATAGCGCTGGCTTGGATCTGATCGCTGGTGTACCAAGGACGTCGTCTTCCACTTGTAAGGAGAGTCATAGTAGGGTTTGCATCCCACGCCTGGCCCATTCTCTGATATAGTGCTGTAGGTGTTGCTGGAGGTAGCTGACATATTGTTGTTGTTCTGCACCTGCCTTCTACGTTGCTCATCATGGGGAAGCCGGACAAGTCACAGCCCCGCCTCACGTTTGAGGCACGAAAGTCAGGCAGGGTCCAACAAAAAGTGGCTTCTGACTGAGGCTGATGGGCAAGGGGACCCACCCAATCTGGAATCCACATTGCTAGCCATGCAAAAGAGTCTTCAGGCCATTGAGGGCAGCATGTCCACTATAAATCATAGGCTGGATTATATGTCTTCGCAGTTAGAAAAACAAAATACGAGAATGGGGGAGGTGGAACAAAGAGTATCTAACGCGGAGGATGGACTCAGCGATGTAACCAGTAAGACCCTCAACATGGAAAAGATCTTGGCCCTCATACAGGCCAAGAACAAAGATTTGGAGGCCAGGTCTAGACGGAACAATATTCGCATTACGGGCCTTCCCGAATCAACAAATACGGGCAGGATGGAACACTTCATTGAGTCTCTCCTTAAAGAAATATTTGGCCCTGAGCACTTGTCCTCCATGTTTGTAGTAGAGCGAGCCGACCGCTCTTTAGCAGCACGACCTGTCCCATGGGCTCCACCTCGTCCCATAATAGCTCGACTATTGAACTACCGGGATCGGGATGTTGTCTTGCGGCTGGCCAGGGAGAAGGGTACTGTAAGTTATCAGGGGAACACGTTGTCCTTCTTCCCTGACTTTACCGTCGCAGTTCAAACGGCGCGGCGTGAGTTTGGGGCAGTCCAAAAAATTCCTCCAGACCGAAAACGTTCCCTACGCCATGTTATATCCTGCGCGTCTTCGTGTGGGATCAGAAGGGAACTTCAAAATATTCTCGACCCCTAAGGCGGCGATGGAGCATGCAAAGCAATTGAAGAGACACAGGCGCGAGACAGACTGAACAGGGAGAGGAGGAATGATAATGTTGTGGTGGGGCCACAGTTGTGCTCTTTTGTTAGATGAATCCTTCTGGTAGCGGGACTCACTTTCTGTGTTCACTGCCTCTCGTATATACGTGCAGGGCAAATGCCTATATGTCCTCTGCAAACTAGATTAGATGCTGTACAGTTAAAGTATTTACTTTTGGATTGTAACACAGGTACTAGACCTGATCAGCCACCTCCTACAGAGTGGGAGGGTAGAAGCACTCTGACGCCCCCCTATATGTTAGTTTCCCACACTATGTTGCTTTTTTGCTGGGGTTTCTGGGGTTTGCTAAGTCGCTACTGGGATGGCTTTGGCAAGTTGGGGGTGCCGAAGTGGGTGGGGGGTTTGGGCTGGGGGGTGTCGGCATTTGTGAAATGTATCCTAGGTGTGTCTGGATGGAATGCTTTCGGGGGTGGATCTCACATTGCTAATATTGGGCTGGCTTACATGCAACATGGGTAGTGAGTTCCGATTTGTGATATGGAATGTGCGCGGTCTTAACAGTCCAAAGAAAATTCGCACTGTATTAGCGTCTCTGGATAGGTGGAATGTCCAGGTGGCCTTGTTACAGGAGACGCATCTGACTTCGCTGACTGAGAAAAATGTAGGCACCAGATGGGCTGAAGTTAGAATGACATCTTCTTACTCATCCTACTCCAGGGGGGTGATGACTCTGGTCAAGAAAGGCACACCGTTCCAGATTCATGGCACGGACAGGGACGAGCAGGGCCGGCTGGCAATTGTGTATGGTACGCTGGGTGGTACGAGTGTCCTATTGGTGAACGTGTACAGTCCTAATATTGATGATGCCTCCTTTTTCGCGGATGTCTGGCGCAGGATATCTGCCTTCCCTAGTGCTGAAATTATCTGGGGAGGGGATTTTAATACATGCTTGGACATTGACGAGGACAGGGGGGGGGGGGGAGCAGGGCCCCCGCGACACAGACAATCCACTGATACACTTGTGGGGCTTTTGGACACTGGTGATGTGCATGATATCTGGCGCCTGAGGCACCCTGGGGTCAAAGAGAGCACTTTTATTTCTACTGTGCATGGGTCCTGGTCCCGCCTGGATTATTGGTTGGTGTCTGAGGCTGCATGCACCTGGGCGGTAGACGTTAGGCACTTGGCCAGAACCCTTTCTGATCACTCACCGGTTCTCCTGGCGTTGGGAGTCCCAGGGGGAGGGAGGCCCCCATTTGCGTGGAGATTGCAGCCGTCATCCTTATCGGATCCGGTGTTTAAACACACCATAGGGGAGGCCATTCATAACTACTTCCGGGAAAATGTTGGCACTGTGGACAGCGCGGGGGTTATTTGGGAGGCGTTCAAGGTTACTATTCGGGGGGTTTGTATGGGGGCGCAGGCCGGGGTTCTCAAAGATTTGCGCCGTAGGATTAGGAAACTAACGGAGGATATAGCTGCTTTAGAGCGCGATTATGCCAGTTGCCAAGCCACAGACAAACTGGCCGAAATCAGGGAGCTAGTGTCGGAACATAACGAGATGGTAGATCAAGAACTGAGGCACAGATCACGGAGATGCACTGCTAGATATTATGGGGAGGGGGGCCGACCCAGCCGTTCACTAGCGCAGAAATTGGCGGCGCCTCGTAGCCAGGCCTACATTACCGAGTTGGTGGACGAGGCAGGTGAGACGCATTTCGGTAATACGGACATTAGCGGGGTGGTACTAGATTTCTACTCTAAATTATATGGGGAACGCGATCAGCCGCCTATTGGTGAGATTACCGAGTATCTCGATGATATCGCACTGGGCTGGCGGTCCCACGATCAACGGGAGTATCTCACCTTGCCGTTTGACGTGGAGGATGTGAAGCAGGCATTCATGTCCCTCCCTACTTGCAAGGCAGCGGGTCTTGATGGCTTGCCAAGCGAGTTCTACAAGGCTTATTCTGAAGCTTTGGCGCCGCAGCTGCTGGAGGTATTTGCGGAGGCATATGACTCTGGCAGGTTGCCTCCATCCCTCACGGAAGCGTTATTTGTAATTAGGGCTCCCGGTTTTATGGTATTTATTTTTTTGACATTTCCGTCTGTATTTTTCCATATTTATTTTTTGGCAACTTTATCTGTATTTATCCATATTTATTATGGGTTTTGTGAAAAAAGTAAAGCTGAAACTGGTATATTTCCACATTTATTTAACCAATAAATATGCAGTCATTCTTGAATGCCATAAATATGCAGTCATTCTTGAATGCCTGCCAGGTTTCAGTGATATGAACACCCGCAAAAGATAAATCAGTGCACTTATGTGAAAATATGCACATTTCCGTATCAGCCTTGTTCATATCTATTGCTGTTTAAGCCCCTTTACTAAAATTCCTTTCTTTTTTAACCCCCTTATCTATCAATCCACGCAGTTATTGGCCTGGCAGTCATGGCAAAGTGCATTTAAAATCACTCAAAAAGCACCCAATTTCCGTTTTTATCCACATTTAAAAATAAATACAGACAAGAAAACAAATGGTTTTCCGTCTGTATTTATCTGTAAAAATCAGTAAAAACGGAAAACAGGGAGCCTTAATTGTAATGCTCTTGAAGCCTGATAAAGCGGCGAATGCCTGTGACTCGTATAGACCCCTCCATTATTAATATTGATGCCAAAATTTTGGCAAAAATGATTGCCACAAGGCTCCAGCCCCTGGTCCCCAAATTGGTCCTGCCGGACCAATCAGGATTTGTGCCTTCCAGGTCTACGACACACAATCTCCGTACTATCTTTTCTACTTTGCATTATTTCGACCGGGATTTTCAGGCGGTGGCCGTGCTGCTCGATGCAGCAAAGGCATTTGACTCCCTCCAGTGGGGGTACATGTTCACTGTCCTACTGAGAATGGGTATGCCTCAGTTTTTCTTAAAATGGGTCCGCCTCCTATATGATGCACCGATGGCACGGGTTCGCGTAAATGGCTGGGTCTCTGAGGCTTTTCCCATCAGGCGCGGCACGCGACAGGGATGCCCGCTATCGCCCATGCTGTTTGCGCTGGCATTGGAGCCATTGGCCTGTAAGCTGCGGCAGCGACACGCCCAAGCGGCGTTGCGGTTCCATCAACTAACCCTAAAATGGTGTCGTTATATGCTGACGATATGATGCTATATGTGCGCGAGCCCGCCACGTATTTGCCGGAGCTACTAAGAGAATATGTCCGGTTTGAGCGCTTTTCGGGGTTAGGCATCAATTGGGCTAAATCCACGGTGTTCCCACTGACGGCTGGCACTCAGGAGATTGAGATGGACTTTCCCTTGCAATGGTCAACTGACCCGGTGAAATATTTGGGCATATGGCTGCACAGAGACCCTGCAGTGGTCATCTCTGCTAATTATGGTTGCACCGTGGATAGGATTTCGGACCAGGCGGCGCGCTGGGCTAAGCTACCTCTCTCTCTTGCGGATCGAATTGCGATAATAAAAATTACGTTCCTGACCAAACTGTTGTACCTGTTTATAAATATCCCTATCAGATTGAATGTTGCGCTTTTTAATACGTTGCAGTCGGCCCTGCTCGCGTTCGTTTGGGGAGGTGGGAAACCCCGGTGCAGTTGGAGGGTTTTGTCACTACCGTTCGAACGTGGTGGTTTTGAGGCCCCGGATCTCCATTTATACTACTTATGCGCTCAGGCGCAGTATGCGCATTTCTGGTACTTTCCACAGAGGTTCCAGCCACACACGGCAATTGAGGCGGACTCGGTCCTACCGGTGCCCCTGGCTGCAGCAGCCCTGATGGGTGGAAGGGGGGGTCCACGGAATGAAATCAGCCCGGTTCACTGTACGGCTTGGGCGTGGAGTGCACTCGCTAAGAGGGCGGTGGTGGATTACCTATATGCCCCCAAACTGCCGATCGCGGCACATCCAGATATATCAGCTGCACGGGAACAAACTGCATTGCAGGTGCTGGGTAAGGTAGGGATCACTCACCTGGGAGATCTGTACACACAGGGCCAGTTTCGGGCACTTTCAGATTTGCAGAGTCGTCATGGCGCTAGCTTGATGCTGGGATTTACCTATGTGCGGGTGCGACAAGCCATCCGCGCTATCTACCCTGAATTTCCGGCAGAACCGCGTACTCTGCGAGCACTGCAGGCGGTGCTGGCGGGGGAGGAACGCGGGGGCCTGATCACCAAACTATACAATGCCTCTCTTAGGGAGACTGAACTGGCGGAGTCCCCCTCATATGTCCGATGGGCGACGACAGTGGGTACCTCTATGACACTGGTTGACTGGAAATTTTGTTGCGAATTGACAGGACGATTGACAGCGAATTGCAATCTCAGAATAATACATTTCAAATATCTACATCAACTCTATTATACCCCGCTTCAGCTACGACGTTTCGGGCTAGGACACAGTGCACGTTGCGTGCGTTGTGGACAGGATGACGCAGACTTTTTGCACTTGGCTTGGCACTGTGCAGGCATTGCCGGGTTTTGGGCACGGGTTACACAAGTGCTTACGGAGGTAGTCATGGAGCCTGTAGCATGTGTGCCTGCGGTGGGTCTGTTGGGAGGGGTTCGTAAGCTTAAACCTTGTAACAGGAGATTGGTTGCCATCTCCACGCTGTTTGCTAAGCGAGCGGTTGCACAGAGGTGGGGGGCAAAGGCTGTTCCCACAGTGAAATTGTGGATACATGACGTATTGTAGGGATCAGCTCGACACCTATGCGGAGGAACTGCCGGAGGCATCTCGCCCCAAGGACTTCTGGGCCCCCCTTACGGGGTACCTACTAGGCAAGCCAGACCTACGTTAATACATTGTATACTGTACAGGAATATACATGGAGGGTGAAGGGACTGTCGGAGACTGTGCTACATGCTACCCGAAAGGGCTATCCAGGACTTATTGAAAAGCTATTCCAAGTGCCGAGGGGGGGGGGGAGGGTCGCAGTTGCGGGGATAGTCTATGTTGGGTGGTGTTCTATATTAGTAAAACGGCTTGTATGGATATCCTGTGATGAAAAAATCGTTGCTGGCATGATGCACCTCATGTTGAGGTGTCTTCTGCTTTTACTACTTGCAAGCTGAACAATAAAGATATTGAAAAAAAAAAGTACGCAACTTAGTGATCCGTGAATTAGCGGGTCAATGCGGGTACACTTACTAAACCTTCAATGAAGGAGAAACGGTACCAATCGCATACAAATCACACCTGTACACAAGCGCAGAAATGAGTTTCACTTCAACAGAAAAAATACTGACAGCTGTTCAGACCGCTGTAGCAAGAGAAAGAGCACTGGCTCAGGGGAAACGCATAATTGTTGTAACCCCGGTACCAGCTTTAGAAGCTGTTACTAAGGCGAGCATTCCGAATGCAAAAGCCTTACATCCGAGATGGATACAATGGGCTAATTCTCTTACTGCAACAAACGTTGAATACAGATTTGATCCAAGTCTAAAAACACAAGAATTCCTGCAATACGAACAAGAATATCCTCTACCAAATGAGATTTTGCCTCTAGATCAGTATGAATATATTATTTACACTGACGGATCTGCTCAACCGGCCATAGGGAGTAAGCAACAATACAGCGCAGCGTGTGCTATCGTTAAAGATCGCATGCGGGAAGGAAAGTTCCATCCGAGTTGCACAAAAACGCAATCTCTAGGAGACTGCACGGCTCAGTTGGCAGAGTTAAAAGCACTGATACTGGCACTTGTAAATACGGATCACGAATTCCCCACACTAATTGTGTGATTCTTTTTACTGTGTACAGTCATACAATGATTACTTACATTATTGGGAACTAAACGGGTTTAAAGATGCAAAAGGTGGCACAATTAAGCATAAAATGCTATGGGAACAGGTAGTAGAGTTAAAAAACGAACTACCAAGGGCTCACGTGATACACACACGGAGTCATCAGCGTGATGGCGTTCACGTTGAAGGGAATTAATTGGCTGATGAAGCCGCAAAGGGGGCTGTGCGAACGGCTTCCGTAGCTGCAATCACTCGTTCAAAAACGAGAATAGACGGCGAGATATTGGTGGCTGTCATTGCTTCACGCAAGGGCAGCTCAGCAGTACCGAAAAAATTTCCACTCAAGTACTCATACAAATTAGATGCACAAAACATTCCATATGCTCAGATTCCTGGAGTGGGGGATAGAGTAATACCAAATATGGATCGTAGGCAAGGTTTGATTGTTGCAGCACACGAGGGTTTGGGTTCTGCACATACAGGCGTTACAGCGACTATTTCACTACTGAAACAGCGCTATTGGTGGCCAGGTCTAGCAAAACAAACTAAAGATTACGTCTTGAAATGTGACATCTGCCAGCAGATGAAGGGCTCCACCATAAAAAGACTGGCGCAGACACCACTATGGATATCTGACAAACCTCTTGCATGTGTGTATCTGGATCACTGCGGTCCTGTACAATCTGATGGGGCTTACAAGTATATCTTGGTGGCAGTGGATTCTTGTTCCAGATTCCTATGGGTTTGGCCTCAGCGCTCGGCTGACGCCCGAACTGTTATAAAAGACTTGCAAGTCTTTATAGGGACATACACAGTTGGCACGTTACATTCTGACCGTGGCCCGGCGTTTAGCTCTCGGGCTTACAAAGAGGCCATGGAAAGTATGTGCGTAGCATTGCGGTACTCCTCTCCGTACCATCCTAAGGGAAATTCGGTCGTGGAAAGGAAAAAACGGGACTTAAAGCAATCTTTAACAGCTAGGGTATTAGGCAAGGGCGGTAGTTGGGTCAATCACTTATATGGGGTTCAGAGAGCACTCAACAATCAGCCAAGAAGTTCTCTAGGGGGTGTCACTCCATATGAGGTCCTATTTGGGACGAGAATGTTGGTACCCGATCTTGATTGTGAAGGCACAGTGGCGGATGAGAAACCATTTGATATCCATGATCGTTTGCCTGTTTTACAGGATCTAAATGAATCCAGGACAAGACAAAGTAACGTCAACACTAAACAAACCGCCACTGGGGAAGTCAAGGCAGTCACGGCAAGATCTGCCTGGATCCCAAAAGTCAGGGATCTGGTCAGAGAGAAAATAGCGGACAAGAAAGAATTCGGGCCATCGTACAGAAAGCCTGTACCGGTCCTAGCAGTACAAGGAACAAGAACTGTACTCCTGGCCGTCTCTTGCCGGGAAAAAGGAGAAAAGATTTATCTCAATTGACTTAATCAAACCACACTATGTGGCCGATACTGAACAGTATTATAAATGGGGTAACCCGTAAGACCACTGGACCCGGGTAAACAATGGTACATAAACAAATGGTCACAGTGGAGAATTGATTTAGAATTCACGTATGTAGAACCAAATTCAAATGCATTAAACAATTCAAACGCCACTACAAAAAACAAATGATTTCTAATGATTTAATTTGCATCACAGAATCAATATCAATCCAAATATAAGAGTATACTATTAATCAACATTAATACACATTAGTGCTCAGAAAGAGAAAAGAGGAGGGAGGTGGGGTGTGAGTGGTCAAGGAAAAATGAGTGACGGTGTAAAGAAACGGAAAGGTAATGTGGTTCAGATACATTCAAATTTTTAGATCCAATCCGGCCTTTTACTTGGCTAACCAGTAAAGTAAACAAAACATAACATTATAGGCACAGATAGACATGTCTCTGTCGCCTATGTTTGATGCAAATGCCAATATGTCAACGTTTCGACCCTTTAGTCATAAAGGTAGCTTCATCCTTATTGGGGGTCTTCATCAGGACTCAAAGGAAGGTGAGTGAGGGGAACGGGAGCACCATTAGTTGACAGCGCGTGTAATCAGGCTGTATTTGCAAGATGAGGGCCCGTAAGCTCTTGAAAGAACTGCAAGATTCCAATAAATGAAATTAATGGGTGCCACAAGTACACCTGGGTGTCCGGACTGGGTTGAATAATCACCACCGGCAGAGCTTACGGACCCTCATCTTGCAAATACAGCCTGATTACACGCGCTGTCAACTAATGGTGCTCCTTTCCCCTCACTCACCTTCCTTTGAGTCCTGATGAAGACCCCCAATAAGGATGAAGCTACCTTTATGACTACAGGGGTCGAAACGTTGACATATTGGCATTTGCATCAAACATAGGCGACAGAGACATGTCTATCTGTGCCTATAATGTTATGTTTTGTTTACTTTACTGGTTAGCCAAGTAAAAGGCCGGATTGGATCTAAAAATTTGAATGTATCTGAACCACATTACCTTTCCGTTTCTTTACACCGTCACTCATTTTTCCTTGACCACTCACACCCCACCTCCCTCCCTCTTTTTCTCTTTCTGAGCACTAATGTGTATTAATGTTGATTAATCGTATACTCATATTTGGATTGATTTTGATTCTGTGATGCAAATTAAATCATTAGAAATCATTTGTTTTTTGTAGTGGCGTTTGAATTGTTTAATGCATTTGAATTTGGTTCTACATGCAATACTGAACAGTAGGCCTCGTGGACTCCACAGTAGCAGACGCCCTCCTCTCGCTACAATCCAAGAAGTTCAAACAGAAAGACTCATCACGTTTGAAGAGCCTCCTGTACGGAATGAAGGACTAAGCAACAATGCTATGGAACTCGTTCCCCTTGAACCCGAAGTTCATCTACAAAATGAAACTCAGAACAACACTCAAGTTGCGATCAGACCAAATACAGACGTCTACGTCAACATGCCTCGACGAGAGAAAAATGCGATTTCAACAAATCCCGATGCAATTCCTACAATTGATCGATCTGCTTCTGGCTACTTCATGAACTTTGATACGTTTTCTTTGGATCCAAGTGAACCGGAAACGACGCCAGCCCAAAACTTTCTTAAAAAGACTTACCTGGTATCGCCTTAGTTAGAACTCTGGGTAATTACTGGGATTCTATTTTTTCTTTTCTGGCTAGGCTTAGTAATAACTTTTAGCATGCTTATTAATGGACGGTATCTTCAGCAAAGATCTACAGCCCCGAAAGTTAATTTAATTTTAAAACCACATCAATCGTCTCATCGTGAACAGAGAGACTTGTTATCAGTGAACATCACAGCAGTTCCTATACCGGATGGTATAGTTTGGGACAAGGTTGATTTCGAAATATTCGGTCCGACTGAACTTTTAAAAATTTCTCATTTATTTAAAATTTCATTAAGTGATATCATTACCTCCAGTACATTTTCTGATGATTGGGACTCTGAAACTGTTAATAACATGTTGTCTGATTTAGAAAAAACTGCTGCATTTCCGAACACTGAAATGTTTCAGACTATGACACTTTGTACTGTTACCAGCATTATGGTCATCATTTTCTGCACAAATCTATTTCACCTAGAAATGTTTTTGAGTACCATCAGTGGGAACATTGCCCTACACCACCAAAAAGTAGTTCGCACACATTTGCACAGAAATGTTCATACTTTTCAGGCTTTAACACCACTGACCTGACCTCATATTATTATAAGGTTACACCAACATCAGCACTGAAAATTATGTTGACAAACACCAAACAGATTTACTCTGCTTCCTTTATTGCCCAACTGTCTGAACAGGGTTTTGACCTATGGAAGGACACAATAGACTTAAAATCAGTTTGGGGTTCTAGGGACTGGCAAGCCCAGGGAACAGAAGCGCTATTTAGAGCATGCCTCATTCCACAGCAGATGATATTTCTAAACAAAACTGTGCAACAGACATCCTGTCTTGGATTAGCCAAGAACACGGACCTGAACACACCTCGATTTCCAACACCATCATAGATGGGAGGGTGGCAAAATTCGACTTCACAGGAAGGGGCAACAGTAGATGACATTTTACAGTATAATAGATCAGACCCTAATTGGGAAAAATGGGTGGTTTGGCCCTTAGACACAAACATATGTCAAACGATTCTTGGGTATCACCGAAGGGTTCAATATCCATAGGCCAGACCCGCGTTAAGTACAAAGAGAACACCCGGGGTAGTGACATCCTACAGTGTTGGGAAGTTGTACCTTGATTGGCTAGAAACCTCAACACTAACAGAAGTGAAACAACACTTAGCCTTACTCTCACAAGACATGGATCTTAGGGATTTTTTACAAGGTCCCAGGTAACAACGTCAGAAACGTTTCATATATGCCGGTATATATGCGGCCTATAATGAAAATTGGAAAATATCCCAACAAGAGCCCGCAGAGAGAATTCGGGAAATAGACCGTATTAACTTAGAAAAATCGTTGGCTGTGGTAGACAATGGGTTAACAACTTTGTCCTCCAGAATATATTCTTTGGGCAACATTGGTGTCTTCTGCGATAGATATCCTAGAACAAGATTTGGCCCTACTACAACACGGGCAATCTCAATTACGTTCTATCATGTTATTGAGCTGGACGCTGCAATCTTTGCGTGCAGGCTTTGTGCCTTGGCGTTTTATAAACAGTACGTCTCTGTTTTCTGAATATAATCTAACAGATAAACAGGTTGAAATGGCACAAAGGGGAGCTAAATATACAATGCTGCGTATTGAAAAACTGGACCGACTACCATTTACAGTAGCGGAAGCTCCGTCTACTGAATGGCTAATCCATGGCCACATAACTCTACCGGTCACTACTTTTCAGTTTCAATATTGCCTTGAACAAAGGCAGGCGGGCAAATATGAAAAAATGGGTAAGGAATACATTAAGGAATCCTGGGATTTACCATATAGATTTCGATGCCGGAGTGGGGATCGAGAAGTGTTTCTAAGTGGTACAAACTGCAAGAGCGCTTTGAGCGGTTCTCTCATGTGCCGGGACATTTCATTGCACGGAGCGTGTAATGGGTCGATAGCAAACTTGTCCTGCCACATGAAAGGGACTCCAGCTGCCGTGATTAAACCGGTATTCGAGCTGCTCTCAAATGGGAGTTACTTGATGCTGAACGATCAAGGTTGCTGTGGTATGCTTCCGGGCATTGCCTATCTGGTCACTGTGAACTCCAGGGTTACTTGCTGTATGCAAGTATTGTTTCCCCCAACAAGTACAGTCAGGGAGGCACCGTTATGGCCTTCATTGAATGTTTCCTTTATACAATTTGATACTTTGAACAGACTGAAAGCCATGCTTTTACAGCAAACCGTACCCTTAACCTCCGCTCGAGAGACCTTTGATCTTCAAATCGCAAGGACCTCGACTGAGATACAGGCACTTATACGTACAAACTGCCCCATTCATTTCGCAGAAATGGTGGGTCGTATCTTTAATATGTCTGATACGAGTGGTATTGTACATCTATTTAAGACCATAGGGTCAGGACTTCTTAGCACCTTTCAGACAATCCTCGGAGTTATCCCGAACTTTATACACTCCGTATTTGGAAGCATTTTTGGAGGTCTACCTCTGATCCTGCTATCAATAGCGGGAATCCTGATCGTCATTTACCTGCTACGCAATGGACGGCCCAATTACCAACGAGATGGCAAAAGCGCTCCTGGAGCGGAAATACCGTGAACGCATGGTACAACATATGGGCACACCTCGCCTAAGGGAACTAAGCGCCTCTTGGTTCCTATCGTTTAGACCAGTATGGATGGACTGCATCTTACCTGTTCTTCGATGCCTGTTTTGCGGTGAAGAATGCGTGTTGGACCGCTGTCTGACACTTGCAACGGACACGCCTGCAGACTTAAATACCAGGCTGGAACCCCTGAGGGCCCATGCTCGGCAATGTCCCCAGCGTATTCTCATCTTGATGGCTGCATTCCTCGAGAATCCGCAGGTGCCTTTCACAACTGGGTTGAGCTTTAGCTCCACCACTAGCACCAAGGTATCGACTACAGCACCGGCTGCCTCTACACCAGCTATTGGCAGTACTGAATATCATCTGTGCTCCATTGACGTACTCTGCGAGGTGTTACAAGGACCGTCCCCTACAGCAGCAAGCAGCGATGATGTTGCGTCTCCCAGCCAGGACATTTAATCTGTAATTGGCTCATCGTGTGCTGGAAAAGAATTCGGATTTTCATTTTTCACTTAACTTAACTAAATTTGGAACATTTCCTACAAAATTGACACTCGCTAAAAAGCATGGCCTTTTGACGCTTGTAGAACCTCAACTTATATAAACAAACTGAATTAGGACTGCGACTTAAGTGAGCATTCCAAAAAATGATTTCCGTAGTAAAAAAAAATAATTACCCTTTTAAACCTTTTTAAATTGTTTTTAAAATGATTTTAGAACAAGGTTTTACAGGACTCACTGAAAAATGTTTTATGCACTGCTATCTAGTAAAAAGTAGAGTTCACTAGCATTTTATCATTGTTGACTGTTCGGAAGAGGAGTGGGTGTTATGTTTCATATAGGTACCCTAATATAGGCCCGGGTAACATCATACCCCTTCACCTATATTACCTCCCCTACACTGTAACGAGCCTTTTAGGATTGAACCTTTACCTAGTTCTAGTCCTGGGTGCAGAAGGAGGGTTTCTCCTAAACAATAGAGTCCTATAACTCCATCAATAGACTCACACAGTATGAATGAATATTCATAAGGGTTCTTAGAAACCAGGCTGGGGCTACACCACCTTCCTCCCCATATCTACGTACATGGTTCATCCCATACATCATCCTCAAATCCAACAATGGCTAATACAAGCAACAAAGGAGCCCTAGATACTTTCTGTATAAATATAGCACCTCTTGCTAGTGTTAGAGGGAACCGAGACTTCCAGGCCGACACACTGACCAGAGACGCTGAAGCTCCTGCATGCAGACGCCCCAGCTGACAGTGGTCTGAACATCCCTTGCGCGGTGTCCAACTTGAGACCAAGAAGGGCTCCTACATTCTCACACTTCAGGTAATGGGGTTCGACTAAGTCCTAGAGGGATTCTTGGCTTTACACCTACTCACATGCTAGGTACACTTGGGTACATCTAGGTAGGCATCGTAGGAGTACGCACTTTCTTTTATCAATGCATTTTATATTCATGTATTTATTCATGCTTATTGCAACATGGTAGAACTGTACTATCCTTTTATATTCGCTGTACTGCTAATCATATATCTCTGCTACTGTCTAATGGTTGTTGCAGCTCATATATTCTACACAAGAATAACAACTGTTCAATAAACCCTTATTGAAACGCCCAGGCTGTTTATTCTGTGCATCTCTGAGACAAGATAAGTGAGCACGAGTGACTGAGCGAAAAGTAGTACATTGTTTCCACGATGTTGAGGGATCAGGGTTGTCATGTTCTGAGGTTGCCAGAAACTAATCTCTCCCCGATAAGAGGAGACACTAGTGGCACTGTGAGCTAGCTTATGCAAACAGGTTAACATTTCTCGGTGTGGGTGCTCCGAGTCAGTCTGCCACCAAACCCACAGTTTATGTTATCCGAACACGCAGGTCCTGTATGGACAATATAGGAACTACACGACACCGGTTGTTGGCTGCTGGCAAGCAGGCCACTGGGTTGTGGGAGCAAAGATCCTGGACTTTAGTTCAGGGCAAATGGGGAAACAACTTAGCACCAAAGGTGCACCCTCAGCGGCACTAGGACGGCCGGGTGCAGGGTGCTGTTTCGACGTCGGATGCCCTGTTGTTTCCAATGGAGAGCCTCCGGTTTGCAAAAGCACTGCAGGCAGGGAGACGAAGGACTTCTGGGTGCGACCACCACTTCGAGAGGTAAGTTGGGAAGTTAGGGGTTGGTTAGGCACCGTTGGTTTGGGCACACAAGGCCGTGGGGCGTCGGGTGCAGGGGTGCCTTTCGGGGTCGGATCTTCTTACCAGCTCCTGGTCGCGGTTAGGGGGGGCCTTCTGGATTTAGACTGCAGGCGTCGGCTGGAGGCTTGAGGCTGGTCAGGGGTCGCCGGATCTCGGTTCAGGATCGCCAGGGTGACCTCCTCGTGGTGTTTGCCCACTCGAGCTCGGGCCGTGGACGGCGGGTGCAGAGTGGGGCGGATTTGCGGTCTCCGGCTGCTGCCAGAGGTTGCAGTTGAACAATTCCGGTGTTCACGGGAGAAGCAGTCTTTGGAAGTGAAGGCAGGCAGGTCCTCCGGGGTTTTTGAGGTTGCTGGCTGCAGGACACACCGGGATTTTGCAGGAGCAGGTTCGAGGGGGAGACAGGCCGGTAGGGCTGGGGCCAAGTCAGTAGGCGTTTTCCTCTTGTTAGCTGCTGCACGGCTGTTCGGTCCTTCTTCTTTTCTTCTTTTTTCTTGTCTGGATCTGATGAAGCAAGGTTCAGGGGTGCCCCTAAATACTAGTTTTAGGGGAGTTACAGGTAGGTTAAAGGCAGGGACCAATGGGTCCCTTCCCTGGGGTGGGTACACCCCCTATTATGCCACCCTCCAGTGGGAGGGGGGCATGTGCCTGTCCCTGGTTGGCTGAGTCCCATCTTCAAGATGGTGTGGACTGAGAGTTGTGCTTCACCTCACCTCCCCCACCTGAAGGGTGGAGTTGGCAGTGGTGGGCACACCTCTGTTCCTCACTTGTTTTTCCTGCCGGTTCTCCCGCCCAAAGTGGGGGTCAGAACCAGTGGGGACCAGTTGCTGAAAGCAGCAAGCGGCCTGGGGAAGCTCACAAAGGCGGCAAGCCTTTGAAGCTTCCCCTTCGTGAACCCTGCCCATCCTGGGGGAGGAGGCTTGGCACCTCGTCCCAGGATGTGCATTGTTTCAGGCCCCAGAGAGCAGCAGGCTCTTGACCCAGGGATCCAGAAACATGTCTGGTGGTGGCAGCTGAAAGCAGCCACTCAGCCTGGACACTAGAGGTGGGTTAGTTTTCAGGGGGCATATCTAAGATGCCCTCTGTGTGCATTTTTCATTAAATCCCACACTGGCATCTGTGTGGGTTTAATGTGCTGAGAAGTTTGATACCAAACTTCTCAGTTTTCAGTGTAGCCATTAGGGTGCTGTGGAGTTCGTAATGACAAACTCCCAGCACCATATACTCTTAATGGCAGCACTGCACTTACAATGTCTAAGAATGGCCTTAGACACTGTAGGGGTACAGGGCTCATGCACCTGTACCCTCACCACTGGTATAGTGCACCCAGCTAGAGGGGTGACTGACCTATGCCAGGGCAGTGGGTTGTAGGCAAGGCACACAGAGATGTGTGCCATGTCGACTCTTCACTTTGTTCTGCACCAAAACACGCAGCCTGCAAAGACAGTGTGTGAGTGTAGTGGTACAGGACCTTTAAGGGTGGCACAATAAGTGCTGCAGCCCTTAGAGGCCTTCTCTGGTCACAGTGCCCTGGGTACCTGTGGTACCATTTACCAGGCACTGACCTGTGGCCAGAGATGCCAATTGGGTTTAGGCTTCAATGCAGTTTTAGGGAAAGAACATAGGCCCTGGGTACCTGATTAGCAGGAGCCCAAGGCACACTCAGTCAAAGTACATCAGCAATTCAGCAAAAAAGTGGGGGCAACCATGCAGAAAGAGGGCACTTTCTCACAGACTCCCACAAATCTGGACGAGGTGAAGACATTTTTGGGTTTAACTTTTTTGATGGGCTTGATAAGGAAGCTGTCCCTGTTTTCATATTGGTCTTCTAGTACCTTGATGGCAACAGCCATATTTCCTGCAATTATGAGTCGTGATCAGTATTTACTTTTCCTTCGGATGCTGCATTTTGTTGATAATACTTTGGCGTTGCCATGAGATCACCCTGACTGTGACCATCTTTTTAAGATTCGGCCTGTCCTCGATCACTTTGTAGATCGATTTTCAGAGATCTATACTCCAGGGAAAGAAATATCTGTTGATGAATATTTGGTCCTGTTCAAGGGCCGTTTGGTTTTTAGGCAATACATTCCTAGCAAGAGGGCACGCAATGGAATTAAGATGTTTATGTTGTCTGAGAGTATGACAGGATAGGTCTATAATTTCCGGGTGTACACTGGTTGGGATTCCACTATTGACCCCCCCTGGTTGTCCGTCCACTTTAGGAGTTTCAGAGAAAATTGTGTGGGATCTTGGAAGAGGACTTTTTAACAAAGGTCACCATTTGTACCTAGATAACTTCTACACTGCTGTGCAATTGTTTAAGGAACTGTTCAAAGTGGACACTCTAGCTTGTGGCACAATCCGCTCTAACCATAAAGGTTACCGAAAAAAGCTTATTTGCAAAAAGCTTGAGAGGGGGCAGTGCAGTGCCTTGCGTAGTGATGAACTGTTAGCTGTGAAATTTGTGGACAGGAAGGATGTCTACATGATGAATACCATCCATGATGAAAGTATTCACCTGTGACTGTTTGGGGTCAAATCTCTGAAGTGCGCAAACCTGTGTGCATTGTAGACTACAATAAGCACATGGGTGGTGTAGATAGAGTAGATCAGAGGTTGGAACCTTACACTGCTGTTCGTAAGGCTTACATTTGGTATAAGAAGTTGGCCATCCATCTCTTCAACTTAGCAACTTTTAATGCTTTTGTTGTGCTAAAGGAGTGTTGTCCAGCATCAAGGATGACTTTTGCTCGGTTTCAGGAGTCTGTAATAGACAGCCTTGTTGTAGTGAAACAGGCAAGTGTTCCTAGAGTTGGAGTGGTGGAGGATGTGGCTAGATTGAAAGATCGCCACTTTGCTGATTTAATTCCTCCCACGCCCCAAAAAACCAATCCCTGTAGGAGATGTAGAGTCTCTTTGCGAAGAGGTATGCGGAAGAAGAGTCGAATGCACTCTGCAGATTGTCCTTCTAATCCTGGGTTGTGTGTGCCCACATGTTTCAGATTGTATCACACTTAAAAATGTTTTTGGGAGCAACCTTGAGTCTAATAGTGAACTGCCTGGTCTGTATTGTTTTATATTTGTAGTTCGGTTTCACGGTTGGCATTAGAATGATGTATTTAGTTACAGCTGTTGTGTTTATAGTTTTACATCTATTTCCAATGGGTTTGTGTTTTCTTTCTTGTTAAAAAAAAAATAACAAATTGATGAGTGTGCGTGGATTGGCGTTCGGCATGGCGGTGTGCATGGACTGGAGTGCATGCCCTGGCACTTGGCTGGTGGTGTGCATGGACTGGCACTTGGCTGGCGGTGTGCGTATACTGGGGCTTGGCTGGTGGTGTGTATGGACTGGCGTTTGGCTGGCGGTGTGCGTGGACTGGCGTTTGGCTGGCAGTGTGCGTGGACTGGCCTTTGCCTGGCAGTGTGCATGGACTGGTGTTTGCCTAGTGGTGTGTGTGGACTGGCGTTTGGCTGGCGGTGTGCAAGTAGTGACTTGCTGCTGGTCATTACTCACACTGCTAGCCAAGCACCACTGCACACACTACATCAACCGCCAGCCGGTATGATTGCTGTGTCAGTCATGTGGGCGTATGAAAGTGATGGGCCCTTGAATGGCGCTGTCTGTTGATGTGAATGGTGTAATGTGCTGGGCCCGTGGCTGGCGGTGTGAATGGTCTTGTGTGTCACGTATGAAATCGTGTGAATGGCCTGTAAAGAGGTTGGTGTCTTGCCATGGCTTTACAGCTCACGAGCTGTGAGTCATTTGTTCAGGTTTTTAACCTTTAAATTATTAACAGTTGTTGGAAAGTGGATTATTGGTAGGGGCAAATGTAGGTCTGCCACTGGCAATAAGGCCACTAATCATTGGTAGGACTCAGCATAGGTCTTAGAAAATTGTTCCTATGCTCAACCCTTGGTAACGTGGCTGCGAGCAGACAGGCTTAACTTCAAAGACAGGTATGTAAAGCATTTAAAAACACCAATTCAGTAAATAATTGAGACACAACACATAATAAAAATCCAACACCAATTTATAAAAATAGGAAATATTTGTATCTTTAAAATGACACCAAAATGACAAAAATCCAATGTAGGGAACCGGAGATATGAATTTTCAAAGATTTAATAAAATATAGCACTTAGATGTTTATAGCACCATATTGGGATACCTGCTCGCGATAGACCGGGGCAAAGTCAAAGTTTCAGGCCGACCGCGATGGAGCCCTGGGCGGCTACAGCTTGCGGCAGGTCCCGGTCTCAGTTACTACCTTCACACTTAGAAACTTTTCTGGAGCTTTTCTCCTCGAGGCCCCTCAAAGCTCCCAGCCAGTCCGGATCCGGTGAGGGTTCGCCGGATTGCCTTTCGACGAGCTCCCGGTCAACTTCCCTGGAGCGGACTTAGAAACTTTTTCTTTAGCGCTTCAGCGGGGCAACCCAGGAGCCCAGGCCGACACGCGATGGAAGGCAGGCGGCTTGGCGTTCGCGGTTGCTCCCAGTCACCTTTTCTACGAGCGGACTTAGAAGCTTTTCTGGAGCTTTTTCTCGCGGGGTCTCTCGATGCTCTTCATGTAGCCAGATCCGGTGAGGGTTCGCCGGCTTCAGATTTCTTCTACTCCCGGTCAAACTCTGGAAGTCGGACCGACAGAGCTTTTAGCGGGACGAACCTGGGTGGCTTGGCCGACTCGCGGTTGAAGGCAGGCGGCTTGGCTTACCAGGTTGAGTCGGTCCCTCTATGGAGCTTTTTTTCAAAGTTTCTCCAAAGGTCTCCAAACTTTTTGAACTTCTTCCTGAAGTTCCTCAAAGGGTCCCAAAGTGTCTCAAACTCACTCCAAGGGTCTGGAAGCTCCAAGATGGTCCTTGAAAGTGGAGGGCTTCAGTTCCCACAATCCACTGGGACGTCACCCTTACAAATCCACTGGTAGTTCTCCAGGGTGCAGATTTAGTTGGTGATGTTCCAGATGAGCTCTTTTAACCTGTAGCTTTCAGGGAGTCCACTCTTTAGTTCTTTTTCAGCAAAATAATCCACAGGGCTGTAGTTTCAGATGGTGCAGTTTTCAGAGGTCAGGTCTTAGAAATCTTTGCACAGCAAAACTTCTCAGCTTGGCAATGTCTTGCTTCAGTAAGTTTCAAGCAGCAGATCTGGAGGGCTCTGCCCTTCTCAGATACGTATTCCATGTTCTCTGGGTCAGACAGGAGGTCACTCCTGACCAATGGGAGCAGGGTAACTCCTCAAACGTATGACCACTTCCTGTAGAGTGTGGCATTTTGTCCCAGAGTGCATCAAATCTTCCAAATCCATAATGGCAGATTTTCCAGCAAGGAGGCGAGAGCTGGCTAAACAAACCCCTAGGATGGCTAATTTACTTAGACTCTCCCCCCTGCATCTGCTCATACCTTCCTTAATCCCCCCATCTGCCTGAGATAGAAAGTTCAGAGTTGTAAATGTCACTGGGTTCTGCTTTTCTCTTTGAAGCCCATGGTTTACAACCCCTCTCCCTGACCTGGCATTCCTGTGGACCAGCACACTGCCCTCCCAGCCCAGCTGCATAACCCCAGGGGCTCTTTATCACCTCTTCAAGGCAGCCTGGCTAATCCACTTAACTCTGACCAATCAGGGCAGACCACTGGAAGGCTGAATCTGGACTTACAAACAAGAAAGTCTTACAACTTCTTGTAGGTACACTTTAGGAGAAATTCAACAATATCATATTGTGGGATTTATTAATACCATTCGGGGAAATCTTTGAATGGCATCTCTAGCCCTCTCCTATCAAGAGTTATTAATTAATAACTTCCTACCGTGTTAACCTATGTAACAGGGGATTTGCAATGGGATAAATGACTTGGGCCATTTTTCCTGCACCAGGACTTACAAAAACATATTTTATAAGTACTTTGCTTATATCTACAGGAACCCCCACCCCATAGGACAACTAGGGGAGACTTTAGGGGTTCTGAATCTGTAAAAATATTGCAGATCCTCACTTCACAGTGCGCCTAGCATCAAAGTCGAATTTGGGCAGCACTTTACCACAATGTGGGAGTGAAATTTCACTTAACCCAGGCATATAAAAACTCATTTTATAAGGGTGTACCTTCTAAATATCTGACCCCCCCACCCCTGGGACACCTAGGGGAGACCCTGGGGGTCCGTAATATGTCACAACATTGTAGGTTATCCATTTTTAAGTGCCCCAAACCCCAAAGTCGAGTTTGGGCACCATTTACTTTTTAAAAGCAGTCCGGGCACCCAGGGCTGCTTTTAAACTGACCTCAGGCTTCAGCAGTGCACACATGCAAGTGCAAAAAGAGCTGCTAGCCTCTAAACTGCCATGCCCTAGGGTACTAGGGACTTCTAGGTAGTTTCAATCCCCCTGCCCTATTATATACTAGGGGCTTATGGGGTAGGTCATGCCAATCACAGGGGTACCCCACAATACCATTGTGTACCCTAGTGTATGTAGGTGTTTTAAGTGTATTCTAATGTGTCTCTTTCAGCATTGCACTGGCCCTGGGCCTGGTTAGGCAGAGCGCAGGGTCAGTCAGAGTCAGTTACCACCAGTATCAATCAGCAAAACGTTGGGGGGTGCCCAGGGCACAGGATGACTTTGCAACATAGCGCCCCCCCAAACAAAAGGGGATGGGTTACTAACCTACACCCTGGTAGTCCTCATCAGCTAAGTGGAAAAACCTAGAAAGTCCATCCGCATTTGCATGGGCAACCCCAGGTCTGTGTTCCACTGTAAAGTCCATTCCCTGTAGGGAAATGGACCACCTTAACAACTTGGGATTCTCCCCTCATCTGCATGAGCCATCTGAGAGGCCTGTGGTCAGTTTGAACACGAAAGTGAGTCCCAAACAAATATGGTCTCAACTTTTTCAGGGACCAAACCACAGCAAAAGCCTCTCTCTCAATGGCACTCCACCTCTGCTCTCTGGGAAGAAGCCTCCTGCTAATAAAGGCAACTGGCCGATCAAGGCCCTCTTCATTTAGCTGTGACAACACTGCCCCAATCCCTTGCTCTGAAGCATCTGTCTGAACCACAAATTCTTTTGTGTAGTCAGGGGCCAGTAGCACTGGTGCTGAACACATGGCAGCTTTCAGAGTGTCAAAAGCCTTCTGACACTCTGGGGTCCAAATCACCTTCTTGGGCCTCTTTTTAGAAGCGAGTTCTGTTAGGGGCCCCACAATGGTCCCATAATTTTGAACAAACCTTCTATAGTACCCTGTCAGTCCAAGGAATGCCCTGACCTGAGTCTGGGTAACAGGAGCTGTCCAATCCAAAATAGTTTGGATTTTAGCTTGGAGAGGCTGTACATGGCCCCCACCTACCAGGTGGCCCAGGTACACCACAAAACTCTGCCCTATTTGGCACTTGCTTGCCTTAATAGTCAGGCCTGCCTGCTGCATGGCCTGAAGCACTTCCCTTAAGTGGCTTAAGTGATCCCCCCCAGGTAGAAATGTATACAGCTATATCATCCAGGTAAGCTGCACTGAACTGTTCCAGCCCAGACAAGACCCTGTTCACCAACCTTTGGAAGGTGGCAGGTGCATTCTTTAATCCAAAGGGCATTACCTTGAACTGATAATGGCCCTCTGGGGTGGAGAATGCTGACCTCTCCTTTGCTCCATCAGTGAGGGCAATCTGCCAGTAACCTGAAGTCAAATCAAAAGTACTCAGGTACTTAGCAGCCCCTAACCTGTCAATGAGCTCATCAGCTCTAGGTATAGGGTGAGCGTCAGTCTTGGTGACTGCATTCAATCCTCTGTAGTCCACACAGAGCCTTAACTCCTTGGGTCCCCCCTGAGGATTAGGTTTAGGCACCAGCACCACTGGACTGGCCCATGGAATCTCAGACGGTTCAATTATCCCCAGTTCCAGCATCTTAGCAACCTCAGCTTTAATGCTGGCTCTGACATTGTCAGACAACCTGTACAGTTTATTTTTGACAGGTAGGCTGTCACCAGTGTCAATGTGGTGCACACACCACTCAGTGATGCCTGGGGTCAAAGAGAACAGGCCAGCAAACTGCTGGCCTTACAGTCTCTGTGCTGCTGGTCTGTCAACTTGGGAGAGAGTATCACCCCCTCCACTGACCCATCTTGCACATTAGTGGAGAGGAGGTCGGGCACAGGCTCAGTTTCCTCCTCCACACCCTCATCAGTGACCAGTAACATGGTCATGTCTGCCCTGTCATGGTGGGGTTTCAATCTATTCACATGCAGGACCCTATGAGGGTTCCTGGGGGTGCCAAGGTCCACCAAATAGGTAACCTCACCCTTCTTTTCTAAGATTGCATAGGGCCCACTCCACTTGTCATGGAGGGCCCTGGGAGCCACAGGCTCCAACACCCACACCAATTGTCCTGGAGTATACTCAGGCATAGTAGCCTTTTGATCATACCAGTGCTTCATGAGCTCCTGGCTGGCCTCCAGTTTCCTGTTTGCCTTGTACATGTACTCTGCCATTCTAGATCTCAGGCCTAGCACATAGTCAAGCACATTGTCCTTTGCTTCTTTAAGAGGCTTCTCTAAAGACTCGCTCAGCAGGCTCAATGGCCCCCCTCACAGGGTGTCCAAACAACAACTCAAAGGGACTGAAACCAACCCCTTTCTGTGGCACCTCCCTGTAGGCAAACAATAAGCATGGGAGGAGAACATCCCATCTCCTACTGAGTTTCTCTGACAACCCATTTATCATGCCCTTCAGGGTTTTGTTGAATCTCTCAACAAGACCATTTGCTTGTGGGTGATAGGGGGTGGTGAACTTGTAGTTGACACCACACTCATCCCACATAGCAGTCAGATAGCTGGACAGGAAATTCGTGCCCCTATCTGACACCACCTCTTTTGGAAAACCCACTCTGGTGAACACACCAAGCAGTACTCTAGCCACTGCAGGAGCATCAATGGTTCTAAGAGTTCTTGCTTCAAGGTACCTAGTGGCATGGTCAAATACCACTAAGATATACCTATTCCCTGATGCAGTAGGTGGGTCCAGGGGACCAACAATGTCCATCCCCACCCTTTCAAAAGGAACCCCCACCACTGGCAGTGGTATTAGGGGAGCCTTTGTCTTGCCCCCTGCCTTGCCACTGGCCTGACAGGTGACACAGGAGCTGCAAAACTCCTTTACCTTTTCAGACATATGGGGCCAGTAGAAATGGTTCACCAATCGGTTCCATGTCTTCGTCTGTCCCAAATGTCCTGCCAAGGGGATATCATGACCCAAAGACATGATGAACTCTCTGTACTTCTGGGGTACCACCAACCTCCTGGTGGCCCCCTCCTTGAGGTTTCTGGCCTCAGTATAAAGCAGTCCATCTTCCCAGTAGTTTGTGAAACCCACTGTCATCCCCTTCCTCTTGCTTAGAAGCAATCCGACTCAAGCTCTCACGGGTGGGACAGTCACGCTGTCCCTTACTGAACTCCTCTCTGGTGGGTCCACCTGCTCCTGTCAGTTCTGCCAAATCTGACAGCTCTGGCAGGGATGGAGTCCCTCCCTCAGAGGCCAGATCCTCCCCATCTTTTTCCTGCACCTCTGGAGTTCCCTGGGCTGGCTCACCAGGCCCAGTACCCTTGTCCTTGGATGCTTGGCCCTTTTTTACAGGGCCCATGTGTCCAGCCCCTCCCTTCTGGCTAGTCTGTGACCTAGTCACAGCACATACCCACTCAGGGAGCTCCAATATTTTCATATGGAGTCCTCGCTCCACCTCTGACCACACAGAGGCTTCAAGATCATTGCCCAGTAAACACTGGACTGGGAGCACCTTTGACACAGCTACCTTCATAGGGCCTGTCACACCTCCCCATTCCAAATCCACCACAGCCATACGATGGAGTTTGGTAGTGCTGTCTGCATAACTCGCCTGATGTGACTCACCAGGTAACAACCTTTCTGGAGGCACCAGCTCATCCAGGACCATAGTTACACTAGCCCCAGTGTCTCTGATAGCCTCAACCTCAGTCCCATTCACTTTAGGCCTCTGCCTGTACTTGTCCATGTTTGGAGGTAAGGCAGCAAGGGTTGCAATATTCACCCCACCCAGGGACACGAAGGTTGCTTCCACCACCTGACTACTCCTCACTGGGGCACCACTCTCCACCCCTACACTGACACTGGCAATCCCTGTGGATGGCCCCTTAGGAGGGAGCTTCTTGGCGCAGACAGCATCTCCCTGCATGTGCCCTGGCTGGTTACAGTCAAAGCACTTAACCACTTTTGAGGGATCAAAGAACCTACCATTCTTCCTGATTCCACCTCCCTTTGGATTTGGGTTGGCTCGAGGCCCCCCCCTCCTTGTGCAGGTTTTTGTGGGTCTTTGGAGGACTCCTTTTGGTTTTGACCTTCTTTCCCTTGGGCTTTCCCCTGGGGAGGGACCTGTCCTCCTTTCTTCTGGTCACCCCCTGGTGCTGAATGGAAACCCGGGTTCTCACCCACTCATCAGCTGCTTCACCCAGCTCTCTCGGGTCTGTCAGCTTAGAGTCCACTAGATACTGGCGTAACTTCTCTTCTGCACAATGAGTCAAAATATGTTCTTTCAAAAACAAATTATACAATCCCTCATATGTGTCAACTTTGTTACCAACAATCCAGCCTTCCAGTGCCTTCACTAAAATGTCCACAAAGTCTACCCAAGACTTTGAACTCAATTTCTGGGTGCCTCTAAACTTCACCCTGTACTGCTCTGGAGTCAGACCAAATCTCTTGACTAAGCATGCCTTCATCTGCTGGTATGATTCTGCATCCTCTCCCTTCAAGGTCAGGAGCCTATCACTCCCAGCTACTGGAATTAACTCCCAAAGGAGTGCACCCCAATACCTAGAGTGGACCCTACTCATTCTAAGGGCCCTCTCAAAAGCTGCTAGCCACTTGTCAATGTCATCCCCCTCTGTGTACTTGGGCACTATACCCTTGGGAAGTTTAGGTTCAAATGCACCACCCCTGGACATCTCAAACTCTTCCTCATTTTCACTGCCACCATTTCTTCTCAACTCCTCCTTCTCCCATCTCTTCCTAGCCAATTCCAATTTCTCCTGCTCTAAAGCTATCAAAGCTAATTGAGCCTGAAGCTGTCTCTCTGCAAGGGACGGTAGTGGTTCCTGAGTAAGGGACCCTTCCCCACTCCCACCATCTGGAATCATAGGGCTAACAGAGATAATGGAAGAGGCATCATCCTCACCCTCCTCTTGGGTGAGGTTGGGGGAAACACCCTCCATCCCCCCTTGAATCTCCTCAGCTACCCCAGCCCAGGCCTGTAGGGACTTAGGTAACCCTGCCTTCCTAATCCTGTTGGAAGCAGGCAGCCCCCTAAGCCTACACTGTACCCCAAGCTCAGCTTTCTTGAACTGGGACAGTTTAGCCAGGTCCAGCGCCATGGTTCCCTAGTTTTGGGTCACAAAAACTAGGCACAACAGACTTCGAACAATTTGGAAAAATCAAAACAATGGATTTAAAACAGTTTAGTCCAAATTCCAAAAATCAAACTCAAAAGTTTTGTTCTAAGGCAATTTAGAGGATTTTTATAATCTTAATTCATTCACTGAAAGGTGTACTTTTTAAAAACAAGTCCTCATCCCACTGCTGCCACCAAATGTTGGAAAGTGGATTATTGGTAGGGGCAAATGTAGGTCTGCCACTGGCAATAAGGCCACTAATCATTGGTAGGACTCAGCATAGGTCTTAGAAAATTATTTCTATGCTCAACCCTTGGTAACGTGGCTGCGAGCAGACAGGCTTAACTTCAAAGACAGGTATGTAAAGCATTTAAAAACACCAATTCAGTAAATAATTAAGACAACACATAATAAAAATCCAACACCAATTTATAAAAATAGGAAATATTTTTATCTTTAAAGTGACACCAAAGCGACAAAAATCCAATGTAGGGAACCGGAGATATGAATTTTCAAAGATTTAATAAAATGTAGCACTTAGAAGTTTATAGCACCATATTGGGATACCTGCTCGCGATAGACCGGGGCAAAGTCAAAGTTTCAGGCCGACCGCGATGGAGCCCTGGGCGGCTACAGCTTGCGGCAGGTCCCGGTCTCAGTTTCTACCTTCACACTTAGAAACTTTTCCGGAGCTTTTCTCCTCGAGGCCCCTCGAAGCTCCCAGCCAGTCCGGATCCGGTGAGGGTTCGCCGGATTGCCTTTCCACGAGCTCCCGGTCAACTTCCCTGGAGCGGACTTAGAAACTTTTTCTTTAGCGCTTCAGCGGGGCAACCCAGGAACCCAGGCCGACACGCGATGGAAGGCAGGCGGCTTGGCATTCGCGGTTGCTCCCGGTCACCTTTTCTACGAGCGGACTTAGAAGCTTTTCTGGAGCTTTTTCTCGCGGGGTCTCTCGATGCTCTTCATGTAGCCAGATCCGGTGAGGGTTCGCCGGCTTCAGATTTCTTCTACTCCCGGTCAAACTCTGGAAGTCGGACCGACAGAGCTTTTAGCGGGACGAACCTGGGTGGCTTGGCCGACTCGCGGTTGAAGGCAGGCGGCTTGGCTGACCAGGTTGAGTCGGTCCCTCTATGGAGTTTTTTTTCAAAGTTCCTCCAAAGTTCTCCAAACTTCTTGAACTTCTTCCTGAAGTTCCTCAAAGGGTCCCAAAGTGTCTCAAACTCACTCCAAGGGTCTGGAAGCTCCAAGATGGTCCTTGAAAGTTGAGGACTTCAGTTCCCACAATCCACTGGGACGTCACCCTTACAAATCCACTGGTAGTTCTCCAAGGTGCAGATTTAGTTTGTGATGTTCCAGATGAGCTCTTTTAACCTGTAGCTTTCAGGGAGTCCACTCTTTAGTTCTTTTTCAGCAAAATAATCCCCAGGGCTGTAGTTTCAGATGGTGCAGTTTTCAGAGGTCAGGCCTTAGAAATCTTTGCACAGCAAAACATCTCAGCTTGGCAATGTCTTGCTTCAGTAAGTTTCAAGCAGCAGATCTGGAGGGCTCTGCCCCTCTCAGATACTTATTCCATGTTCTCTGGGTCAGACAGGAGGTCACTCCTGACCAATGGGAGCAGGGTAACTCCTCAAACGTATGACCACTTCCTGTAGAGTGTGGCATTATTTTGTCCCAGAGTGCATCAAATCTTCCAAATCCATAATGGCAGATTTTCCAGCAAGGAGGCGAGAGCTGGCTAAACACACCCCTAGGATGGCTAATTTACTTAGACTCTCCCCCCTGCATCTGCTCATACCTTCCTTAATCCCCCCCATCTGCCTGAGGTAGAAAGTTCAGAGTTGTAAATGTCACTGGGTTCTGCTTTTCTCTTTGAAGCCCATGGTTTACAACCCCTCCTCCTGGCCTGGCATTCCTGTGGACCAGCACACTGCCCTCCCAGCCCAGCTGCATAACCCCAGGGGCTCTTTATCACCTCTTCAAGGCAGCCTGGCTAATCCACTTAACTCTGACCAATCAGGGCAGACCACTGGAAGGCTGAATCTGGACTTGCAAACAAGAAAGTATTACAACTTCTTGTAGGTACACTTTAGGAGAAATTCAACAATATCATATTGTGGGATTTATTAATACCATTCGGGGAAATCTTTGAATGGCATCTCTAGCCCTCTCCTATCAAGAGTTATTAATTAATAACTTCCTACCATGTTAACCTATGTAACAGGGGATTTGCAATGGGAAAAATGACTTGGGCCATTTTTCCAGCACCAGGACTTACAAAAACATATTTTATAAGTACTTTGTTTATATCTACAGGACCCCCACCCCATAGGACAACCAGGGGAGACTTTAGGGGTTCTGAATCTGTAAAAATATTGCAGATCCTCACTTCACAGTGCTCCTAGCATCAAAGTCGAATTTGGGCAGCACTTTACCACAATGTGGGAGTGAAATGTGAAATTTCACTTAACCCAGGCATATAAAAACTCATTTTATAAGGGTGTACCTTATAAATATCTGACCCCCACCCCTGGGACACCTAGGGGAGACCCTGGGGGGTCCCTAATATGCCATAACATTATAGGTTATCCATTTTTAAGTGCCCCAAACCCCAAAGTCGAGTTTGGGCACAATTTACTTTTTAAAAGCAGTCCGGGCACCTAGGGCTGCTTTTAAACTGACCTCAGGCTTCAGCAGTGCACACATGCAAGTGCAAAAAGAGCTGCTGGCCTCTAAACTGCCATGCCCTAGGGTACGAGGGACTTCTAGGTAGTTTCAATGCCCCTGCCCTATTATATACTAGGGGCTTATGGGGTAGGTCATGCCAATCACAGGGGTACCCCACCATACCATTGTGTACCCTAGTGTATGTAGGTGTTTTAACTGTATTCTAATGTGTCTCTTTCAGCATTGCACTGGCCCTGGGCCTGGTTAGGCAGAGCGCAGGGTCAGTCAGAGTCAGTTACCACCAGTATCAATCAGCAAAAAGTTGGGGGGTGCCCGGGGCACAGGATGACTTTGCAACAACAGTGCATTTCCTTTTTGTGAAATCTCTCGTTAATAAAATTTTACGCTCTGAACCTTCACTCACCCTAGTGCCAAATATGTGTGTGTGCTTAAGGAATAGTTAGTTTTGAAGTAATATTTGTCTTTTCTGTCTTTCTCTGCCAGGGTGTACATTGTCTCTACATTTTCTGTTGATGTGAGTGTTGTAATGTGCTGGGCCCGCAGCTGGTTGTGTGAACATGTGTGTCAAGTATGAAAGGTGTGAATGGCCTGTAAAGAGGTTGGTGCCTTGACGTGGCTTTAACGCTCACGAGCTGCGAGTCATTGGTTCAGATTTTTTACCTTTTAATTATTAACAGTACATTTCCTTTTTGGGAAAACTCTTGATAGTAAAATATACATTTTGAACCTTTCACTCACCCTCGTGCCAAATCCAACCAGTATGTGTATGTACTTGAGGAACAGATGGCTAGGCAGTAATATTTGTCTTGTCTGTCTTTCTGTGCCAAGGTGTAGTTTGTCTCTAGGGAAAATCTACCAACTTTAGATATTTTTGTAAATTAAAAAAAATGGGGAGTACTGGGTGGTGTGCCTCTCATGGATCCCAACAACATTTTTTACTCAAAATGCCATGCAAACCTCAAAATGTGACTATAGTCACACATTTTCCTTGCATTGCTGTGTCAATCTTCTGGTATCATAAAAACCACAATTTTCCTACCACCCAGCATTCCCCCAGGTCTCCCGATAAAAATGGTACCTCACTTGTGTGGGTGGGCCAAGTACCCGCGACAGGCAAGGGCCCAAAACGTATTGTGGAGACATCAAAATTGCCCATCACAAAACGACCTTGTTTTGCACAGGGGTCACCTGGGCTTTTGGCTCCGGGCTCGACAGCCATCTAGGGAAACCTACCAAACCCACACATTTCTGAAAACTAGACACCTGGGAGAGTCCAGGGAGGTATGGCTTGTGTGGACCTCCCAGCGTTTTCCTACCAAGAATCCCCTGCAAACCTCAAATTTAGCTGAAAAATCATATTTTCCTCACATTTCTGTGTGGGATCACCATGCCGGCACAAATGTCATACCAAACAGCATTCCCCTTCGTCTCCTGATAAAAATTATACCTCACTTGTGTGAGTGTCCAATGCAGAATCGCCTAAAAACGTATTTTAAAAATAATATAGCGCTTAGAGTTTACTGTGCTATCCCATCAATCCCTATTTGTTGGCCCTTCCCAGTCGCAGGCCCTTGGCCCACCCACACAAGTGAGGTATCATTTTACTCGGGAGACCGAGGGGAACGCTGAGTGGTAGAACATTTGTGCTGGCACAGTGATTCGACACAGAAAGGTCGAAAAATGTGAGTTGGCAGGGTATGCCCAGACATGGGTCCCTTGCTCACTTTGCCACTGGATTCAAACTAGCCTGGCTGATGGGGGTGTTACCGGTCCCAGGACGCTGGTTTATGTTCCAGGAAAGACCTGGCTTGGCAGTTCAGGATGGACTGTTCCCATGAGGGACAGGGTCAAGACTGATTTGCATATGGCTGGGTTTGTAGTGGGGTGGTGAAGTGAACTAAAGAGCGATGATGGATTCAACCCAGATTTGTGACTGGGGGTGAGTGTCTGAAAAGTTTCAGCGCTCCGTCCATCATCTCCTTGTGTTTGCTTTGTTCACCCTAAGTTGGCAGGGTATACCCAGACAAGGGTCCCTTGCTTACTTTGCTACTGGATTCAAGCTAGCCTGGCTGATGAGGGGTGTTACCCCGAAACTGGTCCCAGGATGCTTGTTTCCGGTCCAAGGAGGGCCTGGCTTGGCAGTTCGGGTTGGACTGTTCCCACGAGGGACAGGGTCAAGACTAATTTGTATACGGCTGGGTCTGAACTGGTGTGGCGAAGTGAGCTAAAGAACGATGATTGGTTCAACTCAGAACTGTGATGGGGGGGGGGGGAGTGAGTGTCTGAAAACTTTCAGCGCTCTGTCCATCATCTCCTTGTGTTTGCGTTTTAGGATGTGAGCCAGAGCTTTCCATTGCTCTCTTTGAAGGCAGACTCCATGTCAGTCTTATTGATTCAGTACTTTGAGATTTTACATATTTACATTGCCTTTGAAACTGAGCAGTCCATATAACAATTTGTTGTTTGACTCATTATTTGCTTTGTGCTAGATTGTATTTGGTTGTGGCTATTAACCAGAATAGGGGTCACTCTCTATTACCCTATGCTAATTCCCATTTATTTGCATTTTGGGAATTATTTGCAATTATGATTTGAACTAAATATTTTCGCCATTTATAATGAATCTAATATGTAAATAAGCCTTCCTGATATGGACTTCGAACCATGTCTGGTGAAATTAATTTGACTTGGTTTCTCTATTCCAGGGTCATCTTTCTTTGAGATCTGTACAAGGCAAGTCACGTTTTTATTCAAGATTTGGAACTCAAACGAGATTCACATGAATTGATAAGACTCAAACAATTATAAAATATATAATAATGATGACATTAAAAAACTCATGCAAAAAATTAATTACATGATAAAATACAATAGAAACTATTCAAGAAAAACAAAACGTATTTAATACAAATGAAAAAAAACATCTAAAAAATATAAATACTAGAGGACAGAACATTTCATTTGGAGGAGAAAACATTAAAAGAAGGGTTTCAGAAGTCGTTCGCCCATGATATTTTAAGAGTAAATGTCCCAAAAGCTTACAGCGATTGATATTTTAAGAATAAAGGTCCCAAAAGCTTATGGCGATACACTTTCAATGCAGGCCAAACAAAAAGACCATGATTCAGATCCTGGACCGAATTATTACATAAATTACATAGATTACAGGTATTGTCCGTTTTTGCTCATTTATGCCATTTTAATTAAAACTTTTAAGGGCAAAGTATTTAAATGAAGTACGGTCCACAATCGTCTAGCCCATGGGTACTCGCAAACATTTTCTCGAGGGCTGAAAAGTTTGGTCTGATTGAGGGCCGCACTGTTGCTAGCAGGGTGGTGGTGGTGGTTTGGGGGGGGGGGGGGGTGGGAGGTGTGCATGTTGGGGGTGGGCCATAAAGCAGGTATAAGGGAAGCAAGCATGTACATCTAGTGGCTGGACTGAATTGCACAATGTGGAACCAGAAAACCTGAGATGAATCAAGGCTTCTCCGCTCAACAAAACTGTGTGATCCTGGACAATCGTTTCCTTTCAATTTCCTTCCTTTTTCTTCATTATCACATATAAGAGGACCTGACTTCAGGATGCATGCTGTACACACTCTTCACCTATGTTTGGATTTAATCACTAAAGGCATTGTTGTCCTGGTGGGAGGAGCCTGAATGTTTTAAAATTCATGTTTGAAAACTATCCCTTTTAAAAAACATTTCTGAATGGACTGCTATATTCTAATTTGCTAAGGTGAACAGGTTATACAGGTTAATGAAATACACTTTTTGAATTTTAAAGACTATCATATTGTTACACGTTTCCTGTCTTTAAAAATGAAGGTGTTCCTAAAGCTAGGGGGTGCCGTACACCCTAGTTACTTCCTTTCTTTAACTGCAATTAACCTTTAAATAAATGTGTGCTGTTATTTTAACATTTTTTTAATGTTAGGGCGGAGTTGAGTAAACAGCAAAGTGCTGCTGTTGCCCAGGGGGGCGCATGTAAAGGCCAGGAGGACCATATGTGGCCACCAGGAGTATCGCGGGTCTAACCCCATGATTCATTTTAGATATAGTTGAAGTTTTCTCAGGATGCACACGGTCGTTGTGATATGAAATTTTTCTTTTGGCTTACAAAAGGCCATATTTAAGCACATACTTAAATTAATAGAAACTTGCTGAAGACAAGCTTTTAATTGTGCTTCAGGCCAAGACATCCCTGGTTTAATGCAAACAATCTTAAAGAATAGTTAAAATTCCTATAGAACAAAGATTATCTTTCTCCCTTTCGAAAGTCTCAATATGCATGTAATTCCTTACTGAGTTCGATTTGCTTCTCAAAAGCAGATAGCTCTATCGAATTACTTCCTTGAGACTTTTTACAAATGCACTTTTTAGTCCAAATTCTAATCTTAGGGATGGAATGGCCACCAGATTTCCCCAATATTTGCCCTTCATACTTGTCAACAAAAAAAACATTTTGCCACACCTGTTAATTCTAAGCATACAATAAATTGGCAGTTATTTTGGCCTGATATACTGACCAAAGATAGGTAAAGTGCTTACAGTCAACAGCATTATAAAAGGCACGTAAACCGTTTGACTGAGATTTAGCCTTACTAGTACTATGCACAATGTGATCTGCATCATTTAAATTGATCACAAATTTTCCTAAAAACGTATGCGATTTAACAGTCTCTAATTTTTCCTTGCCAAGATACCATGTGTAATCAGAATAATTGTGTGCTCCTTTACCTTTAAATCGATAGATATAAGCTTTATTCGACAGAAATGTCATAAAAGCTATGTTTAAAATACATTTTTCCTTTAAAAAGACAGTGCAAATATACAGCATTTCCAATTTACATAAGCATTTGATACAGCGAAATGGTCATTTAAACCCTGAGTTCGATAAAGCATATATCATCTTCAAAGTATTAAAAAACGTGGTAACATTAACAGTTGCGCATTTCAATTTGTCAGATATATTTCTACAGTTAAGAAAGTATAAAAACAATCAATTACGTCGTCAATATAAGTAAGGGACCAGTGTGCAAAAGTGTTATTAAAATGTCCCTAATATAGCAGCAGAGGTTTGGCAAATAATGTGCTTGTGCAAGAGAATGCAAATAGTTTTTACGTTAAAACATGAATTTGTATCTATCCTAGTTTTAATTAAAATTATACCGATCTTGCAATGGCTTTCCACCTTATGAGCCATGCTTGTCCCAAGAACTTTGCTACACAGCATGCAAATAACGGCCTAGAATCAGATCTGAGGATGCGTAGTGCTGTGTGGTGGTCCCGTGTGCCCAATTGCTGACAAAGTGGTTCCAGCCATTTGGCCTGTGGTATTTTATATGTCGGGCAGGCAAACATTAGGTGGGCAATGCTTTCTATAAAGGTCATACAACATGGACAATTTTTTCCATTGTTGGTGGCCCACTTTGTTGTCGCCTCGCAAACGGGAAGAGTTCCAAGCCTAAAATGTATATACAACATTCTATCTCTTGGTACCTGGATTGTATCAAGGAAGGGCTCAAGGTGTCTTATTTGTTTGTGGGAAAGAAATTCTGCCGTTAATTTGCCCACGTTAGGCTTGGAAATCTCCCGTTGGTCCTCCCAATCCCAATATAGGCGTTTGAGTTCTTCTCTCCTTGGGGGTTCCTGGCTGACCCAACAAGTTCGAAGGCCTATGGCTGTCAAAGTTTTTTTAATGCCAGCAATCCAGACTATTTTGCAGCCAGTATCTAGGCGGATGATCTCGGTAAGGGCATCAGCAAAGGAAAGAAGCTCGGGAGTCCGCCTAATGCGGGCCCAGAAAAGTACAGGGCGTAGCCTAGCTACGTCAGCTATAGACCGCCTGCCCATATCCAACAGTAGAGGAGTGAGGGGAACGTATCTAGGTGCCATAACCAGGTCTCTTAGAAATGTATGTTCCGATCGACTAAGCTCTTCAAGCCTGTCAAAGCCCCAGACCTCTGCTCCGTAAAGAGCTGAGCAAACTGCTTTTGTGTCATATACTTGGAGGGCGGGAGCTATTGGCCTAGTGTGTGAAAGGCGGTGTTCCTTCCCTATTACTCCGGCCACGCGCTTGTGTGCCATCAGCATCTTTGCTAAGTGGGGTCTCCAAGACATTTTGTCATTAAGTCTTACACTGAGGTAATCGAAGGTGTCCACCTTTTCAAGGGGTACCCCTCCCAGCAAAGGGCCGTTCTTATATGACCTGTGGCAGTTAGAGGCCATAAATTTGGTTTTCGAGCTGTTTAATACCAATCCCCGGTTGTCGCAGAAGGTTTGAAATCTATCAAAAGGTGTTGTAGTCCAACTGGAGTCTTTGATATCAACAAGGTGTCATCTGCAAACAACAGGGTTGGTATCTTATTGCCCCCCAGTGTGGGTGAGTCTGCAGGCTCCTCTAGGAGGAAATCAACTACCCCATTCACATAAAGGGAGAACAGAGTTGGAGCCAGGACACAGCCATGTCGAACTCCTCTGTTGACAGGGATGCGCTCTGTTAGTTGTCCCTGCTCCCCCCGCCTCCACGGCTCACCTCGTGGAGCCGAACTAGAATTTTTAGGATGAAAGGGGGGGATACCCATTTCACCAAGCGTCGTCCACAGTCTGGATCTGGGAACCAGGTCAAAGGCAGTCTTCAAATCGATGAAAGCGAGATAGAGACTGCCCTTGCCTAGCACCACTACCTTCCAATAGATGAGGAGGAGTCTGAACACTTAGTCCATTGTCCCGGTCTTTGATCTAAATCCGGCCTGGTACTGGGATAGGATTTCTTCTTCCTCGGACCATGACTGAATCCTATGCAGAAGCATCCAGCCAAAGACCTTCTGCATAGCATCAATCAGACTAATTGGTCTGTAGTTGGAAGGGTCGTCTTTGTCTCCCTTCTTGTAGATAGGGACAACTTCGGCCACCTTCCATGACGCTGGGACTGGTGTTCCGTTGGCTATTTCATTTGCTAATAGTGAAATGTAGCAAGCCCAGTGGTAGGGATCGGCCAAGAAGAGGTCCCCAGCCAGGCCATCGGGACCCGCTGCTTTGGATGGGACAATTTTATTTATTGCAGCTTCTGCCTCCTGTAAGGTAAAACACTCCTCTTCTGTACTGGGCCCATTTGGTATGTCTAACTCCCCTATTTTACTAGCCTCTGCTGATGAGTAAAGCCCTTTAAAGTGGTCATACCAGATCTGGCTAGTGATATAATTTGGGGGTGGGCGTGCACCTGCCTTGCTTCCCCAGGTGACCAAATTCCAAAACAAGGTGGTGTCTCTGGAAGAGCATGCGTCTGAGTTGTTCCCAGCGTAATTCATCCCATGTCATCTTTGCCTCCCGCTGAGTTACTTTGTAGGATTTTCTGGCCGATTTTATAAGAGTCTGATCTTTTTCTTTGATGGCTTTGGCCAGGAGCAGTCTTTTTCCTCTACAATCTTTATTATACCATGAATATGGATCCTTGGTAATATACCTGGGTTTTTTATTCTGATTTGGGGCTTGAAAATATGTGTTTATTTGGCTGGTAGTGTACGTGTGGGCCTTGTGCACGTCCGCTGGTCTTGTTGTACTTAGGACCGCGGCTTGCAGTTTGGCCGTACCTGTGCTTAGCTCATGTTTGATGCCTGCAATCTTTGCTTCACTTAAGGCTACCTTTTTCCATTTCAAAAACTTTTTACAGTTAGATGGAACTGTATCCCTAGTAGCTACCCGGAGTTGGTTTTTCGACTGATGATAGTGTGGCTCCCACGAGGGCTTCAAAGTTAGGCACAGGGGATTGTGATCACTCTCTGTAGTCGAGCCCACTGACATATCGATCATACTCCCCATAGTTTTACGTCAAGGAGGATGTAGTCGATCCGGGATGGGCTGCTGGCTCTATTGTAGGTGTTAGCACCTTTCCTGTCAGATAATGACCTGCCATTGGCTGCCCTTAGCCCATACTCCATAGTGATGGCATTAAGTTGGAGAACCTGCTGTGTCCATCTTTTGACTAGGGGGAGGTCAAGTTGGGGGATTGCCCACCTGCTGTCTTGGTCTTCTAATCCCGGTAGGTCTTCCAGTGCCAGGGGTTCGAAAGTACAATTAAAGTCCCCTGCAACTATCACTCTTGCATGAGGTAAGCAGTTAGCTAGGCATTCGTCTAATGCTATCAGGGTGGCTGAGGGTCTACCTCCCTTTGTCCCTCTCGCGTAGACATTAAAGAGTACCTTTAAATCACAAAATTTGACTTTTAGCAATGTTAATTTTGTTTAAAGTGGATATCTGAGTACTGCTGTGATAAAGCAAGATGGCTATTCAGACCCTTCGGGATCAAATCAAAGACTACAGTAATGTCTGCATACAACAGACAAGACACTGGACGGCCCCATATAGACGGTGGGTTGCTGGCCCCATTATTCAAGCGAGTAGGTAATTCAGAAATATATAAGGGAAGAAAAGGGGTAGCAGGCAACTCTGCTTTAAGCCATTTTTGTAGGGATTTCAGAAGACACCCACTTCCCCCCCAACAGCACTTGACACAATTTTGAAGTATGTAAGGCGGTAATTAAATTTTGCAATATCCCTGGCATATCAAGACTTTGCCGTTTTTTTCCACGGGTATAATATTTAAACAAGGGGGCAACCCAGTAACCTAGGCCGGACAATTATTATCAAAGAGGTGACCCCTATGGGGGAAGTGTAGCCTTAGATCTTCCACTGCAATAGTATTATAAAGAAACTTTCTTATAGGTTTTTTTAGTTATGTAGTAAATGCATTTACTTTTGCCAATCACATTCAAATAGTGCAGTGATGATACATGACAATATGACACATACATTAGTTGAAAAACAAGGTGCTCATACAAGGTGACGGCTCAGTGAAAAGTAAATAATGCGACAAAAAAGGCCGTTTGCGCGAAACACAAATATATGTACATGTGACTGATTGGGGTGATATGTTGCTGTACATGGCACCCATGCTATGAGTGTCAAAAACCTCAATCAGAATTTAAAATCAGTCCACATATGTTATTGTCGACGTTTTGACCCCTTAACACAATTACTTAGAACAGGGCCTTCATCAGGACAAAAATAAGATCAGGAGAAACCAGAGGATTGGGATACCAAAACCCTCAACCGTAGATGTGTCAGTCTTAGTTGTGTGGAATAACTTCAGCAAACAGGATTGGGGTACAGGGACCCACAAACATAGATGTATCAGTCTTAGTTGCATAGGAAACCTCAGCAACCTGTGAGCAAAATAGCAGTGGATTGGAGTGCAAAGACCTACAACCGTGGATGTGACAGACTCAGTTGCCTGGAGGAACCTCAGTAAATCATGAGGAAGTAACCTGGTACTCAGTTATAAGGTTTACAGCGCGGCCGGGGTAGACCATCTATAATTGCTTGCGTCAAAATTTATGGTGAAACTAATTGTCAGTTCAGCAGTTACCTATCCACTCAATGAATTCATGAACAAAATATCTCCTAATTACAGTGGAAGGAAAGTGTCTATTTAGCCAGCCATCTTCATGTGATTAGTCACGTCTAGACGATGGATGTGAGAGACATTCAAACTAAAAAGCCCTTTATCTCATCCACATTTCTTTGTAAAGGGAGGCACAGTCAAAGTACTGCCACATACACGGAGTTTGTTAGATGTCCAAAGCGGGCCAGTCGGATCAGTCTGCTTCCTTCCTCAGGATCAGACAATCCACTCTATCAAACGCTGTGCAAAAGTCAATAAAAGCTGCAAATACAGGAGAGCCTCTAATAGTTACATATTTTTCTATAATAAGTTGGAGAGCAGTGATGTTATCTAGCATGCCATGTTTTTTTCTAAAGCCAGACTGTTCCTACGGGATTATCCTTTTTTCGTTAACCCAAAAATTAAGATGGCGTAATAAGCTTTTTGTAAAGTCCTTTCCTACAGCATTTGTAGATCATTAATAGGCAGGTTACGTGCCGCCTTTTTAGGTCTCGCCTAGTGACGCAGCGCATGCGCTGCTCGCTTGCGAGATCTATTGTCGTCGGTTTTGCTTCCGAAGCGGGGTGGAAGCTCCACCCATGTTTCTGATTGGCGCGCGTCAAAAATGCGCGCTTTTAATTGGAAGGGAGGCATGTTTGTACCCTCCCTGTCTCCTGTTTGTCGTGCCTGCCCGGACAGGAGATGTGCACGCTCGCGGCGTCTCTATGCAAATATAAAGCAACAAGCGAAGTTGCTTCTGTGCGCCGTGCATGTTCACTTTTGTTTTTAACAATGACTGTCGCCGCCACCACACCACTCGCAGGATGCTGCCCTTGAGCAATGGCGGCAGCACACAGGCGCAGGACGCGTGGACTCAGTGGACCCGAAAACAGCAGCGCTTCACCTGGGCGCAGGCTGGTAAGGTCTATTTATTTCACAGTACACTTCTCTATGCAAATATAAAGCAACAAGCGAAGTCGCTTCTGCGCGCCGTGCGTGCTTTCACTTGACTGTCGCCACCACCACACCACCACTCGCAGGATGCTGCCCTTGAACAATGGCGGCAGCACACAGACGCAGGACGCGTGGACTCAGTGGACCCGAAAACAGCAGCGCTTCACCTGGCCACAGGCTGGTAAGGTCTATTTATTTCACAGTACACTTGTCGCATGGGTGGCTGTACTCTCGGCTTGCCCCAGACTCTCTGAACATGCAGTAGGAATGGGAGTGGCTGCACGAGTCACATGCACCGTGTCACGTCTCTACTGCATGAACAATGAAACTGCATGTATGTGAATTGTCTTAACCAATGTTACATTAGCCGGACCTACATATATCGTGGTATCGCTAATGTATATTGTAACTGTGCTGCTGCACGATCGGATGTCAGATCAAGGGCACAATAAACTGTTTTTCCCTTACCTGGAAGACAATCCGCACTCTGGCTGGCAGAGAAAGTGACAAAGTAGTTGTGCCCTGGTCTGTACCAGCAGGTTACTGACTGTGCATCCTCTGAGTCCAGTCTCTGTCGTCTGAAACCGCCAAATAACAAGGTTGCAATGCGACCTCAGGACAGCGTAGGTTGATAATAGAAGGTAAGATTTCCCACTGAGAAATAATTAGTAATCATGTTAAAGGCTACAGTTAACGTGCTCAGTGACAGACTTTAGTTGCTGTCTCTACCTATGTACTGTGTCTTTAAGAACAATAATAGTTAGACTGTATGCAATGAGATTTCAGATATATTAATTCAAATTTGACTCTCCGTGGCCGATGTTTTAGTAATTTGCAGAATTATCTGCAGAGTAATAGTAGTGGAAAAAGGTTCACTACATCCTCAATCGCCTTCTTGCACATTCCACAGTTACTGTCTGCTCAGCACTGCATACGACAAGTAAGGGCAGAGGGTATGCTCGGTTGTTTGAGCTTCCAGAATGGTACCCCAGTAAAATGACTACAGTAATTTTCCTTTGTAATCTGTACAATCCTTCCTGGCTGTTTCCCTACGTATGACCTTTTGGCGGCAGTGGCTTGTGTTCTCTCAAAGGTACAGTCTTCTTTGCAGCTGTGGTTTCAATTCTCTCATGAGGTTTAAGTCAAATCCCACTTATCCCTTTTATTCTTCTTTCAAGTGAACTGCGAAATAATCCGGGATGAATCATAATATAAGTAAATATCCAGATAGCCTTAACAGTGCTTTCAGTGTTTCTAAGGTCATCCTGTTAATACCTCTCTGTTGCAAATGAGGACTTACAGTTCAAAGATGTAAATTTAAAAGTTAATCCACGAGGCGCTGTAGATGGACCTTTTGTCTAATTAATGCAAATTGATTTTGCTATTCTATATTCACCTCAAGCCCTTTGACTGCCCATGGTAATTTATTTCTTCACCTGATAAGGTACCTGATCCATAAGAAATCAATTGTAATTCGTTTGGAGACTTTGGTAGAAGCCTAAGTTTGGAGGAGAGAAAGCAGAGGCAGTCGTGTGACTTTCTGATACTCATCAGAATTGCGGCCTCTACAATGGCAGTTTCAGATGAATATGCTCAACAAGCATTTCCAATGCAATAGGTATAACATTTGTGAGAGTTTGAGCTATTGGCATTGTAGATTTCAAATCCTTTTATTTATGTGTTTTGAAAACCTGAAAGCAGTGCATTAACACGCACTTTGTACTTATAGTTGTTGCTTACGAGAAGAAAGGCTGCCAGTAACTGCGCCTCGTTTACTGCCAGCCTTGCTTCTCGTAAGCAAGGACTACAAGTACAAAGTGCTTGTTTACGCACAGCTTTCAGGTTTTCAAAACAAATAAATAAAAGGTATTGTCATTTACAATGCCAATAGCTCTAACTCTTGCAAATGCGAGACCTATTGCATTGTAAATGCTTGTTATATAAAGGGATGATAACACTCACAATGGTGGAACTGCTGAATGGAAAAAACAGTACTCAAATACAGGGGTAAGGAGGGTGGACCCATAACTTAGCTTCTTTTTTTTTTTTGGAATGGAGATCGGAATTTTAACTGGTCCCATTACCCAAGATGCTCTTCATAGAACTAATAAATTCCTCTATGTAATTCATAGAGAGGGCCATATTTAGTGAGTTCTGACTCCGGGAGGAGGGAGAATTCTTCCTTATTAATAACAACTGCCCCATAGTTAGCCACATATAACTCTAAAATGAAATTTTTCTACTGATCTTCCCCAATTAATGAAGGGCAGGACCTCACTCTTGTCCCTGAGCAATATGCAGTAATTTCCCAGAATTTCCTCACTTTCTAACTAAATGCCTCTCTGAGGGCAATCCGTTTACTATCATGATCGTGTTTTTTTTTTTTTAAACTGGCTTTTAAACGTCTTCTCTTTAAAAGAGTTATACATTTTTCTCTTTGTCACAAACGAGACAAATTGCAATGCAATTAAAATATTTATCTTTGTTTAGAGTGAGGATGGGTTGTTGTGTAGGTTTTCGTTATGTCTAGGCAGGTATTTGGCAGTCCCTCTTTACAATCTGTTTCATAAACTAGGAAAATGAATGAATTACATCAGAGTTCCAAGAACCTCTGTTAAGCAAAGCTTTCAGGGACCCTTTCAGTTGTTGAATTCTGGCAGAATACCAATGAGTTCTTCCATTAACCTTATCAAATTTAGAATTAAACTGATTACATTTCCAGGACCGCACAGGAACAGTAGTAAACTCTGGAGTAAAAGAGAGGACTCTATAGTTATCAATAATTTCCATTTCGGAAATAAGAGGAAAGCCTACATATGAGACAATGAGGTAATTGATTATAGAGCAGCCAGTAATTACTTCGCGAGTAAAATGAGCAGGAGAATCAGAGTCTGATCTGCCATTTACAATCAAACAATCATTCATCCGAAATATATCAAGTAGTATGCAACCTCTTTTATCCTTTTATATTTTTGTTGGAAATCATATAGGAGGAATTTATAACGCTTCTTCTCTCTCTCTATATCGGCAAATAGTATGACAGAATGATTGGAAACTTTACAATTGATCCCGCAGACTAAAATAATCTGGGCAATCTCCTCCTGTTCTATGATATTAATAATGAACAGAAACAATAGAGATAACAATTTGTGATATACAAGCTCAGGAGGAATATACACGTTTATTAATAAGATTTACTCTCCAGAATTCATCCTCAGCATTGAACAAATTTTTACAGCTTGAAAGAGGTTAGAACCATCAGAATATCAATTGTAATTCCATTTAAGATTAGCGCGCAAAAGAATGTCTATACCTTCCCTAACATGTCCCCTCCAGGAGGGCGCTGCATTACAGCCGAGAACAAAGTATCCATCCAGGTAAAAATCATCAGAACACCTGGTTTGCTGGATGCAGATCATATCAGGGTTCAGACTATTTTAAGAAAATCCACTTTGTCTGGGTTAGGCAACAGCTTCGCTGCATTCCAGAAGAAAACGTTTAAGCTATTATTAGCTAGATGTCTTAATCATCTGGCCCAGAGTGCGATTACCATTAAGGGTGCCGGCCAACCAACTCCATTTACTCCACTCCTCCTCAATAGACGGTTCTGGAACCAACCCTTTTAGGTCTAACAGAGCAACCTGCCTTCTGCCTTTCTCTAAGGAGACCAACAAATGCGTTGGCTTCTCATAATATGTCTCTATCCTCGACCAGGAGGAGCCCTCATCTGGAACCACATCTGCCATGTTGAGCTCATCTATTTTCTCCTCCTATGATACAGGAATTATATCAATTCCTCTTCAAAGAAAATATTCATTATTATGTAGTATCAAATTTGTCACAATTCTAGAGTGGAATGTTACTCTTGATTTACTTACCGGACGGGAGCGTAAGATGTGTACAAGAGAAATATATTTACTTTGAATCATCTTGAGATCCCCATTCTCAGCAAAGCATGATAACAAACCAGAACGATTTAAAATTAAATCATGATCGAACATTATCATAAAAACAAGTGTGGTGGATGCAATAGGCACAGAAAAGGTAGAACTTTTTACCCTGGGGCTCTGTCTGTAATTTACATTTTTTACAATAACATTCGAAAAGGTTTTAGCTAGTGGATTAAGAGTAGTTGCCTAAAGGCTTGAGGCATAGGATCCACCTTTTGTATTAACTTCTGTATACATTTGGGGGAAAATTGTCCCGGGTTAGAGAGTGTTCCTCCTGAGGCTTTAGATCCTCAGAATTGACTTTATCAGTCTCATCCCTCTGTAAAATGGGCTCCACCGTTTCATTAATGAAGCATTCTTGGTCAGTTTTTGGAAATTCTTTGTTTCTTTTTCGGCAAATTGCAATTTCTTTCCCTGTTTAATCTTGGTGGGAGCAGACACATCAGAGTTTGCTCCCATGGAAGATTCTTTGTTCATAAAGATTGGGAAGAGAGCAGTCCTAGGGCATGGGACTATCTCTGTGAGTGTTACATCTGCTAAACGTATAGAAGAGGAATCGTAAAGATTTTTTTAAGGAATAGATAGGACCATCCGTGCTTCGAGGACTGTTGATATTCTTTTCTGGGATCCTGAGTTGGGGTTTGCCCACTTGTAAATTATAGTCTCTGCAAACAGGTTTTACATGGGGCAATGGGGAAGAAACCTCTGCCCCTAAACTGGGGGGCCTAGCTATATCCCTTTTTTATTGACCATCTGCGTGATCAGATTTGTAGCAACCTCTTCACTTTTTATATCCATCAATAGCTTTAATATTGCTAAGAGCATGTCTTGCATATGATCAGAGTTATTAACTGCTTTCTCCAAGTGGCTAGAATGGACAACAAAATTCTTTCCAGGCTCTTTAAGAGACTCAGAGTATTGAATGTAATGACCAGGTACATTACATGAAGAGTTCCCAAGTAGCCCTAACTCAGGAGTGATCGAAGACACTGGGGAAGCTAACATTAGCTTAGAGGGGTAACTGCTAAAAAGCTTCAGTGCTGATTTTTACGTACGCCACATTGGGTAACTGAAGGACCCAGCTCTATTGTAGCTTTGATCATGAAATCAGTGTCAACGTCAGGTAGAGTAAAGTCCCCTTCACAGAGTCTAAGATCCTCCCAGAACCTGAATGTGCCGGGCTTTTCTTGCATCTGTGTAAGTCGCGGAGGGTATATGGGCTCTGGGTGGCTCAGAGCGCCTGGGCAATCAGGGTGACCTGATAGGGCTTCCTGTGTAAACAGCTGCTGGTTGCCTCTACAGATGCCAACATCCTCCGTCTGGGGAAAAACGATAGGGATAGAACCCTTCATAGTTTTCAAATGGCTGGATTTGTTCCTTAACGCATTGGATTTGGTCTTTCTGCAAGCTCTTGGGGCCCCGGGAGTTAGTTTCCCTAGGTCCTGATGAAAAGCGGACAGGGGCACTGCTTGAAACATGTTGACCTTGTAAGAAAGCAGGCTCATAATTTCTCCTCTCCTACCTTCCCCTTTTTAAACATACCGACTAGGGGTCAGATTAAATAGGTCATACCCATAAGCCAGGTATTTTTTAAACTTCACCCAAAACTCAACTCCCCCACTCCTATTTTACATCTTTTCTATCATTATAAAGTCAAAGAAAGTGCTCCCACATAGTTCGTAGGTCGCAGCAGGCCTTGTTCTTCAGCGGAACTGGATCGACCCGATGATGAAGCATGCCACCATGGGGTAACCCTGGTGGGGGAGGGTTTCACAAGAAAACTTTCATTTTCTCCAGTGGAGGGTTGACCTTCTGGACTTCGCTGGGTTCCACTTTTGTAAAGATGAGCCCAGATACAACAAATATGTTTCGTCCGGAAGAATACTTCAGGGTTATCGAGACGAAACTCCATCGTAGACCGAGGATGAAACCCAATGAATTATGACGGTTAAATCTTTCTGCCATCCAAAATTGAATCAGTGTTCCACAAAGTCAATTAAGAACTTGTATTCAGATCCCAGTCAAACAATGTAGACTAGAATCGTTTGCCCCTCACCCCAAAACCTTCCGATGAGGAGATAGGGTAGTGCTATGATAAGAACCCCCCCAAAGTCTGATCCCAGCACCTGTATATATCAGTTTGCGCAACTTCAACTGGAGCAAGAAGTGCCATCAGCAAGGATAACAGAGCCCTCTCCTTGGATCCGGAGTTCCGACCATGAAAACGTTAATTGACTTTGTGGAACACTGATTCAATTATGGGGGGCAAAAGAATATAAGCATTATATCTGAAGCCTACGTTAACACCATTGTCTCAGGCTATTTGGAGGAGAATTGTATACTGGACTCCTCCCAGTGTGGCTTCCGCCCCGGTCTTAGTACAGAGACCGCACTGTTAGCTGTGACTGAACACCTGAGAGCGGCTCTGTATGAGGGACGTACCTCGGCACTGATCCTATTGGATCTCAGTGCCGCATTCGATACTGGTCTCCCACCAGATACTGATCCAGAGGTTGAAGGATGCTGGTATTGTAGGCCCAGCCTTGGCTTGGCTCACCTCCTTCCTCTCGGACAGGTCCTTTCAGGTGTCAGTTCCCCCTTTTTCTTCTAAGGTGCACTTTGTTAAACAGGGTGTTCCACAGGGCTCTGCTTTAAGCCCTACGCTTTTTAACCTGTATGTCCAGCCCTTGGCTGTGATAGCTAAGAGGAGTGGACTGAATATAGTGTCCTACGCTGACGACACTCAACTAGTTGTCGCCCTTTCCAATGATGGTTTAAATGATGCTGCTAGGTTTCGAAGTGGGTTGGCGGATGTCGCAGGGTGGATGACCACCAACTGTCTTCAGCTCAACGCCAGCAAGACCGAGGTCCTGCTGGTAGGAAAAGATCCCGAGCTTTGGAACAGACACTGGTGGCCCACCACCCTGGGTCCAGCCCCCACTCCCAAACAGGTGGTGAAGAATCTTGGCGTCTGGGTGGACTCGGCGCTTAGTTTCCGAGATCAAACTAAGAGGGTAGCTGCGACCTGTTTTGGTATTCTGCGCAGCCTCAGGCCCATTTTGGGCTTTTTGACTCCTCTATCCGCCAGATGATAGTACAGGCTTCTGTGCTGTCAAGATTGGACTATGCCAGTGTGCTCTATTTGGGCACCAATAAGGCCGAGATCGTTAGATTGCAGAGGGTTCAAAATGTCGCCGCTAGAACCCTTCTTGCCATGCCCAGATGCTGTTCCACCTCCAGCACTATCCGACGGCTACACTGGCTGCCTGTAGAGAGGCGGGTGGAGTTCAAGTCTCTCTGCTTCGCGTTTAAGATTCTGAAATGCCCGACCCCTGGGGTACTATCTGATTTACTCTCTGCCTATATTCCCATGCGTCAGTTACGTTCTGCAGACCAACAGCTTGCCTGCATCCCACGTGTGAGGAGAGCCCGCGCAGGTGGGCGATCTTTCCGCGTGATGGCGGCCAAGCTGTGGAATGGCCTTCCATGCCAGATACGGAGCATGGACAACTATTTTGCTTTTCGAAAGGCACTAAAAACCCACTTATTTCCTTACTAGGTTACCTGCTCCCCTGACTGTTATTTTCATGTTTTTTCTGGTTTCTTTTCGGCTCTGCTAGATGGGATTCTCGCAGTCAGTTGCTACTATTGCTCCTAGCGCCGGGACGCCCCTTTGCTGGGGCAGCTGAGCGCTTTACAAAACTGCTTAACATAACATAACATTATAATTCATTGGGTTTCATCCTTAACCCATGACTGAATTTTGGATCGAAAGCCCTGAAGAAGTCTTCCGAACGAAATGTGTGTTGGCTGTATTAACAATGTTTATTGCATAGACGGAACACCATCATGTTGTGCTTTAAATTCCCGGCTGCATTAATGATGTTTATCGCATGACACATTCTTTTTTGTGTCCTCCTTTTGTTTGTGAAACAATCATATTAATCTTTGTCATAATGATTAGATTTGTTGTATCTGGCCTCTTTCCATGTAGATGCAATATTACTCGTGTGAAGAAATACTAAAAACGCAATTGTGTATTTTTATGAAAACTATTCTTCTACTTTTTTTAAAACATGTATATTATTTTTAATTTGTGAAAGTTGTGTGCTCCCGACAACTTTGTATCATATTGGGTTGAGGTCACCCATGGTGACAGCCTCAGTGACACCTTGTAGTAGGAGGGGTGCGGTCTGTTGTAGCACCATGTTTAATCCAAGGTTGATGTTAAAATAAGTTTTACATTGGGGATCGTGCGGGTTCTTTCTCCCCACTGCTACGTTTGTGACAGTCTTTATAATTTCTACAATGTTCTTTGGTTTCTGTCAATGTATTTTTATTAGAACAGTCCCTGGGGCAAATGTGCACCATGCACAGGGCATGATTCTCTACTCCTGTGGTCCAGGACTTTCCCTTGCTGTCTTTGAAGGCAAACTCCAGGTCAGTCTTTTTATTGACTCAATACTCAAGAGAGCTTATAGATTTTCCTTGCCTTTAAAACTGAGCAGTCCCTATGACAATTTGCTCTTTGACTCATTATTTGCCTTCTGCTAGAGCGTATATACTTCTGGCTATTAATTAGAATAGGGCACACTCTCTATTGCCCTATGCTAATTCTCATTTATTTGTATTTTGAGAATTATTTGCATAAGGATTTGTACTAATTATGCTTGCCTTCTGTAATGAATCTAAATTTTAAATAAACCTTCATGGTTGTGAATCTTGTTTGGTGTAAGCAATTTGACTTTACTTATCTCTATTCTGGGATCATCATTATTTGGATCTACACAAGGGCCCCAGACCCACAAATGAGCTCTTAAGAATGATAATGTTATGCTTGCCCAGCCTTATGGGATTTACAGGGGCTTCCAACCCCAAACTCTTCATACTGGATATCAGGGAGAGGAGACACTACAGAGACAAAGACAGCTTTCTACAGGCTGGGTCTTATGGTGGCAAGATGTGACAGAAAATGAGGAGCAGTGAAGGCACCAAAAGATTAACACATGGAAAAAGGATAGGATCTGGTATAAGATGTCAGAAAAGTATATATATGAGGTTTGAAGATGTCCAAAAAAGTAGGGAACATTTGGGCTCCATAGAAAACACACCGTAGAATGCTGTAGTGGGAAGGGTGGTCATATGTAAAGTGAGTGACATACCTCACTGCCATTCCGGAGGAACCCAAAAATGAAAGGGGAAGTTATGGATTCAAAATGTGTCTTTTGGGATAATGTGACGGATAATGCACGTAACCTATTGTATGTGCAAGGGCGTTTATGTGCTTCATTGTCATGTCTCAAAACAATAAAAAGTTTTTTTTTAAAAGAATAAATTTAATTTCAGTAGACTTTGGAAGAAAAGCATAAGAGCCCACACAACTTAGCAGACATCAAGGACAGGCACTAGATGTGCTAACATAGTAGGAGCCTTATCCCTAGTGGAATGGCCCTCAGACCTTTTGGAGGATGCTTCCTGGCCAGTGCATAGCAAACGTTAATGCAGAGAGCTATCCAACTCGATAACATTCTACACCGCCTTCCATTTCTTTGCTCCAGATGACCCCACAAAAAGACAATTGTGCCCTCAGTGGTACTTGGTAGATCAATAAATAAAAGTAAATCCTTCTTGGGATCCAATCAATGGCTTCTGCTCCTCTTTTGAGGGGTGAGGGAGAGAAAAGAACGAAGGAAGAGTAATGGACTGACCAATGTAGAAGGGAGTCATTACTTTTGGTAGAAAGGCCGCCGAAGTCCACAGCACCAGCTTCTCTCAGAAAATGCTAGTGTTGAGGGGTTGCACTGTAAGTGGCTGACGTTTACTCATGAGAAAAGCCGACAATCGCAATGAGAAAGACAGTTTTCAAGGTCAGGAGACGCAGCAAGCAGATAGCTATGCATCAGCTCGAAGGACTTGTACATAAGGAATGTCAAGACCAAGTAAAGCTGCCACTGGCGCATCCCAAACAGCTCGGGAGGAAACATGAATGTCCAACCTTTTATAAACTCCATCACAACAGGTGACTTTAACTAGGATGGTTAGCTGGCAAACGAAGGGTGAAATAGACGACAAATAACCTTTTATTGTGCCCACTGTAAGGCCTTGCTGGGCTACAGACAAAACAAATAAAAGGATGTATGACAGCTTCACCAGTAAAGTGTCAGTGTTGCGAACACCACTCCACGTTAAAAATTTGTCCCAGTGCCCAGCATAAATTGATTTTGTTGAAGAGCTCCTGACGGCAAGAATGATGACATCCACCACTTCAGACAGTAAATCGAAAGCAGTCAATCCCTGCTGTTCAATCACCAGTACAAAGATTGGATGGAGAAGCCTGCCTCTTGCTGAGACAGGAGGCCCTTGAGAATTGGAAGTCTGATCGGACAACAGATGGTGATACCCCAAAGTTCTAGGTACCACATTCTCCAAGTCCAATTCAGAGCCATGACGATGGCTTGGGCCCAGTTCTTTTTTTATAAATCTTTTTTATTGAACAAGCTCAAGATAAAAGTACATACGTTCATGATTATGCATGTATGTCAACACAATTAACAAATCAGTAGTACATTATCGGGTGTATGGGCACCGATCAGTGCACACCAACCATTCGAGTATTAGTCCTTAATGAGGGCTTGTGTGTACAGCACAGACTTCACACATATACTAAACAACTCAGTTTTGCTTATTTACAATAGTTATGACGTACTTTAGGGCGTCCTATATCCCCCTGTACCTGCGCCATTGTGATCAAATCTCCCATTTCTTGATGAAGCCCCTACTTTTGTATACAGTTTCTTCTGCTCGCTGACACCAATCCAAATCTTTTTCCCATTCAGTCACTGATGGTGGCTGGGGAGCTCCCCAGCGCCTGACGATGTTTCGTTTTGCAATTGGATCCGCCAATGTCAACCAAATATTAGTATACCTGGGTCTTTCTGATTGTCCCTTAATCAGCAGGAGAAGCCCCTTAGCGTCCATTGGGACTTCCAAGTTGGATACTTTCGCCATTATGTCCATGACCCCGTGCCAGAAACGCACAATCTTGGGACACTCCCATAGAATATGAAAAAAGGAACCCTCCTGCTGGCAGCCCCTGACGCAGAGCGGTGTCTGTGCCCTCCCACATTTGAACATCGTGCAAGGATAATATGTACGGTGTAGCACCTTGAGCTGTACTAATCGGAATCTCGTGCAGATTGCTATTTCTCTGGGGCCTTGGAGTGCCTCCGACCACTACTCGTCATCTATATTGCCCAGATGGTCAACCCAGGCTGCCCTGAGGGTCGTCAGAGGGTCTGGCATGTTGTTCATGAGTTTACGATAAATTGTGGATGTCGCCCTCTCGGGGATTGGGTCTGCCAGGAGTCTATCTTCTAAGGGGGAGTGATCCGGAAGAGTCGTGCCCCGATGTATGTGGCTTCGCAGGGCGTGCATGAGTCTCAGGTATGGGAATCTTTGAGTCGTAGATAGACTGTATTCCTTCTGTAGGTCTTTGAAAGGCAGAGGAGTATCGTTTCGCCAGACATCCCCCAACTGCTCTATGCCTATTGTCCACCAGCTTCTAAAGCCTTTCAACGTCACCACATCTTTCAACTGATCTCCAACCCACAGGGGCGTCATGCTTGTTAATTTGTCCCGCCATCCCAGTATTTTGTTTGCCTCTCTCCAGCATGCCACCACTGTTGCGGTGTGGCCAGGGCATGTCTTTTTAGCGTAGAGAAGCGATTCACAGCTCCCTCCTACCATTACGTCTCTGTACACTCTATAGGCTGGTTCACTCACATCTGCAAACATCCATTCATTTATGACCAATAGATGTGAGGCTAAGTACTATAGCTTGATGTCCGGGACGGTGAGACCGCCGTTAGACTCCTTTCTGCAGCTTACACAATGCTATCCTAGGTGTACCACCCTGCCACAGGAATGTCCGGACGTCTTGTGCCACCCGTTTGAAGATTGCCAGGGGGATTGGATAAGGGGTGTTCTGCATAATGTATAGAAGGTGTGGCAGGGCCATCATCTTGTATAGTGCCGCTCTGCCCATCAGGGACAATGGTAGGGCACGCCAATGCTGTACGTCTCTATGGAGTCTATCCAGTTGGGGAATAAGATTTCTCGTCTAGAACATCTGTTGTTCTCGGGTAACATGCACTCCCAGATATTTGAAGCCATCTATCACGATTGGGGCCACACATTTCATCAGCAATCACATGGGGCCAGACATAGGGAAGATCACCGACTTTGCCCCGTTTACAGAGAACCCCGAATAACTGCAGAATAGTTCGAAGATATGCAGTACTCATGCTATAGAGTAGTATGGTCTTGAGAGATATAGAATTATATAGTTGGCATATAACGATATCCGCTCCTCCCAGCCCCTCGGTGTTACTATGCCCAAGATCATCGGGTCCGTTCTGACCCAATGTGCCAGCGGTTCTAAGGTTAAGGCGAACAGTAGCGGCGACGAAGGGAAACCCTGTCTCGTGCCCCTTCGCACCTGGAACGATCTGGACAGAACTCCATTGACTCGAACTCAGGCCAACGGTCCGTGATATAGCAGCTTCACCCAGCTACAAAAAGTGGAACCAAAGCCCAATTTAGTGAGTACCGCAAACAAGTATGGCCATTCTATGCTGTCAAAGGCCATTGAGGCATCTAGCGCCATTAGTGCTGTCTGCTGAGAGGTTGGGTCTTTAGTCAAGTGGAGCATGCCATATAGCCTTCGTAAGTTGTGACGAGTGCTTCTATGTGTCATGAATCCGGATTGGTCCACATGGACGATAGTTGTTATAATGGGCACTAATCGTTTGGCCAGAACCTAGGCCAAGACCTTCTCAACATTGAGCAGCGAAATTGGCCAGTATGAATTACATTGATCCCGCGGCTTACCCGCCTTGTGCATGACTAATGGTGGCCGCTCGCTGATCTACGGGCAATTGTCCCTCCTCTCGCGCCTCCACTAGCATGTTATGTAGTGCTGTTATTTTGGATGTGAGGCATTTGTATAGTTCGACTGGAAGGCCATTCGGGCCAGCTGCCTTCCCTGATTTTAAGGATCCAAGTGCCTCAGACAGCTCCTCACACATGAGGTCTGCATCCAAGGCCTCCCTTAATTCCGCTGAGAGTCAGCAGCTTAAAGCCCTGCAACAATTCGACGCAGTCCCCCTCCGATCTTGTGCATACAGTTGCATATAGGCCTTCATAGTATGAGGCGAAGGCTTCCACTATCTCCAGATTGGATGTATGTAGTATCCTGACCACCCATGATCTCTCCCTGTCCCGCTTTTCAAGCCAGGCTAGCAGTCTAGTCGCCTTATCACCCACGTCGTACAGCCGGTGCTGCGTGGCCATTGCATAGGCTCTCGCCTCACCGTCTGCCAGAGCTCACAGCTCTCTTTGGCGTAAGGCCAGTTCGTGTTGCCTATCTGAGTTCCCCCCGACCGTAACCTCCTGTTCTATATGCATTATTTCATCTTCCAGCGTCTTCATTTCTAAAGCTTCCTCTTTTTTCTTGCCCCCTATAATCGCTTGAGCCTGGCCCCTCAACACAGTTTTATAGGCCTCCCATAGAATCTGGTGGGATTCCACTGATCCTGTGTTCTCGCGGAAGTATAGGTCGGTTTGCTCTTGGAGTTTATCTTTGGTTTGGGGGGTCTCTTAATTGCCAGGGATCTATCTTAGGAAACTGCAATCTATTAGTCGTTGGCCCCCGGACCATGATGCACACCGGGGAATGATCAGAGATGCCCCTAGCCATAATCTCTGGTGAGGCGAAATCACCCCTGCGGTCTGTGAGTAAGTAGGTAATCAATTCTCGAGAAGGAGGCATGTCTCGATGAGTAGTATGTATATTGCCTCGCTTGAGGATTGTGTGCCCGCCAGAGGTCAGTTAGACCCATGGCCGTCATGAACCCAGAGAGAACCCGCTCCCCTTTTTGACCTATCTGTGAACTGGAGCGGTTTAGTTCAGGATCTTAAACTGCGTTGGCGTCTCCCCCCATCAGGAGACTACCTGCGGGAAGTCCCAGTAGGATCCAGCTTAACTTGGGGAAGACCACCGCCTGTAGTCTCGGCGGGACATAAAACAAGCATATTACTATGGAGCGTCCCTCCCATTTGCTACCTGCGTAGTCTGACCAGGTATTGTCAATTGTGAAAGGCAATGTATTTTGGATCAAGATTCCCACTCCCCTGGCGTCTGACAAGTACCTCGAGTGCGCTGCTAGTCGGTACCCAAATTGGTCCAGGGCTTTATACTGGCTTCCTCTAAGATGAGTCTCCTGCATGCCGTTTTATATATTGAAGGATAAGTGTCCTTTTAATTTTGTTCACCAGGCCGTTGACATTTCAGGTCCAGACCCGGATGTTAGTTGCATCACGTACTCTCACCATCACTGCGGTCATTAGTCCTGAAAGTGTCCCTCCACCTTGGTCCACCTATCTTTGACATGTGCCGACTATATTCATCCTGAGCAACAACATAAAGATAAACAAAACATTCAAACAAGTTACCCAACACCCTCCTCCCTGCGACCCTGCTAGGTGAGTAATTAACCACCCACTTCCCCAACATGCAGAGTGCCTGTCGCCCTAAGTGCGTAATGTGAACAATTGGTGAGGGGGGCGGAAGCCAGCCTCCAGCACCGGCCGAATAATTGCGTTATCTAAACATTTCTTCCCCCACTACTACTAAAGAAAGCTTCCTATATGCTTTCCTTGAGCAAGAAGGTTTTCGTGCCAAAGTGGGGTATTGCAAGTCTCTATTACCCTTGTTACATTAATCAAGCCTCAGCGTTTTATCACTTGTATCATTTATCACTTCTACGTATGTGTACCCCATACACAGTTCATGCCCCAAATAGGATTAGTCTCTCACTGGCAGCAATGGACCTCGTTATAGTCACTTATCTGGTCTTTGACGTTGGGTGGGGCTGTCAGGTACATGATCTGACCCTTGCCGCTTCGAGTCCTGGTCCTTTGCGGCGGTCGCCCGGGGTGGACTCCCTTTCCGCCCACCGTCCGCCAACCCTGCAGCCAGTCACTCGCCTTCTCTGGTGTTGTGAAGAAGTAGGCCTTTCCTTCGTCAAGAATCTTTAACTTTGCTGGGAACATCACATTTTGCGCCTGGAGGGCTCTTTTTACAGCGTCAAATGTGCGCCGTTGGCGTTGTACCTGCAACGTGAAGTCCGGAAAGAAATAGATACAGGTATTGTCGTGATGTAGGTCTCCCTCCTACCGCGCTGTCTGCAGGATAGCGTCCCTGTCTCTATAATTCAGTATCCGTGCTATAATTGTTCGGGGGGGGAGCCCCCGGGCGTGGATGCGGCCCCAGCGCCCGGAATGATCGTTCCACAGAGAAGAACGTGGATAGGCGCTTTGGCATGAGTTTGTTAAAGAAGAGGTCTTCCAGGAAGATGTCAATCAACGGTCCTTCCATTCATTCTGGGACCCCTACCACGCGGATATTGTTTCGACACGCTCTGCCCTCCTGGTCTTCCAGCTTGGACAGTATGTCTGCCTGGTTTTTGGTTAGCGTGCTCACCTGGTCCTCTAGGCGCTTCGTTTTACACTGCAGGCTTCCGACACTGTCCTCCGCGGTGGACACCTTGGAGCAGATTCACCTCTTCCGTCACAGAGTCTAGTTTTGGTTCCAGCGTACCCCGCAGCTCCCCGATTGCCAGCATGTTGTTTCTCGGAGAGGGCTCCTCTTCTCCCTCCGGCACGTCCGCGCCGGTGGCACCCCCCTCCTGGCTCATCGTTACTGTGTATTTGGTTAGATTGACTTGCTCCACCATGCTTGGTCCGCACCATTTTCCTGGATATTTAGGGCTATAGATCTTCTGGGGGTTGACTTCGGCTCTCAGTTAACTATCCCCTCTTCAGGTGTTGTGTCTCTCGAGTATCTCAACTGCGCGTCGTTGCTCTGTCAATGCTTGCCTCATTTTGCGCTGTCGCTGTGGAGGCCGTGCGATCCCCTCTTTCACCCGCCGGCCAGTATTTCTACTCCTGCGGGTTGCTTTAGGCCCCAGATTCAGGCCCCCGAGCTCAGGGAGGAGGCTCTTCTCCGCGTTGTGGTCAGGGGACGCGCCGCGCCTTACCAGGCCTTGCAATGTTGCCCAGGAGGTGGGTCGCCTCGGTTCTGTGACTGTCCGTTGCCAGGAGGGACCTCTCACTCACCAAGCGGCAGGGTCGGGTCGTGGAGCCAGGCCCGCCGGCTTTTGCAGGGGCCGAACTACCCAACCCCCTAATCCAGGCCCAACCTGTGTCACACTGTGTTGTTCAGGCCTAAGCGCGATGTCAGGATATAATTCTTAGGCCCGCCTCCAGGCCCCAACACTCGCTCCTCCAAGGCCCGCCATCGATCCTGCCCCTCGCGGCCCGGGGGATCCCAAGCCAGATTTCAGGGCTCGTACGCGGTTGCAGCACCCTCTCCCAGTGCCGGATGCCACGCCCCAGGGAGACTCTGGTAGGTCACTCGTCTTGCTGACCGGTCTCCACCACACAGGCCGCCACACTGTTAGCTGGGCCTCTATGCCACGACCACACCCGGAGCCTCTGTTTATTAGTTGGGCTCGCTGTGCTGCGCACCACTTTATTTCTTCACACCTCAAGACGCCGCCAGTCGCCTTTCCTACCAGGAGGGGGGGGGGGGCCTCCCTGCCCGTATGCAGCCGTCTCTTCTGCCGATGATTCCGCCGACACTCTGCACCCTCGGGGCGCGCCCGGCATCGCCGGCCTACAATCCAGGGAACAAGCCTTTTAAAGCACCTCCGGCGGCCCAGAGAGTGCGGCCGCCGCTTCCGCGCTCTGGCTGTCTATTCCGCTCCGGACAGGTCTCGCCGGCTACCCCTTCCTCCGCTAACGAGCGGGCGCCGCCATCTTGTCCTCCGGCCTCGCCACATCTTCAATTATATTGCTTTGGGTACACTGCTGCCGAGGCAAAATCTCACCTGCCCTGGGGGTCAACGCAACCCTCCGCTATTTTCCGTAGTCAGCGCCCTAGATAGTTACGGATTCTGACGGATTTCAGTGGGGTTTTAGGCTGCCAGCTAACGCAGCTCGTTCAGCCTGCAGCCATCTTCGCCGGCCGCTAACCACGCCCCCGCTTGGGCCTAGTTCTTGATCTTCTTCAGAACTCAGGGCAGGAGAAGCAGAGGTGGGAAGGCGTACAGGAGTCCCATGTTCCATTCCAGCAAGAATGCATCTCCTAACTAGTATTCTTTTAGAAACTCCAACGTACAAAATAGTTGGCACTGCACTTCTCAGTGCTGGCAAAAAGATGTAGTCAAGGTTCTCCCCACTTAAGGAAGATATCATGCGCCACCTCTGGATGCGGGTGTCACTGGTAATCTGCCAGACAACTACTGCTCAGTTGATCTGCTTTGGCATTCTGGGACCCTGCGAGGGAGATTGGGATGAAGAAGATGCCCTGGTACTCCATCCACCTCAAAAAACACAAAGCCTCCTAGCACAGAAGCCAGAACCCTACTCTGATCTGATTGTTGCAGTACCACATGGCGGAGGCGTTGTCCGTTTGAACCTGAACCAGCCTCCCCTTGATAGATGGCAGGAATACTTTCAGAGCCAGACCAATAGAGCGCAGTTTCAACAGATTTATATGTACCCACCTCTCTGCCGGAGACCAGAGTTCTCTGATCTCCACCTCACCCAGATGACGTCTCCAGCCCAGAGAGAGGCAGGCATCACTGTCATCAGCTCTCGGTTGGCGAGGGGGAGACTGCTGCTGAACCAATTGTTTTTAAGCAGCCACCACTGCAAATCTAAAGCCATCTCCTCTGAGGCCTAGATAATGTCAAGAAGGTTGCCTTGATGCATGGCCCACTGGAACTTCAAGTTCCATTGCTGAGCATGCATGACATAGTTGACGAAGCCGGGAGGCCGAGAAGCATCAGAGCTGCTCTCACCACGATACAGTACCAAGCCTAAAACATTGCGATTGTAGCCCGAATGTCCTTGACTCATTCCTGTGAGGAAAAGCTCTGAACTCCACTGTGTCCAGAACCGCCCCATTCAATGGAAGCCTCTGTGAAGGAATCAGGTGGAACTTCGGTCCGTTTATAGTGAACCTCAACAATGTTATGGCCTATAGATTTATTACTTTCAGATCAGTGATATCGGCGGGTCATTCGCCGGTGGGTGATCATCTGGTGGAGGAACACCCCTTGATGGGGAAACTTATGCGTGGCATTCGCATCTCGCTTCCTCCAGAACCGCGAAATTCAACACTTTGGGACGTAAACAAGGTTCTAAACCTTTTCTTGTCATGGCAGGCTAATGAATATCTCTCAAGGAAGGAGTTATTGGCCAAACTGGCTACGCTATTATTCCTGATAGCCTGTCGAAGGGTTTTGGATGTTAGAGCACTGGACATTATGGGTAGAGTATTTACCCTGGATAGGATTTCTTTCCACATTTTTAAACGTACCAAATATAATTCACGTGTGATCTTTTAGTCTTCTTTTCCAGATTCCTTAAAGTTGTGTGTAGTGAGGTGCATTAAACGTTATGAAGCTATGACAGTGGCTATCCGCCCCCATGGTGAGAGACCACTTTTGATTGCGATCCGGAAACCATACAAGGAGGTACCCTCACCCACCATCGCTAGATGGGTTGGATGGGCGATGCAAAAAGCTGGTATTCACACAAAAATGTTTGGGGCTCACTCCGATAGAGAAGCCATGGCCTCAAAGGCCTTCTCCTTGGGAGCCCGCCTGGAAGTTATCCTCAATGCAGCAGACTGGTCTTCAGATTCAACCATTAAGAGGTTTTACTTTAAGCCAGTCCCTAACATCGCATCACTAGTTGTGGAGAAGCTTTAAACCAGCATAATCCTCGTCTATGGTCCCGACATAGAATGAAAAATTTCCCAGCTATCGTAACAGAAAGTTTCAATTCTATTAAGGACACGGGGTGAGGATTAGCCCACCTGTTATTAGATTGAGTTTACCCACCCTGAGATGAGATGATCTCCGTGATGGTGGGTATCAGTGTGCTTTACTTCTGGTAGCATTTCCACTGTATCTGTTTGATTGATAGTGATTGACGTGATCCCAGCATTTCATATAAGCGGTCATATGGTTACAGGTAGGATTGTTTCTTGGATTCTGTTTATTTTCATTTAGGATCGGACGGGTCAAAAACAAGACTGAAGAGGTAATTGTTATTACTGGAGTTTGGTCGCAGGAATAAAGAGGAGGCTGCAGCATTAACAAGGGACTATCAAGGAATGCCAGACTGCTGTTTGAACACTGGTTTAACGTTGACTTTTGACTCTTTCCCAAAGGGTTATGGGAAATGAAGTCTTTGGTTGTGTTTTACTTGGCTGCTGTATAATAAAAAGTGAAGTACAGTATAATCCTCACCTCTGTGCCCTTAATAGAATTGAAACCTTCTCTTATGATAGCTAGGACATTTTTCATTCTTGTGCCTTGATGTTTTTTGAAGTAACAGTTTCAAGGTCAGAATTAGAATGGTATTCTCTCTGCACCTTCCTCTTCCTCTGAAAAACCCATCTTCTGAGTAGATGGTGGTCTTCTTTTTTTGTTTTGCTAGTTCTGTCGGTCCTGCCAAGTATTCTTTCTATATGGATCAATGTTTTAGGGGTGAAAAATGAACACACATCGCAATCCTCCGACTTATGGGTTCCTGGAAGGCACAACATGCACTAGGAACTGCCATCGTTTACAGTAACATTTCGGCTTCAGGTTGGACAAAACTTGGAGAACGTGCTCATAATGCAAAATGAGATCAGAGAGCCTAGAGAGAACACCATTCTCAATAAACATTTTATGGGTCAGAGACCCATCTAGATAAAACCTGATCTCATATCGGCGTTTATCATCCTCCACTGGGATATCTCCTTTAATTTTGCAGTCTGCTTCTCAACGTTCTTTCTGTTTTGTTGTTGAGCTCTTCTCTCGCACCTCTAAACCAAACAGTGGAAAAAATAATCTAAAATGTAAATCTCGTACAAAGGGATTGAGGGCTTATGGTCAATGTCATTGTAAATGAAATGGCACCCACCTTCCCCTATGCTGATGCCCAAAAGGCAAAAAAACTTGATAGACTGGGAACACTTCCTGATCTAGCAACTACATGGCGGAATAGTGCACAGCATGTAAATCTAGAAGAGATTTCACACTGCAAAATCATCAGTTTTCATGCATTTGCAGGAACTAGTTGCTTTTTTGGTTGCTTCTCGGCTACTTCCTGTGCCCTACACTTCCCCCTACGCTGATCTCAAGCTAGAACCTTCTGTCACTGTCAGTCGCTTGCTTGGTACAGAGCTTTCATGTTCAGATGCTTAGGTTCCTACTACGCAGGTACTGGAATAAATAAGTAGAAATAATTCACGAGATAAATCTAATAGTTCCTGGAAGCTAATTCTAGTACTTGAAAGCCTGGATGAGAAAGCATCCACAACTCATAATACAGTAAAATTGAACTCTGGACATACACAAACTAATGAAGCACACATTTTTTTAAAAAAAATCCTAAAATACGTTTATTTAATAATTAATTTTAGCAGATAGGAAATCAGATATACAATACAATGATTTTTCTGATGTCAGGGATTCTGTACAGCAGTGAGACTTTAAGAATGCTATCAATTGTACAACTTTGAGTGCAAGAAAAGGAAAAACTGCGAAACAAATACAAAAAGAAAATGTTTTCTCTTGTCCTGATGATTGGTTTGGAAATGCCCATGTGAAGATGTGACGTCTCAATGTCAGAGGATACCTTCAAAAGATTGAAATAGTGACGTGGAAGCAATCAATCGCCATGTTTTCACTAGGGAACACATCATTAAGAGAGGATAAGTGACAAAAAGGTGGGCAACCCACTGAGCAGAGAATAGAGACTGATACAGCTGCATCATGGATCAATGGATGCTCCATTACCATGCTGTGGGGACATTTTCTAATGAGGTGGAATGGATAGGGGAGACTGTCTCCAGGGGGGGAGATTTGAGGGACGTTTGCTCCAACCAAATATAGGGATGTCAAAATGGGTGCTTCAGCCAAAAGGTTAGGTGGTAAATATAAAATGCCCTTTGCTTGCTTATGCTCATACACAGAGACACAGACAGATAGAAACACACAGCAACCTGCATTCCCGAGACTATTTAAGCCTCAAGGGTCAAGCAAAGATCCATTCTGAAGAGCCTCAGAAGTTGACTTGCATGGCTTTAAAGTTCAACTGTGTGTCCTTAAGTGTTGAAAAACCCATAGCAAGCATGAAAAGTACTTTGTGATTTTCCCCATGGGAGAGGTCAAGAGACTCTGAAGAAACTAGAAGGATGGAATGTTCTATGGGAGACCATCAGTCAACAGCACTGGCGGTGACTCTAGGCCATCCATGGAAGACAGAGTGCAAGGCCTGGGACAGATGTTCCCCAGTTACAAATGTTCAGACTTGGCAAGTAATCTGAGGCAAATTTAGAGAATTCAGGTTAATGCAGAGTCAGGCTATTACAAGGCAATGCGGTGACTTAACAGTCAAAAAGAAGAGAAGAAAATAGTAAAAATCAATCAGAGCATGGCCAAAATGAATGGGTGCTTAGCAACCAGTCTGGCCTCAAGCTTGGTTCAATATCAAAGGCACGCTCATTGCCAACTTGGAGAACTGAGCTCCCTTAATAATCTGGGCTTCCAAGTACCCTTGAACATTCTACACAGGCCAATTCCCACACTTAAGGAGGCAGAGATTTTAACATTTCAAGGACATCTCTGTCAAGGGTAATTCGTGGGAGTGGACAGACCACAGCAAAACAACTACAAAACACGAATTTAGCCTGAGAGCGCAGTAGGAATCTGGAATATAATATTAAAACACACCTAACCTCACTGAGGACGTGCGATTCCCTCCGTACTGTGACTCTATGCTCAGAAAGGGATCCCACTGACACTTTCTCATCAAAAGAATGCACATCAGAACGGCACAAGAAGCACATACTAAAGTGACTGCATGACACCCTATCTCCACTACTGTTCGGAAACTGAAAGAATAATTAAGATAATATTTCAAGAATGAGTTAGAGACTTAAAGTTGTAAACCCAAATCTGATATGTAAAGAACGTGCTTCATGAATTCTGAAGAGTATAGTAGGAAACCTTAAAGACAGTGCTTCATTTACATCTTCACACTGGCTCACTTGTGTAAGAGGTGGCAGAAGCGTGGTGCATGGAAATTCACCCTGCTGAGACCAAAATGGGCTAATTTAGAAACACTCTAACCTAGTCTAACAGACCACAGACACCAATGATATCTATCCAGAATGGCGTCAGACCAATTCAGGCAGCCATCTCAGAGGTGAAAGCTGCGATGCTGCAGTGGTCAAGTAAGGTCTTTTTCTTATCAACCCACTAAACTAACCAGATTTTCCTTGTCTGACATGCTAGTACATGCTTCTGAAACTATGTAACACAGTCACCGCAAAGAATGCCACTTGGGGAGTCTGTATGGAACTTATTTAGGGCCTGTATGTCCTTAACGAGCAAAGCATGCCAGCACGATAAACTCTCTAAGCAGCAAACATTTTGGCAGAATACTTCAGAAAGCTAGGCTCTTGATCCTTTATCTTCTGGAGCAAATTATTGTATTGCAGTTGAACTCAAAAATGGCAATGGTTTTACTAAGCAATCCAAGCAAATAGTGCCCAACATAAGAGAAGGGCAGTTTACCTTTCTGTAATTGTAAGGCAGATGTAAAGGCATGCTGTAATGCAGAAACTTCTAGAAATTCCTCATTCCTGGAATAGTCTCCTCATAACTGAGGAAACTCCACGGTGCTACATGACTTGAATACTTCTATTGGCAAAGAACAGTCCTGGAAATATTGGTTACAGGTGAGTCCCGGAAGCCATCTACTGGCACAGAACAATCCGGCAAAGCACCCATTCAGTGAAGATCTCCATTGCTTTAGGAAAGTTGTGATTACCATCTGCTATCAAAAGACTCATGGAAATGCTCCTCTGCCACAAGACACTCATGGAGACGCCACTATTATTGAGGAGTTTTGGATACCCTCCATACACCAGAGGCACATGGAAACCCTTCACTGTCTTAAGGGAGACCAGGAAACCCTACATTCATTCACATGAGACTCATGGAAACACTGCCATCGTTGGATATCTCCGGAAATCCTACAGGCAGAAAAGCTTCCTGAAAACTATTGCCTATATAACAGCATTGTCCTGGAATCCTTACACGGCCAATACAGACTCATGTAAACATTTTAATGGCACCTGGAAGTTAAACCCTTCACTGAAAAAGGAGCCCTGTATAAATTCTGCACCCAGAAGGAAGAAATGGACTTGAAAAAACAGAGGGTTGTGAGATTTGTGCAAATAGGAATTCGAAGCTTTCAGCCTTCAAGTCAACTCCTCCACGACCCCCATAGCACCCCGACATCTTTGATATGCGATGCTCATATTTTTGATCCATGGAAGGCGTTTGGAATGTGCAAGGAATACAGGAGAGAGAGGTGAGAGGAGAGTGGGTGGAAGCTCAGATTAAAAGAGATTTAAAAAAATCAAACTAAAATCAGCAGCATCTTTGAAGGAGGAATCCTCCTATTACCCCTTGTCCTCTACAGACACGTCCTCCCTCCCTCCACCCACAAACAAAAAAAGAAAAACATTTTCTAGTCCTTAGTCAGGACAGCCATGGTCCTCAGATTTAAACAAAGAAAATAAAGGCACAGTTTTCCTAGTTGCTTATCTTGTTAGTCAGAAGTACCCTCGTTAAAATGTCCTTACTTTTCCTTCCCCAAAACCATGAGTTAATTACTCAAGTAACATTCCATCTTTCAGCAGAAAGAGATCCTTTGGGAAACAGCTGAAAGATCAGCAAATTTTGATCAGCCCATGATATTCTTCTACATTTATCATAGTTACAGCCCTTACATCCTCTGCCCCGATATGAGCAGCGGTGTGCACTGATGCCTGGTCACAATAAATTCCACCATCGTTTGTGAATTTGCTTAAGCTCCAGATTGGTAGGATAAGCCACTGATCTTCATGAAGCCTAGTACAACTCACTAACGCAACTCTCCCCCTGTTCCTCCAAACCAGAACAGAGTTTTGCCTGGCAGTGGACTTGTTTCAGCGGTTGGCAATAGCTCATCTGTTTTGATGGGTACTAAAAAAATGCACATGCCTGCTAGTTGAGGAGAGCAGGTCACATGAGGGGAAGAGGTTGGTGGGGGCATGGGGATTCTAGAGGTTTTAGAACTAGTCCAGTAAAAGCTGTATGTCCTCCCCCTGTACACTCCTCATTGAGTAAAGTACACTCTCTCCCGGATTAATTTTTCTGATTACTCCCTCCAATGAGCATTTGCAAAAATATTTGCACATAGTGTACGAGGCTTGGCCTGGGAAGGTTACAGCATGTGGCTGGGAAAGAAGAACACGCAAAATTTCCAGACCTATTCCCATTAGCATGTGGTTAGGATATGTTAACTTGGGCCACGACGGGCCAGTTCCAGCTTCAGCTCTACATGACCAATAGAGAGCCCTATAAAGTCATTAAAAGGAAAAAGAGTTGATCTCCCCAAGGAAGACAATGCAGCACTCAGTAGTGATTCACAATCTTACTAGAAGTACATTTAGGAAGGTGGGTGCAGTTCAATCAAACCCTTTACAGTTATGACCAGTTATTCAGCTGAAGGCAATTTCCAGGGGCCAGTCTTTCCAGTGCATGTCCCCCTCTAACGCCATTTATGCAGTTGTGATCCCATATCCACTGGATTGTGAAGCGTAGAGCCAAGGTGCTTCCTTCTCTCCTCTCAACAGTTTAGTGTACTGTACAGCAGGAGGAGAGTTTGGGGGGCTGTAGAGTGCGAATGTAGGAGCCAGGTTAGATCTCTGAGTACAGTTGGAGGGTAATGAACCTGTGAGGTAATGTCGTTTTCTGCCCATGGTAGAAAGGCATACAGCATGGCTGGGGAATTGTTGAGTATCCTGCTGGGAGGTTGAACTCTCCCCTTTCCATGATGCAGAGCAGCCCAATGGGCATAAGTGAGGCTCTGTGCTTCTCAATGGTCGACTACTTATGAACCAATGGACGCGACTAGTGCTGGCTTTCTCCTCGCTCAGACTCTGATCAGGGCCGATGGAACCTAAGAAGGAGCACAAAAAAAAAACCCAGTTAGAACAAGTCATTCCCTGGGAAAACAAAAGTTATACTTGTATGAAGTCCTGCTGAATCTACAGTGCATTGAATTTCCATAGATGAACCTATAACACAGCACTGAAAACAGGCTCGAGATCATGTACAGTAAGCAATAAAGCTCTTTCACCTGCATAACACAGATGGGAAGTATTGGTTCTTTTTAGCTTTACCAACCAAAAGGAGATGACTGCCAAGGATACAAGGGAATGGATGGTTAATCATGTTGATGAAAGAGGCGCTGGTGACAAAGTTTAATGGAGTTAATGCATGAAGTATAGGAGCCCATAAGGCTACTTTACACAGGTCATTGGTAGAGGCAGATCTCAAATGCCAAGGATGTTGGTTGCGTCAACGTAAACAGTGTAAAAACAGACCTGAAGAAACGGGAAACCCTAATTGGTAAATCTTATTTAATTTTAGGCTTTTGTTAGGCACCAATATTTCAAGGTCTCTGGGTAGTGGTAGAAGCAAAATTAAGAGCTGGACCAGATCTTAGGGAAAGGAAGCGAAATGAAGCATACGTTGTAAACAAATAGAGCCCTAAGCCTAATGCTACTTTATATGGCATCAGTCCCATTATATTGCATTAGACCCGTTATTAGTCGATTTTGCAGGCTATTTAACAGTAAAGAAAATGTACTTACCTGTAATGATCGGTTATCAGCCTGCAGTGCTGTAGATTTACATGCTAAGAATACTCCCGTCACCTAGAGTTGGCTCTTTGAAGAAACGTTTTGGTTTCAGGGTGACTTGTGGTACCTCCCGTGAACACACAATAGACCAGGACACAAACTCACCTTTGAAAGCTTCACATTCCGACATAGACACTACCACCATGTTAGATGTGGGACATCTCGGAGATATATTGGAGGTTAAAAGAGTAGATCATGACTAAGCCATTGGGGAGCTTACATCCAATGATTTATAAATGGGCACCATTCCACCGCTGGGAGCCAGTGTTAAGTTTCTCAACACTGATTTCATGTGTTGTAAAGTGTCAGCAGCATTTACTAAACATGCAGCACTACTCAGAACCACCTACCAGAAGTTTCCTGATAATTCTTTTTACAGGAATACACAGTAACTGATTTTTCTAATCATGAAAAATGTATTTCATGCTCTGTAACTCGAACCATTGAGTGCGTGCTGCATGGATTTGAGATATTTGCATTCTTAAGCCTCTGTATTTTTGCAACTTTCAAGAAATCACTGTCTAGAATTACATGGGAGTCTTTTTCGTGTTGCAAGCCCTTGGTGATCCTAGAACAGATGACTGTTCACCGACTATTTGTAGATTATTGTGATGTGGTCTAAAAGGAGATTCCCATTTTCTTAGAGACCCGTGTATCATCATAATATATACAATGCCATACATATGTGGATCTCAGATGTCACACAGTGGGCAGAATAATAATGAATAAAACTAGGATATGTATCCCAGTGCACACATCACCGAGGGAAAGGTTGTTTCAATAATCTGAATGCTTCTAAAGATTGTTTATTCAGGAGCTGCCTAATACCAACAGGCAAAATGTTGGTCAACGCTGTGAAAAGGAAAAGAAAGACTAGGCAGTCCAGAGTGTCAAAAGTAGCAGAGGACAACCAAAACTCTTCAGCATCTATTACAAGCTGACCAACCCTTACACACCTTAAAATGCCAGCTATGCACATCATAACAAGACTGGCAATACCTTTGAATTGAAAATGACCAAAATCAGGGAGTCTATCATCAATGCCCTTAACCTACAGTTAGCCTTCACCTTGTTAAGACCCTTGCAAACCACTGATGTTTTAAACCAAGCCTTCAAAACAAAAGCATCTAATGCGCTTCACACCCTATGTTCATCAAATCTTCCCTCTATTGTGGCGGATATAAATGATTTTATGAATGCATCTATCCGCTCCAGATGTTCCTAAACCACTGAAACAACCCATCATCACTCTCTTGTGAAAAAAAACAGCTGCTGATGTGGGAATACTGGCCAATTATGAACCTATCTCTAACCTCCCGTTCCTCAGAAGTGATTAGAACTCAGACTACGGTTATTATTAATCTGGATTCTGACCTGAAAGGACCACCAAAACTACACTCGGCAATATAAAAAAGAGCTTTCCCTCTCCCTGGATAAATAGACTGCCCCGATTCTCCTTAACCTGTTTGCAGCCTACAGTAACGTTGATCACATGGCAGGCGTGGCTTGCTACCCAAGATGGCAGACGTATAGGTATACATCTCTGCTGGAATCCCCACAATCCGTAAGAATACCGACAGAGACAGCATCTTTTTTTTTTTAAATATCATTTTTATTGGCATTTAAGAAAAAAGTCCAAATCAATAGTCAACATTCTTTACATTTCTATGCACTGCATACTATCGTACGTACTATAGCTCGAAATACCTCAACCCTTTCCCAAATAAGGACGGTGGTGCTTCAATTATCAACAACTTGAATCACATGTGAGGGTGAGCAGACATAATCCCAAAAATACATTTTACAAATATCCATAACAAAGGGAAGCAAATTCCACAATTCAAACAAATACAGCCGAAAAGGAAAAAAATACAAAAAAGGAGATCAAAACATATTGAGCTTTCGAAATGTGAAAGAAACCAAGTGAGTGTCATGAAGGAAAGGGCCAGCCCCGCTGGGGGACAAGCCTTACAGTTTAGGCTCCCTCACGTCTCTGTAAAATAATTGCCATATATAGTCTGATGCATCTCAGAGTCAAATAACATACTATTGAGGTGTGGCTAATAATGGATGCCCAAAATGATCATATTATTAGTAATGGAACAAAATAGTCCCCAATACGTGACCCATCGTATATGTAACAAGAAACACTAAACTTAAAAACCATCTACCAGGGGACGAATGCGGCAGGCAGTGTGTGAACTAAAGACCAGGATCAATAAGTGTGCTGGACCATGGGCGGGGCAGACTAGATAGCGGGCAGTGCCCGCCCCACTCCCTCTGTCGCTGTAGCTCAAATGACACCCTTATATCCTAAGAGGTCGGGTCGGCGCAGGGCTCCGAAATAATGATGTTCAATGCTCGTGGCCAGGTAGGTAGCCATCTAACTGCGGGCCTCCGGGTCACTAACTTCTGACTCTGAGGGTGGGGGCGGCTCATTACGGGCTTCCCATGCGTTAACTATATCTGCCCAGGGCTCCGCTAGCGGTTTACGCCGTTTAGTCACCTTGTCTTCTTTGATCAAGGCTCGCTCCTCGGCCCTAGCCCAGAAGGATACATCATCTTCCCATTTAGTGACCGAGGGGGCCTGCGGCTTTTTCCATCTAAGGGCTATTCGCCGCTTAGCCAACAGCAAGGCCAAGTCCGCAAATCGGTGCCGCAGCCGTTTGGCCTTAGGTCGCGGAAAAAGGCCCAGTAGACAAGCCGCTGGTAAGCACCCCAACCTCAGGGACACTACCTTGTTAATCAGGTCCACCACTTTCGTCCAGTACTCCTGGACCAGCGGGCAGGCCCAGATCATGTGAGTCCAGTCAGCGTCAACCTGAGCACAACGAGGACAAGCCTGCTCCCCCACCCCCGAAAGCTATCCGTAACCTGTGCGGCGTGAGGTATGTTCTATGAAGCCAGTTGAATTGTAAGTACTTAAAGGCCGCGTTCCGGGACACCTTCTTGGGGCTTCCCAACGCTCTTTCCCAGTCTTTATCAGAGAGCTGGGTAGTAAGCATACCCTCCCATCTCTCTCTCAATCGGGTCAAGGGGTGGCTTGATATTTCCAGAAATGCCTGATAAAGCCATTTCACTAAGTGTCCAGCGGAGCCCAGTGTCACCAACGCGTGTAAGACCGGATGTGTGGCGGGTTCCTTTGTCTCCCTCCCCCACAGTTCAATCATGGCACCCCGAGTTTTGTGGTAGTTCAAAAATTGCCCCACCGGTAGCTCGTGATAATCCAAGAAGTCCGTCAGCGGTAGCAATTCCCTGTCCACAAAGCATTCTCCGATTGTCTGGACCCCTGCATCCATCCATCCCGCCAACCGTCGCTCAGTGAGGGGTGGACCCCCTCCTGCCTGTGGTAGACCCACGAGGGGGATGCACGGGGAATAAAGTTTCATGGTTCCCGACCTTTTCACAGTTCTGTCCCAGCATGCTATGGCCACGGAGAGCAACACCCCCATAGGCTTGATCCTCCTGTTTCTGTCAAGCAGTCTAGGCAAGAGTGTCCCAATCACGGAGCGGGGATTAGGCGAGAGCGTGTCTAACCCTCTCCCATCCAACCATCTAGCCATCCACTGCAATTGGCCTGCCAAATAATATGCTTCAAAATCAGGGGCTCCCAGGCCCCCACCCAGCAGCGGGAGGCGCAGTGTTTGTAGCGACACTCTGTTACGGCCCCCGTCCCAGACCAGCTCTAAGGATCAAATCCAACTGCTTAAACCAGCTGCGTGGTATAATGACAGGTAAGTTAACAAAATAATATAGGAGACGGGGTAACATCACCATCTTTGACAGCGCCACCCTGGCCATCGCAGGCAGCCGCAGCGTGCGCCAGAAGGCCACGTTTTGCCGAAGGCTCTGCAAGGCCCCTCCAAGATTTCCCTCTAACAAATCAGTCCGAGTGTGGTAAATCTTGACCCCCAGATACTTAAATAGCTCCGGAGACCAATTAAATTCCATTGGGAGAGTCAATGGTCGCGACAAGTCGGGGCATAGCGGGAAGACGTGCGTCTTCCCCTTATTCATTCGCAAGCCCGAAAGCTCAGCAAACTCCTCCAGTATCCGCAAGATCCTGGGAATCCCCTCAGGCCCGTCTCTCAGGTAAATCAGAACATCAGCATAGAGCGAGACGATGTGAGGAGTCTCATCTAGTCTGATCCCCAGCCGCTCGCCCTCCTGCCGCAAGCGTTCAGCCAATGGCTCCATGGCCAAGGCGAATAGCAGTGGCGACAGTGGGTACCCCTGCCGAGTCCCCCTGTATATACTGTAGGGCGCAGATATCATGGCGCCGGTGCGGACACGCGCCTTCGGTGCTTCGTACAACAGGCGTACCCAATTTGCCCAACCCTCACCCATCCATAGTTGTTAATAGAAAATCCCAACTCAGGGAGTCGAAAGCCTTCTCAAAGTCAATCGACATTACCACTGCATCTGGATAAGGCCCAGTGTCGGGATGGAACATGACATTATACAGTCGTCGCAAGTTATTAGAGGTGGAGCGTGTGGGTATAAAACCATTCTGATCGGCATGTATCAAGCGCTGCATATGCGGTAGGAGCCTGGTAGCCAACGCCTTGCTTAAAAATTTAAAGTCCGTATTTAACATGGATAAAGGACGGAAGTCCGTCACTTTGGGGTGTGCTGTCTGAGTTTTAGGCAAAGGGGTTACTAGTGCCTCTCTAATAGTGGACGGAAGTGTCCTAGGATCCAGCGAGGCCGCCTATAGACGCTCTAAGTGGGGGGCCACGATGTCCACAAATGTCAGGTAAAAGTCCGCTGGTAGGCCATCCGGTCCCGGTGTTTTCCCCCGTGCCATACCTTTTATTGCCGCTCTAATTTCCCCAACTGTGATTGACAGCGCCAGGGAATCCCCGATACATGCTTCCAACCCCGGCAATCGTATCGTGTCAAGGTATGCCCTTATCCTTTCCAGCGGCACCGCTCGCGGCTGCTCATAGAGGGTGGCATAATACCTCCGAAACTCTTCGTTAATTGCGCTTGGAGAGTAGAGCACCTGCCCCCCCAGATCTGTAATGCTCGGGATGGGTGTCCCTCTTGTCTCAGGTCTAACCAACCAAACCAGCAATCTGCCAGCTCTGCCCCCCTTCCTCGTGTTGACGCCTGTAATTATTCTAGGATCCGTAACCTGTCCCAGGTATTATTGTAGCAACTCCTCTAAGTTCCGCTATCTCATCCTGCACCGCTAAACCTGCCGCCAGCTCCCCGTCCAGCGCTTGTTGTCGTTGCTCTATGTGCTCCAGCTCCCCAGTAATTTCATGTCGGAGACCCACCGTTTGCCCCAGACATTGCCCCCTAGTGACCACCTTGAACGCTTCCCATTCCACTAATGGAGAGCTAGCTGTGCCTTGATTGCTAGAGAAATAGGTAACCAGTGCAGCCGCTAATATCTGTTTGAACCCCTCAACGTCTAACAAATTGGAATCCAATCTCCAGGAAGGGATGTGAGTCCTTTCGGGGGTAGGGGTAAACTGCATAAGCAGGGGGCTATGATCGGATATGGCTCATCCCAAATATTCAGTCCCTGAAAGCAGGTAAGTAAGTGTGGCGGAACAAAAGAACATGTCTAACCGTGTGTGAAGAGAATACAGGTGGGAGTAATAGGAGTAAACTCTCTGCCGATCGTGCTGAAGTCGCCATATGTCCACCAATCCCCAACCTTCCACCCACCGTCTGAGACCCTGTGCTGTACTGGATGCAAGTGTACCACGCAGTGGGGAGTAGATCTATCACAGTCAATATTATACACACAATTAAAATCACCTCCCAGGATTAGGGTGTCATTGTCCACTCCCGCCAAAATCCCAGACAGCTTCTCTAGGAAAGGGATCTGATCTCTGTTGGGGGCGTACACATTGCCTATCGTTATCTCCCTACCGGCCAGTTTCCCAAGTAGAATAACAAACCTTCCCTCTGCGTCCATCCATTTCCGAGTAAGTTGGAAGGGAACACCTGGGCGAATCCACACCAGCACCCCTTTCGCGAACGCAGAGTAAGTAGTTGCATAAAGCTGCCCCCTCCACCTACGCTTCAGCCTCCCCGCTTCTGTTTCCGTGAGATGGGTCTCCTGCAGCAACGCCACATGTACCCCTCTGCGGCGTATGTAATTAAAGATGGTATATCGTTTAGCAGGTGACCCCATACCTCGTATGTTCCAAGTGAGGAGTTTAAACTCGCCTGCTCTGACTACTGGCGGCGCCATCTGACAATGTTAGAATACATGCCCTGATTCCCACCCATGTTCACAACTCTTAAAGTCATCGCCCTCCTGGTAGTAAATAATAACCCCAAAACATGAACTCCCACACCTGGGAGCAGACTGACAACGGTCAGCTGCCCAAATTCACAAAAACAGTGCAAAGTACAATCCTATGACAAAAGAACTAGGTCCTAGGAACCAACGAAGGACCTACCAGGGAGCGTGACCCGAACTTGTTAGTGGCTAGTTGTTTGGCACTACGGTCCGTATGGCGAAACAGCCAAAAAGTCCGCCCCCCGCGAGCCCTCCAGGAACCCCCCCACCCCTCCAGCAAAGGAGGTAATCTACATGCCGTATAGGGCTAACCGCCGTAGTAACTGGCCTCAGTACCCAGAGCCCTAAAGGCAAAAAGAGCGAAGAAAAGCAGGGGACAAGCGAAAGCGGGGAGACCCAGCTGGGAAAAGAAGAAGAAAGAAGAAGACCAGAGCCGGGAGGGGGAAAGAGAGAAAACAGGAGGACAAGTACGCAATTACTCAGCCAAAGAATGTGTCCGCTGTCTGTGGCGTAACTGCTGGTACGCTCGAGTTCACTCTGCGAGGCGTCTGAGCCGGAACTACCAGTGTCATGGTGCGAGTTCGACCCTCTCTCATGTGTCGAGGTACCACTCCGCGCTATCTCCGTCAAAGCTTGCAGTGCCTTCGCTCTTTCTGCTGCTGTGCGTGATGGGCTAGGCTTCTTGGTGAACCGTTGGCGCTGCCTTCTCCGTGACCGCTTCCCAGAGGCCTGCATAGAATCGGCAGATTGTCGGGGGGTAGACTTAGTGTGTCCTTCCGTTCTGTAGGATTCTACCCATTCCCAGGCCGCCGCGGGGTCGTCGCAAAAATATGTTTTCCCATCTAAGGCGATCCGCAACCTAGCCGGGAACATCAGGGAGTATGATATGCCCTCCTCTCGCAGCGTACGCTTGACCTCCAAAAACGAGGCACGCCGTCGCTGCACTTCCAAAGTGTAATCTGGGAACAGGGATACTCTGCAGTTCTCAACCGTGTACGGCCCATCAGTACGTACTTCCTGAAGTAGGAGGTCTCGATCACGGAAATGGAGGAGTCTGGCCACCACCGGTCTCGGTGGTCTCCCCGGCGCTGGTGGTCTGTTGGGCACACGGTGGGCCCTTTCCAGTGTGTAGAACTGCGAGAGGCCCTCCGCGCTACCACTTCCTTCAACCATTTCTCCAGGTAGGATATCATGTCCCGCCCCTCACTTCCTTCCGGCAACCCCACCACCCGCACATTATTGAGGCGATTACGCCCTTCCACGTCCTCCGCCCTGCGCTCCATCACCACCATTCTATCAGAGAGGCCTTCCACTTTCGCAGCTAGGGCCTTCTGTGCTGGAGTGAGCTCCTCCAGTGACTCTTCCACGGTTTTCACCCTATCAGAGAGTTTGCCATGTTCAGCTCGCAGCAGGCCCAGTCCCACCGCCACCGTACTAATGTCTTGGTGCAGCATCGCTTTAGTGTCGGCGATGGCCTCCAGGATCTTGGCATACTGCTGCTGAATCGGGACTTGAGTCACTTCCCCTCCCTGCTCCGCGGGAGTGAACTGTGGGACGCCGTCCTCTTGGTCTGGGGGAGGGCCCCCCTGTTTCGCCCTGGGCTTACCCATTGGCAGCACCGCATGTACTACCACCTCCGATCTCTTACGGCCTGCTCTCTGCGGGCAGGGTTCGGCCACCGCCCTCACGGATTCGTGCCCTTCCAACACGCAGCCCAGCTGGTAACACGCTGGCTCGCCCACTTCCTCAGCTCTCAGGTCCAGTTCGCTGCACCCTGGGTGTGACCTCTCTCTGGCGCCCCGCGGTCCAGAAGGGCCAGCTAGCCTCCAAAACAAGGAAAGTAATGCACTTCGCAAGTTAGCGCATAACCAGGGCAGATGTTAGGTCGTCACAGCACAAGTAAAGGCACCAGCTGTGTTTGAAGGCAGGGTCTCACTGCGCCGAGACAGCGTGAAGTAATTGTCTCTCCCCGTGCCTGCTCTTATGTACCAGTCCTCGACACCTCCCTGTCCGGCCCAAGTGTGTCCAATCGCGCTAGCACGGCAGCCGAGTGGGTCATTCTCCTTGCGAGCAAGCTACGTCTATATGACTCGCAGCCAGGCGGCATCCAAGGCAGCCGATAGAGTGCCTCCAGTTCTCCCCTCATAAAGCGCACCAGAGCCACTCCCGCAGGACAACCAGGCCGGCCCGATGGGCCGAGGCGGGCCCCACCACAACTTCAGCGCCCCCAACGGTCACCCTCAGCTCCACCTCAGCGCACCGCAGGAGCGGGGCCCAGGCCCCAGCAGCGGCCTCCACCTCGTAGTAATCAGAATAATCGGTCGGGAGCTTGCCGCCGGGTATCCCCGCCTCCTCAGCTCAGCATTCGAGGCTCCCGCAGATCAGGCTCAAGTGCCCCAGGTAGGCGATCCCAGCGTTTCCTCACCTCCTACAGCCTAGCGGGGTTTGGCCAACTCTTTCCCCTGGATGCCGAAGGGCGATCCACTTCTCGTGCTCTCTGGTCCCCAATGCGGCCCTCCGCCAGTGCTCCGGCCAGCGTCCCGGTGCTCCCACGTCCCGGCCTCAGCTCAGTCAGGTCCAGGGGGGGAAGGGGGTCAGTACGTCTCCAGGTATCCCCAGGGGCCACAGGGCACCCGCCGGGCACACCAGAGCCGCCACGGAGTGGGCCGCCAGATCAGTGGCGCAGGTCCGCTACCTCGCTCCGGCCGCCATCTTCCCGCCTCCTCCCTCACAGCGCGGCATCAGCAAGCTGGACCGCCCGCCGGAACTCCGGCACCCACTCACAGCTCCAGACACCCCCGGGCTGCCCTCCCAGATAGTGTGGGGGGGGGGGGGGACACCCAGACGCGGGCAGGAGCTCAGTTGATCAGGATATTTTGCGCGGCTGGCACGGAGCTCCGAGCTCACGCGACCGCCATCTTCGGCTTCGTAGCCACGCCCCCGACAGAGACAGCATCTTGTTTGCCAATCTTCCATGAAGGTAGCGATGCTGTGATCCTGAAAGCACCAGCTTTACTGACTAAATTGAGACAGGACAAGAAGCCTCCTCTGAAATGTGGCAGCAATCAAGATGGCGGTAGGGCTGCCATGCCCAACCGGTTTATGCCCATGGCGTAGCTCAGTTGATGCATTGGCCTGTTCAAGATGGCGGTCGGGCTGCCATGCCCAACTGGTTTATACTCATGGTGTAGCTCAGTTGATGCACTGGCCTGCTTGCTTGTGCCTAGAGGTCATCAGCATGTGAATGAGCCTGGGATGATCAACTTTGTGTTGAGTGCTCTGACCCACATTTGAAAAAGTGGATGGTGGCGGTGAAGATGCGGCAGCCTCGCCTAGCTGCCTGAACTTCGGGGAGCAGGCGCATGTGCAACACTGAGGGGCTGGAGCAGAAGAAGGATGCTCTCGGATTTGCCTTGCGGCAAAGCCATGGGTTGAGATGGCCAGCAGTAAAAGGAGGGAACTGTGGCTCAGAGAGGTGGGTCACTAAGGCTCTGTAGGGGCCCCTGGAGACGGCGTACGCAGGAGAGTGCAGGGCGGGGGCAAAAAAAAGGCCCCAAAATTGGCTGCATATATACTAGGTCCACATTTGAATGCAATATTCATTGATCCCTCCAGTGACTCAGGATTCTTTGTCCAGCATTGAGACAAGCTGTGCTGAGAACCAGTGCAGCATGGGTGGAGGGGCAAGGTAGAAGCCTCCCAACAGTCATTGCCGGTATTACCACATGCCCTGCCAGCAGCAATTCCCGAAACAAAGGAAATAAAGGGTATTGTTGTGGGAGCTGCCTGGTATAAAATGAACTCCCCACAGACGGTGTCCTTAGGTCCCCAGAGGGGACTCAGCTCTGGCATGTTTCAATCCAGGGTTTCACCTATTGCAGATGCTGGTACTCTGAGGCATTCCAAAGGGGCTCAGTTGGGTTGAATCATGGAAAAAGACAATGTGACACCAGTCCCAAGCAAAGATGGAACGATAGTCCAAAGCAATATGTGATAAGGGTGGTGCTGCTGCTGCTCCAGAGGCACCTCATGCACTGAGCACAAACAAAATGTCCACTCCAATGAAAACAATCTTGCAAGCTATAAAAAGACACCAAGACAACATTAGATGGAAAAATTGAGGAAATCCCTGTTGACGTGTCACTCCTGCGACATGATAGTTGTAAGACAGTTGAGAGTGTTATAGAAACAGAAACGTGTAAACATTCAGAAGAAGACCGGGTGCAGACTACTATGCACACATTTCTCTCCTGAATTGCATCTTTATCTGAGTTCTTGGAGGAAAGAGTTGAGTAGACCGAAGGAAGAGATCACAAAAATAACATACAGATTTTCAGTATTCCAGAGGATGTGGAAGATCAGACCATGGAACAGCTTCTCTACCCCAAAACTTGAACCCTACAAGAAAAATTTGCTCAGTGTTTTGCTGCGGACCAGGTGCACAGAGCCCTATCGACTAACACCCCCCTCTACTGAGGTGCATTGCTGCACAACTTAATTACATCGACAGACCTATTATTTTGAGACAAACGCACACCAGAAACAGTACTATTTGACATCTGGAAAATAATGAATTTCCCACAGATGCTTGGTACAGCAGCAGCTGCATTTTATGGCAAACAAAAAAATAAGCTACTTATTTTTAGTACTGCTGTTTCTGGTAGATAATCTAACCGCAGACTTGTCACCTTTAGAATATTTCCCAGCAGCCAGACTAGATTCGGAACTTTTCAAAGAAGTGCCTCCACGCACCACTAGGAGGTGCTGCGCAACTGCGCAGGCTTTATTCTACTCCAGACATGACTGAGCAGAGCCGCATATAAATGCCACCCTTGTGCTGACGCCAGTCTCTTGCTGGACACTTTCTACACCCTCTGAAGCATAACACAAAACATTTGTCAGTACCAGTGAGCAGGCCTCCAACTTGGGACCTTTTTAGATTGTAAAACGAGACCACTCCACAGAACGGGATTGCGGAAGGGCAGTGAGGAATCCGCAGTTAGATAGAGTACCCACCAGAGAGAGAGTTGCTGAAGGAATTAACTTGCTTTCCTGATGGATACATCTAATCACAGATTCCTCACCTTTAGAATAGATACCAAAGCAGTACCTCCCGAAGGTGTATGGTCTGTGGAGTGGGCTCAGAAAATCTTGCCAGACTAAATGGGCGAAATGTCAGTCTCATCGGACCCGGTGGTCAAGGCAGTAGTGCTTCGTTCAAGTTTGCACCGAAGCCCATATAGTGGCCTGACAGAAGTTGAGGACAGGCACTCTGCATGCTAATTCAGTAGCGGAAGCCTTTATAAAATAGGCTCTCAGACCTTCCGGAGGCTGCTTTTTGGCCAATGCAGATCCTAATGTAAAGGATTATCCACTTCAACAGAGTCCTTTTCTGCACATCCTTTCCTTTCTTCGCTCCAGGGAACCTAACAAAAAGTGTTCAAACAATGGTTCTTGGTTTGATTGATGTGTAAGCTTAAGCTTTTTTGAGGTCTAACAGATGGAGCCTCTCCTCCCCTTTTGAAAGGTGAGGCGAAGAATGCTGGGAAAGTGATGGATTGACCAACATGAAAAGGAGTAAGGACTTTCGGTAAGAAGGTTTCCAGAGTCCTCAGCACCAGTTTCTCTGGAAAAAGGTGGTGTAGGGCAGATGAACCATTAGAGCCAGGAGTTCACTCATGCAACGAGCTGAAGTGAATCACAATGATGAAGACTGTCTTTAAGGTCAGACGACTGAAAGAGCAGTTGTGCATCGGCTTGAAGGGAGTATACAGGTGAAACGTCAAGACCAAATGAAGTTCCTACTTGGTCATCACAAAAGGTTTAGGAAAGAATATGTGTATTAATCCTTTAATAAACGGACCATTACTGGTGATTTAAACAAA